>FR989926.1:13665858-14313865 GCA_905404155.3 Plebejus argus
AAAAAGATATTTATTGAAAGTTTAATTCAGAAATACAAGGGAAAATTTGACAAAAAATATGATAATAGTGAAACATTGTAGTATCCGAACATAAATACACAATAAAATATAGTAAAAAAAAAAAAAAAAAGACGCTGTGTTGGTTGTTATTATGGGAAGGCCAGACAATGACGAGCAGAGAGGCCGACAAAAAAAAAATAAGTAAAAGGGTTTTGTAATAAATGCAAGAAAACTTTGTTCATCATATTTTAATGAAAAACATTGAAAATTTTGTTACTTGCTACCTTCACTTCAATAAATATCGATATTTTTGAATTGTTCAATTTCCATCACTTTTGATTTATCGATATTTAACCAAAATGTGATTTACAAGATCCAAATGAACTCGTATATCTTGTTAAATTGTGCAATTACGAGGCCCTTAAGTTCTCGTAAATTTATTGAGTTTTTCTTAATCATTTTTACTGCTATCTCCGGGCGGAACCACATACTACAAGATACATTCATTGTTAAGGTTTTAAGGAAGCCACTCGTACGAGATCTAAAGAGTCTCGGTGCGTCATTGCGAAAGGAAAGATAAGAGTACTTTTCGGTCTCGTAACGCCAATATGGCAGATCATACAAATTAGCTTACGCAGTGAAGGTGTTAAAAAAATTGAGATTGAACTAATAAAGCTGTAATATACTACTGTGACTCCGTTGATTCGTAATTTAAACGATTTTGTTTAAAACGAATTAAAACGAATTGGACACGATTTTGTTTTGTAACGGACAAGGATTTGATTAGCGGAAGCTAAAGTTTACTTATTTTAAATTGTGTACTGTGAAGTGTGGAAGATGCGATATAAATCATGGTTTTTAATAGACGTGGCCATTTTAATAGATCTGTCATTAGTGTTAAATGTTAATAAGCTGCTTACATTTTCGTCAATTGAGAATATTCTTCCCGAAAACTTATAGCCATAGATCATTTACAAAGTGTTTGTATTTAATGTAAATGTACTTACAATAATCTAAGATTTTGTTTCCTTTCACAAATGATACACAATGGTTCAACAACAATTATTATTCACTGACTGTAAGCGAACTGTGTACGGGAGTTCGGATTATAAAGTATGAAACTTTATACAAAATATCATAATGGCACAAAATAACACTTCAGAAATAAAATTTGCATTACAAGTACAAATACAAATTTGTTTTCCAACAAAAAATAAAAATTACAAGTATTGCGGGTAGTTGGTAAAAACTTGCGTAAAAATAGTGCCATAGATGTTGTATTACTAGATGTACTAGATGTGGCAATCTTATATAACATATTTAAAAGACTGGAAAATTAATATTTAAACACGAAATTGTCTTTCATGGATTAAATAAAATATATTATCGTATTGAGATGAGTTTAGAATCTGATAACCTGCGGTTAGATAGTTTAATATTGTTTGGCTTATTATTGAATAAGTTAATATTTAAATTGTCGCTGAAATTCTTAATTTGAGTTACTTTTACAATTGATTGAGTAAACGGGCTGATGGAGATATAATTATTTTTACAGTACTTGTTGGTGTAAAACATTATAATATAGACAAGGATAAAAAGAATTTATACAATTCTGTGCTATTTTACCCAGGTACACATAATTTATTATGTACCTAACGTATAGATTGAAGGGACATAGATAAATTTGAACAGACACAGTCAAAGGCATGTAATGTGGTGCTTCACAATAATTGTTTACTTTAGAGGTTTTTGTTTCGAGTGTTAAAACCTGATAGATCTTTTTTTTGAATAAATTAGTTTATAACTATAATATCAAGTGTTGTATTGGTACCACACTATGGGAGTATATTATACTGGAATAAGTGCTAAAATATTACACCAGGGTGCCAGGGTGCAATGTCAGAATATTACTACTGTAATGTGTTTGAGGAGGAACTAGATCTTAGGATGAATTTCAACATTTTATGGGCCTTAACACTAAACAATTTTATAGTTGTATAGCGCCATGATCGCGGATTGTATTGGACAATAGCGGATTTTATTAGATCTTCTAAGGTATAGTTGAATCGGTTTACCCACAAAAGTAAATGTAAAGAGTCAAGACTGATAATTCCTTCACTAACTGTAATAATACAATTTTATTGCAATAATAAACATTCTTCTGGTTTTATCAGGTGTAGCAAGGAAACTTGAAAATAAGACGTGTTGTCAATAAATAGGTAAAACAATTTTGAACAATAGGAAATCCAACATATCTGTGTTTCTCTAAGGTTATGGAGGAACATCTAGAACCACCCTATGGTACTTGCTTTGTGGGCTGGATGTTGAGCAGGCCGTGAGAGCAGCTAGTCCATATAATGTTCTTCCAATGGGTCGTTGGTGTTCAGACGTCCCTGTGTGACCCATGGCAAGAGTTAATGGGTTGTCCACCCGGTGGGGCGATGCAGTGGCCATCTGCATCCCAATACCGGGTAGGTCTTCAAATTTTCTTCATTATGGTTATAGATTTTTATTATGGTTATAACTTATAGCTAACTTAACCAGGTTAGGTTTATGTTTAGGTTAGGTTTCGGTTAGGTTAGGTTTGAACCTAACCTAACCTAGTTTTCAGATTTTCCTTATAAGATTGAGGGTTGTTGAACCCAAATTTTCGTCGAATTTCGCCCAAAAAGAAAAAAAAGTGTGTTTCAGGCTTTTAGAAACCAGGAAACAAGAAAATATACTTGTGAGAACTGTTGTAATGTAAAATGTGGGTACATTTAAAATTAAGTGAATATCATAGTTCGAATTTGAAAATTAATTGAAATTGAGAAAAGGATTATGATAGCTTGCTAGCTACTATAATAATAATCAATGAGCTGAAAACCTATAACAGGTCGATGATTATGATCGACTACTATAACTTTTATTTCATATTAATTAGGAAGGGAAATTATCCATGGATTTTGTAATGGCACAATTTTCAGAATTTTCAGTAGTTATCAAACCTATTTAAATAAAAGTGAATTTTCAATTCTGTAAGACTGTTGAAACTTGAGAACCACTAAGCCGATTTAGCTAATTTTAGCCTTGAAAATTCAAAAATTTGTGAAAGTCTAGGAAAGGTCTTTAAGTTGACAAAATATCTTGGAAAGGAAGTGATACGAAGTTCATCAGGTTTAACTACTTTTAATATTGGTATTAAAGTCCAGACAGTTGACAGGGTTCTTGCTCGCTATCCCAAGTCAGAGTAGACAGAATTATAGAGTATGCCGACTTAGAACTGATGTTGAAATTTTTAAATTTGACGTATTATGGCGAAAATCGTCGCTAGAGTTGTTAACTTGTTACTTACGAATTTAAGACTATGACATATTCACTGGAAATTGTCACGAGTTCCGTTTTGAAATCTTTATATTATGGAGCGTGGACGGTCCGATTCTTGATTGACTTTTGCAACGCGATGGTGGTTCGGGAGTTGCTGATATGAAGTTGACAGTCAGTTGCCAAACTGCGAAAAAAAAGCCGCATATGCGTAGTTGAAGAATGAAACGAGCACGACTATTATAATATGACTATAATAAATGAACGTGCAAGGTGCACATATTATATGAACGTGCAAGGTGCACATATTATATGAACGTGCAAGGTGCACATATATGAACGTGCAAGGTGCACATATTGTTACAACTATTAATTTGCAAAGCAAAGTATAGTCACAGAATATATATTAGTAGTACCAACTGAATTCCCACTAACGAAACCGGTTTAAAGAAATAACGACTCATATTACGATACTATAAAGTTCAAATTCCGACCGCGCAGTGCTAGGCGCCTACAATATTTACCTACATCTCCGCTTTCGTTCTATCGCATAACGCGTACCTTTTCTTACGAAATCAAGGTTTTCGCCTTTTAAAAAAAAAAAAAAAAAACAAAATATTTTTTTGATTACTATTTAATTGGTACGAGTAGCAAACCTTTTTATAGTAATATCAAACTTGAGTAACCCAACCTATATTTTATAGTACTTTTATATTCGATTATAGTGCAGAAATTTAAACATAGTAACTTGAGTTTATTTCTGTGTAGTTTGTGTATTTTTTGTATGAAATTGGTTTATTTGCTATGTTTGTATATTTTTATCTACTTTTGTATTTAAATACTTTATTCAAATACATATTTCATTGGCCTTTTTTTTAATTGTTCATTTTATAAGATTTATAACGATTTTGTCACAGCGATTAAACCTGTATCATGAATTAAATTCCTCTATGATCAGTATATAGTCGATACGCGATGAAAAATATTGCGCGTGTGTCATGGCTCGCTTGTGAGTCCCTTATGATGTGCCCCTCTCGGGGGATACTTACAGTTCGATGCCTACAGCGCGAGTGGGACAGGCCTTGTATAGTGTTCATTTGTAAAGTATGTACAAGGTGTACATATTATAATATGACTATATGAACGTGCAAAGTGCACATTATTGTTACAATTACTATTAGTTTGCAAAGCAAAGTATACAGTGTTCATTTGTAAAGTATGTATGTACAAGGTGTACATAATATACTGGTGGAGAGGAAGAAGAAGCCCGCCGCCCGCAACCATCGCGGCACCGCGCCATATGTACCTGAGCTGCGTCTGCGGAGCGAGGTCCCCGCGACGCCCCTGTACATATCCCGCCTGCACTGGTCCATGGAGGTCGAGGACGTCGTGGACTACATCAGTGAGAAGACATCCCTCCGCCTGAGGGTCGAACGTCTGCAGTCTCGCCGACAAGGTCAACTTCAGTTCCTTTGTGGTAAGAGTACCGACGCATCTTCTGTTGACCTTTGAAGCGGAGGAATTCTGGCCGACTGGTGTGGTTTACCGAAGGTTCCGGGGGAGACTCCGGAATGAAGCGCGCGTCACGTCGTCGTTAACTCGTGATAAAGTGTAGTTATTAAGTGTATATTATAATTTATATGTATGTTAGTCTTTAAGGTATATATTGTATGGGCCTATGTAGCCCGATATAAATATATACATATTGTTACAACTATTAGTTATTATTAGTAACTAAAGTATACAATGTTCATTTGTAATTTTGTAAAGTATGTATATTGTACATAATATCATAATATGACTATATGAACGTGCTAGGTGCGCATGACACAATTAGGTAAATAATTTGGTCTGTACTCATAATGGCCAATCACAATATTATGTTCGCGAGGTCGCGACCTTTGTCAGGATGGACGAATGTTAGATATGTCGGAGGAAGTCATGAGTCTAGTTGATTTCTGATTGCTGAATTTTAGAGGAAGTCATGAATTATTTTTGATTCCTAAATGTCAGAGGAAGTCATGAGTAGTCATGAGTCTAGTTATTTTCCGATTGTTTGAAGTGTTGATTCTTCAGATTATATTGTTTTAGAAATGATTGTAAAATTAAGTGATCATTGTAAAATTCTTAAGTAAATTTAATTTAGTTTGTCATATTTTTACTAGCTCTAAATATCTTGGTTTGAATTAAATTGTAATGGGCCAATCAGAGCAGAGGGCGCGCGTACCTTGAGTGGGGTCGAGGCGCCATCTTTACTTAAGAGGGCTTGACAGTATGCGGAGCTCATTCGAGTGTGAGCAGTCGATCGAGTTGGATCGTTTCGAGTATCTTAGATTTTAAAGTGTTAAGCAGTGTGAACATAGTGAATTAATGTGTTGGTGTGAATTGTAAAGAGAGAATCATTGAATGAATAAACGAAGTGTGCAGTGAGTTTGATAGTTTTATTTCAATTCAGAAGCGGTACGCCACAAAGGAAAAGCAATCCTTCGTGGTATCTCACGCCCAAGAATGATTGAAGAGTGAAAGTGAAGGAACACGTGAGAGGATGAATCGTTCGGTGGTGGACTCGCATCATCAAAACAGAAGATCAACGTCTGCAGGTTCACGACATAGGTTGTCAATTAATGTATTTTTGAACCCAACATTGAGGCAGTTATATCAAATCTAAATCTAAATGCTAACGAAAGAAACAAGACGGTTGAGCTGAAGTATAGTGCAAAATATTGAGGTGTGGATTTTGAATTTATGTGGTGCAAGTTTCAATTGGTTGAAAAGGCAGGTAAGGCCCTGAAGGGCTTTTGTTTAACGTGGTTTGAACTTTGAAAATTGGAAACGTAATTACAAAACTTTTAAATCATATCATAAAATCTTTGTTCTGCTTGAAAATATAAGTATAATAATTTTGTTTTAATACGTTCGCTGCGGTACGAGACCTTATGAATCTCGCTTGTGACTTTCATCCGGTTCGGAGGTGAATTTGTATGTTATACTCGTCCCGGTTAATTAGTTTTCTATACGTTAATTAGGTATATTGTTAGCAATTTTTTTTTATCAATAAAATCGTACGAGACCTAATGCGTCTCGTAGCGACAATATGGTAAAAATCTACATCTAGTGCGTTAAACACTCGTACGACGCGCACCTGGAAATTAATTAGTGTTGTGTATGTCGTGCTATCGAAAAAGATATTTATTGAAAGTTTAATTCAGAAATACAAGGGAAAATTTGACAAAAAATATGATAATAGTGAAACATTGTAGTATCCGAACATAAATACACAATAAAATATAGTAAAAAAAAAAAAAAAGACGCTGTGTTGGTTGTTATTATGGGAAGGCCAGACAATGACGAGCAGAGAGGCCGACAAAAAAAAAAAATAAGTAAAAGGGTTTTGTAATAAATGCAAGAAAACTTTGTTCATCATATTTTAATGAAAAACATTGAAAATTTTGTTACTTGCTACCTTCACTTCAATAAATATCGATATTTTTGAATTGTTCAATTTCCATCACTTTTGATTTATCGATATTTAACCAAAATGTGATTTACGAGATCCAAATGAACTCGTATATCTTGATATATTTTGCAATTACGAGGCCCTTAAGTTCTCGTAAATTTATTTTGAGTTTTTCTTAATCATTTTTACTGCTATCTCCGGGCGGAACCACATACTACAAGATACATTCATTGTTAAGGTTTTAAGGAAGCCACTCGTACGAGATCTAAAGAGTCTCGGTGCGTCATTGCGAAAGGAAAGATAAGAGTACTTTTCGGTCTCGTAACGCCAATATGGCAGATCATACAAATTAGCTTACGCAGTGAAGGTGTTAAAAAAAATTGAGATTGAACTAATAAAGCTGTAATATACTACTGTGACTCCGTTGATTCGTAATTTAAACGATTTTGTTTAAAACGAATTGGACACGATTTTGTTTTGTAACGGACAAGGATTTGATTAGCGGAAGCTAAAGTTTACTTATTTTAAATTGTGTACTGTGAAGTGTGGAAGATGTGATATAAATCATGGTTTTTAATAGACGTGGCCATTTTAATAGATCTGTCATTAGTGTTAAATGTTAATAAGCTGCTTACATTTTCGTCAATTGAGAATATTCTTCCCGAAAACTTATAGCCATAGATCATTTACAAAGTGTTTGTATTTAATGTAAATGTACTTACAATAATCTAAGATTTTGTTTCCTTTCACAAATGATACACAATGGTTCAACAACAATTATTATTCACTGACTGTAAGCGAACTGTGTATGGGAGTTCGGATTATAAAGTATGAAACTTTATACAAAATATCATAATGGCACAAAATAACACTTCAGAAATAAAATTTACATTACAAGTACAAATACAAATTTGTTTTCCAACAAAAAATAAAAATTACAAGTATTGCGGGTAGTTGGTAAAAATTTGCGTAAAAATAGTGCCATAGATGTTGTATTACTAGATGTACTAGATGTGGCAATCTTGTCGTACGATCTATTGATATTACGGTGTAATACATTACTTCATTTTAGTGGTATTCGTTTTGTTTTGTTTAGTTTGACAAAAGACGCAAACAATAAAATATTTAAAAGACTGGAAAATTAATATTTAAACACGAAAGTGTCTTTCATGGATTAAATAAAATATATTATCGTATTGAGATGAGTTTAGAATCTGATAACCTGCGGTTAGATAGTTTAATATTGTTTGGCTTATTATTGAATAAGTTAATATTTAAATTGTCGCTGAAATTCTTAATTTGAGTTACTTTTACAATTGATTGAGTAAACGGGCTGATGGAGATATAATTATTTTTACAGTACTTGTTGGTGTAAAACATTATAATATAGACAAGGATAAAAAGAATTTATACAATCCTGTGCTATTTTACCCAGGTACACATAATTTATTATGTACCTAACGTATAGATTGAAGGGACATAGATAAATTTGAACAGACACAGTCAAAGGCATGTAATGTGGTGCTTCACAATAATTGTTTACTTTAGAGGTTTTTGTTTCGAGTGTTAAAACCTGATAGATCTTTTTTTGAATAAATTAGTTTATAACTATAATATCAAGTGTTGTATTGGTACCACACTATGGAAGTATATTATACTGGAATAAGTGCTAAAATATTACACCAGGGTGCCAGGGTGCAATGTCAGAATATTACTACTGTAATGTGTTTGAGGAGGAACTAGATCTTAGGATGAATTTCAACATTTTATGGGCCTTAACACTAAACAATTTTATAGTTGTATAGCGCCATGATCGCGGATTGTATTGGACAATAGCGGATTTTATTAGATCTTCTAAGGTATAGTTGAATCGGTTTACCCACAAAAGTAAATGTAAAGAGTCAAGACTGATAATTCCTTCACTAACTGTAATAATACAATTTTATTGCAATAATAAACATTCTTCTGGTTTTATCAGGTGTAGCAAGGAAACTTGAAAATAAGACGTGTTGTCAATAAATAGGTAAAACAATTTTGAACAATAGGAAATCCAACATATCTGTGTTTCTCTAAGGTTATGGAGGAACATCTAGAACCACCCTATGGTACTTGCTTTGTGGGCTGGATGTTGAGCAGGCCGTGAGAGCAGCTAGTCCATATAATGTTCTTCCAATGGGTCGTTGGTGTTCAGACGTCCCTGTGTGACCCATGGCAGGAGTTAATGGGTTGTCCACCCGGTGGGGCGATGCAGTGGCCATCTGCATCCCAATACCGGGTAGGTCTTCAAATTTTCTTCATTATGGTTATAGATTTTTATTATGGTTATAACTTATAGCTAACTTAACCAGGTTAGGTTTATGTTTAGGTTAGGTTTCGGTTAGGTTAGGTTTGAACCTAACCTAACCTAGTTTTCAGATTTTCCTTATAAGATTGAGGGTTGTTGAACCCAAATTTTCGTCGAATTTCGCCCAAAAAGAAAAAAAGTATGTTTCAGGCTTTTAGAAACCAGGAAACAAGAAAATATACTTGTGAGAACTGTTGTAATGTAAAATGTGGGTACATTTAAAATTAAGTGAATATCATAGTTCGAATTTGAAAATTAATTGAAATTGAGAAAAGGATTATGATAGCTTGCTAGCTACTATAATAATAATCAATGAGCTGAAAACCTATAACAGGTCGATGATTATGATCGACTACTATAACTTTTATTTCATATTAATTAGGAAGGGAAATTATCCATGGATTTTGTAATGGCACAATTTTCAGAATTTTCAGTAGTTATCAAACCTATTTAAATAAAAGTGAATTTTCAATTCTGTAACTTGAATGACTGTTGAAACTTGAGAACCACTAAGCCGATTTAGCTAATTTTAGCCTTGAAAATTCAAAAATTTGTGAAAGTCTAGGAAAGGTCTTTAAGTTGACAAAATATCTTGGAAAGGAAGTGATACGAAGTTCATCAGGTTTAACTACTTTTGATATTGGTATTAAAGTCCAGACAGTTGACAGGGTTCTTGCTCGCTATCCCAAGTCAGAGTAGACAGAATTATAGAGTATGCCGACTTAGAACTGATGTTGAAATTTTTAAATTTGACGTATTATGGCGAAAATCGTCGCTAGAGTTGTTAACTTGTTACTTACGAATTTAAGACTATGACATATTCACTGGAAATTGTCACGAGTTCCGTTTTGAAATCTTTATATTATGGAGCGTGGACGGTCCGATTCTTGATTGACTTTTGCAACGCGATGGTGGTTCGGGAGTTGCTGATATGAAGTTGACAGTCAGTTGCCAAACTGCGAAAAAAAAGCCGCATATGCGTAGTTGAAGAATGAAACGAGCACGACTATTATAATATGACTATAATAAATGAACGTGCAAGGTGCACATATTATATGAACGTGCAAGGTGCACATATATGAACGTGCAAGGTGCACATATTGTTACAACTATTAATTTGCAAAGCAAAGTATAGTCACAGAATATATATTAGTAGTACCAACTGAATTCCCACTAACGAAACCGGTTTAAAGAAATAACGACTCATATTACGATACTATAAAGTTCAAATTCCGACCGCACAGTGCTAGGCGCCTACAATATTTACCTACATCTCCGCTTTCGTTCTATCGCATAACGCGTACCTTTTCTTACGAAATCAAGGTTTTCGCCTTTTAAAAAAAAAAAACAAAATATTTTTTTTGATTACTATTTAATTGGTACGAGTAGCAAACCTTTTTATAGTAATATCAAATTTGAGTAACCCAACCTATATTTTATAGTACTTTTATATTCGATTATAGTGCAGAAATTTAAACATAGTAACTTGAGTTTATTTCTGTGTAGTTTGTGTATTTTTTGTATGAAATTGGTTTATTTGCTATGTTTGTATATTTTTATCTACTTTTGTATTTAAATACTTTATTCAAATACATATTTCATTGGCCTTTTTTTTAATTGTTCATTTTATAAGATTTATAACGATTTTGTCACAGCGATTAAACCTGTATCATGAATTAAATTCCTCTATGATCAGTATATAGTCGATACGCGATGAAAAATATTGCGCGTGTGTCATCGCTCGCTTGTGAGTCCCTTATGATGTGCCCCTCTCGGGGGGTACTTACAGTTCGATGCCTACAGCGCGAGTGGGACAGGCCTTGTATAGTGTTCATTTGTAAAGTATGTACAAGGTGTACATATTATAATATGACTATATGAACGTGCAAAGTGCACATTATTGTTACAATTACTATTAGTTTGCAAAGCAAAGTATAGAGTGTTCATTTGTAAAGTATGTATGTACAAGGTGTACATAATATACTGGTGGAGAGGAAGAAGCCCGCCGCCCGCAACCATCGCGGCACCGTGTCATATGTACCTGAGCTGCGTCTGCGGAGCGAGGTCCCCGCGACGCCCCTGTACATATCCCGCCTGCACTGGTCCATGGAGGTCGAGGACGTCGTGGACTACATCAGGGAGAAGACATCCCTCCGCCTGAGGGTCGAACGTCTGCAGTCTCGCCACAAGGTCAACTTCAGTTCCTTTGTGGTGAGAGTACCGACGCATCTTCTGTCGACCTTTGAAGCGGAGGAATTCTGGCCGACTGGTGTGGTTTACCGAAGGTTCCGGGGGAGACTCCGGAATGAAGCGCGCGTCACGTCGCCGTTAACTCGTGATAAAGGGTAGTTATTAAGTGTATATTATAATTTATATGTATGTTAGTCTTTAAGGTATATATTGTATGGGCCTATGTAGCCCGATATAAATATATACATATTGTTACAACTATTAGTTATTATTAGTAACTAAAGTATACAATGTTCATTTGTAATTTTGTAAAGTATGTATATTGTACATAATATCATAATGACTATATGAACGTGCTAGGTGCGCATGACACAATTAGGTAAATAATTTGGTCTGTACTCATAATGGCCAATCACAATATTATGTTCGCGAGGTCGCGACATTTGTCAGGATGGACGAATGTTAGATATGTCGGAGGAAGTCATGAGTCTAGTTGATTTCTGATTGCTGAATTTTAGAGGAAGTCATGAATTATTTTTGATTCCTAAATGTCAGAGGAAGCCATGAGTAGTCATGAGTCTAGTTATTTTCCGATTGTTTGAAGTGTTGATTCTTCAGATTATATTGTTTTAGAAATGATTGTAAAATTAAGTGATCATTGTAAAATTCTTAAGTAAATTTAATTTAGTTTGTCATATTTTTACTAGCTCTAAATATCTTGGTTTGAATTAAATTGTAATGGGCCAATCAGAGCAGAGGGCGCGCGTACCTTGAGTGGGGTCGAGGCGCCATCTTTACTTAAGAGGGCTTGACAGTATGCGGAGCTCATTCGAGTGTGAGCAGTCGATCGAGTTGGATCGTTTCGAGTATCTTAGATTTTAAAGTGTTAAGCAGTGTGAACATAGTGAATTAATGTGTTGGTGTGAATTGTAAAGAGAGAATCATTGAATGAATAAACGAAGTGTGCAGTGAGTTTGATAGTTTTATTTCAATTCAGAAGTGGGATGCCACAAAGGAAAAGCAATCCTTCGTGGTATCTCACGCCCAAGAATGACTGAAGAGTGAAAGTGAAGGAACACGTGAGAGGATGAATCGTTCGGTGGTGGACTCGCATCATCAAAACAGAAGATCAACGTCTGCAGGTTCACGACATAGGTTGTCAAATGTATTTTTGAACCCAACATTGAGGCAGTTATATCAAATCTAAATCTAAATGCTAACGAAAGAAACAAGACGGTTGAGCTAAAGTATAGTGCAAAATATTGAGGTGTGGATTTTGAATTTATGTGGTGCAAGTTTCAATTGGTTGAAAAGGCAGGTAAGGCCCTGAAGGGCTTTTGTTTAACGTGGTTTGAACTTTGAAAATTGGAAACGTAATTACAAAACTTTTAAATCATATCAGAAAATCTTTGTTCTGCTGGAAAATATAAGTATAATAATTTTGTTTTAATACGTTCGCTGCGGTACGAGACCTTATGAATCTCGCTTGTGACTTTCATCCGGTTCGGAGGTGAATTTGTATGTTTTACTCGTCCCGGTTAATTAGTTTTCTATACGTTGATTAGGTATAGTGTTAGCAATATTTTTATCAATAAAATCGTACGAGACCTAATGCGTCTCGTAGCGACAATATGGTAAAAATCTACATCTAGTGCGTTACGAGTTCCATTAACACTCGTACGACGCGCACCTGGAAATTAATTAGTGTTGTGTATGTTGTGCTATCGAAAAATATATTTATTGAAAGTTTAATTCAGAAATTCAAGGGAAAGCATTTTGACAAAAAAATATGATAATAGTGAAACATTGTAGTATATTATAAATATAAATATAACATAAATACACAATAAAATATAGTAAAAAAGACGCTGTGTTGGTTGTTATTATGAGAAGGCCAGACAATGACGAGCAGAGAGGCCGACAAAAAAAAAACATGTAAAAGGGTTTTGTAATAAATGCAAGAAAACTTTGTTCATCATATTTTAATGAAAAACATTGAATATTTTGTTACTTGCTACCTTCACTTCAATAAATAATATCGATATTTTTGAATTGTTCAATTTCCATCACTTTTGATGTATCGATATTTAACCAAAATGTGATTTACGAGATCCAAATGAACTCGTATATTTTGTTAAATTGTGCAATTACGAGGCCCTTAAGTTCTCGTAAATTTATTGAGTTTTTCTTAATCATTTTTACTGCTATCTCCGGGCGGAACCACATACAAGATACATTCATTGTTAAGGTTTTAAGGAAGCCACTCGTACGAGATCTAAAGAGTCTCGGTGCGTCATTGCGAAAGGAAAGATAAGAGTACTTTTCAGTCTCGTAACGCCAATACGCAGTGAAGGTGTTAAAAAATTGAGATTGAACTAATGAAGCTGTAATTTACTACTGTGACTCCGTTGAATCGTAATTTAAACGATTTTGTTTAAAACGAATTAAAACGAATTGGACACGATTTTGTTTTGTAACGGACAAGAATTTGATTAGCGGAAGCTAAAGTTTACTTATTTTAAATTGTGTACTGTGAAGTGTGGAAGATGCGATATAAATCATGTTTTTTTTAATAGACGTGGCCATTTTAATAGATCTGTCATTAGTGTTAATAAGCTGCTTGCATTTTCGTCAATTGAGAATATTCTTCCCGAAAACTTATAGCCATAGACCATTTACAAAGTGTTTGTATTTAATGTAAATGTACTTACAATAATCTAAGATTTTGTTTCCTTTCACAAATGATACACAATGGTTCAACAATTATTATTCACTGACTGTAAGCGAACTGTGTACGGGAGTTCGGATTATAAAGTATGAAACTTTACACAAAATATCATAATGGCACAAAATAACACTTCAGAAATAACTTAATGTAAATTTACATTACAAGTACAAATACAAATTTGTTTTCCAACAAAAAATAAAAATTACAAGTATTGCGGGTAGTTGGTAAAAACTTGCGTAAAAATAGTGCCATAGATGTCGTATTACTAGATGTACTAGATGTGGCAATCTTGTCGTACGATCTATTGATATTACGGTGTAATACATTACTTCATTTTAGTGGTATTCGTTTTGTTTTGTTTAGTTTAACAAAAGACGCAAACAATAAAATATTTAAAAGACTGGAAAATTGATATTTAAACACGAAAGAGTCATTCATGGATTAAATAAAATATATTATCATATTGAGATGAGTTAGAATCTGATAACCTGTGGCTAGATAGTTTTTGTTTTTTTAAATTGTCGCTTAAATTCTTAATTTTTAGCAGTTCTGATTAAGAGTTACTTTTACAATTGATTGAGTAAACGGGCTGATGGAGATATAATTATTTTTACAGTACCTACTTGTTGGTGGAAAACATTATAATATAGACAAGGATAAAAAGAATTTATACAATAATTATTCTGTGCTATTTTACCCAGGTACACATAATTTATTATGTACCTAACGTATAGATTGAAGGGACATAGATAAATTTGAACAGACACAGTCAAAGGCATGTAATGTGGTGCTTCACAATAATTGTTTACTTTAGAGGTTTTTGTTTCGAGTGTTAAAACCTGATAGATCTTTTTTTTGAATAAATTAGTTTATAACTATAATATCAAGTGTTGTATTGGTGCCACACTATGGAAGTATATTATACTGGAATAAGTGCTAAAATATTACACCAGGGTGCCAGGGTACAATGTCAGAATATTACTACTGTAATGTGTTTGAGGAGGAACTAGATCTTAGGATGAATTTTAACATTTTATGGGCCTTAACACTTAACAATTTTATAGTTGTTTAGCGCCATGATCGCGGATTGTATTGGACAATAGCGGATTTTATTAGATCTTCTAAGTTATAGTTGAATCGGTTTACCCACAAAAGTAAGTGTAAAGAGTCAAGACTGATAATTCCTTCACTAACTGTAATAATACAATTTTATTGCAATAATAAACATTCTTCCGGTTTTATCAGGTGTAGCAAGGAAACTTGAAAATAAGACGTGTTGTCAATAAATAGGTAAAACAATTTTGAACAATAGGAAATCCAACATATCTGTGTTTCTCTAAGGTCATCTAGAACCACCCTATGGTACTTGCTTTGTGGGCTGGATGTTGGGCAGGCCGTGAGAGCAGCTAGTCCATATAATGTTCTTTCAATGGGTCGTTGGTGTTCAGACGTCCCTGTGTGACCCATGGCAGGTGTTAATGGGTTGTCCACCCGGTGGGGCGATGCAGTTTTCTTCATTATGGTTATATATGTTTAGGTTAGGTTTGGTTTGGGTCAGGTTAACCTAACCTAGTTTTCAGATTTTCCTTATAAGATTGAGGGTTGTTGAACCCAAATTTTCGTCGAATTTCGCCCAAAAAGAAAAAAGGGTGTTTCAAGCTTTTAGGAAACCAGGAAACAAGAAAATATACTTGTGAAAACTGTTGTAATGTAAAATGTGGGTACATTTAAAATTAAGTGAATATCATAGTTCGAATTTGAAAATTAATTGAAATTGAGAAAAGGATTATGATAGCTTGCTAGCTACTATAATAATAATCAATGAGCTGAAAACCTATAACAGGTCGATGATTATGATCGACTACTTTAACTTTAATTTCATATTAATTAGGAAGGGAAATTATCCATGGAATTTGTAATGGCACAATTTTCAGAATTTTTAGTAGTTATCAAACCTATTTAAATAAAAGTGAATTTTTAATTCTGTAAGACTGTTGAAACTTGAGAACCACTAAGCCGATTTAGCTAATTTTAGCCTTGAAAATTCAAATATTTGTGGAAGTCTAGGAAAAGTCTTTAAGTTGACATAATATCTTGGAAAGGAAGTGATACGAAGTTCATCAGGTTTAACTACTTTTAATATTGGTATTAAAGTCCAGACAGTTGACAGGGTTCTTGCTCGCTATCCCAAGTCAGAGTAGACAGAATTATAGAGTATGCCGACTTAGAACTGATGTTGAAATTTTTAAATTTGACGTATTATGGCGAAAATCGTCGCTAGAGTTGTTAACTTGTTACTTACGAATTTAAAACTATGACATATTCACTGGAAATTGTTAGAGCCCCGTTTTGAAATCTTTATATTATGGAGCGTGGACGGTCCGATTCTTGATTGACTTTTGCAACGCGATGGTGGTTCGGGAGTTGCTGATCTGACAGAAATTGTATGAACATGACACAATTATGAAGTTGACAGTCAGTTGCCAAACTGCGAAAAAAAAGCCGCATATGCGTAGTTGAAGAATGAAACGAGCACGACTATTATAATGACTATAATAAATGAACGTGCAAGGTGCACATATTATATGAACGTGCAAAGTGCAGATATACGAACGTGCAAGGTGCACATAATATATGAACGTGCAAGGGGCACATATTGTTACAACTATTAATTTGCAAAGTATAGTCACAGAGTATATTATATTAGTAGTACCAACTGAATTCCCACTAACGAAACCGGTTTAAAGAAATAACGACTCATATTACGATACTATAAAGTTCAAATTCCGACCGCGCAGTGCTAGGCGCCTACAATATTTGCCTACGTCTCCGCTTTCGTTCTATCGCATAGCGCGTACCTTTTCTTACGAAATCAAGGTTTTCGCCTTTTAAAAAAACAAAATAATATTTTTTGATTACTATTTGATTGGTACGAGTAGCAAACCTTTTTGTAGTAATATCAAGTTTTAGTAACCCGGCCTATATTTTATAGTACTTTTATATTCGATTATGGTGCAGGAATTTGAACATAGTAACTTGAGTTTATTTCTGTGTAGTTTGTGTATTTTTTGTATGAAATTGGTTTATTTGCTATGTTTGTCTACTTTTGTATTTAAATACTTTATTCAAATACATATTTCATTGGCTTTTTTTTGATTTTGTCACAGCGATTAAACCTGTATCATGAATTGAATTCCTCTATGATCGGTATATAGTCAATACGCGATGAAAAATATTGCGCGTGCGTCATCGCTCGCTTGTGGGTCCCTTATGATGTGCCCCTCTCGGGGGGTACTTACAGTTCGATGCCTACAGCGCGGGTGGGACAGGCCTTGTATAATGTTCATTTGTAATGTATGTACAAGGTGTACATATTATAATATGACTATATGAACGTGCAAAGTGCACATTATTGTTACAACTATTAGTTTGCAAAGCAAAGTATACAGTGTTCATTTGTAAAGTATGTATGTACAAGGTGTACATAATATACTGGTGGAGAGGAAGAAGAAGCCCGCCGCCCGCAACCATCGCGGCACCGCGCCATATGTACCTGAGCTGCGTCTGCGGAGCGAGGTCCCCGCGACGCCCTTGTACATATCCCGCCTGCACTGGTCCATGGAGGTCGAGGACGTCGTGGACTACATCAGTGAGAAGACATCCCTCCGCCTGAGGGTCGAACGTCTGCAGTCTCGCCAAATTTATATGTATGTTAGTCTTTAAGGTTGACTGGTAGAGATTGCTTAGTAGCAATAAGTTCGCCTTTTGTACATCAATAAGTATAGTATAATAATATTTAGTAATGTATCATTCATATTGTTTATGTATTTTGGTGTACAATAAAGAGTTTTATTATTATTATTATTATTATTATTATTAAGGTATATATTGTATGGGCCTATGTAGCCCGATATAAATAAATAAATAAATGAAACATTATAATATGACTATATGAACAATCAAGGTGCACATATTGTTACAAATATTAGGTGTTCAGTTTTAAAGTATGTTCAAGGTGTACATAACATCATAATATAACTATATGAACGAGCAAGGTGCACATATTGTTGCAACTATTGGTTTGCAAAGTATACAATGTTCATTTGTAATTTTGTAAAGTATGTACATTGTACATAATATTATAATATGACTATATGAACGTGCAAGGTGCGCATGACACAATTAGGTAAATAATTTGGTCTGTACTCATAATGGCCAATCACAATATTATGTTCGCGAGGTCGCGACATTTGTCAGGATGGACGAATGTTAGATATGTCGGAGGAAGTCATGAGTCTAGTTGATTTCTGATTGCTGAATTTTAGAGGAAGTCATGAATTAGTTATTTTTGATTCCTAAATGTCAGAGGAAGTCATGAGTAGTCATGAGTCTAGTTATTTTCCGATTGTTTGAAGTGTTGATTCTTCACGATTATATTGCTTTAGACATGATTGTAAAATTCAGTGATCATTGTAAAATTCTTAAGTAAATTTAATTTAGTTTGTCATATTTTTACTAGCTTTAAATATCTTGGTTTCAATTAAATTGTAATGGACCAATCAGAGCAGAGGGCGCGCATGCCTTGAGTGGGGTCGAGGCGCCATCTTTACTTAAGAGGGCTTGACAATCTGAGGAGCTCAGTCGAGTGTGAGCAGTCGATCGAGTTGGATCGTGGCGAGTATCTCAGATTTCATGGAAGTTGTGACTCCGGTGTATTAGTGTTTAACGGTGAAAAAGTTAAAGTGTTAAACGGTGTGAATATAGTGAAATGTGTTGGTATGAATTGTAAAGAGAGAATCATTGAATGAATAAACGAAGTGAGCAATGAGTTTGATAGTTTTATTTCAATTCAGATTGCAACGTTTAAAAAAATATAACATTCAAAACTTAAATAGTTCCAGTGGTTGTCCGGGTGGTTGGAACCGATCGTCTATACCACCTAGAAGTAGTATGCCCCATGTATTAGTACTTAGTAGGTACAATTTTTAGCATCATTTTCATGATTTTCATAATGTTATAACGTCAGGTCTAAATTAGTCACTGGCCAGTGGCCACTGCACCGTCGATATTAGTTAGTAACTTATTACATAATTCCATGGAAAAAACTAGAAAGCCCACTGATCTCTATTATACAAGTAAGCTGGATTACTGATACACACCTGCTTTTTGTGCCTAATTGAAGCGGAATCAGCGCCCCCATTATTCGGGTAGAGAACTAAATTTGACATAACCACAACCAATAACAACAGTTGTCATCACTAGTATTAGTTACAAATACTCTCACTACTGCTATCAGCGCCAATATGGCGGCTTTCAAACGTCATTTTTACTTCAGATTTAGTTCTCTACCCGAATACTAGGGGCGCTGATTCCGCTTCAAATAGGCACAAAAAATAGCTGTCATTACAAAGGCTAGCAATCCAGCGTACTTGTATTAATATAGCACTGATCTCTATTATACACTATGTATATTATAAGTCTATGCTATTTATACTATTTTATAGGGACCGTGCAGAGCGACGACACTGCCACAAGTGGCGAATAGCCGAAACTTTTACTAAAATTTTACTGTCAAGCTCCAGTGAAGCTACGGAAAATTAGAAGATTTCTTAACAAATTCCGAGTATTTTCAAGAATTGAAATGTATTGTTGTATTCCCGGATGTTAAGAAATATAAAGGCAAATCGAACGATGTAAAATTTTACTATTTTTCTGCCAAAATATTCGCATGGTTTTGCTTATTGAGAAACGAAAGAAATGGATAAAAGGCGGTAAAAATATACGTAAGTATTTAAAAAGTTCCATGAGTGTTATGCGTAGACTAGTAAAAACACTAAATTTTGTAGATTATAACCGTAAATTCATTTTTTATGAACACAATATGAACATAACCTATAACCATTGCTTTCTTTCAGTAAACATCCAAACTGGCTTCCATCTTAATTGATATACATACATAGGCACGGCTCATTTAATTGGCATAAAGTTGCATCAAAAGTAAGGATAATTTGGAGAAGTCCTGCCAGGAATTCAACACTGAGGATAGTATTGAACTTGAACCATCTTGTCAAAGTGTTGGTTCTCAAAAGGATGATTCTTCAAGTAAGAAAAAGATTAGTAGTGCAGTCTTTGTGTGTTATTTGAAGAATACATACCTAAATGGTGTTTACACTTATGAGATCTAGACTGAAATTTATAGTTAAAAATAGTGACAGACAAAAGTTGTGAAGATGGTATCGATCGAATCGCAGAAGGTTGAAATAAAAGCATTTATTTTAGTGAACTTGTTTTATTTTATTAATCCACAAGCATTTTCAGTAATTAATATAAGTATTTTTGCATAGCTTTATTATTTTATTGCAATATTTATCAAGTTTTTACTTTCTATGCTGATGGATGCTATTAATTACTTTTTCAGATATTTTCTTAGTTAACTAGATAAGCTTTATGCATTTTTATTTACTCTTCCATTCTTTGTTTACGGGTAGAAAGTAGAAACCCTTAATATTATATTTAATATTATAAAAATATACTTAATATTATAAATGCGAAAGTGTGTCTGTCTGTTAGTACTTCACGCCCAAACCGCGGAAAATGTAACCAATTTTGCTGAAATTTGGTATGGATTTACTTTGAGCCCCGGGAAAGGACATAGGATACTTTTTATCCCGGGAAAATGTACGGTTCTCGCGCGATAAATGATTTTTGGCGCAACGGAGTTGCGGGCGTCATCTAGTCTTTAACTTTAATATTTCGATCGCGGATTCTTGGAAATCTGTCGTTGTTCTCGCGGCCGCATGTGGCCACTTGGGAGTGTAAGTATTATATCATTTTATAGTGTAAAACATAAAAAAACACTCATAAACTAGCCAGGGTCAAGGAGAATGCCAAGTCAAAGTCACTCACAAGTTACGTCTTTTACTCGCATCGCGGCGCTGCTGTCGAATTACGACGCCCTCTATAGTTTCTGCACGGTCCCTATACATAGAGATCAGTGTCAGTGGAGAAGGAGATCAGTGAGAAAGCCTTTTACTATAATTTATTATAATCTGTGGAATTCAGAAAAAAAATTGCCTTGACGTCACGTCATTTTTGGAAGGCTATGTCATATGTGTGTCTACTCTATATACTCTAATCTGTGTATGTGTGGTTGGAAGAAGCGGCTGATTTTGTTTTTCTAAATTAATTACAAAGTACTGTAAATATCTCCTTTGCGATATATTTAGTGTAGCGTGCAGCCGTAGAATTATCGTCGAAGATGTCCTATTCTAACAGTAAGTGCTCTTTTTCGAGTATTTTATGTTTCGATAGCGCGTTCATTTTGTAAATGGAACATTTCCCACAGAGTACACATTCGCGGCCCTGCCGAGGACACAGCGGGGAACGCCGTTGGTTTTGGGCGGCGATCCAAAAGGGAAGACATTTTTGTACACCAACGGCAACTCTGTGATAATACGGGACATCGAGAATCCTGCCATCGCCGATGTGTACACGGAGCACTCCTGCCAAGTGAACGTCGCCAAGTACTCCCCGAGCGGCTTCTACATCGCGTCCGGTGGTAAGTACACATAATATCAAATATTCCGATATCACTTCTTGGAATTTGAATGTATCATTACGTTGACTCGCGCCCATCACGAGGGGCTCGAGTGTTACAGTGTAAACTCCGGTGGAGTTCCACAGAATTTGCATTCATTTCAATTTTAAATAAGTATTGGAATTATTTCTGTAGCTCCAGTTAAAAACATAGTACATACAACCACTTACTTACTGCCTTATGACATTTAAAAAACATACGGAAGTACCTTTATAGATTATTGTGTTATTGTAATAAATGTATTAATAGAAATAATGAATTGTAGGGAACACATTTTGGTTTATACAATAGTCCTATTATATTTATAGAATTTTGCCCACTTGAGTTCGGTGTGCTGGGGCACCCCAGTCGTCCCGCGCCATAGCCCAGTCCGATCGTTTAGTCGCATAAGATTTTAGTGCATATCTATGTAATAAATAATTGAACTTGTGGGAACTAAACATAAATGCAGTAATATAGACAAATGTTTTATTTAGTGTCACTTCAGTATACCATCAAGTAGACTCAACATGAATTAACTAAATCATACATGTGTGAGTAAAAATGATAGTAGTTTTCTATATTGTTTTCCTTGTTAACAAGAGTCTGTGGTGCACAATTATTATTATACACCAATCCTGCTACTTTAGTCCTCTATTAATTAGCCGAGATTCACTCCAGACACAACAAACAGTAAAATACTAAATAGTATTCATATAATATTCACATGTTTAAAACCAAACTGTCACTAAACAAAATAATCGGCCAAGTGCGAGTCGGAATCGCGCACGAAGCGTTCCATACCATTATAGAGCAAAATTAGGCCATAAATTGTGTTTTTTGTATGGGAGCCCCCCTTATTTTTTTATTTTATTTTAATATTATTATTAAATATTAAAGTACACATATAACTAAGGATTTTGTGAAAAATTCAAGTACCTACCTGTTGCCATTTTTGATATAGAGCAAAAAAAGGCCAAAAAATCACGTTTGTTGTATGGGAGCCACCCTTAAATATTTATTTTATTTTATTTTTAGTATTTGTTGTTATAGCGACAACAGATATACATAATCTGTGAAAATATCAAATCTCTAGCTATTACCGTTCTTGAGTTACAGCCTGGAGACAGCAAAAAAGGCCAAAAGAATCATGTTTGTTGTATGGGAGCCCCCCTTAAATATTCATTTTATTTTATTTTTAGTATTTGTTGCTATAGCGGCAACAGATATACATAATCTGTGAAAATATAAAATCTCTAGCTATTACCGTTCTTGAGTTACAGCCTGGAGACAGACAGACAGACAGACAGACAGACAACGAAGTCTTAGTAATAGGGTCCTGTTTTTACCCTTTGGGTACGGAACCCTAAAAATGAAAAATTTTAAGCATTGGCATGTTTAAGTATAAAGTAATAAGTAAGTGTCATCATATTATCATACAAAATGCAATTTAAACACTCTTAGCTCCAACCCTAAAAGGGACATTAATTATTGTTTAAGAACGTGTGATATTATATATTTTAAAACAACAGTTTTTTTGCAGTTTTGATGTGACATTTTATGAGTAGCTTTTTTATAATACTAACTATAGATGACGCCCGCAAGTCCGTTGAGCCAAAATTAGTTTATTGCACCGGAAACATTTTTCCGGGATGAAAAGTATCCTTCTTTTCCCGGGACTCTAAGTACATATCTTCATGTCAAATTTCAGCAAAATCGGTTCAGCAGCTTGTGGGTGAACAGGTGACAGACAGACAGACACATTTTCGCATTTATAATATTAAGTATGGATACTGTGTCAAACCATAATATTATTATTGATAGTGTGTTATTTTAAAAATGGAAGATGTCAGACTTTGGATTTTTATACTCTAGGATCTATAATAATGTAAAATAACTTAGATTAGATACACTACAACGTAAAATAATTCTAAAAACTAGTAGCTGTGACAACATAGGTTATTTAAGTTAGAAATTTTTTGGCAGCCGATCGTAATTTGCCCAAAAAGTCGGGATTTATTTTTACAGAACCATCTAAGGTACTTACATATAATAAAGATAATGTGGTAGGATAAGATAAGGTGAGTCATTAAAATAAACAATTTATTAATGAATCATGATTCATATGTATGACATGTAACTTACATAGAGTCAGCTTACACCAAGAATAAGCATTTATAGGGTTCCGTAGCTAAAAATGGCGCAAAAGGAACCCTTATAGATTCGTCATGTCTGTCTGTCTGTCTGTCTGTCTGTCCGTCCGTCCGTATGTCACAGCCACTTTTCTCCGAAACTATTAGAGCTATACTATTGAAACTTGGTAAGTAGGTGTAGTCTGTGAATCGCATTAAGATTTTGATGCAAAAATGGAAAAATTATTAAAAATTTTAGGGATCCCCATAGGTACAACTGAAATAAAAAAATTTTTTTTCATCTAACCTATGCGTGTGGGGTATCTATGGATAAGTCTCCAAAAATCATATTGAGGTTTCTCATATCATTTTTTTCTAACCTGAATAGTTTGCGAGAGAGACTCTTCCAAAGTGGTAAAATGTGTGTCCCCCCCTCTAATTTGTAAAGTAGGGGCATGATAATTCTAAAAAAAATATATGATGTACATTACTATAAAAACTACCAAAGAAAATTGGTTTGAACGAGATCTAGCCAGTAGTTTTTTTTTATATAATTTATATAAACCTTAATCTAAATTTCATTAAATCAACTGAAATATAAAAATAAATCAAAAACCTTTTAATTTCATAAAAATAAACCTTATTGCTGATTTGCTGCTGCGGAACCCTTCATGGGCGAGTCCAACTCGCACTTGGCCGCTTTTTTAAGGTAGAAATAATTATTCCAATTGAACTTTATTAACTAAACACAAAGGTACATGGTTATATTTTCAGATAATAGAATGTGTATTTCGACATAATATTATGATTTATGACTTAGTCTAGATGCTAACGTTGTAACTTGTATATAATTGTACTTGTATTGTAATAGGTACAGATCAAATTACAGTCACATTTAAAGGAAAACACACATTACTTACATAAATATAACAATTATTATTTTAGCCTGTATTCTGCATGTATACGACAGCAGTGACTGATATACAGGTTATCAGGGCGTTCACAGAGCGTTTATCGTGCTGGAACCGTATATTTTTCCAGAATAAAAGTATCCTATGTCCTTTTGCGGGACTCAAAGTATCTCTCATTCTCCATAGTCCGTACCAAATTTCAGCAAAATCGGTTCAGCAGTTTGGGCTTGAAGAAGTAACAGATAGACAGAGACACTTTCGCAGCTATACTTAATATTATAAAGAGGAAGAGTTTCTTTGTCTGTTTGTTTGGACGCTCTTATTTCAGGAACTACTGGTCCAATTTGAAAATTCTTTTTCATTGTTAGATAGCCCATTTATTGAGAAAAGCTATAGGCTAATAGGAGCGAAGAAATGAGGAAAATGTGGTCAAACGGGGGAAATTATTTGAAAGGGCTTATCTCACGAACTACTGGAGCAATTTTTTATGTTATTTGGTACAGATAAGAAGTAGACCATGTAAAGGATCATAGGCTATTTTTGTGCACTAATTTGTCTGTGAAACATCTAATTTACGCAAGCGAAGCCGCGCGGAACGTCTAGTTTATAATATATTTAGTGTGGATTAGAATGGATTCTACCATAGAAAGTAGAAGAAAAGAAAGAAAAAAATGCTTTCCACGATGGCACTACATTGACGTAATCCTAGGCGAGCCAGCGAGGGATATTGCATAAGAAAATATTTGATAATATCGTGTTATTGTGTGAATCGGATTTAGCGGTGATAATCTCCGGAGTTAGTTGGCGCGCGGCCAACTGGAGCGAGACATAATTGTATAGCTATTAACTAGCTGTAACGCGTGGTTGTCTTGATGTGGTGAAACCGACCGTGACGGGGTGACGCGTCGCCAGTCGCCATCACTCCAGTAAAAGCTGTAATTATTATCTGACTCCTAGGTCCAGTTACTGTCTAGCTCAGAGGTTCCCAAAATCCTTTGTTTCGTGCCCCACTTTTAATGTGTTGTGTTGGTGCATACGGTGGACCCCCTGTAACCCCAATACCCCACCCCACACAATACTAATGAAACATGCTATTATTTTAAGTAACAGTCCCTGTGCTTTTCAACAAATTATTCGCCTATGCCAGGGATGGCGAACCAATGGCGATCAACATGAAATTCCGAGCATGTCAATGGTCACAAAATTATTGTAGTGATTATTCTACAAAAGCACCAAGTTAGGCTAGGGCCTAGGGGCATTACATATACGCGTCAGGATTACAAAGAAAAACATTACAATTTAATGGCAAGTCTATGACATCACTTGAGTAATTATTTAGAAATGTAGCACCGAGCATGTTTCCAACATATAGCTTCAAGTACTAGCACGTGGTTTCCGCGTAGCTTACGAGGCGGATATCAGACGAAGTTCAGACACGGACGGATGACACACTATTCCGTCGCGTTCCGTCCGTATTTTGTATGCGCATGGGCGTAGAGAAGCGAATTCCCAAAAACTGAACACAGAAAATTCAACCTTAACTCCAGAACGTAACGCACACATTACTTCTGCGAGACCAATCAGCGTTGGTCGGGGGCATGCGCGCGAATTCGCGCGGATGCGGCAGACGCGCGCGCGCCTTTTAAAATTCTCAGATGTAATGTGTGCGTTAACGCTTTGGAGTTAAGGTTGGATTTGCTATGTTCGGTTTTGATACTTCGTAATTCGTTTCGATGCGCTTCGACTCTGCGCTAATATAAATTGACCCTTAGCGAACGATCGCTCTTGTAGGGGGGGGCAGCTGCCCCCCCCTGCCCGTACCTCGCTACGCCCATGTGTATGCGTGTGTGATTAGACACTGCAGATCTCAAGTAGGTACATAAAACACACTCGTACGGTGAAAGAAAACATCGTGAGGAAACTCACACACGGTTGGTCCCAGACGTATTGGTCTGTTCATTCTCTAGACAAGGCTGACTATCTTACGAGAATACCGTATTTGCTACAGTATTTGAAGAGTGGTTACTTCGCTTTGAAAATACTGTATAAAATATAAATCTTCCACAACAGATGAAAAGGCTTGTTTTTTAGTTACAATTGTGTTTGGTTTTGCAGACGCGTCGGGCAAAGTCCGCATCTGGGACACGGTGAACAAAGAGCACATCCTGAAGAATGAGTTCCAGCCGATCGGGGGCCCGATCAAGGACATCGCGTGGTCGGCCGACAGCCAGCGCATGGTCGTCGTCGGCGAGGGACGGGAGAGGTAATCCGTACTAATATTATTAATGTGTAACTTTGTCTGTCTGTAACCTCTTCACCGACACTCACCTGCAATAACAGGCAGAACTTTAAACAGGAAATATTGCCTCATAGATGGGCTTGATTAATTGTCATGATCAAATAATTTGATTGAAATTTATTGGACTGGCGAGGCATTACTGCAGGCCTGACATTTTTCATGTACATAGACGCATTGTAACATCAGCCCGAATTGTCCTAACCGAACTAAGAACCCATCAAATAGCTTGTTGAGAGTGACGGTGACGGTATCAGGAGCTGGATACTAAACCTGCTGATTATAATTCACTGAACATGACTTGTCAAACCGGGGAAAAAATAGCATCCTCAAACCATTTCGAAAGAGCCCCCACCCAAACTTGCTTTCGTTAAGTTTTGTTTAGGGGATTTTTATGAATTTCCTTATTAAATGTTATTAAATACTCAGTATCAGGTTAATGGACGGAGAATCCAGGTACTGAGACAAACGGAAGGAAATAGGGCAAATAATGGAAAAGGCCTATGTTGAAAAACACTCGAGACTACATTTTTTAAATATCTATACCTACTTTTACCTTCTATAATGTGAAAGCTGAAGAGTTTGTTAGTACGCGAAAATCTCACGTACTACTGGTTCGATTTTTATGAATTTTTACACAGATATAGAGTAGATCATAGGGAAAGACATAGCCTCCTTTTTGCAATTATTAAAGGTTTCCACGGAAATTAGTTCTGTATAAAATTGTTTGGTTATATCCAGTAAATCAAAATTCAAAACTTAGGGCTTGTTTCACTTCCTGTGAAGTGCCGGAAAGGCTATCCACAACTTATCTGACAGACAAAGTATGGAGAATCTGTCAGATTTGTGGATAGTCTATCCAGCACTTATCAGGAAGTGGTGAAACAGCCAACAGGCCCTTATGATTGTACCAGATTCGGTCACGTGTTCATGGCGGAGACGGGCACGTCAGTCGGCGAGATCAGCGGACAGTCGAAGCCGCTCAACTCCGTGGACTTCCGGCCCGCGCGGCCCTTCCGCATCGTCACCGCGTCCGAGGACAACACGCTCGCCGTCTTCGAGGGACCGCCCTTCAAGTTCAAGTGTACCAAGCAGGTGGGTGGCCAAGTGCTAGTACTCAGTAGCTACGGGTACCGTTGTTCCGTCAAGTTCAAGTGCACCAAGCAGGTGGGTGGGAGTTAGACTGGGTTTCGCACCAGTCTCATCAGTGGAGGCCCTTGGACCACTTTTGCCCACTGTTCTTTATGAAAATGTTTTCAACACTTCATTTTGCGCAGAGTACGTAACGGGTTTTTAATTCCAACTTCCTGGGAAAATTCACGTTTCTTTTATTTTCTAGCTGCCCCCCCTAGGAGTTGTCATGTTTCATCGTTTTCTGTACAAACCACGATTAACAATGAAAGATATTTATTGATTGAATCACTCACTCACTCTTCTCTTTCAGGAGCACACTCGTTTCGCGCAGGCGGTCCGCTACAGCCCCGACGGGTCGCTGTTCGCGTCCGCCGGCTTCGACGGCAAGATATACCTCTACGACGGCGCCACCTCCGAGCTGAAGGGAGAGGTGATGATGATGATGATGATACCAGCGGTTCTGCAACTTTTTTGCTGGCTACACCATTTTTTTTATTTAAAACTTTTTGCGTTTTGTACAAAGGCGGGCTTAATGCCTTGTGGCATTTTGTAAAATGAACTTTTGAAGGAACCCCAAAATAAAAGAAAAAGTTCAAGGCCACTGTGGCGAAATCGGGTATTCGTCACAGATTGTGCATTAAAATTATCATTGAAGTGGCATCGTTTATAAAGTGACGATCCTTTAACTAAAATTCTATCATTGTCTGAAACTCGAAGTATCTGCATATCGAAATTCATTAAAGTCAGTTCAGGTGTTCAAACATGAATAGGTAACCGACCGAATTTATAATTTATCCTACTATCCTAGTATGAACAATGAAATAAGCTTATTATTCCAGATCGGCTCCCCAGCCCACAAGGGCGGCGTGTACGGTATCTCGTGGTCGCCGGACGGCAAGCGGCTGCTGTCGTGCTCCGGCGACAAGACGTGCGCCATATGGGACGTCGAGACGCGCGAGAGGACCACCACATTCAACATGGGCGCCGCCGTCGAGAACCAGCAGGTGGGTGGTCGATGACGGCAGGTGTGACGTCAGAGATGGCAGCTGTGACGTCACTGATGGTAGCTGTGACGTCAGAGATGGCAGGTGTGACGTCACTGACGAAAGCTGCCATCCATCCATCCAGTGTCCATCAGTGTACTGTAGTGCAGTTGCCCCTATCATAGACGAGGCTTGTTTTTACGTTTTGTTTGTTACTATTTTATTTCCTACTTATTTTATATCTACTTTTTAATATTTTACTTCTTACTTATTTTATATTACTACTTTTTTTCTTCAATATGATAATGTATACGTTGACCGTGATTCCAGGTGTCTTGTCTCTGGCAAGGCGCTCACCTGCTGTCGGTGTCTCTGTCGGGCGACATCAGCTACCTGGACGAGTCTAACCCGGACAAGCCTCTCCGCGTGATCACCGGCCACAACAAGCCTATCACGTGCCTCGCGCGCGCCGCCGCCCTCTACACCGCCAGCCACGACGGCGCCGTCACAGCCTGGGACGTCAATACTGGTGAGCGTGTGCTCCGAAATGTTAGTCATTGTACTGCCGGTGACGTCACCACAGGCGAGTGAGGGTGTGTTCAGAAATTTTGCCCAGTGTACGGGGCAGTGACGTCACTACCAGTCAGTGGGAGTGTGCTCCGAAATCTAAGCCAGTGCACTGGCCGGTGACATCACCACCAGTGAGTGGGGGTGTGTTCCGAAATGTAGGCGTCGTTTATATCGCTAGAATAAACGCTCACTTGCGTCGTTACTGCCGCAGAAGTATTAGGGTCAATTCAAACCGCGACGCGTAGATGCATTTCTAAATTTGTATGGATTCAAAATCTGTCAAATCCATACAAATTTAGAAATGCATCTACGCGTCGCGTTGCCGTCTAGGGTGACCCTTAGGGAACATTTCCGGCGGCCCGAGGAGCTGCAGTAACGGCTGAATAGTGACGTGCGGTGCCATATAACCACTGTCTTTTGCAGGTTGCGGTCGTCGCGTGGGCGGCGTGGGTCACGGCAACCAGGTGAACGGCATGTGGGCGGGCGGAGACACCCTCCTCACCGCGGGCATCGACGACTGCCTGCGCCGCGCCAAACAACCCGCTGAAGGTATTTTTGTCCTATTTTTGCTCTATAACGGTACGGAACCCTTCGTGCGTGAGTCTAACTCGCACTTGGGCGATTATTAATATGTTTGTGTGTGTCAGGCGAGGTGGCGGTGTACGGGGGCTCGGCGCTGGGTCTGGGCTCGCAGCCGCGTGCGCTCGACCACGTGCCCGCCGAGGACCTCACCGTCGTCGCCACAGTCAAGGAGGTAAACACACGTTTTGAAATTCTATTGAATAACAGAATCTGGCTGGCCAGATGTTTTTGCATCCGCGGACGTCCGAGGATGAACCGTGCACATTGTTAAGCCGCATCCGTCAGCTGCGACTTATGAAAACGTCCGATAATTTGTTTCTAGCTAAACTTAGGCGGACTTGCGTAGATATGCGTAGACCCTCATTGCTCTTATGGTGTAAAAATAATATGTTAGCAACGCGCTTCATCCGCTCGTGTCTTCAATCATACTAAGTAACATTAAACACGTATCACTACGATATACATAGTGGTAGACTCTTGCTAAACCCCGGTTGTATTTCAGCTGATCGTGGTGGTGGGTGATGTGAAGCAGTCGTCACTGGCGATCAGCTACGAGCCCACGTGCGTCTCCATCGAGCCCACGCGCCGACACGTTGCGGTCGGAGGTTAGTGCTTACACCTTAAAAGGGAACGCAGGTACGGTAAAATTTGAACGAAGAAACTATTGCCATCACGCTTCACCCTGCGCTGGCACGTGTATTGTAATAGAGACAGATACAGAAAATCGAGGTAAGATTCCTCCTTCAAAATAGAGCCTATAAAATTAATTTCTTTTTAAATATCTTCAGAAAGGATGAGTCTTAGATGCCTCTACGTCTTTATTTTATCTTAAAGATCTTACAAATTTGTTTTATGGTCGGTAGATTGGCGGGGTACGGAACATTAATTTTTTGCGATTTTTGAAGGGTCATATTTTTTTAATTATTAGTAAATTAAAAAAAATATCGAACGTAGAGGCACAGCTTTCACTGATCCCACTATTGTATCAAAAAATCATTTGTCTAGACTCTAGACGCATTATCTAAGGAGGAAATTGAGGAATACGTTTGTATGGAAAAAAAGTGTTAGCGTATGCTCTTAAACAGAGTAAACAGAACTAACGAGTTGACCGACTCAGAAGAGATCTCTTTTATACGTTTGACGTAGTATGTGGTATCGGCCGGCGCGCGCAGTACTATGTGTGCCGGTTGGCAGCGGGCGACATGCCGGACGGGACAACTGCAGAAGACTATGAAATACTCTGCGCAGCTAGCGACACGAAGCTATTGACACTTATTCATAGAAATACACCACTTATCAAAAGTTTATTCACTGGTTTACACAAATATCATATTAAACCAAAAATAATAACAAATATAGCAAAAAATATTAAATACAATATCTGAAACTACCAGCGGGCCCCGGTCAAGTCTCACCCAAAGATGGCGACCGTGAAAAAATTGTGATACCTTTTTAAAATTTGACGTGGGCGCGTTCTGTTACAAGATTATATTATTTCAATGTGGTATTATTGTAAGACGTTGGAAAAAAATATTCTTACTTACATAAGGACGGATTACTTACGGACTTAGATTAAAAAATTAATTTAACAACTATAAAAAAATAATTTATCTGAATTGGACCCAGATTCTGTATTTTATATAAATACCTTAAAATATATTTAAGAGTTAGCGAAAGGTCGACATATTGACAACCTTAAACATGAAAATACAAAGGAAAACACAATATAGTCTTAGTAATTTTACTTAAAATTATGAATCTGTCAAATTATAAGTATTTTCAGGGTTCCGTATCCAAAGGGTGAAAACGGTGACCCTATTCATGAGACTACGATGTCTGTCTGTCTGTCTGTCTCCAGGCTGTACCTCAAGAACCGTTATAGCTAGAGTTCTGAAATTTTTACAGATTGTGTATTTGCGTTGCCGATATAACAAAAAATATTAAAATAAAATTAATATTTAAGGGGGGCTCCCATACAACAAACGTGATTTTTTTGTCTTTTTTGCTCGTAAACAATAATGGCAACAGCTAGACGCTTTAAATTTTCACAAAATCCTTAATTATATTATAATTTAATTATTCATACTAAAATTTAAATAAAATAAATTTTTAAGGTGGGCTCCCATACAAAAAAATACAATTTTTTGCCTATTTTTGCTCTATAACGGTACGGAACCCTTCGTGCGCGAGTCCGACTCGCACTTGGCCGATTATTTATTATTCTGTAATGTTCCTAATTTGTTTAAGTGTAACTAGATCCTAAAATATTGAATGAATCGGTTTTACTGTGTCCAGTGAGTAAATACTCATACAATAAAGTAAATACTCAGTATTTACTGAGTTTGAGTTTTTACTCTGTCTCAGTTTTTACTGCGTTACCCATCCCTATTACGTAAGATATTTTACTTACAAATAAGTCAAAACTTTAAACGTTTTTATAACGTTATGTACAGAAAAACAAAAACAATTAACAAAGAAAAATAAACTACAATTGAGTCATATCGTTCCAATAGCCGCCAACTCCACACGGGACAAATTTTCAGTAGAGGCAAAAACGGTTTCTCTGTCAATTTAATACTTTTTTAGCAGTTTAGTGGTTATATTATTTGGGAATATAATTTTAATTCGTTTTAGACACTGTTTTACGAAATATTATTATGTTAGTGTTATTTGTATGTTAAAGATAGACCTGGCGGATTTTGAAGTTAATCACCGGAGTTGGCGGATTGTGGAACTAAACATGAGTGGATTTAGCGGGCTTTGTATCTCTAACCTAACTGTCGTTTTATTCAGATACTGGATGCTTAAATAAAGGTGATAATTTTTTGTCACATTTTTATTATCAATTAAAGAGAAAATTTAAACAAATTGACTATTTTCATCTACCATTTCGCACTCATAATCATTTTCAGTATTTTGAACTTGATTGCCGTTATTAAGAAAATCCATCTCAGCAGTATGGTAAAAACTTAAATCAGTTAAATCCCGCCAGTGCTCTCCATAATGTTTCTCTAATAACTTGCAGACATCATTCACCTTCTCCTTTTTCAAGTTTGTGCCTACAGGTAGTGCGATGGGTGATATGCTAGAAACAGATTTACCTTTCTTAGTCACAAGCTTTTTTTGAACTCTTTCGTTTCTATAATTTTCTTCTCCTTGAATAGCAACATTAGTTTTACCTTTAAATAACAAAAACCTCTTTGAAAGGTTAAAACCGAAATGCCAATTACCTGGAGGTCTTAGTACATTGTTGGTCTCAGCTTTCCAATCTAGAACAGGCACTTCTTCTGACAAGTGAAATGTTTTCGCATAAAGTTTTAAAATTGCAACATACTCCTCCGGCTTCATGATCACTTCTTTTCTCCGAATGTCCTTTTCTATTTTGGCGAAAACCCTATCGGCTGATAGAAAAGAGTGACCGACTACTGGGAATATTATTTCCATTTTTTTCAAATGAGGAGGTGCATCCGAATATAATCTCTTGCTACACATGCCAATGAGTATTGTGTTTTTATTCTGGCCACCACAGCCGTCTGCAAATAGTCTTACCTTTTTACAATGTACGGGTATGCTTAGGATTTTCAAAGCGTGGTAAACGGCACTAGCTATTTCATTTGATCCTTTTGGCCTCTCTGTCTCGTACCAATAGTAGGACCATACATTCTCAGTAGTTAACTTACTTTTAGAATTCCCGATTACAACAGTGAAATTATAAAAATTATACTGCCTGCTAAAGTATGCTGATTGATCAGGAAGTTTTGGCAGACAATGGTTCTTTTGGCAATCAAAAGACAGTGTCATCACTTGATCGTCGTCATCCTTCAGTAAGCTATAAAAAGCTGCAGCTCTCAAACTATGCACTCGTTTAGCGACCATTAAAGACTGCTTTTCTTTATTAGTTTTAGCCACCTTTATACTTTCTAATAGTTCTGTACAGCGAGAACACACGTCAGTCCGGGGATTTCCAAAACCAATGTTGTAGTTTACATTCAATTCTTGTCTGAAAAAAGACTGCTTAACTTTAAGTTCTGGTTCATCTACACTGTTATTGTAAAAACGCCACATTTTTTTAATATTGAGATCACTACTCAAGTACAATCTTCATGCTGATTTTCCTCGGCAATAATGGGATTCTCTGCATTGAAAAGACTGAATAAATGTGTTTATAGCGGCACGTTTCATTTCATTTTTTTGAGATCGACGATCTCCACCTCTATTCTCTTTTGCTATTGCGCCTGAAGCCTGGTGTGATCTTTGTAAAACTCCAGTAACTCTTGTCCTTTTTCACGTTTAAAATAGACATAAAAGCTTTTTTGCAGACACGCACATTCTTTCCGCCTGTTTTTTTGTAAAGATAGTATGTTACACTCATGTTTTTCAAGCCTCGGGTACCAGATTTAGGCCGATGTCTGAGTGGTTTTTGTTACACAGTACTTCAAAATAAAGTTATCTTGGTATATTTTATTGCTTTTAGCATAAAAATTCTTGTGTATATTTAGCAAGTCACTCATTGAAAAAGAGCCACACTTTTAACTTTTTGTATTATAATAATAATAATTTTTTATTTTCAGATTAATATCCATAGCATTTTTAAGTAATTACGTTACAATAACATTATCAAAACTCATTCAATATTATTATGTCTACATTGTGGAAAAACTGGCAAATTATTGGGGGTGTACCTGAAAAAAAAAATGTTAAGGAGTATCATCCGTCATAAGTAGATGACACCGAATGCAAAGCTTCATGTCCATGCCGCTTAGTGCTAACCTAACGTTAACCTTCATGTCATGCTAACCATAAAATTATATTTTATCGCAAATGAACTTAGATGCAAAATTTTAACTCCGAATGATAAGAGAAAGTGGTTATAAAAGCTTGTAATATTAATACGTAAACACGGATTACCATGTCAACGGAAAATTGTTTTTGTTTTTACACTTAAATTATAAAATATAAATTAGGTAATAAATAAACAGTTTTCTCAGTTATGTAATAAAAAAAATGTGAGTGCTGATGTTGTCACAAGTATAATCATTCTGTATAAAATTATAAATTACACTAGCCCAACAAAACTGACAAACTTTAACATACCTTCATTCCTTCATTTTGTTCTTCTTCCATGATTCTGGCTGAGATAATCTTTTTCTGCCTTTATTCCGAGCTGCTTTCTCAACTTTTTTAGTTAATTCTTCAATTTTTTAAATATCTTTTCGCAATTATTAGAAACTGGACAACATTCACGGCTTTTTCACTGAATCGCCATGATGGACGCCACGAAATAACGCTTCGTGATTGGTCGAAAATTGATATGGCGGGGTTTGGAAAGAATTGTTCCAGGAGCTGGCGGTTTTTGGAAGCAATTCAAAACTTTAATGTCAAATTTTTAGGGGATTTAGCGGCTTTTGGTATAAGACTTCTTTGAATGAAAGAACGGAAATTTTATAGACTATATAAAACCATCGACAGCTTATTTTTTTATTTTATTTATTTAAGTCAACTAACAGTAACCATAGTACATAATATTAAATAATATATATATATATATATATATATATATATATATATATATATATATATATATATATATATATATATATATATATATATAAGAAACTTGGTAACTACGACACCAACAACGTTAACTACAGATTACTTTACTTAAGTTCTAATCATCCAGCTGAGATTAAGTATTAAGTATTAAACTAATATTTTAATTTTTTCTATAATTATGGAGCTGGCGGGTATTGGAACTATATTATGACTCAATTATTCTATGCAAAAGGGAGTCAGAGATCAAATATTTTAAGGAATGTTATAAGATATAGAATTCAAACTACATATAAGGTTTAGGTCTTCAAAACCACCCTCACAAAGATCATTGTCAGACAATTCCCCTGATTCTTATTCTTCTTCTTGAATTTCTTGCATATTAAAAGTTCGCAAAAGCAAGTTCGGTCTTCTGCTTCTCTGAGGGCGGCTGTTATTTTCAGTCCAGTGAGGGGTAGGTATCGGGTAGGTGATCGACGCTTGTGTCGCTTGCCTTCAATTTTCCGGTTTCATTAGTGTCAGAGCAGTATTTATAGTTACTGCGCTTATGTTAAGAGCCCGGGCTACCCTCGAAATTCTCATACAAACGGAATACCAAAATCATTTTCTCATACGAAAATGTTTAACATGTTTGAGTTATTTTTCAGCTTAAAATAGTAATTACCTAGGGTCCTAGCCAAAAATTTACTACAAAATATTTATACACTAAAAAATATAAGCGATTACATTTCATGCATTTTGACGCCATTAACGACATACTTTCCGCACACTTGTTTTATATTAAAAACTCATCGAATCGTTACGTATTTTTGCTGGGACCTTAGCTTATATTGTGTAATTACAGAATGTCTTCAAAATAATGGCAATATAATAAATTTTCATTCATCATTTTTGGTATTCGTGAACGCGGCGCAATTTCTCTATAATTTCCAACCTGGTATAGTGCCGATCCGCTCGCACGACAGAGCGCGGCGGCGGGAAGCGCGGGCGGCGGGGTGGGGTAACCGGTACACGTGATGTGTGTGTATTCAAGTACAATAATAATTATTCTATCAAGCCCCAAGCGGTCGCATGCGACCGCGCGCGCGATAACAGTAGATTTCCAAGAATCCGCGATCGAGAGAATATTATTATTGTTGTTGTTTTGCATATTAATTATTATAATGTTGTTTTGATAGTTTTTTGTGATACTTGAAGATAATTGCTTGAACAAAATAATAATGGATAAGTAATAATGGATACCGAAAGATGGGAATTGGGGTTTGGGATGTATCACACAGTAAGTATATTATAATTTAAATTATATTTTTTTATGAAATAAGGGGGCAAACGAGCAAACGGGTCACCTGATGGAAAGCAACTTCCGTCGCCCATGGACACTCGCAGCATAAGAAGAGCTGCAGGTGCTTTGCGTAATAGGGGAGGGTAGGGATGGGAAGGGAATAGGGGTGGGTAGGGAAGGGAAGGGAATAGGGGAGGGTAGGGAAGGGAATAAGGGAGGGTAGGGAAGGGAATAGGGTAGGGGATTGGGCTTCCGGTAAACTCACTCACTCGGCGAAACACAGCGCAAGCGCTGTTTCACGCCGGTTTTCTGTGAGGACGTGGTATTTCTCCGGTCGAGCCGGCCCATTCGTGCCGAAGCATGGCTCTCCCACGTCTCATATCATAATATTATGAATTTTCTTATCTAGAGTATTTTGAAAATAACGATCAGGTCAGGAATAGCGATGGGGTATTTTTCTACTATTTAGAAGGCAGACATAATAATATTATATTATGAGACTTCTCCTAAATCCTAACTGTAAAATGTTTACTAATTTAAATAAATACTAATACTAGCTGTCCCGGCAAACGTTGCTTAGCCATAATACAGTGTGTAACAAAAATAAGTGATAATACTTTAGGGTGTGTACGTGTTCCTTGTAGTGAGTTCACTGTGAAAGTAGCAGCGCTGAAAGAAAAAAAAAATCACTTTTGTATGGGCAAGGAACGTCGCGAGTTTCCCCATACAAAAGGGAAAAAAAATTTTGGTCTTTCAGCGCTGCTACTTTCACAGTGAACTCACTACAAGGAACACGTACACACCCTAAAGTATTATCACTTATTTTTGTTACACCCTTTTTAGGGTTCCGTAGCCAAAATGGCAAAAAAGGAACCCTTATAGATTCGTCATGTCTGTCTGTCTGTCTGTCTGTCTGTCTGTCTGTCTGTCTGTCTGTCTGTCTGTCCGTCTGTCCGTCTGTCCGTCTGTCCGTCTGTCCGTCTGTCCGTCGGTCCGTCGGTCCGTCTGTCCGTCTGTCCGTCTGTCCGTCTGTCCGTCTGTCCGTCTGTCCGTCTGTCCGTCTGTCCGTCTGTCCGTCTGTCCGTCTGTCCGTCCGTCCGTCCGTCCGTCCGTCCGTCCGTCCGTCCGTCCGTCCGTCCGTCCGTCCGTCCGTCCGTCCGTCCGTCCGTCCGTCCGTCCGTCCGTCCGTCCGTCCGTCCGTCCGTCCGTCCGTCCGTCCGTCCGTCCGTCCGTCCGTCCGTCCGAATAGTTTGCGAGAGAGACTCTTCCAAAGTGGAAAAATGTGTGTCCCCCCCTCTAATTTCTAAAGTAGAGGCATGATAATTCTAAAAAAAATATATGATGTAGACTTACTATAAAAACTACCAACGAAAATTGGTTTGAACGGGATCTAGCCAGTAGTTTTTTTTATACGTCATAAATAGTAAACCTTAATCTAAATTTCATTAAATCGACTGAAATATAAAAATAAATCAAAAATATTATAATTTCATAAAAATGAACCTTATTGCTGCTGCGGAACCCTCCATGGGCGAGTCCAACTCGCACTTGGCCGCTTTTTAAATTATAAAGTATTTCGCCCATATTATTTTATTGAGGTGACTAAATAAGTACCTATGTTACCATGGCAACGTCCATCGCTATCCCGTCGCACAAACAATGGTCGCCGCCGGTCTCGAGTTGTAATAATTTACATAATATCCTACTAATATTATAAAGGCGAAAGTTTGGATGTATGGATGTATGGATGTATGGATGTTTGTTACTCTTTCACGCAAAAACTACTGAACGGATTTTAATGAAACTTTACAATAATATAGCTTATACATCAGAATAACACATAGGCTATAATTTTAACCGACTTTCAAACTGGAGGAGGTGTTATGTTCGTTTTTTTATGATCAACGATTACTCCGCCGTTTATGAACCGATTTAATACTTTTTTAATTTTTGCATCAAAATCTTAATGCGGTTCATAGATTACATCTACTTATCAAGTTTCAATAGTATAGCTCTAATAGTTTCGGAGAAAAGTGGCTGTGACATACGGACGGACGGACAGACAGACAGACAGACAGACAGACAGACAGACATGACGAATCTATAAGAGTTCCTTTTTTGCCATTTTGGCTACGGAACCCTAAAAAAATACGTCAGACATGTGTGAAAAAACAGACAGTCAGACAGACAGACACTTTTTCGCATTTATAATATTAGCCTTCCTCGATAAACGGACTATCTAACACTGAAAGATTTTTTTCAAATCGGACCAGCCATGAGCTCTTATAGCAGTATTTTTAATATTACTTTCAGATTTCGCACAAACAAAAAACATAGCTATGATTATATAAATAGAGATCATGTTTGTTTATGCGAAATTCAAAAGTACCTAATATTAAAGTAATCTATATAATATATAATATATTATGTATATAAAACTCAAAGGTGACTGACTGACATGGTGATCTATCAACGCACAGCCCAAACCACTGGACGGATCGGGCTGAAATTTGGCATGCAGGTAGGTGTTATGACGTAGGTATCCGCTAAGAAAGGATTTTGATAAATTCTAACCCCAAGGGGTTCAAATAGGGGATGAAAATTTGTATATAATAATACTTCTTGACGCGAGCGAAGCCGCGGGCAAAAGCTCGTAAGTCGTACTGCTATAAGAGCTCATGGTAAGAGGGCAGTAGTTCCTAAGATTAGCGCGTTTAAACAAACAAACAACCGCTTTATCATATTATATAATACTAGCTGTCCCGGCAAACATTGTTTTGCCATTTAAAGTATATTTTCTACATCATCAGTTGATACATGTTTTACCCCCTCTTTTGTCCCCTAAGAGGGTGTGGGGGGGAAGGTCATACACCAGATGTTAAGTTGAAAAACACAGTTAATACCTAATATGAAGTAAGTCCACTAAAGAAAAAAGTTGTATACAAAATCTGACCCCTCTTTGGTCCCCAGAGAGGGTTGAGAGGGGAGGGGGGGGAGGATTTTTATACACCAGATGTTGAGTTGGAAGAAGACAAATATAATATCTGTGAAAACCGTATGCAAATCCGTGAAAACCGTATGCAAATCGGATCAGTAGTTTTCGTGTTAAAGAAAAAAGTTTGATACAAAATCTGACCCCCTCTTTTGTCCCCTTAGAGGGGTGGGGGGAAAAAATTTTATACACCAGATGTTAGGTTGGAAGAAGATAAATATATCTGCGAAAACCACATTCAAATCGGATCAGTATTTTTCGTGTGATGCTGGAACAAACATACAGACAGACAGAAAGAGTGACAGACAGACAGACAAAAAACTAACCACATTTTTGGCTTCTATAGCGATGTAGTGACAAAGGTGTAATTTCGAGTGTCATTTCATATCTTCTAAGTATAGAATTTTCATTTCTACAACAGAATAATATTGTCTTCCCCGCACGCGCTTTGGTGACGCCCACTATCGTAATATTTTAATTTCGCCTTAATTTCAAAACCAAACGTCCAATTTTAATCATTCAAAGACCAAATATTATCTACATAAACTGTACTTAGTGATAAAATAATTTATTTTGATAAGGATTAATAGCGTGAGTAAAATATATCCGTTTTAATGTAGTCCAAAAAAAATTCAGGATTTTTAAATAAATAAATGGTTATTGTGCCTCACTCGACATAGATAGGTATAGTGTGTCGCGGACTTTTTTGTAGATATTTATAAGATCTACAATTACTTAGAACATTTTATGGTTCTATCTTTTATAGTTTAGGCAGCGTACGCAAAATAAGTAACTTTTCTGGTTGATTTTTTACTCCTTGCGTCCGAAAAACCCAAATATCTTACGGAACCCTATTTTTTTCCAAAGTAAAATTTAGCCTATGTTCAGCAGAAATAATGTAGGATTCCAATGTCTTGAAAAAACATTATGTTTCCAAAGGAAGCTAAGTACAAGAATATTTTTCTAATTCCGCGCGAGCCCGTGTTGAATGACCTCGCACGCACACAGCTGCTGTATACTCAATAAAATTACTCTGAATGGTGCCGTGCGGGGCGTGAGGTGCACGCGGGGCGCGGGGTACCTCGCAATAGAGACAGCGATATGTATAAAACTTGTGGCGCTAGTGTCGAGCTTGATTTGAGCGGCCGGGTTACCCGCGCCCTTAAGCACTATAATAATATAATGAATAATAGAAGGTTACAGAGTTATACGGCACTTGCAACTGATATAATAAGGGATTTATTTTTCTCTTTGTAGTTACCGCGCTTACACAAAAAAAAAAAAACTATGAAGAGCATTTTTTTCAGCAACTGTCAAAGACAAAGTTTGAAGATCTCGATACAGCGATTCCGAATATGTAACTAACTCTAAATCGGTAAAAATATTGGTTACGGCGATTATAATACGCGTGGCAGTAGACATCACCCTAAAAAATCTGGTCACACATTTTGCAAAATGACGAAAAAGTGGCTATCGCTGACTTTTAGAATATTAATTAGTATTATATTATAAGAAGAAAAGGTCGTTTATTCAGTCGGCTGAATGTAATTTCCAGGCCTGGACAACAAGGTGCACGTGTACGTGCTGGCGGGCGCATCGCTGTCGCCGCTGCGGGAGCTGGAGCACCTGGGCGGCGTGACGGCGGCCCGCTACAGCCCCGCCGGCACGCACCTCGTCGCCGGCGACACGCACCGCAAAATCATCGTCTACACCACCGACGAGTACAAGGTACGCACATTTTACTGTGATGCGTTTTGTCACTCATCGTTGGTGATGCAACGGAAGTGTCATAGCGGAACCAGAAACGGATAAGTCGATGCCTTAGTTCACAAATGCACAGTGTTTTTTTCGACTTTAAAAACGGACATGGTCTTTTTATTGTTTAATTCGAATGAGTATTTAATTGACCGATCAAACGAGCCCGCCGAAGGCGGGCGAAGTTCGATCGAAATTATATGAAGCGTCTCGTTCTCGATGATAGATAACATGTAGTACTGTTAAGTATGTTCAAACTCCACAACGTTTAGAGATTCAAATTTGAATATTCCCGCCATAGGCTGCCACCTCGCGGGCGCCTCTCTCGGACGACATATATTTCAGAGTATCCAAGCGCTATCACAGTTTCATACAAGATGATCACAATTCACAGGGTTAGGGTTCACTCATTACCATCAACTCAGAATGGAGCTTATTTATTTATGGGTGGGAGGTGATCATCTTCGAACGAGACGCTTCATATAATTTCGATCGGTCAATTATATTACGCGTCTCGTTCTCGATGATAGATAACATGTAGATTTTTAGAGTCTGTGATAGGGCCAGGTTTAAAATGCATTTGTATTCTTTACCATTATAAAAGATACAACATTTTTAAACTGACATAGTTTTTATTAATTAATTATAATTATGACAATATAACACTTAATTATCTTTGGATAGGATACTAATGGCAAACGTATTATTTGGTTCCATAATTAGAGGTCTATTGTAAAAACGAGCGAAGGTTGTTGACCCCTCTGTCCAACCTGCTGTTCTTCTAATTGTGTCAATGTTTATTCCTTTTCTATAAGCAGCAGACACAGCAGCATGTTTTGTGCTGTATGCACTAAATTTTTCTGTATCAATACCAGCTTTGGAAAGTAAGGACTTCACCCAGTGGCCGATTATTTGGGCGCCTACTGGTTTATGAGGTTTCATCGTAGAGATGAATAATTTCTTATGTCCAGCTCTAATTGGCTGTGTTTTCTGTAAGTAATGAAGAAGTATAGTGGCTACACAAACTTTTGGCCGATTTTTAAAGAAAGGAATTATAAGTAGTGGTTGGTTTCTTCCAAGTTTTGATGTTTTTATCCTATCAGGAATTTTAATTTGGAGCCCTGAGGAGCTCATAGATATCTCGTCTATATTAATTAAGGCTATTGTTTGCAATCTATGGGCTGTTATCATAACTAATAGTGTTGTAGTAATCTGTGATATAGTTTTTAGATTTAAATTTTCTAATTTATCCTGATTTTCAATATATTCTAGAACTTGCTCTGTATTCCATGTTTCTGAGTATCTGTGTGCAGAAGGGCGTTTCCTGAAGATACTTTTGAAGAATCTAGATATAAGGGTATCATTAGAGATATCACCCTTTGCTATGAGTGAGATAGCTGATCTTGAAGTGTTTAAAGTACTATAGCTTGCACCTTCATTAAATCTTATTGTCAAAAATTCAATTACCTCAGCACTGGTAGGATTAAATACCTCGTATTTATTTCTTGTGGCAAAATGTACCCATTTCCTGAGACATCCTTCATATTGTTTAAGGGTGGCTTGTGATATTGAGTCTACAAAGAGTTCAATGGACATCTCGGGAATTCCTTTTCTCAGGTATGCTTCCCGGATAATCTCCCTACCACCAGAGAAAGTTTGTGAGACTGGGGGTGTATTCTGCTCCTGCAAGGAGAAAGTAACAGGTTATCTGAAGGTTCTAATATTAATGGAGCTTCACACAAAAGAGATTTAAACATAGGGTACCACGGTTGCGTGGGCCAATTTGGCACAATTACTATTCCTGTGGCCTTATCATTAATTATTTTTCTTAATACTCGCAATATAATAGCAAAAGGGGGAAAGGCATAGAAATATTCCTTTTCCCACGAAATTGTAAAAGCATCTACTACTGATGCTTCTGGATCAGGGTAACGCGAACAAAATATTTTGCACTTGGTGTTAATTCTAGATGCAAAAAGATCAATACTACACATCCCATACTTTTTTACAATTTTCATAAAATATTTGTCTCCTGGTTCCCATTCCGTATCTAAGTTGGTATCGCGTGACGCAGTATCTGCGACATTATCTTTTGATGCGATGTACGAGGCTACTATCCATATCTTTCTGTTCTCACACCACTGCCATATTTTTCGGGCCAATTCACTTAAGTGAGGGAATTTGACACCACCACCCTTATTAATGTAAGCAATAGCTGTAGTATTGTCTATACGCATGAGGATTTCGCAATTGCTAAGATTAGAAGCAAAGCATTTTAACCCAAAAAAGGCAGCTTGAAGCTCCAAGAAATTTATATGATGTTTTTTATCACTCTGGCTCCAGAAACCATGTGTAATTATTGAATTACATTCTGCGCCCCAGCCTGATCCAGAGGCATCAGAAGTTATTATTATTTTGTAATTCCTTAATCGTATGGGGTTAGAGCCAGTTAACACCCTAAACTTCCACCATGTCAGATCTTCCAATACATAATCATATAGCATTCAAAATTGATTGTCATTGTCATATAATGATTGTCATATAGCATTCAAAATTATCATTATTTATAGTTAAAGCTAACCATTTTGCTCTCTCAAGCCTTTTACAATATATTTTACTATACTCTACTGCATGTGATGCTGCCACTAAAACTCCTAGTAGCTGTGCAAAGAGACGTATTTTGTACCTTTTACTAACTTCAAAATGGCTGATAAAATGTATAATTTGAGTTTTCTTATCATTTGGTAAATCTACTGAGTATTTTTCTGAGTCTAAGAAGAAACCAAGGTATTTGCATCTCCTACTTAGATTGATTTGGCTTTTCTTATAATTTATAATAAATCCTAACTTTTCCAATAATGCAATAGTATTTTTTATATTGTTATTACAAGATTCATATGTATCACCAATGCACAATAAGTCATCCAAATAAATAAGTGATAACCAGCCATTTAAGCGAATATTATTACAGATAGTTCAACTCAGTTGTGCGCGCCGCCCTATGTGTGGGTAAACCTTGTACATATACAGTGACTTTGTGTGCGTGACAAGAGGTACAGTCGGGTACAAATACAAATAGAGTTATTTACGGGTTATATACGGGTTTTAAAAAAAAGAGTTATTTCGTAATTTAATGTTTATTTATTGAACATTATTCAGAATCGCTACTTGAAAAATCAAATGATGAATTTTCGGATTCGCTGCTCTCACCAAGGTTAATTATGAATTCTGACTCCATGTCAAAATTTCTATAGTATTCTTCTTCTTTCTTTTGTACATGTCGACAAGTATTACCCCACATCCCATCATCAATTTGACTTAAACGTTCATTTATGAGTTTCATTATTTCCGTCACATTTTGATCGACATTATGCGAAGCAATATAATTTTTTAAAATTCCCCACACATTTTCTATAGGGTTTAGTTCAGGATGATATGGTGGCAGTCGAAGAACTTTTATGCCATATGGCTGAAGTATGTCGTCAATCTTGTAACAGATATATTTTTCTTTATTTTTTTTAATCAAATCATACAGTTCGATTTTTTTCATATCTTGATTAAAAGCTATGTTTTTTTCTGTCAGCCATCTCACCATTTCTATTTTTTTGGAATTAGAATTTGGGGCTCTGTCATTTTGAACGTTATGGTATGAGGCATTGTCAAGCACAACCACAGAGTTAGGTGGAAGATTCGGTACTAGACGTTCTTTTAGCCACTTTTCATAGTTTTCTGCGTTCATGTTAGAGTGGTAATCACCAGAAACACTATTTGCTTTGTATGTCAATAGTGCGTTAGGTACGAAACCTTGTTCTGAACCAGCATGCACAATGATAATTCTTTGTCCTTTCGACAGGTTTCTCTTTAAAGGTGGTCCATCTTTGTTACCCCATCCTTTGTTTTGCACATGATTAGTTAAGATGTAGCTCTCATCTGTATATACGATACACCGATTTTCTTGACGGTATCTGAGTAAATTTTTTAGGTAGGAAAATCGTAGTTTTTGGATGTCATGCCGCTCTATAATAACACGTCTGTTATCCACAGTTTTTCGCCATTTGTATCCCAACTTTAACAAAGCTGTACGCAGAGTCGAAATACTTCCATCATAGTTAAGTTTATCTTGAAATATTCTTTTCAACTTTAGCAAGGTAGGTAACTCACGATGTTCTAAATGGTAATTTTGAATAGTGGAACGTATAACATCGACGTTAAAGTTGTCTAATTCTAACTTCTTTAAACGTTTTTTACGGTCTTTATGCGGAGATTTAAATTTAGAGTCAGATTCTTTTCCTTCAGCCAATATATTAGTAATTGTTCTCTCTGATACCCCCACTGCCATTGCTGTTCTTTTCCGTACGCTATTTAAATGTTCACTTAATTTCGATATTAAAATTGGACTTGCACTGCAAACTGGATCACTTACTAATTCCAATATATCTCTCGCATCTTTTTTCAGAAATTCGTATACCTTAGCAATGGTTCCTCGAGTCTAAAACAATAATACGTAAAAGTTAACAAGGACATATTTTTTAGTATATGGAATCATAATAAACATTAATTACATCCAAATTTAAAATAAAAAAATATTTACCTGACTCCTTAAACATTTTCTCCGTGTAGAACTAGACATTTTCGAAACGACTGTACCCGTAAGAAAAAGCGATAAGAACACGTGTTACTCGGACGACGACTGCCGCGTCACTGCCACACGAATGAAAGTTGTATATTTACAAGCCCACGCACATATAGGGCCGCGCGCACAACTGAGTTGTACTATCTGTAATTACAGGCTTCATGATCTTTGTAAGAATGATCACTGAACCAATTGCGAACTACGGTGGCTCGGTGAATTGGACAATAATTATACTTAAGAACGCTCCAACTTTTTAATTAGCAGGTCGGATGTCTGTCAGTACGAATATCGACGTTAATTACATTAAAATAAGATTCATATTAGCGCGCCTTGTACAGTGGCGGTTACGATGCTCGCCGCGTTCTTGATATGGCGAAAATTTATGAAAAAATTTTAGAAATTTTCTTATTTTTCTTATAACTGGAAAAGTTGTTTATTTTTATATAAAATTTTTAGCGGACTTCATAGATGACTAAATAAGCAACAATTTTTTTGTATATTTATTTTCCTCAGTTCAGTGTATTTAGATATTAAGGTACCTAATTAGACCCCATTTTTTTCATATTTTGCGATTATTGTGATGGTTAAAACGTATTTTATGTGAAAATTTTGTATGCGGCTATAGAATTTTTATGGTACAGTCGTGGAGATGAATATATTATCTTTCATTTGAAACCAAAATATCCTCGCAGTTTGACTCCTAATTCTTTAATAGGGTACCGGAAAATCGCTGATATTTGTAATAACGTCCTTAATGCACAAAACTTATTAGCTGTCACCATACACATTTCGCACAGTAGGCAACTTACTGCCCTTTAAGTTCTAACACTTCTACATAATTTGCACTGTTGGTTCGCGTAGCTTAGGTATAAATTCAAGTGCACCCGGCGGTGCACACTTGCGCACTAATCCATTCCCACCTGCCAGATTCAGTGTTTGACACTACGTTATTTTCACACCAACGGGTGTTAACTTTACGCCATAAAATATGTAGTCTTCTTTTTTGAGAGGATTTAAAAGTCTTTTCAATTTTCATCATCGGAATAAAATGTTGTTTCCCAATCAAAATCTACATACTCTCGTGCAAAGCGTAACATTCAGCGTCTATATTGTGGCGGTACCCACATTCGCCTAACATTCCTGCATCGCGCTATCGAAGTTTTCTGAGCGCGGCAGTATATATACGACAGCTGAAATGTATCACGTGGGGCTCCGGCCTGACCGAGCACAACACCTCGCTCGGTCGGAAGATCTTCCGGGCCTCCACGCATTATCACCACATTGGTGACCCTCGACAGAACATGCCTCCTTCATCATCATCACTCCCCGCCCCTCCGCACCGCGCCAGCCAGCATTGCATCGCCTCATCGGGTACCTCGTCCACTAGCCGCAACGTACCGCGGCCTGGGCGACTCCGCATCGGCATCATCGGGCTTTCTCACTACACCGACCGGTCAGCAAGCAGAGCACATCTCTCCTGGTCAGCACGTAGCATCGGCCCCGCAGTCCGCACGGCAGCTTATCCGACTCACTGGATCCCGTGCAGCAGCTTACAGTTCCGACTCACTGGAACTCACTGGCACTGGCGACTCAAGCGACAAGACTTCAAGTTTCGACCTCCGGTCTTCGGGGGGGAGTGATGTGGCGGTACCCACATTCGCCTAACATTCCTGCATCGCGCTATCGAAGTTTTCTGAGCGCGGCAGTATATATACGACAGCTGAAATGTATCACGTGGGGCTCCGGCCTGACCGAGCATAACACCTCGCTCGGTCGGAAGATCTTCCTTTGGGCCTCCACGCATTATTCCCACATTATTATGCCTTTGAGTCAAAAACGGTTTTTGCGCCGGCTTTCGGTGGTGTAGTCCCTCGTCATGAAGTGCACAACGAACGGTGACCATGACGTGTTAAATTCATCGGCAAAACGTCTTGTCGGTATAAAACCACACGTTTCATACTCCGCTGCCATAATATAACGCCGCTGAGTCTGGTAAGAAGTGGCCTTCCACTTAGTTTACGACTCTGCAAGCCACCTTCTTCCTCGAATCTTTTCACCCATCGACTTACAGTATTTCTCTAAAAAAAAGAACAAATTGTAAAAGACGATTTTAACCAATGAAAAAATACACATCACAATTCACAATAACATATTAATTTCTACTTACTGAGAAGCCAGTAGGCCTACCACGAAATGGTTTTGAGACTCAAATATTCGGACGAGAATGCCTCGTCTTGCTCTAACAACGTCACTTCACATTTGTTAGAGTAGGACGCGGCATTCTCGTTCGATTACGGTTTTGTGGTACCAGCTCTGTTTCGTTAGAAATTTGAGTAATATTCGAGCCATTCGAATATAGGGCCACAATATTTATTTACCTACACTGTGATATTATAGCTCTTGCTTCGATAGTAATATTTGCTTGCCTAATATTGGATAATGAAATAAGAAGTAAGAACACAAACACTCGTAGCTGAGTTCACCAAGCAACAATATTTTAATATTTTGTTTTCTCCAAGCCAGTAATCATTCCATTTTTTTTAATCTACCCTCACATTCTTTGCTGTGACTAGAATGTTACGTTTCTAACTAAAAGTTACTGTGCTTTTAGTTAGAAACGTAATTTTTATATTACATAGTTGTATCAATACTCATAGTCCATAAAAATTTATAAATATTTCTCAAAAAGTGCTTTATGTAACACGCGGGTCGGATTCGATCCTGCAATTCAGCTAGTGATTTTAGATTAACAGAATATGCACTTGCTAAACCACTGGGCCACGGCAGTGCTTACGAGATTGACGATATGAATATACAGACAAACATTGTGTATGTGTGTGTGAATAGTCTTTATGGAAAAAGGTCACAAGTAACGTTAACGGCCGTTCCCAATATTTGATCTAGAGATAGGAATAGCTCACATTAGACATTAGCTCCATATATTTTATGTCACTTCTATGTCAGCTGCGATCGGTTGTATGTCAAAATAGAGATAGATTGAATATAGGGAACGGCCATAAGTGTTGACGCTATCGCTGCGATCGATTGCTACTGGACTTTTGAACGTAACTGTACTTATAAGAAACTTTCAAATAAAAAAAAATCAATAAACATTTGAATTTAAATAAGCCCTAATCCTTGGCCATTCTACGTCAAGAAATTTGACTAAACAAAAGAAATCTTAGTCATCAAAAAATATTATAGGCATTAGTAATCATTTAATTAATAAAAAAACAAATTATCAAAAATTTAAGTTTCTGCAATATTGAACTCCTCGTCTTTTTTTCTTCAATATCACTCACAATATTATTTATTTGCTCTGCTGTGCATAGAATATCTTGATAGTATGACGCGTAATCTGACGGAATAACTCCGTCTTTTAAAAGTGTCAACAGATCTTTTTTTTTGGTTTGAGATATTGCAATCTGCGACGTATATGCTTCTTTAAGAGGCGTTTTTAATTTATTTTTGCATTGGTCTTTGGTCTTCTTTTGTCTATATTTGCAAATATCAATTTCTTTAAAATCTGGATCAGTTAAGTCATATTTATAAAAAAATCGAAGTAGAGATTGTTTTTGTACCCGCAGCCATTTAATTTTCAGCCACTGTACTACCTCATTGTTAGTATTCTTTGTTGTATTGGGTTTCAATTTTACAAAGTCCTTTTAAGTCATAGAATTCTCCATATTTCATAACAAATTTGTTACGATTTTGACCGCCAGCTGTATCAGAAAACGATGCGACATGAGTAACATTTTCGGGCAAACTATAAAGATATTTAATTAATATCGATCCAATTTCAGTGGAGCCTTTTTTGCCATTACATTCATCCCATAAATAGCAATAACCAGTGTTCTTGTGACAATCCAATATGGTAAAATTGTACAATGATAATTTACGTAAATAAAATATTTTGCAATCTCCTGTAAATGGTATTTTCAACTAAGTGTTCTGACCTATTATTTTTTATCTCACGCCGTACTTTCTCTTTAAGTCTCTCTAAATAGTCTGTTGGTAAAAGTCGATTATTAACTATGGATCTAATATGGATCTATTGCTTCGTTAAGTTCATCTGTCCATCTCATTTTACGGGTTATGGTGTTGGGTGTATTAATATTAATGTCTGTCGATGTCTGTGTAGTTTGTAATGTATTTTTAACTTCCTCTTTAATAAGCAAAATTTCTTAATCTGTGAGTAATTTGCAATTTATAATGGCTCTTCGCTGATCGCCTACTCGTTGTTTAGTGGCTTCCATATCTGGGTACTTTGATGTAAATATAGAGTGTAATTTTGTTAGATAAGTTTTTGTATTTTTCTCTAAATCGGTTAAAATGAAGTAGTGACGCATTATGAAAATATTCATATCTTTTGTCCATAATTTGCGTGAGCGTCGTTTACCTTCCGGGGTGGGTGCAGTAATTTTGGCTATAACCATAGCCTCCTGCACAACATCCTCAGCTCGTGATGAATATGATGAATATGATGATGAAGAAGAAGATCTTAAATCTCGGAGGCCGAGGTGAGATTGAGATGATGTTGTTGATGAACTTGGTGATAGATGATACTTGCTTCCTGGGTCAGCTCGAGACTGGAGAGCTTGATGCGATTCGTTGCCCTCCCCAGAATACGAAGGGCAGCCCGAGCCCGAGGGCCCGGGGCGGGATTCTCCATCGCATATAGCTCCGGTACCCGCCTGGGGTATAACTCTATTTCGTAATCGCATTTCATATACCTACTCTTCGGTGAGACCAATAGGTCCATCCATCGCACAATCACTCACTGACTTACAAGACACACAAAAGAAGAGTTAACTAAAAAGGAAAGATAGTAAGAGAAGAAACAAAGGTGGTGAAGATTGTTGAACAAAAACATAACCGTATATCGGTAAATCAAGGATTTATTAACAAACAGACGGTGAAAGATAGCGTAGTAAAAGAAAGAACCGACGATCAGCCACGTGAATACCTCACCCCGCAATGGGCAGAGTGGCGTACCCATGTGTTGCCCGGGGATACCAACTTGGAGGGACCGGCTTCACCCCTTATTATTATTATTATTTATGTTGATCAGGGTAGTGACCGTGTTTCAAAAGGTCTGGATGCACTGGGAGCCTACACCTTAGTTGGCATTTTAGCCGGAGAATCTAAATTATCCCTAGGAGTATTTCTGTAAGTAATGCTCGTCGGGACCCGTGCATCCGCCAGTTGTAGGAGTCTGGAACATCGTTTTAGTGGGTAGGGCCGCGGCCGGCGGCACTCACCATCTCGCCGCAGCGAGCCCCACATATCCGCAGCGGGAGTCCCCATCCCCTGCGTCGAATGCGTCATAGCATTTCACTGCGTAAAAAAAGGAGTATTTCTGTAACTAAGTAAAGGACACAGGGCAAAAATGTATGGAGATTGGTCCAAGAGCCTCCACTGATGAGACTGGTGCGAAACGAAAGTATATACTTGTCATATGATTCTGACAAAATATTATCAAAATCCGTCCCGAGAAAACTTAGTTACACTCGGTCGAGTTAACTCCGTACCTGGCGGCCATATATATATTATGGCCGCCAGGTACGGAGTAAACTCGACCAAGTTGAAACCTCATGTTAACCTTACTGGAAATGGTGCGTGTTTAGACATGTTTGTTGTTTATTAGCTTTATGGGGGTGGCAAAGTGGCTCTTCGGATTAAATAACTTGTAATGAAATAATATGACTGTTAACAAACACACGAGTCAAAGAGCCTCCACTGATGAGACTTGTGGGAAATGAAAGTGCGTAGTTGCGTACTTGTTTGATTGTAGCAAAATATTATCAAAATCCATCCCGGGATAATTTTTTTATTTTGTCTTATTAACTTGACCTAAGATTTGATGTCCCTTGTTTGCCCTTATTCATTGTACCAATTATTATAAAATTATTGTCCTTCTTAAAAAATCTTTTGACGGCCCTCCACTGGGACTCAATTCTTTGAGTATGAGTCCCATCTTCAGCTATGAATGGATTGTCACGATCGGAGTGGTTGACTTTTTTGTGTATGTAGCCATGTTCTGACAAGCAATCATATGCTTTCCAAAAATCAGTGTGGATGGTGGTGCCAACTTCTACATTCTTTAATATAAGTGGCAGCAGAGCGAATATTGTCTGGACACACTTCCAACCTCAGATCTTCAGATCCATCCTCAATCATACCTAGAACCCAATGGCCCTCAACATGGCGACCTATAACAAAAAAAATATATTATATAAGTAATATAACAACTGGCTTCAATTATGGCTGGCTTCATCGCCGGCTGCTGCCGCAAAACAGTCACAGTTCTAACCTAACCAACTTTTGGACTTTCTGGATTATGTTTGTTTTTGTTTTAGCGGGCGCAGCCCCCCGAGCCCCCCTTTTACTTTGTGGCGGTCGCCGGCTGCTGCCGCAGCACGCTCGCTTCGCTCGCTCGGCTCCCTCTGTGTTGTGGTCTAAGTTCTAACCTAACCTACTTTTGGACTTTCTGCATTGTGTTTGTTTTTGTTTTGGCGGGGGGCTGCGCCCCCCCTTCCCCCCGCTTCAGTACCCGTGGTTAAGTAGGCCTTTTGTTAAGTCGCGTCGCTAAGTTTGGCTTCGCTGCGCTACGCTCCCGCCTTAGCCATCTAACCTAACCCACTCAAGTCGTATTGGGCCAACACGAAGTAATACATTGCTATTAATTCCCTAAGAATTATATACTGTTCTTATACATTTCCTATACTTAACACATAATATTATAAAATAATATATATATACCTCGTGTAACACTTTATCTAGGGAGTGTTCAAATAAAACATCTACACTGTAGAAAAATAGGTAGGTATAATATTTAAAACAGGTCGTGGGTTTGACGCTCACAATAGTATGGCTTTAATGCGAACCAATCGGCTTTACTATCCTGTAGTAGAAGGGCTTCCGGTGTCTCCAACAGTCGTTGATTGCAGGTAGGTAGGACAGGTCGTGTAGTCGTAAGTGGGCAGATTACTCCTTCCAGTAAGATCTCGTCCCTTTCTAACCATGGCGATATTCTACCGTAGCAATGAACCCTGGAATCAGTACACCAGACATTTTGGTGTTCGTCCGATTTTCAACTTTGACTGCGACATCAACGGTTGAGACTTGATGAAATTAAGCAAGGATGATAAAGCACGATTAAAGCAAACTAGTGATCGATGATGAGGCAGTCATACAGAATGAATATTATCTAATGGAGTTTTAAGCATAAATGACAATTAGAAAACTTGAGGTTGTAATATGTAATTGTTAATTTACCATAATATTTTAAAGGTTCCACATATAAAAGGAATAGAGGAATTGTCTTTCACGCGCAACTAAATTACATGGCTTAGGCCCACTTGCGCCAATCTGGGTTAAAGTTAACTCTGAGTTAAACATCATGTCATATCTGTCACTCACCAAGTCAGTGATAGAGATGACATGATGTTTAACTCAGAGTTAACTTTAACCCAGATTGGCGCAAGTGGGCCCTATTTAATTAAAATGTAGATAGCAGATAAAATGTAACAACGGTCAAATAATGTCAATATTATAAATTTTGACCGTTACGACATTTAACAAAATAAGTTAAAAAATGAATTTATAAATTCAAGGGAACTAATCACAATCAAGAAAGGCCTGCTAATTTTATTTTACAGCGTTCCAATTAATCAAAAATAATATGAAGAGTGAATTATTCAATTTGATGAATCTATGAGAGACAATGACAAAGCAGTTCAATAAGTAACGAAGATCAACATAGCAAAAAATATGCAATGCAACACTCACCCAATTGGGGAAAAACACACTTTGCTAATAAGTATTTTGACTTGTAAGATATAAATTATTAATATTACAATATTAACTTGCGAGTAGTAAAAGTACGTAGGCAGCGGCAATCGATCAGCTGAGCCGTAGTCTTATGACGAAATCAAAATGTCGGCTGTTCCAGCCGTCTTCAGTCTGAACTTTGGTAGCTAACTTCATACTAATGTACGTTGTACAATCATTAGCGAAAACAGCGCCTGGCAAATTATTATAGCAAAATCGCACTATTACGGAGAGTATTAAAATAAACCAGAAATCTATTATAAAGTTAAGTCTGTAGGTTTCTTAGCGAATTCAAATAGAAGGATCTAAAGGTGTCCATACAGTAACCAATCGTTACACTCGATTGTATTTTCTTTTTCCAAATTTCGATTCATCAATCTGGACAATTTTTCCGGGGCCACCGATCTTTCCAATTGCTTCATTTTTTTCTCTATTTGGTTTGCCACAATAGTTTCTCGGCAATAATTATACCAGTCATTTATGGTGACCCGGCCCAGGCACCTTTCATAAGTTTCTTTGTAGGGATCTTCATTAATGGTGTCGTTGTAGCTCCATTTTCTTGAATATGCATAAAAGAGAATAGAAGACATGCACCAAATCAATTTTTATATTCTCAAAAAATGTCCCATTGTTGCGTTGAATTTTTGATTTCGATTTACAACTGCCTTTGGTGCAACACCAAGAACCAAATGACCTGTTGGTCGATTTGGCTATTTTTATCGGAGTGCGATGTGTTCTGCATAATTTTTGAGTTTGCACCAATCCATTTTCTTCTGCGAATGCTACACACTGCTCTTTGGTGCCCAATTTTTTATTAAATATTTTGCACCTCTTCTGTGTAGAGATGTCAATACAATGCCGATGTTTCGCCAAGCCGCGAACTCGTAGAAGGTCCCGATTCCGGGTGTCCACTTCCACTACTTCCAGACGTCATTGCAAGCTGCGATAATATTGTGATATCAGTGTCCAAAAGTAGTAGAGTAAGCCGAGGTCGTACAGTAAAGCAGTCCAAACAGAATCCAAGAACGTAGCCAAATCGTAGAAAAAACACAAATCGATACGAAAGAACACATTCACACATACTCGGAAGCAAAGGAATAACGCACAAATTTGACATTAGCTGTCAATATCATCCATCCAAGATGGCGGGTTGCGTTTCGTTTCACGTTCTTCACATAAAACCTAACAGTTACATTTGAAAAACTGTACTAAAGCTTAAAGATTACGTTCCGTTTTGCACAACTTCAATAACGTTTAAGATTTTTTGAAAATTGTTTAAAAATATTTAGACGAAACGCCGGCAGGCAAAATTTATTTGGGTGGATTACGGCTAACTCCCTTAAGACCCCTACACCACCAATACTCTCAAATTCAGGCGACTCGTTATAAAATCCAACCCGTTGTTTGTAAAGGCGAATCAATGTTCTGATTTGTAGCGGCGTTCATTGAACCATTTTTTTCACACCGATTTTTTTTGAGACTTGAGAGCCTGTACAACTATTGCGGATTCTCGGAAAGTTAGGTTTAAATTATGATTAAATCCGTTGTATAATCAAAACGCCAGCTCGTTGACAACTGATTTAACCCTAGATATATAATGTCGGCTGTACACTCTCGCCGAGACACAGCGAGGCGGCCCGAGTGCGAGAGTGTAAATGGGTGCGCTCGCCTCGTCTCGCCTGTCTCGGACCCTCTCGGTCCGGTGTCGGTATTTTGCGCCCGAGTCAAGGGGTCTCGCTAGGAAAGCGAGCGCATTACTCGCGCGTTTTTCACAACTAGTCGCGCCGCTAGACAATGCAGAACAGAAAAATAACAATAATAAACGTCATTATCAGTCATTATCTGTGAGAAATAAAATTAAATATGATTATAGGTCTTTGGATTACAATGATATCTTTCGATGCATGGTGAATGGTGATCATTGATCGTAGATACGATTTCGCCATTTTTTAGGGTTCCGTAGCCAAAATAGCAAAAAGGAACCATTATAGATTCGTCATGTCTGTCTGTCTGTCTGTCTGTCTGTCTGTCTGTCTGTCCGTCCGTATATCACAGCCACTTTTCTCCGAAACTATTAGAGCTATACTATTGAAACTTGGTAAGTAGATGTAGTCTGTGAACCGCATTAAGATTTTGATGCAAAAATGGAAAAAATATTAAAAATTTTAGGGGTCCCCATAGGTACAACTGAAACAAAAAAATTTTTTTTCATCTAACCTATGCGTGTGGGGTATCTATGGATAGGTCTCCAAAAATCATATTGAGGTTTCTCATATCATATTTTTCTGACCTGAATAGTTTGCGAGAGAGACTCTTCCAAAGTGGTAAAATGTGTCCCCCCCCCCACTCTAATTTCTAAAGTAGGGGCATGATACTTCTAAAAAAAATATATGATGTAGATTCCTATAAAAACTACCAACAAAAATTGGTTTGAACGAGATCTAGCCAGTAGTTTTTTTAGACGTCATAAATGGTAAACCTTAATCTAAATTTCATTAAATCGACTGAAATATAAAAATAAATAAAAAAATCTTTTAATTTCATAAAAATAAACCTTATTGCTGCTGCGGAACCCTTCATGGGCGAGTCCAACTCGCACTTGGCCGCTTTTTTTTTTATTTTTGTATTTTTATTGTGTAAATATTATTTTGATAATTACTAATTATTTAAAATAGCTCATAGCATAGAGAGCTACGGCAGCTGCAAGAGAAGTGTTTTCGTCCATCTCATAGAGAAAAATAATGGTCCATCTTCTTTGAGTTCGTAACTGCGATTGAACTAAGCGAGAATGTACATGATCGCACTCGGGCAAGGGGCTCTCGCACGAGACTCTCGCCCGAGAGCTCTCGGCGAGAGTGTACAGCCGACATAACGTTCTTGGGTACCCTTATTCAGCATAACGTGAGGTCGATTTGACTCACACCTAATGTTTACCAAATTACTCTGCAGTTTTTTAAAACTTCTATGAAATTTATTGAATGAAATCATTAAAGTAATGTAATAAATGAAATAAAAGCGCATTTTAATTTGAATTATCTTTATTTTACTTAAAAAGAAAATATAAACTAAAAGTCTCTAAAAAAATTTACTTAAATTGAGTATTTCTTTCTCTTTCGATAAAAAGCTCTTAAAAGTAGCAACAAATAGATTTTTTTATTATATATAGTGAAATAGCAAATACGAAAATGAGCAAGTCAATATTTTATGCTCCCCGCAGACAGGTTTTTTGCAATTATTGCACTCTGCCTGTGTCTTTCGTCTCAGCTGCCATGGGCAAAAGGCACAGTATTTCCTTTTCTTCGCAGGAGGATCATCGTCTACTTCTGGTGAGTTTATGGCAGGAGACTTGGGTAGAATATTTTTTATATTTTCACGCAATTTTCGACTCAAATTAGGGATTTCTAGTCTTTTCTCCATCCATGGCTTTACTAGGTCATTGCTCAACTGTTTCATGAATGCGCGTCTGGGCTTGTACCACGAAACCGTTATGAGACTCAAACAATCGAACGAGAATGCCGCATCCTACTCTAACAAACGTGAAATGACGTTGTTAGAGCAAGACGCGGCATTCTCGTCCGAATGTTTGAGTCTCAAAACCGTTTCGTGGTAGGCCTACTGTTTAGAGGCTTTTCCTTTTTGGAAAGCATGTTGTGGCAATATATTATAACATAACTGTTGACAAATGCCATGTTGAGCATGCCATAGAATAAGGCCATAGGCCATCTATTCGTCTTTCTACTGCACGACATCAGTGTACACATTTGATCAAATAAATCAACTCCTCCTTTTGTTTGATTGTAGAATTCAATCATGTCGGGTTTACCAGAGGTCGATTTGACAACGCTATATTCATCACATGATGACAAGAGATATACTACCTTAGAAGGTTTGGGTTTGTATGAAAGTAAAGTTAACGGACCGTCGTAACAAAACATTGATGTTCCAATTGCTCTATTCTTTGTGTTTTTTAGTTCTTCTGGTATTTCCCTTTTATTTGAGCGTATTGTACCAACCAAAGTTAATTTATAAGATTCTTTGAGTAAAGATTTCGCTAGAGGTACGGATGTGAACCAATTATCACAGGTAATATTCCTACATGATCCATGGATTGAATTGGATAACTCCTTCATGAAGTATTCACCGAGCCATTAGTTTCTGTTCCTTGAAAAAGTTAATTTATCGGAAACTAAATACGTGGTCGCCATTTCATTAGACATATCCGGGGGGCCTTCGACCATGCTTGGTGGCCGATGGTACTATTAAAACTAAAGAATCGAGGGTGTTACTGTAATATTTATTCCATAATACATTCTTACTTTTCTAACGGTCAAACTAAGCTTCGTCTAGGACATTGTACACACGCAAAAGATTTAACGTGCGGCTGCCCTCAAGGATCGGTAATCTCGCCTAAATTATGGAACATCAGATTCGATGATTTTGTTAAGTCTTCCACTTCCACTGCTTTGTATACTAGTTGGTTACGCTGATGACGGTTTTCTTATCATTCAAGCAAACTCGCGTTCCGAAATTGAGTCTAAAGCCAACAGTTGTCTTAATTTAATATCTGACTGGGGTAAACGTAATCGTCTGAATTTCGCCGCGCATAAAACTTACCAAATTCTTTTAAAAGGTTCCCTTACATCTTCCCCTAGCATTAAAGAATAGAATAGAATAGTATAATGTTTATTGCATAAAATGTGGTTTATAAAGATGATCCATTTAAACCCATGAAACATTCATGGGTTTAAATGGATCCAACATTTTGCCCCGTCAGTGGCGTGCAAAATAATTACAAGAAGCAATAATAAAATAAGTCATAAAAATCAAAATTATAAAGCATTAACATAGTACTAGGATTAAACATAAATAAGTCATAACATTAATTAAATTCATTACATAAGTCATTCATTACATTATTATAAATAAATAAATGAAAAGGAACGAACAAACAATATTTCAGATGCCATACAAGTGCTAAGATAAAAAAAAAATGTCATGTGTCAAAGAGAGGTTATAAAATATAAAAAAGCATGGTCTATCTATTGACTTTTGAAACCTTACAACGTGGCAGAATTAACAAACTTAATTTATAATATAAAGTTCAGAATTAAATTGCGGATCACGATTAGAATCTAAGAAGATAAATGATAATTATTGAGCTGCTATCAAAATGCCGTTCACTTTCATGAGATGCGCACATTATGGTATATAATATTTTGTTATGATTTGTACATTAATAAATTATTGAGTATTTATAGTATGGTGCTGCCCTGAACTGTGTTATTATTCTAGCTTTTTTTAAAGTATTTTGTGATCAATATAATCGAATGCTTGGGTCATGTCACAGAATATTGAGCATATTGGATTCCCACTATCCATATTATTCATTACTGTACTTATGAAATCAAAAATAGCTCTGTTTATACCAATATTCTGTCGAAAGCCTTTTTGTTCTTTACAAAAGATTTCATATTTTTCAAAATAATTGTAGAGATATTTATAAATGTACTTTTCATAAATTTTTGATATGACAGATGTTAGGGCTGGGTCTATAATTTTTTAATATTTTCTTGTCACCTTTTTTAAAAAGAGGTGTAATTATTGAAATTTTTAGTTTCTCTGGAAATACACCATTTAAAATACATAAATTTAAGATATGGCTCAAAGGACCAGAAACAATGTTAGCGACAGATTTTATTATTTTTGTTGATATTTCATCATGACTATTTGAGTTTTTTAAACTATTTATAATTTTATGTATATCATTTGGTATACAGGGTGGAATAAACATTGATTCAACTGTGGGTATAATATTCTCAGTGACATTTTTACCATGTCCGAGGATGGGGTCAATTTTATCTACATAGTAGTTGTTAAACTCATTCGCTATTTCTGTGGGATTAGTTAAAGTGCAATCGTTTATCGTTATTTCAGAAATGTTTTCTTTTGGTGAATTGTATTTTGTTTGTTTTATAATATTCCAAATTGATTTAGATTTATTTTTGGTCATCTTAATGTTATAACTGTTTTGAGATTTTTGAGTTAATTTTATGATTCTTTTTAAAAGTTTTGAGTAGTTTATGAGATTTGATTTATTTTGGGGGGTAGGTGCTTTTCTAAATAACCACAGTAATTTTCTTTTCTTTTTACATCCTAATTTTATTCCGCGGGACAGCCATTTTGGTTTTTTATTAATCGGGATTCTGATTATTTTATATGGAAAGATAGTCAAACAGCTGAAAGGTATCCATAAAGCAATCATAAGCAAGATTAGCATCTTCAATTTAATAAACATCACTAAAACTTAAGTTTTTTAGGCAATTTTTTAGTTTTAATATATTTTCTGGGAATCTCTCCGTCTTATTCGCCAATATTTTATAACTGGCGTTTGCTTTGTCGGGCAATGCATAATCTGAGCAGAGTGATCCGATAGGGCCAATTCAATTACTTCAGTTTTGCATGTCTTATTAATATTATGTGCAAAATTGTCTAGGCATGTTTGGCTACTGGCTCTTGTAGGTTCGTTAATGGCAAGTTTAAAATTATAATTTGATAATAAACACCTCAGATCTAATGTAACATAGTTGTTTTTTTAAATATCTATGTTAAAATCTCCAGTGACAATAACTGACTTGTTTTTCTTTTTTACCAAATAAGAGAGAAGCTGTTCTAGTTTATTAAAAAAGCTACTTTGGTTGTTAGACTTAGGTACTCTGTACAAACAAACAATAATTTAATTGTGATTTATTATTTCTACCGCACAACATTCAAATGAGCCCTCTACTGCTTGTTTTGATATATCTTGCAGTTCATTCCACAGTAATCCCTTTCTTATAAGGATGCAAGATCCACCCCTATTTTGATTCGCTCTGCAATAACAAGCTCCTAATACATAATTGGGCACCAATACGTGTTTTTCACATCCAGATTCCTTATGAAGTGCTCTGTTACACATATAATGTCAATGGGTTTGTCTTTATTCGCTAACTCATATAAATTTGCAGTGAGGAGATTACACTTATTTAAGAGCCCAGCAATATTTTGGTGAAGAATAAGTAATTTATTGGTTAAGAAAAAAGTCATTGGAGCAAATAAGATTTTGATGATTTCGTTGAGTAGGGCTTTTACAGTTTATATAGGAGGAAATAACATTCTTGTCATTCATTTGTGAAGTATGATTATTGTAATAATAATATGTCAAGATTTCATTTATACAGTTATGTAAGTCATCAAAAATAATGTTAAAGCCAATTTTATTTAGGGTTCCATTGTACATTTTAAACATAGAATAATCATATTTCAGATTCTTATTACAATCTAGTACGTAAGCATGTTCATTGGTTATTGTGTCTAAATATAGTAAATTATTGAAATGCTGAACTCTCCAGTTATACATATTATAACCTAATCTATATATTGGAAGGCATAAGATTATATTTGTACTTCTGTAATAGGCTACTTGACCTATATTTAATTTCATTGAACAAATGCATATTTCTAGTAGAACTTGGCGTAGGAAACCGTATTTCACCCTTATCATCAAATAAAAGCTTATGATTGATAAATAAAGTCGATTTGAAAATATGATTTTATGAAAATATGATTTGTACTGACTAAAACGCTTTTGCAGTACTTCCGATTTGGATGTGACGTCATCATGTTCGTAATTTAATATCTTTTATTTATCGCGCTCGTTATGTGTAAGTTTATTTGTACATAAATAATAAGAATAAGCCTAGAAAGATTTGCAAAATATATTTTCTTGAGTAATTCAAATAAAACACCAGTTTTATATATTATCTCCATTTATTGTATACGGGAAATGAAATGGCCAAATCTTTTCTCCAAAAGTTTTCAACATTACAAATGATTTCTAATTTCTTATTTAATTCTTTTATAATTTTTGGGCACCTTAAGACTCGTATATTTAGCACATAAAAAAATGTTAAATAAAGAGACTCTAAAATACAAACAGTATGACGTCACACTATGGCGGACAGTGTTTTCGGCGCCATTTATAAGGCGTATTTTTCAATCAACATTTTTATGGGTTTTTACTGTGTAAAATAATAAAATTAAATTAAGAAATTTAAAAAAACCCCCGCCAAAAAACTTTAAAAAGTAATGAAATAACATTTCCTGACTTTAAGTTTAAATCATTCCTAAGAGTAAAGTAATATTTTAGTCCATAATTGTTGTCAAGGTGTGTCGGGGGACCGCAGTAAACTACCACAACAGCGACTTTTGCATTTTGTATCGCCATAATAGTCGCTGATTCTTTCGATTCAGGTCGCTGTAAACAGACCCTTAATTTATATTGTTATGTGAAATCAAACATCTACATTAGCGGTCCCCCGACACACCTTGACAACAATTATGGACTAAAATATTACTTTACTCTTAGGAATGATTTAAACTTAAAGTCAGGAAATGTTATTTCATTACTTTTTAAAGTTTTTTGGCGGGGGTTTTTTTAAATTTCTTAATTTAATTTTATTTTATGCTTTTTAAACTTGTGCAGAATAATTCCTATCAACTGGATTATATCCCAATGAATACCATCTATAAAATATGTCCTCTTGGATGAGACCATCAATATGAGCCCAAACATGAAACCTCCACTTTAGGTTCATACGGATCTTGGCTCCTATAGAATCCAGGTGATGCTGCAGCAGCAGCATGCAAATATTTACTGTTTATCTACGTCTTACTGGTTGTCGCAGTTAAAATGAGCCCAAACACGAAACCTCTGCTCTAAGTTGGTGAGGAGTTGGGTATCCTATTGATTACCAGGTGATGCTGCACCACCAGGTCAACTTTCCAATAATGTGTATATATTCATAAGTGTCTCGAACCAGGATGCAAAATATAAAACCCATCAAACGACTGCAAGTTGCTAATCGTCCTATCACGCACCAGATATTCCGTGATATTTCAGCAATGAGCAGGCTGATGATGATGAACTATAGCTAAGAACACTCACCGTCATGTCAGCTTTCAAACAAAAAAAAACTAGATCAAAATCGGTCCACCCGTTTGGATGCTACGATGCCACAGACAGACAGACAGACAGACAGACACGTCAAACTTATAACACCCCTCTTTTTGGTCGGGGGTTAATAAAATATTAGTTTATTTCGTGAAAATTAATGATTAAGAAGTGATTAGCATGAAGAAAAAAATTAGGTCAAGTAGCCTATTCTGAAGCAAGATTCTTATACTAATAACTAAATTAAAATAATCCTATGTGACAGTAAAGTCATTTTCACTTATGAATACTATACAGAAATCGCTTAAAGTGTAATTATAAATCTTGTTACCTAATGCATTAATCATGTTAATAGTGTTTGAATGCGGAGAGCTGTAATGGCATAAATTAAAATCATTCCCAAAAAGTTCCAACGCAGTATTTAGCATATTATTATTGGGCTTTGTACTCAGAATACACATTTTGTTTTTATTTTGTTGTGTGCTGTTCTTCTTCACCTTCTTATAACTATTTGACATTTCAGTGACATTTCTATGTATTGTCTTTGGGGAGGAATAGATTTCTGCTTGGCTGCATAGCGTGTCATTTAATTCTATAGTCTGTGTTGTATTATCTGTCATACCTGTCATTTCTTTATTCTGATTTGAAGTTAGTTTTTGATTGTTGTCGTTATGCGTATCCATTGTTTGTTCTAATTTGTTAATGTTACTATTTATTTTTATCGGTGTAATTTCTATATTTTGACACCTGTTTAGGTCGTACAGCTTGTTTCTACTTTTCCTTCTTGTATTGGGTGTGATGAAGCTACTGTTTTCTAACTTTTTATATGTGTTTAAAGTTTTGTTTTTTTCTCTAGCTCATTTTTTAAACTTAAAATTTCGAGACCTAAATTTTCAATTTCGTTTTTAGCTACCAATAATTCTTCTTCTAATTTCTTGATTTTATTTGTGTGTTCAATACATTCAACACTACAATCATTTTGCGAAGTATTTGGTAAACTACTCATAGAAGCATCAAGTATGAACGAATGCCCAATGTTTGATAACGAATTTGATCTTCCATGTCTTCGTAGTGTAACAAATTCATTAGTGGACATATCCATTGCAGACTTTAAAATATGCGGTTGTTATAATAAATAATTAGGTAATATGTATAACGAAGTCTGATTAATACCAATATGTCAGTGGCGCGCACCGTTGATACGTTGACACTATTTGAATTTATCTTCAGTTTTTGAGTTTTTTTCGTAGTTTTATTTTCACTTTTAATATTTAATTCAATTTAATCTTGAAATAGGGTGTAAGATGTGCTAATAAATATGCTCTGGTGTATTTTATCAATTCTTCTTGGATTTGTTTATTTTTAACTGAATTTTAAGACACTAGAGGACAATATACTCTATTTTAATTTATAGATTTAGGCTTTGATAGAAGAATGTTTGTTAATGTATTATTTTCACTGTATCACTTGGCACTTAGTCACTTATTTTTTGGCACGATTATCACACAGTTTTTTTAATTTAATATTTTAAAATAATTTTTAATACAGAGATAGTGTCGTTGCTTGCTTTGACAGCTGTCAAGTCCCTTTTTTATATTTTTCTTTTTTTTTTAATATGATTTAATGAAAAATGAACAAATCACTCCGGTATCGGCGGAATCAATTAAGCTGCGATTCAACAGCAGAGACCCTCTCAATGCTTCCTCTTCAAGGAGTCCTTGAGCCTCTGGAGCTTTGAAGGGCGTGCTCCCCTTTGCCGTCTGGACTCCTCGGCGAGGTTCATTGAAGCAGGGGCTGGCTCCAGAACTTCTGGTTCGGAGTCAAATGTGACAACCTTTTCTAGTGGTGGCCTCAAGTTATGGGAACCTTTGCGTCTCCTCACCCTGAGTTTCTTGGGTGAACTTTTAGCGCTAGCACTAGAAGAGGGTGCCTCAACATCTGAGCCCGAGGCGCTAAGCTCCTCCAAGGAAGTCCATCCAACTGCCCCAGTAGCTCCACGGCCGCCCAGCCCGGCGTCTGGCAGTGACTGCAGTGTGTGCGTGGCTTCCTGTAGCTCTGTGCTCTCACTGCCAGACGTGATTGTTGGCACCACAGGTGTCCCTATGGAGTCCGGGCCTGGTGCAACGGCGCGGCTCCTTAGGCTTTTGGGGACTCCTTGACACGCCTGACTGCCACTGAGTATGTTTCAGACCTCAGCTGGTACAGTTTAGCACACTGGATCACCATAGCCTGTGCTGTAGTTGACAACTCACCATTAGGCTTTGTGATTTCAGCCTTTTGCAGCACTTTGGTCTTGACCAAGTCACTTGTGATTGAGCCGTGCACCGCAGCCATCACAAAAGTTTCAGACTGTTCAAGCAATTCAGAAATGGTTGATGCTTCCAGCTTCCTGCGGTCTTTGGGCGTGCTGAGCAGAATGGACATCTCAAGATTGAGGTATCTGGCCACTTCAATGAGATCCTTATCGTCCTCTCTCAACATTCCAGGGAATATGGTGTGTGTCATTAAAACAGGCAACTGCACGTTGAAGAGCTTACTCTTCAAGTTTCCCACTATTGAGTGGCTGATGATGATTGCTGCAGTGGCTGGGGCAAACGCCTGTGATAGTCTCGCAAGGGTCATCACTGAAGGGCCCAGTGGTCCTGTTCCAGTTCTTTTGGTTGTGTCAATCCCATACTGCCTGCATTTCCGGGAGATTGTGTCCCTAACCGCTGAGTCACATTTAAGAAGAATCTTAGCAACATTGTTGCCTCGGGTCAAGAAGAGGGTTAGAAGGAAGATCAAGTCGGTCTCTCCATGAGTCCCTTGATGGACCTCAATGGTGGAATCACCAACAGTCACGGTTGTCTTGGGTCCATCAGCAGGAGCTGGATTTGCCCCAGCCCTCCTGTTGAACAGCTCAGCTATGATCTTCATGGGATCAAAGCCCTGATAAGCCACGACCTGCTGGATTGCGGGGATGGCAGACCATTGGTCATCAGTGTCATCAATCAAACTATGTAACTAGATAAAAGTAATTATAATAATAAGTACTAGAAATTATTAACCATTTTACGATCGCGGGTGCAACATCAAAATTATCAAATCTCTTAAAGGTGAATTAAATCGTAATTCTCTAACTAATTTTAAAATTTTCGACATGGAATATATAATTATACTAATATGTTTGTAATAAAACTGCACCAAATTGTAGTTTTTTTATATTTTCAGTTGTTTATTGGCCTGACAAAATTAATCGTCTAAGTCACTAAAAACGATTGAATAGTGTAATTTATACAAAAGATTTCGACATATTGCTGTATATCTATACTACAACTAAACATTAATTTGAAATATGTGCTATTTTGATTTAAGAATATGGGAAAAAACATCGCGTCCCTTAGAGGATATTGCTTAAAAACGCTCTAAATTATTCGAATTTCATTTTTTACCGATAATAGTTGTTTTGTTAGTAAATGCACATCTTCTTACGTATATTCCAATTGAAAAATGTAATTAATGTCTCATTTAAAAAATTCTCGTTAAGGGCCGTCTGTAGCGGAATGGCCCAGTTATGATTTTTTGAAAAATGTGGAGATGTGATGTTTTTAAAAATAATGGGAGATGTGTTGTTCCTAAAACACATTGAATGGATATGTGTTGTTTAAAAAAAACCCAAATACATTTTATTTTTTATTTTTTATTATTTACTATTATTAAAGGTCTTCAGTAGGGTCCTCTAGCTCGGTTGTCGGCCAGTTGCAGAACTGTGTATACAATTCTTTAATATGAGTATTATCCGGTATGTGAGGTTCTAATTTCTTTATATCTGTTATTTTCTTAGCATTTATTGGTTTTTTTCCACTGGGTACAGCAAGATTCGAGGGCTATTGCGGAACAGTATTAACCGTTTTCAATTTAAATGTGTGTACTATTGGACAATAAATAAACTCTCTAGCAGTCACATAGCCAATCATTTCACTAGAATAGCTGAGCTGTTTAAATTTGGATACATGAAAATATACTTTACTGGTCTTTGCAACGTTTCTTCCGTATGACTCCAATGACTTAACATTTTTTTTGTAATAAGGTTTTGAAACCTGGATTTGAAATCGACTATTGGGATACTCTCATCAACCATTATGAAAGTGAACTTAAAGGGAATCTCACTGGCCTGGGCCATCAACTCAACATATTCTTTGACAGTATAAATTCTGTCTGCTTTACGAATACACCTTTTCAATAAACCAAAATCCCTGTCACAGCTGAGAAACGAGTGTCCTCAAACAGGGAAATATTGATTTATTGTACAGAATTTTCCCATCTCTATACAACATGACTGGTGAGAAAATACCGATACATATGGAGAGTACTCTGTACTCGTTTCTCATTATAATTATGTAATAAAATTAGGTTCTTAATTTTTTTCCGAATTTCCCAAAAATAAATTAATCATGGATACTAAGTAAATTACGCGGCTAGGCAAGTAGGCATACTATGTGGCCGGTGCAGAGGCGTGCGTTACCAAAGAAACACCACACAACTACCCTTCCCGCGCGCGGTGTCCATGCGTTGGGTAAATAATTATTTAACTTTAAGCTACATTTACTCAGTGATCAATCGATATTATTTTTTTATATTATTTTTTTCCAACTAATATAATAGCCAAATATCACGTCCTCGAGTATTGGACATGTCTCACCAGTCACACAGTATAGGCAAGCATCATTCTCACAATCGTATTGTTTTTATTTTGAGTTGAACATGAATCTGCGAATATGTGCAGATTTTTTACTTCAGGTGCAATGTAGTTATCAATATAATATTTAAAAAAACTACAAACATCGTTGGGTCCCTTACCAGCTACAACTAGAACAAGCTGTTATATTCACCTTCTTGAATGCAAAACACATTGACAGTAACCTGACGCATGTAAAATAATTCTTGTATCTAAGGTATTTCTGGTACTTGTAGACTCTGCATATAATCCATATATATAACAGCTGTAGTGTGGTCAGCTTCTTCCTGGCTTTTCAAAGATTGCATCTTTTTATGGAATTTTTTGGCTCTTACTTTGTGTACTTTTAGCTCTGTATCAGCCTCTTTCTTTGAAGTATCACTTAAGGTTTTACTTTCTATTTTTATATTTAATTCTTCACACTGCTGACAGGTATCAACCTGTGGCCGGCCAAAAGAAAGGTTGAATCTTTCTTTAAAAACTTTTCTGTAAAAGGAGTAACTTATTTTCAAATCCGGATGTTTTGCATAGTTTGTACATGATTTTAAGGTTTAACTTTTCACTTAAAAAATTATACTCTCTAGTAGTATATTTTGCTGTTCGAATAGGGAATAACTGAATATGATCCGTTACTGTGGCAATCACAACGCCTGATTTCGCATTGCCATATATTTGCTTGCCTCGCAAGTCATTTGGGATCTTTCCAGATTTTAAAAGATTGAATATACTTCGACATCTTTGCTGTGTTATTCCATGTACACCAGTGAACATCGATCGACATACTGTGATGCGTCCTGATGGTAGATTCAATTTGTACTTGCAAGTGGTATCTTTGGGCTTTTCTTTAGTTGCTTCTCCTGTAACGGGATCAACTCTCTGGGGGTTCGGCCTTCTTCTTTCAATTGGTTTTATCTCCATAAGATTTTGCAAATAGCAGTCTTGCTCCCATTTTCATCCCAAATTTATTGTTTGTTTTTGTCATTAAGTTTTGTGTAGCATTTAAATTTACATCTGAAAGTACAAATTATGTTAATATAAAATTTTATAATTTCTTTCCAGAATTTAAAAATTATGAGATTGTGAGTTGTATTCCGTCGCTGTAATCGGTAGATCTTCTTGATTAATAGGTGAGCTTGTCGGCAAGTGGTGCTGAACTACGGTTCTGTTGTCCGAGTCCGCTTGGATCCGTTCCGAAATAACATTACCATTTTCAATTACTTGATATACGTAAGGAACTATGTCTGTATAAACTTTTGAGACAAACTCTTCTGTCATACACTCGTCCAGCTGAGTTTCACTTAAAAGCATTATTGGACTTATATTTCTAGAACTCTGCCCCGATGGTTAAAGTATAAGCATCTTGATTAACACTTGAGGAGCCAGCAGTCAAATGACTGATGGCTCCCTACTCACATTTGAAGCTATAATCGACGACGAACTTGTATTATGATACTGCTAAAATTGCTCATTTTAAGCAAAAACACGCGAATTATAATTACACTGCACCGGCACCTGAAACAAACCGAGCACGCGGTGCCTGGGTCGCAGGCCGCAGCTATACTACTATAACATCAGTGCGAGAGAGAGCAATAAAATAAATAGGATGCGCGCTGGCCAGCGGAGTATGGCAAAACATTGTATATTTTCTTTATTCGGGCTTAAATAAATACAATATTTTAGGGGGGGCTGCCATACAACAAACGTGATTTTTTCGGCCTTTTTTGCTCGATATCAATAATGGCAACAGGTAAGCACTTGAAATTTTCACTAAGGCCTTAAATATATGTGTACTTATTAATTAATAATATAAATATTTAAATAAAATAAAAATTTAAGGGGGGGGCTCCCATCCAAAAAAAACATATTTGACCTATTTTTGCTCTATAACGGTACGGAAACCTTCGTGGGCGAATCCGACTCGCACTTGGCCGATTTTTTCCATACCATCTACTCAATATATTGGGATGAAGGAGTTTTTATGAAATACTTTTCTAGTATATTTATACGCCGCTGGCATACTAATTATAGTGGACCATAAGGGCAAACTTTCGCAACACTTGCGAATATTTGCGACAAAAAGGAATGCTTTTCTTTTTTATATTCACTCATAATGGAATCCCAATCACTTGGTGTTTCAGCCTGTTCATTTTTCTTCCTCTTTTTTATAATAGCAAAGTCTTGGTCATTTGGGAAAAAAGAATGTCCTCTGATAGGAAAGATGTCAAATATATGAAGGCCACACTAACATATTAATATTTAGAAAGTGAGCCATCACAAATTTTTTATTTTTTCCAGAGCATCCATCTGAAAAGAGCACTAATTTTTGTTTTACATCTTTATGTTAAATATTGAAACAAAAACGAAGTTCAGTAAGTACATCATTTTTTCCCTTTTTCCCAACACCTTCATGATAATGAAATAAAACTATCAAACTCACTGCACACTTCATTTATTCATTCAATGATTCTCTCTTTACAATTCGCACCAACACATTTCACTATGTTCACTTTGTTCACACTTTTTAACACTAACTTTTTCACGTTAAACACTAATACACCGGAGTCACAACTTCCATGAAATCCAAGATACTCGCCACGATCCAACTCGATCGACTGCTCACACTCGAATGCACTCCCCAGACTGTCAACCCCTCTAAAGTAAAGATGGCGCCTCGACCCCACTCAAGGCACGCGCGCCCTCTGCTCTGATTGGTCCATTACAATTTAATTCAAACCAAGATATTTAAAGCTAGTAAAAATATGACAAACTAAATTAAATTTACTTAAGAATTTTACAATGATCACTGAATTTTACAATCATTTCTAAAGCAATATAATCGTGAAGAATCAACACTTCAAACAATCGGAAAATAACTAGACTCATGACTACTCATGACTTCCTCTGACATTTAGGAATCAAATGACTTCCTCTAAAATTCAGCAATCAGAAATCAACTAGACTCATGACTTCCTCCGACATATCTAACATTCGTCCATCCTGACAAATGTCGCGACCTCGCGAACATAATATTGTTATTGGCCATTATGAGTACAGACCAAATAATTTATTTACCTAATTGTGTTATGTGCACCTTGCACGTTCATATAGTCATATTATGATATGTACAATGTACATACTTTACAAATGAACACTGTATACTTTGCAAACTAATAGTTGTAACAATATGTGCACCTTGCTCGTTCATATAGATATGTTATGATATTATGTACACCTTGAACATACTTTAAAACTGAACACCTAATACTTTTAACAATATGTGCACCTTGATTGTTCATATAGTCATATTATAATATTATGGGATTGTTCCCAGTAGTCCCCTTTAGCCCTGTCCCCCAGGGTGACAGCTGGGAATTGTCTTCCCGGTTGTCACCGGGGTGACAATTCGTGCCGACTGTTCCCTTTGAAAGCTGACTAGAGGGGACAAATAAGAAGTCTGTTTCTTAGTTGTCACCGGGGGGTGACAATTGCTACGATTCCTTCCCAGAAAAAAACATGTAGTTACCATAGATTTCAGCTTTTTTATTTGTTGTGTTATATTACCTATATACTTAATAAAAAAAAAAAAAAACAAAACACAAGTTTTAGCTTACAACGTAGCTTACAACATTAGAAAAATATTAACCATTAAGTAAATAAAAAGGATTGTTCCCAGTAGTCCCCTTTAGCCCTGTCCCCCAGGGTGACAGCTGGGAATTGTCTTCCCGGTTGTCACCGGGGTGACAATTCGTGCCGACTGTTTCCTTTGAAAGCTGACTAGAGGGGACAAATGGGAAGTCTGTTTCTTAGTTGTCACCGGGGGGGTGACAATTGCTACGATTCCTTCCCAGAAAAAAACATGTAGTTACCATAGATTTCAGCTTTTTTATTTGTTGTGTTATATTACCTATATACTTAATCAAATAAAAAAAAAAACAAAACACAAGTTTTAGCTTACAACGTAGCTTACAACATTAGAAAAATATTAACCATTAAGTAAATAAAAACGTCAAAAATTATATTATAAAAAAATAATATAAAAAAATCAACATTATGTTTCGCCTTATAGCTACAATCATCAACTAATCACAGATTATTAACCTAATCAATATCACTAATATTTAAAATAATGTTTTTCAATGTCAAAAAGTAATATATGTATAGAATTAAATAAAAAAATCAACAATTATGTTTCCCTTATAGGCACAATCACAGATTAACTTTAATTTATAGTTATCCTCTTTTATAATCACAGATAATCACAAATATTTTTAAATATAGTTTTTAAACAATCAGAATCATATACCTACTTAGACATAAACTTAATGTCTAAGTGTTTCCAAAAAATGTGCAACAGACATATCCCCTTGCAGAAATTCCATCTGCATTTCTTGTATGAATTCGTCCTGGAGTACATATTTCTTCTGCCTTTCTTTAAACATTTTTAATTTGTTTTTTATCATCGTGTGTCGGACTGTGAACAATGATGCATCCTTTTGTATGATGTTAAGAAAATGTATGATATTGGGCTTCTTTTTTCCTACTTCACGATTCAATTTGTTGTGCCAGCCCTCCAATTAGTTAGTTGTGCGATACTGACTTCCGTATACATTCCAAGTTTGTAAAAAATCTTCCTTTAACCATTGCTTTGTCATATAGGCTCGAAACTTTATCATGTTCTCGTCTTCTGTCTGTTTCCGTGTGATATATGACCAACCGTTCATAACTTCGGATGATGGTAGTAAAGGGAGCACAGCGCTCAATGCCACTTCGCGGATTTTTGTTGGATTTTTCGATTTCGTGATTTCGAGCTCGCGCCCTTTACGCCAAATAGCGTTGTTAAAATGATAGTAACATCCGCTCACTATTACAGATGGAAAAACTTTAGCGATGGCGCTCATAGCTGCTTTTTCATAATCAGTTTTGTATTTTGTGGGATTCCATCCAGGTACTTGGGATTTAATTAAAGAAAATAAAACCACGTACGATGATTGTTGTCTATCACTCATTAGAGCGTACACTAGTGGCACAATGTTTGTATTGTTCGCAGTACTTCCAATATCACCATGTATGGTGTATAGTTCCCAGATTAATAATTAGTTACTACGTAACAGATGCGACAGTGATGTTTTCCCTAGTTTCAAATTGATCCGTTTTGGCGCTACTGTGAAATGTAAACAAACATTATTAAGTGCATACTGAATAAATGTTAAAAAAAACCATTATATTATTGCAGAAAACAATCTAACTACTTTAAGATTTTGTTAAAATATGTAACACTTACCATCTTTTTCATTTTGTTTTATACGCTTTTGAATGGTCATCTCTTTTAGATGTTTAATAGCTGATCTAAATGTTGTGCCTTGGTCACATACTAGTCCCAGTGGTATCAATCCACACAATGCCACCTGCTCCACAAGTTGTTTTAAAATATTTTGCAGTGAAGCTGATGACACAGTCCCTTCACAAAAATAAAATGCGACAGTTTGGCGCCACGATGAGCACACTCCTCTGATCATAAATACTAGCGCGTGGTCACAAAATCGCATTTTCTTGTCTCCAGCTAACAAACCCAAATATTTCATCATTTTTTTCATTATATGCTAAATGTGGCGTTAATAATGCAATTTCGTCAAAAACTATCGTGCACAATTTCTGTTGTGGCTTCCAATTCCTTGTTTTGTTTTCAATATATTTAAAAACTTTAGAATTTATGCCTGGTTCTATAAAATTTTTTTCAGTAAGGCGATTTAATGTCCTTTTATTTGGCAAAGCAAACATAGTTTCCAATAGCCTGTAAGATTTTGGGCTTTGCTTCCATAATACTAAGGCAGTTAATTTTTCATCCAAGGTAAATCTTCTCGCCATTTTATTTTTGCTACATAGCTTCAGTTGCATCAATAAAAATGTTTGTGCCTGTTTGCTTAGACAGCCAAAGTTTTTAAATAAGGATTCAATTTTTCCATGTGAGATGGCTTGCACCATCCTTTGTGTGTTTGTTTGATTTAAGCTATTTGAAGTTATGTCTTTCACACGCTTGACAAATTTAGTTTTTCTGAAGTTTTTTGTTTTCACTGCCAAACCTGTAAAAAGCACAGTGCTATAATATTATATTGTATAAAATTATTTAATATGCTACATGCATTAAATGCATATTATACGATAGAACGCTTCCGTGGTCTAGTGGTACAGAGCGCGGCTCTTGACTCGGAGGTCGTGGGTTCGATTCCCGCGTTGGAAACATGTTATTTCCAAGTTTGGTTAGGACAATGCAGGCTGATCACCTGATTGTCTGACAAGTAAAATGATCCATGCGTCGGATGGGCATGTAAAAAGTCGGTCCTGCGCCTGGTCTCTCGCCGGTCGTGTCGGTCTGCCGTCCCACTGGGTTATGAGAGTAAAGGAATAGAGAGTGCACTTGTGTACTGCGCACACACTTGGGCACTATAAAAATACTCCTGCGTAGCTGGCCTGGTTTCAATGAAACCGGCCACCGTCACCGAAACCGGTGTGGGAGCTATTATTATATTATACATGAAATTTTATACAATGCCTAGACAACTTATGATTTGCTTAGGCACTCTATACAATACCAGCGCAGAGCGCCCATGGATTGGGATAATGTGAACCGGCTATTATAATTTTATACTTGGATTAATTTAGGAAAATTGTAAATCTGATCTTTCTACATACATTTAGTATTTCATTTTTAGGGATCTGTACACAAAGGGTAAAAAATGGGACCCTATTACTAAGACTTTGTTGTCTACCGCACTGCTATAGCTAGACTTCTGAAATTTTCACAGACTGTGTATATCTGTTGCCACTGGCCACTATAACAAATACTAAAAACAAAATAATATTAATATTTAAGGGGGGGCTGCCATACAACAAACGTGATTTTTTTGGCCTTTTTTGTTTGATATATCAATAATGGCAACAGGTAGGCACTTGAAATTTTCACAAAGGCCTATGATATAATATATTGTGTACCTTAAAAACTAATAATAATATTTAAATAACATAAAAAATAAGGGGAGCTGCCCATACAAAACACAATTTTTGGCCTATTTTTGCTCTATAACAGTACAGACTACGGAACCCTTTGTGCACGAGTCCGACTCGCACTTGAGCGATTATTTATTTTTATTATAGATATAATAAATTTCAAGGAGTTATGTAAATTCCTCATGTCTCTCATCATTAGATAGATAGTATTATTATATATTGATATGGATAAAGTAGTAAAAATAATACCTTTAAACCCCTTCATCCTTCTTTCATAACTGTATTTTCTTTCTGTAGTTTTTACAATTTCATTTTCTGAAAAAAAAAAAAAATTGGTTGATTGTTCCATAGTGCATTAACTTTTTATATTAAAACCAAATAAATAATTAACAAAAATAATAACTGTTTTACTTTTAAAACATTCTTATTTCATATTATTAATACCTCCATTGTGGGAATCGCAGACACAATAGATTTCCAATTGTTATGCTGCAGCCGGTTGCCACTTGGGGATTGATGGGTTAAGTTTACCATTTTGTTTCTGGAAGTCCGAGGGACTCCTTGGAGTACATTGCGCAGGTTTCAGGTAAATTATTATAGTGGACCAGGAAAAAAAAGGTTTACTAACCCGAATGTTCAGAAAGAGTAGGGATTTCTATATCTAAAGGCTTGCTAAAGGAGCATGATGGCTGGTCTGTCACATCTGTAAATAAATAAAAATTATTAACATTAAATAGAATAGAACACACAAAATAAAGAATTTTAGAAGTTAGGAGAAAGAAGGTTTTGAAACGAGCTGTTATTATTTTACATACCTCCTTGTCTTGTAACAGCCATATTAACTTCATGTATGCATGATGGATGTCCATGAATATCATCACCTACAATAACAAAAAGATAAATTGTTAATTTTTATTAACTCCTTATTTTTTAAATTAATGAGGAGCTAATTTTAAATTAATACTAGCTCCTTATTTTGTAGTACACAAAAGCACTCTGTCTTATTTTAGTCCGTCATATACACTTATACAGCAGTAGCCCCTTATGCCCCTGCCCACAACCCCTGGTCAGTCCTAGTGGGTTATGGTAATGAATGGAGGACGACCTCTGTGGCCCAGTTGGTGGCGCGTTGGTAGCGAAAGCCGGGGGTTGCGGGTTCGACGGAACAAAAAGTTTTTCAATGTTCCTGGGTCATGGATGTGTATTAAATACTAGATAATGCCCGCAACTTCGTTGCGCCAAAATTAGTTTATCGCGCGGGAACCGTAAATTTTTCCAGGATAAAAAAGTCCTTTCCCGGGACTCAAGGTATATCCATGAAATATTTCAGCAAAATCGGTTCAGCCGTCTTGGCATGAAGAGGTAGCAGACAGACACACTTTCACATTTATAATATAAAGATCATATAGATTCTAAATTATGATATTCTATTATATGGAATTAATTTGAACATGCCATAGTACATAATACATACCTGCTGTTCCAAGGACCAATATTTCATCAGTAACATTTATATCCTCATTGGAGTTTCCTTTGCAATAATTGTGATCACTTAGAGCATTCCGGTCTGAAACAATTGAGTGCATTCTAGATTATTATTGGTACACAAATATAAAAAACATTGACGAACTAAACAAGCATCTACACAACTTATATCTCAATGCATCTACATGAGTTGTTCATACCTGACAAAATATTATGGTAAGTTTTATCTAGATATAAAAAGTACAAGTTAAACTTACCAGATTCGCTGGGCCTTAGGGGTACGCCGTGTTCTATTTCAACATCCGTAAAGAGACACGGATAGGAATACCTAAGTCTCTTGCCTTCTTCGTCAAATTGATCTTTATCAAAATGTTTTTCGCATACACGTTTCCGAAGAAGTTGCTCTTTAGTTAGACCGATGAGGATAGAATTAGTTGGCACCAGGAAGGATATCCACAGGTTTCTTAAATTGTCATTTTTGGGAATGAAAAAAGCCGATGCGTTTCGTTGGTTGAGGAGCAACCGCCGACACAACACTTAAATAGTCCCATAACGACAATTAAACAAGCTTTTACAGTAGCACACTATAAAAGACTGCTGTATTGTATCAAAAAACAGCGGAGAACTTGATTAATTTGGATCAACTCAAGCAAGAAGCGAGGATTCACAAATTATCAGCACACTCAACGCGGTTAGTCAACACAATAAACAAAATACGTCACAAAATGGCGACCACAATGGCGACGTTTTCATCTAGCGATCGCAGCGCCAAAACGGCACATTTGGAAACTACACTGTCACCCCCTGGTATATTCGGTATTCCTAAGGATTCGAGTTTGTGTAATAGGATTTCTGTAGACACTGTATTAAAAGCTTTTGCAATATCAAGAAAGATTCCAATTACGTGATTACCTTTATCGACTTCTCGGGCTATATGATTTGTCAAATTATATACGGCGTCAGCTGTTGAAAGTTTCGATCTAAGATAGGGCGGTAATTTGAGACTTCCTGTTTGTCACCGGATTTAAAAATCGGTACCACGACTGCCTTTTTAAACACTTAGGAAAATGACCTTGAGATAAGCATTTTTGAAAGATATGGGTTAAATGTGGAACCAGAATATGTCTAAATTTTTTCAAAATTGTATACGAGATATTATCCCATCCAACTGCGCAGTCGTCCCGTAGGCTTTTAATTATTCTATCTACCTCGGATTTATCGGTGTCTATTAATGTAAAAGACATTGCGTTAGATCTGTTAGTTAAAGCGGCATAATATGGTCGCCCGTGCAATTGATTTTGTGATTTATGTGCTAAATGCGCCCCAATATTTACAAAATAATTATTTATAAAGTTTAAAGATGACGATTCTGTAGATTGATTTTTCAGCAAAATGTTTCCAAATTTTTCTGCTGTTATTTATAGCGCGTTCCAAAATGTCTTTATCGTAATTATTTTTCACTCGTCTGAGCAAGTCATTGCAAAAGTTACGATACCTTTTGTATGTTGTTTGCAATATGGCATTGTGTGGGCTTTGTCTAGATTTCATATGTAATTTATCCCTATGTCTTATGCAGCACAGAAGACCGGGAGTAATCCATGGCTTGAGATTAGTTTTTTTACTGCTAGTGCGATAAAGCCTTGTATTTTTATGGATTGCATTTTGAAGATTTTGTATTACGTATGACATACAAAAATCAGTGTCATCATTGTTATAAATCGGTTCAAAGTCGATTTTGCATAAATCTTCCTCGAGTTTGTTTATGTTTAACTTAGACATTAATTGACAATTTTGTTTGTGCCTACGCATGCGACAATTTAAAGGCCGTCACAGACTTAGCTATAATATATATTAATATGTTTATAGCTAGGCATATTAATATGTATTTTCTATACAATTTTTGCGTGACCACACACTCAGCTAAAATATATATTTCTGGTCAGTGTGTTTAGTACGGTATATTAATATAATATATTATAGCTAAGTCTGTGACGGCCTTAATGTTAGTAGAACAGCGTTATGATCTGTTATTGTTGAATTTAGAATTAGTGTTAGCGGTTGATAATTTGATTTAAGCATTACGTGATCTAAGCAGGACTTGAGTGGGGAGCGTATGAGCTGGGAGTAGGCCGTGATAAGCACATAAGTTTAGGTAGTCCTGAGCATTGCTGTCATTGCTTCCTGGAAGAATCTCCAATTAAGATTATATTCTTAAAATGTGATAGATTTGTGTGGTTATCTTTTAATTTATTAATCAAATTGGATATATCTCTAAAAGAGTGTGACCTATAGGTCCCTAGAACTACATATTCAGTTCCTATTTTCAGTAATAGTGTTAAGTTGTTTATTAATATACATTACATCTCCATCATTTTGATTGTAGTTATTTTGAGTCATATACATATTGTAACCTGCCAATGTAAACAGGCCGGTGTCTAGACAACGGCCCGTAAACTGGCTGGATATAAGAGCTCGTAATAGCCCACCTGTATACCAATCGTGCCGTGTCTTCATTTGAAATTTCTCTAATTTTTCTGACTGCAAAAGCTGCAGAACAGAGCCTACCTGTAAGATTATCAATATGAGGAGCGCACTGAAATTTACTATCAAGAGTAATACCTAAGAATACAGTGGTGTCTAAATTCATCTTCTCATCAAAATAGTACACTGGTTTGGACTTGCCTAAGGCCGTGTTTCCACCTGCAAAACAACTGTCGCGAGAAGTGTCTGACAGTCTGTCTGACAGCAGCTTGCAAGTGTAAACCCCGTAGCAAGTGCTGTCGCGACAATTTGTCAAGCGCTTCCTGCGACTTGCGAGTAGTTGCGACAGTATGTCTAAACATGTCTGCGAGGACTCGCGACAGATCTCGCTGCGGGTGACCACAGGTATACGTTCTAGTTTCGTATAGCATTTATCGGCGAGCTTCTCGCACGACATTTATTGCAGCAATAAATTGCAGGAATTAGTATCAAATGTAAACAATATTGCAAGAAACTCACGCAAGACTTCCGCGGGTTTGCTTGCAGGTGGAAACACGGCCTTACATTGGGCAAAGTAAGTGACGTGCCTTGTGTCATCAGCGAAAAGCACTATCTCATTAACTTAACAAGATAAGGAAAGTCATATAGAAAAAGAAATGGCCCTAAAATGGATCCCTGTGGGACACCTAATTCTATTTTGGTTCCATTGGACCAGTTACCGTTTACCTCAACCTTTTGAGTCCTATTTATAAGGTACGAAGTCAAAAGGCTTGAAAGCTTTGTCCTTGAAAGAGTCCTTTAACGCAATTTCCTGATCAATGTAGCATGATCAAGACAATCGAAGGCTTTGGAGAGATCGCAAAACACACCTAAACATCCTGCGACTCCTCCCAAGCTTCAAATGTACTACAATGATTTGCCAGCATCCGTTGTGGATCGACCTTTAGTAATTGTATCGCTAACAAAGTCGACACGGCTCGGTCGAGAGTCGAGTGTTACGATCTAAATCACTGGATAACTGATAACGGATGCATTAAACATAACGTTTTATTTTGCAGCTGGCGCACAAGAATGAGTGGGGGTTCCACACGGCGCGCGTGAACTGCGTGGGGTGGAGCCCGGACGGCACGCGCGTGGCGTCCGGCTCGCTCGACACCAGCCTCATCGTGTGGTCGCTCGCCGCGCCCGCCAAGCACACCGTCATCAAGAGTGAGTGTCACACGTTGTATTCGCCGCGAGTGCGGGTTCACACGGCGTGCGAGTTGGAGCCCGGACGGCACGCGCTTGTCTTAAAATACAACAGGATACTGCTTAGTTTAAGACTCCAGTCTGAAATAAGTATAATATCATGGTGAGAAAACAAAATTATTATTATTTAAATAAAAACAAAATTATTATTATTATCATTTATTGTTTTCCAGACGCTCACCCGCAGAGCCAGATCACGGATCTGTGCTGGCTGGACGACGCCACGCTCGCCTCCGTCGGCCAGGACGCCAACACGCGCATATGGAACGTGCCCGCCTAACTCTGCCCGCCCTCCTCCCCACCCCCCACTGACATTCAGCCACGTCCACTGTCCAGCTCCGATTTGAACGTCGATAGTTTTTTTTTGTAATTTCATTTGCATACTTATTCCTACAGTCATAAAATGGTCTACACTGCGCATACACGTTAAGGGCAGGTTATTCGTAAATTAGCAGGTCGATGTCTGTCAGTGCGAATATCGACGTAAATAAGATTAACATAACATTCATATAGCGTCCCTGATAGGGCAAAGTAGGAGAAAAAACTTTTTTACTTAGATAAAAAATATTATAACTAAACATGTATCCAATCATTTCCCTGTAAAATTTTAATAGTACTTAATCGAACTGTCCAAATGATTTTTGATTGAGTCCCTGTTAGTCCTATAAAACTTAAAATGCTTTTAAAATCGATGTTGTTTCGGAATATTTTTTTATCGAGCAAAATTATCTGTATTGTGTTTCTATCCAAAAAAGTCACTAGTTAAAAGATGTATCTAAACGTCATGTATATATTTTTCAGTATTTTTTGAATGACGCTTTCTTTAAAAATTACTCATTCTAGAAACGTGAATTTGGAATAAGCTGCCCTTAAAGTCTCGAGGTATATGCGTTCGGCCGCTACACGGTACACCGCGAGGTCACGACCACTTGTATGTAACGATTTATTTAAATACCGGCGCGGTGTATCGCCCAAACCGCTCGTTTGAACGGCCGTATATAAACCAATTGTCCTCGTTTTTCAAGTTAGCTATATAACACTAAAGGTCAATCAATCAAAATTATATGTTTGCTAAGAATATGGTACAGTTCACCATTGTGCGTACCAGGCGAGGACTAAATATAGTATAAAATACTTGTTGAAGTTCAAATCGGACGTGAACAGAGTTCAATTTGTAATACACAATACACGATGTCATAATAAAATGTGAAACACACCCATAAACTACGACGTAAGACGTAAGTGGATGAAGTGCGTAAGAGCCAGTCCACACGGCGCGTTTCGTCAGCGTTGCGTCGACACAGCGCTGCCGTTTGACGCATAGCCGGCCACACGGTCGCTGTGTCATTGCAGCGTTATTACGAAGCAGTCTTAACGTCAACACCCCCTCCCGCTTCGTCTCAAGGGGTTGCTGTCCGTCATGTGTGCGTTGCGACGACGCAGCGAGTCGTGTGAACACTGTGGTTATTTGTATGTAAAACAACGCAACGGCAGCGCTGAGTCGACGCAACGCTGACGTAACGCGCCGTGTGGACAGGCTCTCACGGACAGCAGCCCGAGACGAAGCGGGAGGGGGTATTGAAACGTCTTAATGAAGACTGCTTCGTAATAACTAATAACGCTGCGATGACGCAGCGCCCGTGCCCGGCCGGCTATGCGTCAAACAGCAGCGCTGCGTCGACGCAACTGGCTCTAAGTAACATTTATGTAAATGTTAGTTTTTTTGCATATTAAGTAGTAGCTTAGGACCGGAAATATGGAAAAGCAGTTAAAGATAACTTTACCTACATTATTACATACATAACATCCACATTTTTTTGTCGTAACTCAAATCATTTTCCCGGTCCTACACTACAAACTGCCACTATTATTTTGTACAAAGAAAAGAACATTTTCACAAATATTTCTTACCCACTTCACACACGTTTTCTAATAGGATATACAGGAGGTGTAACAAAAATAAGTGATAATACTTTAGGGTGTGTTCACTGTAAAAGTGGCAGCGCTGAAAGACGATTTTTTAAAAAAATTTGGTCTTTCAGCGCTGGTACTTTCACAGTGAACACACCCTATTATTACTTATTTTTGTTACACCCTGTATACTAATGTATTGTAAAGTGTGTTGGGTCGAAACACAACACTATTACTGAGAAAAATGTACTTTATTTGATTAGTATGTACTGTATGTATATCGGCGTTAGTCTTAAATATTGCTCCCTATTGAAAATATTTTGTATAAATTACTATTCAAATGTGTAAACTGATTTTTGGAAAGTAGTATTTATTGTCAGAATTTAGTTTTATTTGAAAGTGAAATATTTATTGTTAATTTAAGCTGTACTAATCGAAGCGTTCTAATGAGCTTGTATAGTTTGCATTTACTAATACATAATAGTAACTATGTAACATTGTAAGTTCTGTACTGATTTTGTGTGTAACTTCTATCGGGGATTAAGTCGATGACGAGTGCCCTGCCAAAAAATGCCCAAAAACTGTCAAAAATATGGTCGTGGTCTTTTGAAGTCGTTATTTATTTTAATGTTTCGAATGTAAAAAGTTCAAAATAATTAGGTGCCGTAATTTTGTCATATTTGGAACTAATTGGTGGGTGTGCTCCGAACCAGTATAGGTACTGGCTAATGCTAGTGACGTCTAGAATCAACATAGCTAAGTTAACTAAAGCTGGCACGTTCACAGTACTCACTCTTTTAAAATTTCACTATACAGGATGTTTAAAAATATTATAATATGTTTGCATCATGATAAAAATTATCGTATAATCTGCGTACGATAATAATATGTTATCGGACATCGTACGTAGGCACAAAATTATCGTATGTGTACGATAATTATTGTACGGTTCCGAACGCTGGTCGCACGCCGATCACACATGACTGACTTGTAACATCACGATGTATTTTTAAACAAGTAGCATGAAAAGACAATAACTGTCCTCTTCACGCTCATTAAGATAGACCGCGCGCGAGAGAGACGGATAGACTTTTCATGATGCGTATGCAGTACGACGTCACGCCGCGCGCTTATTCACAGACACTACACAATCGCAATGTTTAAATGTGTTGATCGTGCCAGCTCTTAATAACTGACCTGTACTGTTGATTCGTTGCGAAATATACGCACTGGCGTACATGACTTTTGCGATGCCATTACTATCACTTGTCTCACCAGTGCTGCAGTGGCACACCAGTACAATATGGTGTCTGATAGCTGATGACGTCACGAGCGGTAATCAGTGTACTGGGTTGTATTTCGGAGCGCGCCGTGTGAAGCTACTTAAATCTTAACAACAGAAGGCCCGATATAATCGCTATTAACGAGCTCGCTATTTCTAGCGAGGTGATGTGCTCCAGTTTTTGTTTTAAACGCTTTATTGAGATTTGATCTCGTTTTGCCCAAAAATTTATGAATCACTGGGCGGTGTTTTTTACTAAAAATGTATTTATTTAATCGATTATGTAGTAATTGTAAAATGAATTCACAATATGTATATTAAACAAATATATTATGATTAAGTCTCCACAAGAATTGAGCTAGACTCCTGTGTGCCGAGTGTGAGTTTTTTGTTTGACATTCGATCACGAACGCGTTTGGTGTTTACTAAGATTTCGTATCGGATTTGTACAGCGCCACCTAGCGATGCTCACGGGGGTGAGCCCAGCCCAGCCAAGTAGTCTTAGTAAACGCCAAACGCGTTCACGATCGAATGTCAAACAAAAAACTCACACTAGGCACCATGTTTCGCCGCTTATATCGTTGCTGTAAATTTTTGAAAGATTTACTTAAAAGCAGCGAGTCAACACTGCAAACGTCAAAATGGTTATTTCGAGTGAAAATAATGAATGAAAAAAAAATCGGTCAAGTGCGAGTCGGACTCGCGCACGAAGGGTTCCGTACCATTACAGAGGAAAATTAGGCCGAAAATTGTGTTTTTTGTATGGGAGCCCCACTTAATTTTTTATTTTATACTAATATTATTATTAAATATTAAAGTTAACATAAAACTAAGGATTGTGTGAAAAATTCAAGTACCTACCTGTTGCCATTATTGATATAGAGCAAAAAAGGCCAAAAAATCCCGTTTCTTTTGAGCCCCCCTTAAATATTAATTTTACTTTGTTGTTAGTATTTGTTGTTATAGCGGCAACAGATATACACTTTTTGTGAAATTTTCAGAAGTCTAGCTATAGCGGTTCTTGAGATACAGCCTGGCAGACAGACAGACAGACAGACGGACAGACAACGAAGTCTTAGTAATAGGGTCCCGTTTTTACCCTTTGGGTACGGAACCCTAATAAGTAATAACCAATTTGACGTTTACAATGAATTAAATTTATACTCACGTTCTTTGAGATTTTTGTATTTCTCTAAATATTGACCGAAAGTAAAAAGCTGGAAGTTATAATATTTATCATCTGCCTGCGTTTGTCGGTTGACATATTTTTTTTTACAAAAAGCTACGGGGATGTACAATCCGATAGTTATAGAGACCGGCCGGTAATATATTAAGAAAAACAACAATTGCGAGGAAGCTTATTGAGATATCAATATTTCATTGTAGATTTTATCATCAAAATTGCTTTGTCATGTTAAATTAAATATATTTTTGTATAAATTAACATGAAAAAGGGCTTTTGTTGTTGCAACAAACACGCTCCAAGTAATAAAATACAAAGTGTAACAAAACAAAATTATAATATAAAGGTATACGTATAGGTGTAGGTATATGTGTTGCTTATATGTACAGGGTGCAATTAAACCTTCCTGCCAAATTTTGATATATTGATCCTTGTCAAAAATATGTACTTACACGTATTTTTTCTTTTATAATCACTCAGTACTAAAATGTTAAGAAATTAGCTTCCGAAAGTTATCCTAAAAAACACTACAGTTAATGGACACGACGCGTCGCCCGTGCGTGACGTGCCTACGCGCGCGCTTCTCCCCCCGCATCACCCCGCTCATTCCCCCGCGCCGCGGGTAACCGTTCTGCAACGATTTTAAATAGGATAAATTAATATGTTATTTTAAAAAATAACATCCAATTTTTTGATTAAAATAGACTCTCCTATTAATGATACCTAAGCCCTGGAAAAAATTTGGCAGGAAGGTTTAATTGTACCCTGTATATAGAGTTCACTGTGAAAGTAGCAGTGCTGAAAGAGCACATTTTGTGATTTGTATGGGAAAGCGCCCCAGCGTCAAGAATTTGCCCATAAGAGAGTTAAAAGTAACTCTTTCAACGCTGTTACTTTCACAGTCAACTCTACTCCTTGTACACATACACACCATAAAGTATTATCGCTTTGTTTTGTTATACTGTCCCTCTTACTAATAAAAAGTTACACAGCGTGTATAGAGGGTGCATAAGATTTTTTCTACTAATAATCATTTTTTGACATAAGGCCTGTATAACGATGCTGTCATTTCCATACAAATTTCTATGTATAGACCATAGACTTATAATATACTGACGTAAAGACCACCTGACAACCCGAAAATGCGTGACGATTTTCGATCTGTCAATGTGTGCGTGTGCTAGTGATGTATCTTTTACTATCGATAGTATAGTCCGTTCCACAGTGTATTTTTTATCCAAAAAATTGGCCATGCCTTTTTTTTTGGAAATCTTGAACAGAAATGTAATGTAAGTAATTTATTAGTATTTACATGTGTTAATTTCTTATTATGAACAATAAAAAAACACTTTTAATTTTTTTTTCAATAAAATTAAAAACTGCCATAACTTTTTAAATATTTACTTAATTGTCTTCTTGATTATTCTGATCGACAATAATAAAAAAAAAACACACAATTTAACCTGATTTACATATTTCTTAAATAAGTGTTTAAAGATTTACTTACGATTTATGTTTTTTTTTCTTTAATTTATTATGAACGTATTTCTAATTATTTGGATTTTACAGAATTGCTACTTAAATGTACAAGAATTCGTGTAAAAAAAATTTAGATCCAAATAATAAAGGGCACCGAAGTTAAAGGCTTCTAAAGTTTTCTTGGTAACTATTGTTTTAGGGTTGTCAATATTTCTGTACCAACATTTTTTACTCATTTGAACTTTGTTTTTTTTGAGCATATAAAAACCTACTTCAAATATTATTAAACTATGTGAACTATGCGGTGACAACCCTATCCAAAATTATATAAAATTGAATAACTCCGATGCCCCGCCTCATTTGGATCCCATTTTTTTGGGTTATAAGTATCAATAAAAAGAATATTTCAGTCTTAGTTTCAAATCCAAATATGAAAAGACATGACGTTAAAAAAATTAAACCATAAATTTATGAAGTCAGTCATAAATACGTTATCTTGAACAAATAAAGCCTGGATGTTTTTCGCTATCGTAGGGCTTTTAAGACACTATTTAGACCAATTAATAAATTCTTAAAAGAATATCAAACTTTTGAGCTAGAACTGTTTCTATGTTTTTTTCTGGAAATCATAGAATTTTTTTTCAAGTACTAATTTGCATTCTTCTATAGGAATTGGGCAGTCAGGCACTCTCATCCTGCATTTATAATCACAAATCCTATAAAATTAAGTAATAAAAATGGCATGGCCAATTTTTTGGACAAAAAATACACTGTGCGTTCGAGTTAGTTTACCTGAGTTTCTATGAGAAATAAATAATATACAATTTTGGCAGATTTTCTATTTCAAATTAGGTACCATATATTTTATTTGGCAGAAAAAAAGGTGACGATTGAAAAGTATCTAAGACACACATTGTCGTTTGGGGTGATTTTTCAATCGTCGGATATGTTATGACATGAGGTTCTTATAAGGGTAAATAATATACACATTATAAAGTTACTTATTTATTACTCAGGTAAAAGCTATCTGAAAAATCAGCCCTTACATTATTAGAAATGCAAATATAATGTTGAAAGTAAACAACACACTTAATATTTTATTTATTCTTAAATTAAATACATATCATAATACTCTTACACACCTATTACATTTTTAGATTGGTTTTATGTTATTGTTAAATACCGATAAGTATATCGATAAATTTGATTCAAGCACTAGCGTATATGTAAAAATTTTTTATGAAAATTTTTTCTTCAAAAATTGTGTAATTTAAGAACAATAGTACCTTTAGTTACGCAAAATATGAAAGTAAAAGGGAGGATTGATATTATTTTATTTGAAATACAGAACTAAAGACAGAATATAGCAAAAATAAACACATCGTAGCAATTAGGACATGAAGATTAATTACCTGTGAAATGTATATTTTTCAGGATTATTCCTATGATTTACACTGCAATCACTCACAGAACAAGTTATCATTGCTATATATAATAGTATTTGTTAAAAATAACAAACGATTTAAACAATAAATTTCAAATACTGAAAGGGCACAAAAACGCGTGTCGACTTGTGACGACCTGTCAAATAAAAGTGGTTACAGTTCACATTAGACTGCCTCTCTCTTTTCATCTTGTTATAATTCCATAAAGGATTTTCTTCTCTCTCGCACTCTTTGTTCGTCTATGCATTATAGGTTTATGGTATAGACCATGTATAGACTCTGTGTAACGTGTGTGTAACTTAAAAACTCCTGTATAACTATTCACACATTGAACGCATGGTTAAGAAGTTTTTATTAGTAAGAGGGTTAATGTTTATATTCCCGGTCGGAAGATAATATATTAGTACTGGCATAGAGTAATAAATATGGTACTGGGGGGCTATTACGACGTCTTATATCCAGCCAGTTTCCAGTCAGTTTACAAGCCGTGTCTATGCAACGGCCTGTAAACTGGCTGGATATAAGAGCTCATAATAGCCCCCCTGATCCTTAACAACTAGCGACTAACAAAGCTTGGCTCCAGTTTGAGATGCATTTAAGCTTGTCCTATTCAACTTTTTATATAAATTTTAGTGTACTCTGTTCAGAATCAACTTGATGGAAACGTAAACATTAATGTTAGTAATTGATATTTGTATACGAGGATTGAGGTATACAAACAATGAAGAAAGATAATAAGCACAAAACTATATTTTCTTCGCACGAGTGCAGAACTTCGTGTCATTTATAAACCTTCCCTGGACTTTCACGATTAATTTGAGACTAAAATCGGCAAAATCGGTTTAGCTATTCTCGAGTTATAACTCGAGACTAACAAAATTAAGAATTCATTTTTATTTACATATTATATTAATTATTGTACAAAACCTTCCGATAAATAATTAAAAAACCGCATCAAAATCCATTGCATACTTTTAAAGATATTATAGACCAGCGGTCGGCAACACGCGGCCCGCGGGCCGCATGCGTTCCGCGAACGTCTTACTTGCGGCCCGTGAATGTTTTGTGAATAAGTTATGTGTATCAAAAACAATGTTTTCTAATACTGCCAGTAGTTGCCACTTAAGTACGTAGCTGTTTGTGGCATTTTTAATAAAAAAATATTTCCTTTCAATATATGTAGGTATGTATATTGAGCTTCTAGGGTTAATACGAGTATGAGGTCTGCGGCCCGCCTTTAGTTTGTTTTGCCACCTTGTGGCCTTTGCCTGCCAAAAGGTTGCCGACCGCTGTTATAGACAATATTAGACTGAGCTGTGTTTTTTATACTTTGTAGTTTGTAGTAATTTCACAGTTGGCGAGTAAATTATATTAACCGACTTCAAGCAAGAGAAGGTTATATTAGAACTTATTTAGAGTATTAGAACAGGGTAGAGTTACTGTTTGTTTACGTTAAGATGAAGTTGGATCTGAACTGAAAAGAGCTCAGTATTTTTGTACTGCCTGATTTTCTGATAACTTGAATTTTTTACATGGTTTGTACTAAATAAAAATAAAATATTGTTTAATATTCAGAGTATGTTTTACTTTCCCTTCGCTATTACAATGACAAAATATAATCTATATTATTTTTTGTAATTTGTTCTCGTCTGGCATAAAACGCCGAATAACTATCCAGGGTATGGATAGTTATTCGGCGTTTTATGACTAGGGGAGTAAAGACGTATTTTTCGTATTGTGGCATGAGTAAATAATAATTATTATTATTTTAAGTTCTACTTTTTTGTATAATTTTTTTGTCATATTTGATATGAAGACGTAAGTGGAAAAAATTGGTAACTAACAATTTTAAATTATAGAGCCTTAAAAATTAAGTATAATATTGATATTATAAAAAAATTATTAAGCTTAACTATCAGTCAATCACCGGCAAAATAGAACAAAGTCGTAGTGACTGCAATATTTTGCCGGTAGGCGTGTTATTTCTAAATGGTAGTAGGGCATTGATGAAGTGCTGGCGGGCCGTAGGTTGATTATAACTGGCATAGAGTATAGAGTTATAGACAAGTCTAGTCACTCTAGTATCACAAAGTTTTTGAAACTTACTAGTCCTTGGTCACTCGGTAAGTATAAAGTATAAGGGGTTAAAACTATAAGTAGTTGAAAGTAATTGTTTTGTTGATGTTTTAAAGCGAATTGCTACAAAGTGAAATTCAATCATAAAGTTAAAATATCATGATTCATGCGGAATAAAGAAACAAAGGACTGAGCAAGAGAGATGTCACTATCAATAACACTGCGTGGTAAAAAGAGACGTGTGATGTAGGTACTGTATGACAGCAGCACTCTTTTTTTTGACGTCCAGTCGGCACGTGCCGCACGTTGACAATTTAATCTCACAGAATTCATGTTCAATTATGCTTGTGTACGTGTATACGTACACATTTTTCACACAGATGAAAACCAATTTCGGTTTCGTAATTCGTTTGACAGCCAGGGCCCGTCTTAAGGGCTGCTGGCGGCTGTGTGCAAATAAATAAAATAAATAAGTGCGAGTCGGACTCTCGCACGAAGGGTTCCGTACCGGTATAGAGCGAAAGTAGACAAAAAATTGTGTTTTTTATATGGGAGCCCCCCTTAAATATTTACTTTATTTTAATTTTATTATTAATTATTAAAGTACAAATACAATTAAGGATTTTGTGAAAATTTCAAGTGCGTAGCTGTTACCATTATTGATTACGAGCAAAAAAAGCCAAAAAAATCACGTTTCTTGTATGGGAGCCCCCCTTAAAAATAAACTTTATTTTATTATGTATTTGTTGTTATAGCGGCAACAGAACACAATCTGTGAAAATTTCAGAAGTCTAGCTATAGCGGTTCTTGAGATACAGCCTGGAGACATACAGACAGACGGACAGACACCGAAGTCTTAGGCCGGTATAAATGGTCAGTACTCAAGATGCATCTCGGTCTCAAGACACGGTTCAGCCTCTGTGATTGGTTGGCTGTCAAAATTTGGACCAATCACAGAGCCGAACCGCGTCTTGAGACCGGATCGCATCTTAAGTACTGACTATTTATACGGGACTTAGTAATAGGGTCCCGTTTTACCCTTTGGGTACGGAACCCTAAAAAAGGATTTTGGCGTCCCTTCAGGCAAATTTTTTGGAACCTTGGTTTTGGCGCCCCTAAAGATGGCAATTTGGCACCCCTAGAGGATGGCGCCCGTTTGCATTGCACACATTGCACATAGCGTAGCGACTAGCGGGGGCCCTGTGACAGCTCGAGATCGTTGCTCTATTCCGCTAGGTATATTATCTTAATGAATTCAATAAATAAAAAATAGTTAACACTAGAATTGAGTTCAAAGCTGTGGTTCAGAGTTTAATATAAAAATATCTCCGGCGCAGTGCTGCCAACCGAATAATTCACCAATCCAGCTTTTACACCCCCGCCGTGTGGTAACCGACCTTATTCCTTACCAGCAGAACGCAAATTGCAATGTATTGGACCACAATTGCAAATTTCGAACTCACGAATCACCGTGTTGAAAATCCTTTTGGAAATTATTAGTGTCCGACCGAAACTGATTTTTCAGCCGAAACCGAAACCGAAACCGAAACTTGGTAAAACATTCAAAATTACGATTATTTACTGAAATTTATTGATTTTTAACATAAATTATTACAATTTTTTAAACTAAAGAAAAAGTACCACATTGAATTTTTTACTTTTTGCGACATTTCTTAACATAAATATTATTATTCTTAGACTCGAATAACTTTTTGTACTATATTCCGTTTTTTATACGATTCTAAGTAGATGCGTTTCGTCTTATTCACAGCAAATCCGATTTTTATCTTCTGAACGCCCAATATTCGAGTTTTAACTTCATAAAACACATGTCCTGTCGGTGTAGTGTATGACAGATCGAAAAGCATAGGCGAAAAAATTGTTAAGTTGACAGTTTTCACAGATATGCGTTTGGTTAGCTTATTTATCGTTTCTTGCTATTTGTTACCAATACAACGTGACAAGGCTCAAAGATGATAAAAACGTATAAAAATCATCAATCAAACGTATATTACGTAAACTTAAATTCATTAATCGCGATTAAATGAAGAATGTAAAATATTTTTGAAACAAAACGAGATTCACATCGCCATATAAACGCGTTCATTGTTCAATGAGAACTTAGTTTAATAAAATGTTTAAGTGTAATTGGTGAAATTCCCCGTAATGTATTATAACGAAGGATTACCCTAAGATACAAGAGCAGAAGTTATTTGAAGTCTCACAGTCAAACAAAATTCTTAAGTAAATAAAGTTCACACACAATATAATCAATTTATCATAGCATTTACTAAATCGTTTCTTCGGGAAACATTGTTAAAATTGCACGTAATTTTCCAACAGTTATATATTTTAAATAAGCCTGCTTTTATCGTAGAGATAAAATTCAATAATATAATTTCGATAAAAATAAGCTAAGACAATTTAATGAAAATAAAACGAAGTGCTAATTTTTGATTTGGGACTAATCTAGAATACGTAATCTCAAAACATGATTAAGTATATGGTGGCGAACTAAGCCAGGGCCTCGCTGGCAATCAAGCTCGAGTTAACTGCGAAGTTTACCGAACGATGCATGAGTTTCGGTTTGGGCAATATTTTGGCCGAAACCAAAACTAAGGCCGAAACTAGATTTTTTGGCCGAAACTGGCCGAAACCGAAACCGAAACCGAAAGTTCGGTCGGTCACTAGAAATTATTGAACTAAAACATATTCAGGACGGAAACTATCGCCCTATATATATTGCGGTTTTAAAAAGCATCGGTTACACGTCTTTCATGTCATGCATAATATTGAATTAAACGAAAGCGAAAGTTCTTTTTGTTTGTCCATCTTTATCTTCACACCAATTAAAAACTCTGAATCGACTTAGCTGTTTGGAAAAATGGTTCATTGAATCGCTATTAAAATCCTTTTTAGGGTTCCGTAGCCAAAATGGCAAAAACGGAACCCTTATAGATTCGTCATGTCTGTCTGTCTGTCTGTCTGTCTGAAACTGAAACAAAAAAAATTTTTTTCATCTAACCTATGCGTGTGGGGTATCTATGGATAAGTCTCCAAAAATCATGTTGAGGTTTCTCATATCATTTTTTTCTAACCTGAATAGTTTGCGAGAGAGACTCTTCCAAAGTGGTAAAATGTGTGTCCCCCCTCTAATTTCTAAAGTAGGGGCATGATAATTCTAAAAAAAATATATGATGTAAGTACTATAAAAACTACCAACGAAAATTGGTCTGAACGAGATCTAGCCAGTAGTTTTTTTTATACGTCATAAATGGTAAACCTTAATATAAATTTCATGAAATCGACTGAAATATAAAAATAAATCAAAAACATTTTAATTTCATAAAAATAAACCTTATTGCTGCTGCGGAACCCTTCATGGGCGAGTCCAACTCGCCCTTGGCCGCTTTTTTTTAAATGTAATATACCTTTTTGTTTTTTTTATTGGGTCAGGAAATGCTATTATTACGTTACGCATCCCCGGCAGCGTTGGGGAAGGACCACCGGGGTATGTGGGACGACGAGCCGAAGAGATGGTAAGTGGCCGCAGTTGTACCCACTAAAACCCGACCGTGTTCCTACTTCCGCGCAGCCCCCTTAGACAATGTATCTTTAGTTAAAAACGATGATGAAATTCGTTATCAAAATGTATGTGATTTGACATATTAAGTCATCGCCAAATGACATTTCGCTTACGAAGACTAGTGTCAAATCCCATACATTTTGATAACGAATTTCGTCATCGTTTTTAACGAAAGGGACTTTGTCTACGGCCTGACGGACTACGGAGACGCGAGGGTCTATTACGAGTACATGTCTTCCGTGGCTTCCGTCCGCGCTCGCCTGCTCACCCAAAGCAGGCCCGCGCTGTTGGGGAATGGAATATACCTACATATTAATATAATGATTTTCTTTTAGAGTTCAGTATATGTTTTTTTATCTTGAACTTATAATTATTATTGTAGTTAATATTATATTTTTCTCGTCTGGTGAGCCGTCAATGTTGCAGCGAGCAATGTGACATGCCTTATCACTACAATCATAATATTATTGAGTCTGTTGTTTTAAGGGCAGGTAACAGTGAAATAGCGCGTGGACAAGTTTTTTGATCCTGTTTCATTCCTTACATTATCATCTAAAAATTTTGAAAAAATTACGACCTTTACTTGAGGATATAACGTATTCGGCTTCGCATTAATTGACACAAACAGAAGAACTTCACTCGATAGAAAACAAAGCCAAAGTTACCTCTTTTTAAAATCTTTTTTCAATGCTGTGCTAAGAATACTGAACTAAGCGACCTATTTTTTATAGCTTTAATTAGATAAAATGATTATCTATCCGTATTCGCAAAAATGGAAATTGTAGCATTTATTTATTGATGCCAGTGACAAGATATCTAGAGAATTCGCGTACGCCGCGGCTTACCGAGCTCCGAAAATCGCGCGGTGGCCCATACAAAAACATTTTGAGTGATAGATGCCCTTAAATAACGAAATTGCTTTTTGCTAAGAAAATCCACATAGATATAAAAGCGATTACCTCACGATAGGTATGAACAATAATAATATTTAATGTGCTTCGCGAATCGCGATTAAAGATTAAAATTATTAAATTATAACCCATTAATCCCTATTCCCTAATGCTCGGGCCGCACCTTCATTTATCGGTTTATCGTCACGAAGCCCACACCGTGCCTTTTTTTTGTTCATCAAGGTCATGTATTATAGCGCAGTCAACAGCGCACGTGAGGCATGCCTGCGACGCATGCGTCCTTCACTATCCAAAACTTTCGCATGACAATGTTGGCGTTGCGTTTGTTGACGCATTCAATAATTATTATTGAATGCGCCAAAACGAAAGTTTAATACATAAAGGAAGATGACGAAAATTGAAGATGAAAGTGCATAGTGTGGACATAACTATTGGACAATGAAAAAAATTGTCCAATGGTGTCATCTCATAGCACGAAACTTCGTGAGTCGCAGTCGTGACGATAGACGCATGTGCGGCCGCGGCATAAGCGGCACCCGGCTGTCGCGGTCGCATAGCAATTGAAAATTTATTGTGTCTGCGACTTCCACGATCGATCTAATAAAACCCGAATGAGGTTCTAAATTCCACTAAACATTAAATAGGCCCTTACTAATAAACGCTGTACTTATAAGCTTTGAGTAGTTATACAGTGTCACAGAATAAATAATAGTACTCCGACAGTGTTTTGTCTTCTTCAATCCAATTAAAAATGTCACTTGTGTGACAGGAACAAAACACTGTATACGTTGTAGGTATAGAGATCAGTGACTGTATAACTATTCAAAGCTTATACTTACAACGTTTATTAGTAAGGGGGTTATATTAAAAAACTAACTGCGAATCGAATAGAAATACAAAGAATTGAACTTCGAAATTTTCGGGTATAAATTCGTTAATTAAATGATTTTGACTGAAATCACCTTTCAGTACCTAATAACATTTAATTATGGAGCAGATATTTCGTTCCGACATCAAAAGTTGGAGATTCAATTTTAATTATGCGTATTAATACTCTCAACCTGCCACTTGGGTTCGTTTCTGGCGAATATAGTTCTTAATGCCAACGTCATAGGGGTCAATCACAGGATATTATGTATCGAGGGCCCCTGCTGTTCTTGGATGAATTGGAACTTTGAGTACTTTCTAAAGGTAAGTAACTGAAAGGATCGCTGTGAATACTAGGGTCTAGGAGTATGAGAACGGTTTTTACCTTACGAGGGTCTTTGGACTGTATCTCCAAATATTATGTCCTTTCCCGGAACTCAAAGTACTTATCTCCTTGTTATCTCCATACCGAATTTCAATCCATAGAAAATAAAAATCTGTTTAGGGTGAATCCAAACGAGCGTAATTTTGTGAGATTTTACAATGAAACTGAATGCAGCAGAATTCCTGCCAAGTGCCAACTGAAATTCTGCGGCTCACGACTCACAAAATTACGCTCGTTTGGATTCACCCTAAACAGATTTTTATTTTCTATGGATTGAAATTCGGTATGGAGATACTTTGAGTTCCGGGAACGGACATCTAAGGATATTTTTTATCCCGGATAAATGTGCGGTTCCCGCACGATAAACAAATTTTGGCGCTCCGGAGTTGCGGGAGTCATTACTCCTGCGTAGCTGGCCTGGTTTCAATGAAACCGACCACCGTCACCGAAACCGGTGTGGGAGCTATTATTATATTTTTGTTTGAGACTCTCCAGAGCCAAAATGTCGCATTTGAGTTGTAGAAGGTGATATCAAAAATACACGCCCCATTTTTTTTTTCTGGGTTCCACACCTACCCTTTAGACCTTCAGCGCTCACAAGGGGGCGTTACCGCCCACTTTGGGAAAGGCTGGTTTAGACTAACAAAGGAATATGTCCTGTGCCTGTAGACAAGTGGCAAAACGCTAACGCTAACGTTACAAAATGTATGGGATTTGACATTAGTATTTGCTAGCGAAGCGATGACTTTAAATGTCAAATCGCATACATTTTGTAACGCTAGAGTTAGCGTTAGCGTTAGCGTTTCGCTACTTGTCTACAGGCACTGTAGTAACTAGTAGAGGTACCAACGGCCACAACCAAAATTATTATTATGTAATTGATTGTACTGTAGGTTCTTGGACCTTGGTGGAAATTCATGTTCAACATGACATTTTTCTTGCACTGTTTCCACTGGGAAATACCGCGAGAAAACTGAGTTTCATTAACATTTAACAGGTAGCTAACTATGTTTAACAGGGTATGGTAAGACTAACAAAATTAATTTTTAAAATATATTATAATAAATATTAAAATAAACTTATTACTACTAACACTACTAAGTACTAACATACTTTTATGAGCTAATTGTTACTAACTGTTACTAACAAAATATGTACTTATGGACAAAATTTGTCTGAAATAAAGTTTTAATTACTTTTTTTATTTTTTTATTATAATTTATGAAATGATAATAGACATTACAGACAAAGGAATTAAACAGGCGAGCTTCAGTGTGTGTGTGTGTGTGTATGTGCACTGTGCGCGTTTGGGCGCGTGCGTGCGTGCGAATGTGCGTGCGTGAGTGCGTTTGGTAAGTACCTATGAATTTATTGCGCTCGTCGTGAAAAAACGTGATCCAAACAAAAGAACCACAGAAATAAATCAAGATAGAACGGCTAAGCGGGTGGTGCACGCGTGTTTCAATCTTGAACAAGTGAGCAAGATTCGTTGAACGTTCATTCAGTCAGCGCGCACGTCTCGAATTGATTACACCGGAGCGAATGCTGTAAAAAGTTAAAAACAGAAGTACGAAAGTGAATCGGTCAAAAGGAGGTATTTCTTTACACGGGTAAGTTATTGGTTATAACCTGTGGTTATAACTAAAAGCAAAGCATCTATTTTGATTTATTTCTGTGGAAAGGACCGATTTTTAATTTTTTAATTAACTAATTGATCAATAATAGTTAGGCAGCAGCCGAGGCTTTATTAGTAGTAATGATGAACAATTGGGCGTACAATTACGACGTGATATATGTACTAATTACCGCGATATAGGCCCGCCGGCGATACAACATACATAATGTTACATAAACCACACAGCACTCGATATATTGAACTTCAATTTTCCAAATGTACTTACCTACTTAGTTCATTAAAATTACTTACCCTAAATGTAATATTTAGTTGTATCATTTTAAATGTTACAAGTTCACAAAAATAGTATTTGTTACAATAATATTATATTAATTATATTATTACTCCACTCATCAGTGATATCACGCTAGTAGCAGCACACAGACAGTAAACAAAAACTTGTGTTCGACGTTTGACAACGTTCCTGTCAATATTCTGATAAGTGATATTATGACGTGTGCATATTGTGCAACATGTCGGATGTTGGTCGGATTGTTTACTGTCTGTGCTAGTAGCGCCCTCTGGTCGGACCTTTACGTAAAATTCTCTGTTGAGCTTAATACATGTAAGAATAAAAAATAATAAAAATATATTATATATTTTTTAATTATTTTTGAATAGTCTATATAATATAATATCTAATATCTATGGACGCTTCACACCACGTCGCGCGGTCAGGCCCCGTGCTAAGTACCTGAAGAACTTGTGTTACAGGTACCAGACAACGGAAATATACAGGGTGCATTAAACCTTCCTGTCAATTTTTTTCCAGGGCTTAGGTATTATTAGGAGAGTCCATTTAAGGGCCCGGGTTACCCTCGAAATTTTCATACATTCTTAATACCAAAATCATTTTTTCATACGAAAATATTTAACATGTTTGAGTTATTTTTCAGCTTAAGATAGTAATTACCTAGGGTCCTGAACAAATTTTTTTTACAAAATATTTAAATACTAAAAAAAAAAATTTTGTGTTTAAATATTTTTTAGTAAATTTACTACTAAATATTTAAACACCAAAAAATAGACAAAAACACTAAAAAATATATAAAGTCTATTTTTTGGTGTTTAAATATTTAGTAGTAAATTTACTAAAAAATATTTAAACACAAAAATTTTTTTTTAGTATTTAAATATTTTGTAAAAAAAATTTGTTCAGGACCCTAGGTAATTACTATCTTTAGCTGAAAAATAACTCAAACATGTTAAATATTTTCGCATGAGAAAATGATTTTGGTATTAAGAATGTATGAAAATTTCGAGGGTAACCCGGGCCCTTAATGAAAAAAATTGGGTGTTAAATTTTTTTTGATGACATATTTTATCCCATTTAAAATCGTTAAAGAAGGGTCAATCGCGGCGGTGGGTATGATCGTGGGTGCTGGAGCACCCGAGCACCCATGGAGTCGGCGCCCCTGCTCACTCAACTCAACCAATTGAGCCACAGAGATCGTCAATAGAAAGAATAGAACCAGTGTTACATATAAGATATTTTAATAACAGTATATTTTTTTCAACTTTTTTAAGCCATTAATTATTGTTTGTTGTTCACCCTTTTTACTAAATATAATACATTTTTTCCTGTTAATAAAATCGTCGACGACACTGAAAGGCGTCCTTTTTTCATTGTAAAAGTATATATTATTCAATTTTTGTTCAGATTTCGGTAAGAGCTAAATAAGAAAATGTATGACGTCTTCCTGCTTTAAGGACAACGAACACTATTTTTCGGGTTTTCCCAAACGATAAAAACGACAAGGCCCTGCGCGGCGGGCTCAGTGTGTACTGCGTTGTTATTAGTTACCGCTACCGCCACCGCAGGCCGCGTCTGTCTGGGAGACGCCTTATGAAAGTTGACCAATCGTGTTATGCTATGGGTAATTCAAAGACAATGATGAGACAAAGACAACAAAAGACATGATGAATACTGACAATGAACTTAAATTTCTTAGCTTTAGTCATTGCTGAGAAAAATATTCGATATCGCTACAGCCAAAACTATCAAGGCGTCGCCTTTACTAATTACTTGTACGAAAATTATAAAATAGGGTATAAAAACTAGTAATACGTCTAATTATTTTTCGGGAAATGAATGGCAGAAATAAAAGTAAGTGAGGCATGAGTTTGTGTGAATGTAACAACATGGCACCCGCTGACAGCCTATTGTGAGCTAATTCCCCTGACCCAAGCTGCGGGAGGGAGCGACACGGTCTAGGAACAGAATATATATTAGTGGTCTAGGTTACGTAGTAACTGTTTTGTAATTTATGGTCTAGACTCTAGAGTCTAGACATTAGAGCCCTTTTCCTGAAATTCGAGTCATCGCCCGCGCGGATCTTCAACATGCAAGTCTGTCCGCATCTTATAATTTTAGGGTATCTAAGATATTTTTCCTGTCAACACGCGCGGGCAGGCAGGGGCATAGCCGCATAGGTAATATAATATTATGTACACATGGCAGAAAAAGGCCAAAAGAAAGATTTCTATATTGTATTTCTATGAATGAGTATCGCTAGCTTCGCGCGTGTCGCTCATAAATATAGCAGAGCGCGAACCTTGCTAGATCTGTGGTGTCGCTGCTGTAGCTGCGGAGGGTGTTGCATAGAAAATAGAAATACATAGAAACCAGTAGTGTCGCGACGACACATCGTGTGCTGCAACTTCATATCATTTCATGTAGCCGGCTTCCACCTTTACTTACTTTCGGTCTATTTAACTTCACTTCCTCCTGCATCTTAGACCACTCGTCATACTTTGTCAAGTCAGCGGGGCGGTCCCGGGGCATCCCGGCCGGGGCACGAGGCCGCCGGGGCCCGGGGCGATAGACACGACGGGGCCCTGGGGACGGCTTAGCGTTTTTCACTGTAATTGATGCATGGCTACGGGCGCTCAACGGTCGCTTTACTGGTACCTAAAACTTCGCAAAAATGAACTTAGACGTTAAAGTTTTGTGTAAATATTATGTTTTCTGTGGCCCATAATAATTTATCGCTCCTGCCGCGTAGATACTCAAGAATCAAATCGTTAATTTTAATCCCATCAAAAACATCCTGTAAAAAAACCAAGTCTCGCAACTCAGTTTTTCTACCGTAAAAAGTTGTGAGATTCATGTGATACCAAGTCGGTGAATTTATTCAGTCCCTACTTAAGGGACCTTCAGTCTCAAGTTATTACGTAAGTTCTTATCATATCAATATTAAAAATCTTTCACGTTTTAATTAATAAATAGATCAACTTGGACATCGCATGATTAGATTGTTTAGTATACAGTATCATACATTGTGTTTTCATGCGATGTCCAAGTCGATCTATTTATTTAAAACGTGAAAGATTTTTAATATTGATATGATAAGAACTTACGTAATAACTTGAGACTGAAGGTCCCTTAAATAGGGACTGAATAAATTCACCGACTTGGTATCACATGGATCTCACAACTTTTTACGGTAGAAAAACTGAGTTGCGAGACTTGGTGTTTTTTACAGGATGTTTTTGATGGGATCTCACATCTTTTTGTAGAGTCCTACGCGAAGCCGCAGGCAAAAGCTAGGGAGTTGGTGTATTTAGAAAACTGAACAGAAATTATGAAATGTTTAGGTTTTCCAGCGATTAAGACACTAAACACTATCTATCTACCGATGATATACCGGAGATATCGATGGTACGGGTACAATGATTCATAAACCGCAAATATAACTTTGTAATCCTATACATTTATATAGGATTACAAAGTTATTTACGAAGTTAGTAAAACTAGAGAACTGGACAGAAATTTTGAAATGTTTGAATTTTCCCTTGATTTGGACACTAGACACTAATTATATTCTAAATTACAAGGTTCGATGTCTGCTAGAAGTGCCTTAGACTTTTGGTGATCGTTCAGTCAGTGAGTGAGTGAGTGAGTGACAAAATTATGAAAGTTCAACAAGTTACAGTTCTTAAACTACTGGTTCAAATTGAATGAAATTTTAAATATATCATGTTTATACAATGCTTACTTAGCAACTGAAAATTCAGGCTTGTTGTTTTTTCCACAACGAAGTTATAGGTCGAAAAGAGCCTGAATTGGTTCGAGAAAAGGATGGTACGGCCGTGCCGCTTTTTTGCTCGACTTGGCGGGGGTACTGCCGTGCCCCTAGATTTTTAACATACCTACTTATGGCGTATAACTGAGTGCGAAAGCGTTATTAAACGAATCTCGGCACTCAACTATGTACCGTGAAACTGTTACTTGGAGGCAGTTTCTTAGGTCCCCACCTAAGAATCCCCCTCCACCAAACCTTGCTTAAGTGCTACGTCTAATCTATCATTATCAAACTACATGCTAATCTACCAAAGGAAGCCTTAGGACGATGATATAGACAGGTACCTAAGCCAAGATTGGTATTGAGTCCCCTACTCAATATAATATATCTATGTGAATGGTTTTAGAACAAGAATAGAAAATTTGCAAAAAGATAGTAGTAGTTGTATGCATGGTATAATGGTAGATATAAATATCAATACACCTATTGATATTTATTAATTTTACTTTATCAGACAGACCTAGTAATTATTACCTCAAGGTGTTATTATCTAGAGTTCTAGATAAAGTTAGTTAACTCGTCCAGGACTCTAGTGGCAGTTAATATTCGTATGTTTCTGTATGCTCTGCTAATTCCGAACCTACAGATCTCTGTTAACATTCTTTGTCTTTCAAACTTGTACGGATTTCATGTGTTTAAGTTGCATAACTAAATTTCAGTCTTAAGCGCGTATGCTGAAAACTACGTTTATTCAGGAACTTACAGAAATAAAACTGTTTCGTTTCTCGAATCTCGCCTGTCATTGTGGGTAGACTAGGTACTGAACCTATGGTTTAGTGGCAGTGTCGGTTTTAGCACCACCAGCACCCCAGGCGAATTTTCTTTGGTGCCCTGGGCAATCGCCTAGCATCGCCCCCCTCTAACGCCGCTACTGTTCAGTGGTTTAGACTTTAAATTTAAGTTAAAGCGTCAGGGGGGCTCTTTACAGTTTACTCGAAAATATAATTTTTCAGTTTGGTTAGGACATACGTAAAAGTCTTCGGTGATACACGTACCAACTCTCAGTGGGTTGTGCTCGTGAGTTGTGACTTGTGACTCGTAAGAGTGTAGTTACGGTGATAGATGATTAGAGAGTGCTAGACAATCACTCTTGCTTGGCCTGCAGGCTGATTCTTGATTTTCGTTCGACTCATGCGATCAATGCCTAGCGCCGCGCCGCGAGCGTTTACTGGATTTCGCGCGGTGAAGTTTCCGAATCCGAGTCCAATTGAGTGAATCAGGGTTCTGGTTCCAATGGAACCGACTACCGTCACCGAAACCGGTTTGGGACTTGCTCTTTCGCGCAAGAGGGTCAGCCAGATAATCTCGTCGTGATTCGAGCGTTGAGAATAGATCCCCGGCATAATATCTGGTGCACGTGAGTAATGTTCTCTATAAAGATTTCTCCGCTTTAATTAGCGCTCCACTTGTAACTTGTAACTTGTTACTTATGGATTTGGAACTTATTGAGGCGCCTTTACATTGACCCAGTAGCTGACGTCATTATTATATTATATTGATCCAGTAAATTATGCCAGCCATTCATTTCTTTATCGGGCACGAGCCATCTGCTCATCTCTGAATCGCCACCACTCAGAGAAGTGTAGATGGGCTAGTGCCGCTAGTGGGCTAGGTAGTATCATCCAACCACGAAAACCCTTTGATATTATCTCAGGGAGCCCGAAGGACTGTTAGGTTGGCATCGAGTCAGTGCAGTGTGTGATTACCTTAATAATTATGCTGGCAACGTACCTGTAGTTCTTCTAATGTTGCAAATGTCCATGGGCGACGGTAGTTGCTATTCATCAGGTGAGGCTTTCTGATTAATTTGCAGGTCCCAAGACTGTATAAAATAAAGTCGTTTTACTTAATAGTTATTACCCAGTTCCCACTGTCAACCCATGGAAGGTACTGTGGTAGGTGTGGACTGTGGTTGGCCATTTGTTTTAAATTAATGAATTACCTTTACATTGATTCTTCTCTTGTCGCACTGGATTCTGGAATCCAGTGATGTTGGCTCCTGCTACTGTGATACAGTAAATCAACACTTTTATTATATTTTAAAGTGGAAACTTCTTTAGTCGTACGATTTCGATTTCATTAGTGGTACAATACTAAGGACGGATTTAAACATATTAATATATTCGAGAATCTTACGGTACTTTGTAATAACAGCTAATACCTAACGCTGCTAACGGTGCTTTAAACATGCAATAAATAAATAATCGGCCATGTGCGAGTCGGAATCGCGCACGAAGGGTTCCGTACCATTATAGAGCAAAATTAGGCCATAAATTGTGTTTTTTGTATGGGAGCCCCCCTTATTTTTTATTTTATTTTAATATTATTATTAAATATTTAAGTACATATATAACTTATAACTAAGGATTTTGTGAAAAATTCAAGTACCTACCTGTTGCCATTTTTGATATATAGCAAAAATGGCCAAAAAAATCACGTTTGTTGTATGGGAGCCCCCCTTAAATATTCATTTTATTTTATTTTTAGTATTTGTTGTTATAGCGGCAACAGATATACATAATCTGTGAAAATATCAAATCTCTAGCTATTACCGTTCTTGAGTTACAGCCTGGAGACAGACAGACAGACAGACAGACAGACGGACAGACGGACAGACAACGAAGTCTTAGTAATAGGGTCCCGTTTTTACCCTTTGGGTACGGAACCCTAAAAACGGATTACACTGCGAGAGGGCCGGCGGAAGTGAAAACAAAATAGTATTATAAGCTAGCATATTATGTACACTATTGCCGCGCGGTAGAAACAGAGGGAGATAATTCCTCTCCTACGCCGCACCGGTGATCTCCTCTCCCTTCGAATTTTTAAAAATTTGGAGGAAGAGGAAACCGGCGTCAAGTCACGATTAATATTTTAAATTCATCCCAAAAAGTGACTCACTGTTCTGTTAAGAAGTAGTTTTAGGTACCGCTACTTTCTTTTTATTACTTTTTAGTTCCCAGTCCAGCCTTTTCCAAAGTGGGTGATAACGCCCCCTTGTGGGCGCTGAAGGTCTAAAGGGGGGCAGTGTGGAACCCAGAAAAAAATTGGGGCGTTGTCTAGAGGCTTGGGGTTGTTTATTTCATCTGGATGCATTTTAAATTGAAACAATGGGGGCGCTAAAACATAATTTGTTCTCAAAGTGGGCAGTAGACAAAATAAGTTTGGTAACCCCTGCTTTAGTCCTTAAGCTATGACCCTACAGAGGCAAAAAAGGCTTCCGAAAGGTATACTAAACATGAGAATCACAGGATTCTGAGAAAATATTACCTTCACTTTCATGTCTTTAATCTTTATTTAAAGTAGCAAAAACTTTTTGTTTTCCGAGTGACTATATCAACAAGAACGTGCCCGGTATTACCTTCGTCCATAAACTGTTATAAAACATGGCTCCGCGCGATCGCAATAAAAATTCCTAATTCGATTTTCCGAATTGAAGTTCGAGCCATAAACCTCGCGAATCTAATTACGTTCAGAAATCACAGGCACAGATATAACAATTTCATTATGAGACTAGCTGGCTCTTTTTTATCGTGTCCGGAAGTTCCGGAACTTTGCCTAAGCGGGGAGTGGAGTCTGTAGAGCACCATGGGATTTTAGTGGGAAGACCGTTCGCCAGGGAAGTTCCACATAGGTACCTCCCCCGATTTCTCCTAATCCACTGGGAGGCGGGAAGCATTTCGCCATGTAAAAAGGTTTTCTTTTTAGGGTTCCGTACCCAAAGGGTAAAAACGGGACCCTATTACTAAGACTTCGATGTCTGTCCGTCTGTCCGTCTGTCTGTCTCCAGGCTGTAACTCAAGAACGGTAATAGCTAGAGAGTTGAAATTTTCACAGATTGTGTATATCTGTTGCCGCTATAATATAACAACAAATACTAAAAACAAAATAAAATAAATATTAAGGGGGGCTCCCATACAACAAACGTGATTTTTTTAGCCTATTTTTCTCTATATCAATAATGGCAACAGGTAGGTACTTGAATTTTCCACAAAATCCTTAGATATGCTTGTACTTTAATATTTAAAATTAATATTAAAATAAAATAAAAAATTAAATGGGGCTCCCATACAATAAACACAATTTTTGGTCTAATTTTGCTCTATAATGGTACAGAACCCTTCGTGCGCGAGTCCAACTCGCACTTGGCCGATTATTTTAAGCCTATGCTACGAGCTCTCTCACTACTGGGCCAAGATCTCAAATTAAATCAAATCAAAATATTTTTGTTTCCAAAGATTGAATATTAACACTTTTGGAACATCAACATGAGGCCTACCACCGGTTCTCACCGGTCTCGCGCTACATAATATGCTTTGTATAGGGAATCAAAACATTATTTTCAGTGATTGTTGTAACTATTCAAAGTTTTCGCATAACAAGCTTTCACTTCAAAAATTCACTCTGTCTAAAGGTTAATACCGAAGAAGTTAGTATACCTCCCACAACGTTCTGAAAGTTGAACACAACAATCAGAGTAAGTATCCCCTACTCCCCTACTCCCCTACTCCCCGAGCAAACATCATTATTATCATAACCTCAACGAAACTTTCCAACACGTAACGATCATGAACAGACGCCCAAAAAGTTGGACTTCAGGGTAATGACGCGATTAGTCAAAAGGATTCAAACGCGAAATAATGAGGTGGTCCCCGTTATAAAGGCACTGACAACTATTAACTGAGCTGAAATGGTGGAACTGAAATCACGTTAGAACTAGGAAACGCATCCTTTGTGGCTACTTTTTCGTACTCAAAGCTTATACTTATTTCAGTTTCGATACGGTTTTAATGCCGTCTCGGTATGATAAAACTACAAAATAGTAATCTTATAAAGTTTACCATGGGAGAGCCATGCTTCGGCACGAATGGGCCGGCTCGACCGGAGAAATACCACGGGCTCACAGAAAACCGGCGTGAAACAGCGCTTGCGCTATGTTCCGCCGAGTGAGTGAGTTTACCGGAGGCCCAATCCCCTACCCTTTTCCCTTTCCTACCCTCCCTTATTTCCTTCCCTACCCTCCCCTATTCCCTTCTCTACTCTCCCCTACCCTATTCCCTCGTAAAAGGCCGGCAACGCACCTGCAGCTCTTCTGATGCTGCGAGTGTCCATGGGCGACGGATGTTGCTTGCCATCAGGTGACCCGTTTGCTCGTTTGCCCCCATTTTTTCATACAAAAAAATGTCTGCGCGTTTGGGCAGTCTAATATAAATTTAACCACAGAAGTCAAAAGTAACTGTTTTAAGTATGTCTATAGATGAACTTTTATCCGACAAGCTCATTAATACGATATTTTAGGGAACTGCTAATGAATTCGTGTCTGAAAGTTGGGCGAGCATTTCTAATAATGTATAAGACTTATTAAACGGGCCGAATTGGAATTAATTCATTACGAACCGGATCCGACGCGGGGCCGACGCGCCGGCGACCGACTGAAAACTTAATGGCAGCCGTATTCCGACAACGACTCAAGGATATAGCGATATCGAAACGAGAATGTTCTGACATTGAAAGTTGAAACCAATCAGAGATACCTGCGTACGTGTAAATAAGGCAGCGGTAGTAGACACACAAATTCTACCAATAACGATCCATCTGATCACCAATCTACCATTGACGTGTAATATAATAATAATATTAATAGTTAAAAAAAATAAAAACACGCTTTTTTATATACAACCAAACTAAACTGGCCGTTTAAAGTGGGTCAAAATCGCGCCCAAAGAAGTCGGTTACAAACATTACAAACAAATATACAGGTGAAGCTAATAAAAAGCGTATAAAAAATAACTAAAGAACAAGAAGTCTCATAAAATCAGTTAATTTTGAATTATGTAACTATCAAAGAAAATTATTCGAAGGCAGATTGCGGAATGCTATGTAGGGTCTATCGTGTCAATTGTCGTGTCAAACTGCTGTCACGAAATAGCTTCCATATGTCACGAGCCGATATGGGGCGCATTCCACTTAGCGTTGAAAACGATGAAAACGCTAAAAATAGGAGGCAACGATATCTAAATACTATAGGAGGCATTTTCAGCGTTTTGATCGTTTTTAACGCCAGGTGGAACACGGGGCTACTGTATGAAATTATGTAGTCAGAATCTCACCTTACATTGCTAATTTGCTATATATTGATCCTCTATCATAAACTCACAGAATAACACCTCATACATGAAATGGTTTTATATTTTTTTGCTGTTATATTTTAACCCGTTCATTACGTATTAAATATATTACGTCTATATTCTAAAATTACTATTTTGTCTAATTCTAACCTTTTAACGTCGCAATCTATAATAATTTTTGTGACACGGTGCTAAGTGCTTTCAGCATAGCTAATTTCTATTTAACATCTGCTGAAATCGCTTCTATTTTTCGTGTTAATAATGTCGTGTCTTATTCAACTTGTATGTTCTTCTGATATGAACTTATTCAGGTGGGAAAAAAGAATATTATTATTGTTAATATGGTCTAAAGTGACCTAAACCAGCGATTTTCAACTCGAAAGAATTACTGTTTCAGTAAAAAAATATTTAATTTCCAAAAATATTGATACAATATTATGTGTAATTTTATAAACATATTGAAATAAAAATATAAAGGGAGGCGACTAAGGGGGTCGATAAATAATTTATTCGGACCTGAGTGAGGTCTCAAATCATAAAAAAGTTTGAAAAGCACTGGTCTCTGGTGGTTTAAACTTAAACTATGATAAAATTAATATTGTACAGCTTTGTAGTCTGTATCAGAGCATTTCGCTAAACATATAAAATATTTTTAAAATTTTTCTATTTAATATTATGTAAATGTTCGCTCTCGAAATAAACGAAATTAATTGCTATAAGGTTAATTAATTACAAGAGAAAAAGTCATAAAATTTCAATTAATATTTAAATATTATATTGATTCAAGCGGACGTTGAACTTGAATATTTGATGTATTTTAAATCGGGACTGAGACATAAAATACAGGCTAGGACAGACAATATTACTTACTGAAAGAAAAATTACCTGAAATATTTAAGTTTGTTTGTATGCTTGTTACTACCGTGCGCATAAACTAGAGCCATTGAACGATTTTTGGTGTTTTAGGGTTCCATGCCAAAAAAAGGTTTAAAATGGGACCCTACGGGTCTATACGGACGGGCCGCATTTCAACTGCAATCCAACCGCAAATTGCAGTTCAAGTGCAGTTTGAATGCAGCAATTTGCGGTTGGATTTCAGTTGAAATGCGGTCCGTCTATATAGTGTATAGACCCTACTAATGGCATGAAACTTCGCTGTCTATCCATAACATATCTGTTTGTATCCACGTTGTATCTCAATTCTCAAGAACCGCACTAGCAAGACAGTTGAAACTTTATTTAAACGGTCCGCAAGTCGGAACTCTTCGTGCGCGAGTCCAACTAGCATTTGACCGATTGGGCATGTATAACTCATGTAGAAAGTGAAAAATGAGTTAAGGCACCTAATATATTTGAGGCATGTCGTCATATCACAAGACACATACTGTGTAATGTCGTGAATCGTGATGTGATGTGCACATTACCCTCGCGGTGACGCAGCTGAGGCTCAGTAACATGTGCTTAACGGACTTTTGTCGCACAACATACTTTAAACGAAGATTTCACCTCCATTCTTCTAAATTATGCAACAAAAGATGACGCTCGCAACTCCGTTGCGCCAAAATTAGTCTTTCCTATAATTATTATATTCTTTTTCGCGACTCTAAGTATCTCCATACCTCAACAAAATCCGTTCAACGGCTTTTTCACAGATTACTCAATAATAATTATGTAGTTGCTACGTAGAGGTAACAGACATGAGACAGACAGACGGATAGACATACTTTCGCATTTTTTACAATATTATTATTTATTAGTACATATTAAAATGGCTTCAGACAACGCCAACTAATCGTTTGTCAATTGTTTTATCCAAATTGTAATGTTAAAACAGTTCCTAACGAGTTTTTCACCTTACTCGGAACGTGAGATTGTTTAAGTAAATTCCAATAACTTTATATTATTGTAGTAAGTATAGGTATATCTTGGGCGTTTATCTTTGCTACACGTATACAAACAATAAGATGTACTTAGTGTGATGGACGCCGATGATGGTCTAAGTTCTAACGCAATCTATTGCACTGAGTGTATTGAACAAAGACCGATCTGCAATCTGCAAAGTGGAGATACGCTCTCATCACTATAGTCTATAACTCTATAGTCTATACACTTACTATACAGGTCAATTACTTACTATATTGCTGAACAATTTGATTTCTCTAAGGTCTAAAATCTAGATCAGCGGTTCTTAAACTTTTTTGGTCGTAAAACCCTTTTAAGTACCTAATGACGGCGGAGCCCCAAAAAATGATTTGTCTTTGAATGAATTGTCTCCATGCTGGTATCCGTTGACATTAATTCTCAAACAATTTGTTTGTAACATCTAATTTCACCATGTTTTGTGCAAATAAAGAATTTTAAATTTTGAATTTGAATTTATGTATCGCTCGCGGAACCCTTAGAGGGCTTCGGAGACCCAGGCCTCCGCTGAGCACGCTTTGGTTGATATAGCGTAATAATTTGGTCTAATGCTTAGTCTGAAGTATGAAGCACTTAGGTCTAAGATCATAATATTTTATAATCTGATATGTGAAGTCGTTTGTTATTTTATTTATTAATTAATTTACACAGCAAAACGTAGTACATATAAAAAATAAAGATGATTTAATTTAATATCGATGGATGTGTCTCATTAGAAAATGCATTTGGCAGACATGGTTCATATTTTCGTAAGTGTAAAACTCTTATACCCAAAGGGATATTACATTATTTTTATTACCCCATAATACCTATTATGTTTTCACGCCAGAGGCAGCACCAGCATAGACATTTTAGACAGTAAACAACAAGTTTTGTAAGGGCCGATTTTTCAATAAATATGACACGTTGACATTTTTTTCATATAAAATCTGTCAAAACGCCAAATTTATTCCAGAGGTAAAATTTATCTGACGATTGAAAAATCAGCCCTTAAACTTTTAACGAAACGTTCTAATATTCTGATATGACGTGAGCAACATGTCGGATTTTGGTCGGATTATTTACTGTATCTGCTAGTAGCAGTCTCTGCTCAGACCTTTACGTAATATTCCCAATTACATTGGAAGTATTTGGGGGTAATCGCACAAAATACGCAAGACGTAAACAACATCTGCAGTCATCAAATAAGTTATTTACTTTATTCTGTGGAGTGTCGGGCGCCGGGCAGCGCCGAGATCATGGAGATTGACTCAAGTATTCTTCTCTTATCGAGCGGACACACGGACGGACGGACGAGCAAATGTCTGTGAAGAGTGAACCCCGATAAGTTTATCATTTATGTCTGTCCGTGACATCATAACATCGAAACGGGAGGACCTAATTTGATCAATTTTTTGTGTGTGAAACGTGTTATGATTGAGAGTATTCTTAGCTATAGTTCATAATCACTGGACTCTGCTGGAAGGGTTAGATTTTACTTATTTTCACTCGCATACCGTTTCTTTAAACGGCCTACCTACATGATTTTATAGCGCCCACGTGTACGCAGTTCACTCCCTCTTTCTTTGCTTTCGTAACTAGTGGAGTGGATGTCTGACTGGCGAGAGATCAGACTCAGAACCTTTACATGCTCCTCCGTCGCATAGATTTACTTGTCAGTTGTTAGATAATCAGCTTGATCAGCTGTATCGTCCTAAACAAATTGAAGCAATTTTGCAACACAAGAATTGAATTCGCTTACACGTTCTAAACCACATATATCTGGAAGTTCGTAAAATTAGAATCGCTATCCTGCTTGTCCGTGTGTATCACAGTACGGGAGTGTCGGGCCGGCGATAGCGCGTGCCCCAGGGACCGTCGGGCGGGAGGCAGATTGCGGCCGACGCACCGCTGATGGACGACCATTGTGGCGGGGCGGTTATTGCGTGCGCGCCCGGGGAAATGACGAGCTGAGCTAGTGTAGGAGATTGTGCGTCGAGTGTGTACGGCCGGGGATTGTGTGTTGAGCTGCGAGTGTATGCACGAGGGAATAGTACGTTGAGCTGCGTGTGGTAAACTGTACGGTCGGGGAGATAATGTATTGAGTCCAATGTGTATCCGTGGTGCTTTCCCTTGACTTTCTGTCATTGCAACTTTGTGTTGTCTCCCGCTTTTTATGGGGAGTGAAAACTGTATACTTCCTACTCCTTCTATCTTCTTCAGATTAAATTCGTTGCGGGTCCCAAGACAGCTTTAGCATGTCGCTCGGGCTCCCTGGGATCATATCAAGGGGTTTTCGTGGTTGGATACCGCTGTCGATCCTGGCGACACAGGAGATACAGTGGTGGGAATGTGTAGTGGGCCAAAGCCGTGGAGATTGGGAGTTGAACTGAGTGTATGCAGCCACGATATTACTGTATTAAGCTGCGAGTGTACGGTTGGGGAAGCTACTTAGTGCCTGCTGAGTAACGTAATACGTGTGTATGCTCGAGGATATGAGTACGGCCAGGGGAATTATATTATGTTTGGCTGCGTGTGTAGTGTACGGCCGGTGGAATAGCGAGTTAAGCGATCGGGAAAACTGAACGCTGAAAGCATTGCGTTTTGCGAGGGTATATTCGAGGAAATTCTGAATGTTGTGTGAGACTTAAGGGTTGTTTCACCACTTACTGATAAGTGACGGATAGGCTATTCACAAGTTAATTCACAAATAAGGCCTATTGTGTTCACTAGTAGCATAAAGCATTACAATTTAAATTATATGTGAAATGCAATAATTAACCGACTTAAAAAAAGGAGGTTATCAATTCGACGCGTATGTATGTAATATTTCCAGAACTGCCCAGTTTTTGTATATGTTAATCTATAACAGCTTCTGAACAAATGTGCCAAATTTCAAAAGTGTATATATATATACGCGTATGTATGTATGTATGTTTTTATGTTTGTTCACCACGTTAAAGTTTTTTGGTTGCGGAACCGTTAAAAGAAGTGACATTTTTGACGGACCCCCAAAAATGTATTGTTTTAAATCAATTGTTCCCATGCTGGTGTTTGAATATATATTTTTAAAAACAGTTTATGTTTGTCACGCGGAGCCCCCACAAGGCGTTTGCGGAGCCCTAGGGGCAAAGGGGCAAAGTACACTTCGAGAATAGCTGTTCTAAGCAGTGGCGGGGCAAGACCTACATTTGATGTGGGCAAGATAATATTATATTTTACGGGGCCCCCTGATTTATGATGCCTAACCTATTTCTAACTCTAAATTTTTACAATTCTTTTGCCATTTCTTAAATTCTAACTGTATACTTATCAATATAAATTTTTGCATGTACGGGCCATTGCATCGATGCGTGAGGCCCCTTGGACCGCGAGGCCGTGGGCGGTCGCCCACATCGCCCACGCCTTACGCCGACTCTGGTTCTAAGCAATAAAAGCAATCGCATTTATATCATTACAACCGTAGCAGATAACCGTGTAACGAGGTAACAAAGAGTTGGAGCCATCAATAACCAACTCCAATCCAACTTCCTGATGGATCGCCGCCCGCCCTAGCCCCGCCCCACCCCGCCCTGCGTCACACCAACTTGGACAATTAACAGTCTTGTTACACAACGAATTACGCTAATGCTCGGATTCCGAAATTGTAACTCTTCTATGAATTTCTATTATTATTGTTATCTAATTAGAATTTACTTATTTAATAATCGGCCAAGTGCGAGTCCGACTCGCGCACGAAGGGTTCCGTACCAATAAAGAGCAAAATTAGACCAAAAATGTGTTGTTTGTATGGGAGTCCCCTTTAATTTTAAATATTAAAGTACACATATATAACTAAGGATTTTGAGAAAAATTCAAGCACCTACCTGTTGCCATTATTGATATAGAGCAAAAAAGGGCAAAAAATCACGTTTGTTGTATGGGAGCCCCCCATAAATATTAATTTTATTTAGTTTTTAGTACTTGTTGTTATAGAGGAAATTTTTTTTCAGAAGTCTAAAAAATTTCAGAAGTCTAGCTATTACCGATCTTGAGTTACAGCCTGGAGACAAACAGACAGACAGACAGACAGACGGACAGACAACGAAGTCTTAGTGATAGGGTCCCGTTTTTACCCCTTGGGTACGGAACCCTAAAAACTAGGTGACTAAAAACTAGATGACTAGAAACCAGAAAATTGGTTTATCGCGCGGGAACCGTACATTTTTACGGGATAAAAAGGTATCCTATGTACTTTATAGGGAATCAAGGTATCTCCATAGTCCATATCAAACAGCAAAATTGGTTCAGCAGTTTGGGCGTGAAGAGGTAGAAGATAGAAACACAGACAGACAGACTTATTAGAATGGATTTATTAGAAAAAGGCAGACTGCTGTGCATAAATTTACCCACTGTTTTAGATTTTTTATTTATTTTAGAATCCGCATTGTCCATGGAACATAAAATTTACTCCAAACATAACAATAGATTTTCATTTCGGAATACAAGATAAAACTAATGACAAAAATGTCTCAAATTTCTTTCTTTGTATCAAAAAATAAATTTATAAAAATCACAATAATAATTATGGCAGTGCATTACCACGACAAAGAGTAAAGGGGATTACTCAATTTTTGTTTTCCATTCTATCCTACAGGAATACCGGGAAGATTGCCCACTCTATCGCCGCCACAAAAATAATAACTCGTAATAATCTACTACAATATAGCTGACTCAGCTGACCTTTAAAATGTAATAATTGGCAAAATTGTTTCAGAAATTCATAATTCCCGTAATTAATTTCGATCCCTGAATTAGGGAAACATCTTGTGAATGCTAAATATGAAACACGATGACCCGGCTATCCAGGGGTGTAGGTGTTAAGGGGGTGTAAAAGACCCCATAAGGTATATGTAAAATTATCGACCCTTTTGAGGGGTTAAAAATATTTTCAAGGGACGGCCTTTAGGTGGTACAAAATATGACTGACCGATGATTTAATTTTAGTTTCATTGTAGCGAAAGTAGATTCAGATTGCGACGGTGAAAAAATCGTTCACAAGATAACAAACATAATATTATAATAGGTTATACTAGGAAGTAGGAACCTCAATTTCGTTTGGTGAGCTGGGTTAAAAATATGAACCAACGCAGAACACTACAGGGAAATGTAATCTACTTAATGAACAATAATGATTGTATAATACATTGATTTTATATAGGCCTTTATGCTGTTGAGGCTGACCTGCGTGACCTTCAAGTCAGTAACTGGCAGGAGGTAGCGCAGGACAGGGCTCAATGGCGAAAGCTCATTTCGGAGGCTAAGATCCACTTCGGGTCGCTGAGCCAGCGGAGTTAGTTAAATAGGCCTTTCATAAAATTTACTCTGTACAAGTGTCACAATGGGTTACAATACTAGGGTCTACTGAATCCAAACAGACCTACTGGGGTCTATAGGATCCCCAGCATCTCAGCAGGGGTTCCAAGAGCACCGTAGAGTTAGGTGAACTGTTTCAAATTTATAATCGCTCCGCCCCCGATTGGTAGAGAGCTACGAAATAACACGACGCGGTCAAACGATAACTAACCGCCGCACTCAGATACAAAATTAATGACGATTAAACTTCAATTAATGAAGAGTTTGGCTGATAATGTATGGGGGATTTACCAAAATTTTCATATAAATAAAATTTGGTAAGTAATTAATATCTGAGTGCGGCAGCCAGCTCACTTTTTGATAATACTAATTTGGTATTTTGCTAGGATATCTAGCCTGGTTATCTAAGGACTGGTTATCTATCCTTTTTGTTAAGACTGTTGACGTAAAATAAAAACGGAATATTTTAAATATTGTGCTTTTCAATCTGATGTAGGTACTAATAATTAGTATAACTATAATATTAGTATTAGTATAATGAACTTTTAGTTATTATAAGTTCATTGTTCAAGAGAAAACAATAATATTCTTGACATGATTTGAAATTATACCTAATTTTTTTAATATAATACAAATGTTTCGTCTTGGTTTTGTGTACAAAACTAATTAAGAATAAAATGTATAATTTAGTCTAGGTTTTTTGTATAAAACTAATTAGAAATGATGGTGGTGTAGATAAGTGTTGAGTTCCCCTTGAGAGTTGAGACAGAAAAATTTTACAACTTTTTTAAAATTTCCTACTTTTCATGCACAAGCAACAACAGGATATTTTAATCTCTGTTATAATAAGAATAGAGTTCGACTTCAAGCGCTGGAGTGTGTAGAGGAGAGATTTTGAATACAGTGTTTAGCCTTGTACCATCGAAGAAATTGATTCATATTTCATAGGCAATGAATTTACATAATCCCACTAGTAGGTCCGTCAACTTCCTACGAATCTATTTCTTCGAGTTCGATGGTACACCAATAATATGCACGGGAACTGCATAGTGCACAAAAACTGTCTTAATATGTCCTCTCCCATCCTTTGAACCCGTCAAAATAGTTTTTATGAGGTTATGGGAATTATATCAGCTGATTTTATCAGTTCCACGGTTTAAGCGTGTATAGACAGACAGACGGACATACATAATATGTATTTAACGCCACATACGCGTACGGCGCGAATCACATCTGGTTATAATTTTACAGTGTCGCAACTCGCGAGTTCACTAATGAACACGCGACTTATGACGGCGTCACATTATTAGTTAATTAACGTATTAATCCCGTATTTAAATTACTTACTTATTAATACGTACGCTAAGCTTGCAACTGAGCGTGATTAACAAAACTAAGTGAACTTTTAAGGGTTTGTTTGTCTTTTATATAGAGTTCTCTGTGAAAATACCAGAGCTGCCACTTTCACAGTGAACTCTACACAAGGGACACAACATACACAGTGTGTAGGAATTACACACCCTAAAGAGTTATCACTTCGTTTTGTTAAAACCTGTAGAGTGTACAAACATCGTCCGCACAGGCCGTAGGTCGCATAGATAATATTATGTGAATTGTGATAACTGATAGGTACCAATAAACTTTTTCTTGTGAGATTAGCAAGAATATATTATATTCTTCTGATACTAGCAAGAAAATTGTTTATATTCTTGTAAGACTAACAAGAAAGTCGTTAATATTCTAGTCCGAGTTCCGACCATCAAAAAATAGTAGTTAACTCATTTTTGTACCTGATAGGGATGTGCCCTATGACCTATCAGGTAACAGTTTATCAGCAGCTCTCGCCAATTTCCTCAAATACCTCACCCTACTCTTTGATCCCCGATCACTTCAAATACATTTAAAATATCATTTGTACAACATGATTAACGTGTACTTTAGAAGTAGCATTCATTTCAATATTACAATACAATCTGTATGAATAAAAATCGGCTAAGTGCGAGTCGGACTCGCGCACAGAGGGTTCCGTACTGTTATATAATATAGGGAAATTTGTTAAAAATTTTTAGTCTCGATAAATTATGTTTGTGGTAACCCAGGAAAGGTGTTTAAGTTAATAATGTTAATATACTTAACCTCAAGTATTTCTGTACTCAATCTTCTTGTTTTTGAAGTCGGTACTGGCTAACTTTACCGTGAGTTCTATTATCTGCAATTTTCGGGGCTCATACCGACTTCAAAATTGCAAAGACGAATACAAGACACGGTAAACAAAATTCCATACTTCCATATTACTAATATTATAATTGCGAAAGTGTCTCTCTGTATGTTACCTACTCACGCTCAAACCGCTGAACCGATTTTGCTGAAATTTGGCATAGAGATACTTTGAGTCTCGAAAAAGGACATAGGTTAGTTTTATCCCAGAAAAATGTACGGTTCCCGCGCGACAAACGAATTTTGGCGCAACGGAGTTGCGCGCATCATCTAGTTACTATACTAGTACTACTACTTTACTTTACTTCCAGAAAAAGGGTAGTCCTTTTTGAAGTCAGTTATAAAGAAATGTTGACTTTCACAAAGACGATGCAATTTTCCTCGAAATCGTCTCATGTGTATCCGCGATATTATCACAACAGCTAAGCGATAAGAATGATCCTTATTGTATCCTCCGGGATTAGGATATTTTGGGATATTTGGGGTAATAGGATTATGGGAATTGGGAATTATTGGGAGTTACCCGGTACTGTCGCTATAATCGATGACGTGTAAAAATACAAGACTAGAGTGGATGATGCATCACTATTCACTACTAAAAAAAACAAAGTCGCCCGCTGTCTGTCCTTGTCAAGATCTTATCGGTTTGGACGTGAAGAGGTAACAGACAGACAGAACTTTCCGTTTTATAATAATACTAGCTGTCCCGGCAAACGTTGTTTTGCCATTTAAAGTATATTTTCTACATCATCAGTTGATACATGTTTTACCCCCTCTTTTGTCCCCTAAGAGGGTGTGGGGGGGTCATACACCAGATATTAAGTTGAAAAACACAGTTAATACCTAATATGAAGTAAGTCCACTAAAGAAAAAAGTTGTATACAAAATCTGACCCCTCTTTGGTCCCCAGAGAGGGTTGAGAGGGGAGGGGGGCGGGGGGGAGGATTTTTATACACCAGATGTTGAGTTGGAAGAAGACAAATATAATATATCTGTGAAAACCGTATGCAAATCGGATCAGTAGTTTTCGTGTTAAAGAAAAAAGTTTGATACAAAAGTACAGAATTTTCATTTCTACAACAGAATATTGCCTTCCTCCCGCACGCGCTTTGGTGACGCCCACTATCGTAATATTTTAATTTCGCCTTAATTTCAAAACCAAACGTCCAATTTTAATCATTCAAAGACCAAATATTATCTACATAAACTGTACTTAGTGATAAAATAATTTATTTTGATAAGGATTAATAGCGTGAGTAAAATATATCCGTTTTAATGTAGTCCAAAAAAAATTCAGGATTTTTAAATAAATAAAATATGGTTATTGTGCCTCACTCGACATAGATAGGTATAGTGTGTCGCGGACTTTTTTGTAGATATTTATAAGATCTACAATTACTTAGAACATTTTATGGTTCTATCTTTTATAGTTTAGGCAGCGTACGCAAAATAAGTAACTTTTCTAGCTGATTTTTTACACCTTGCGTCCGAAAAACTCAAATATCTTACGGAACCCTACTTTTTTCCAAAATAAAATGTAGCCTATGTTCAGCAGAAATAATGTAAGATTCCAATAGCAAAAGAATTTTTCAAATCGGTCCAGTAGTTTCGGAGCCTATTCGACTCAAACAAACAAACAAACAAACAAACAAACAAACAAAAAATCAAATCTTTCCTCTTTATAATAGTAGTGTAGATTAGTATGGATTTAGACATTTGCACTGACGCCTCACTATCATATAGTCACTGATCTCTATTATGTATACAAGTAAGTACGCTGGATAGCTGATACCCTTGGAAATGACAGCTATTTCTTGTGCCTATTTGAAGCGGAATCAGCGCCCCCATTATTGGGGGCTGAGAACTAAATCTGACGTAAAAATGACGTTTGAAAGCCGCCATATTGGCGCTGATAGCAGTAGTGAGAGTATTTGGAACTAATACTAGTGATGACAACTGTTGTTATTGGTTGTGGTTACGTCAAATTCAGTTCTCTACCCGAATAATGGGGGCGCTGATTCCGCTTCAAATAGGCACAAATATCAGCAATCCAGCGTACTTGTATAATAGAGATCAGTGCATATAGTTTTACCACCTGCACCAGTAACGTTAGCAGCGCCGAGTAAAAAGCTATTTCAGCTCCATTGTCTGTTCACACCGGTTAGATTCTATTAAGATAACGCGCGCCACGCCAAACTACACCTTATTACGACAGCATAAGCATAAGGTCGGCCAATGTCCATGCATAATGGGTGTAGATTTATGCTGTTAATTAGTTTTGTTGATGTCGCGGTCTTGTGGAATATCGGCGGGAAATAATATAGATATCATCTAATCACTAATGTAAGTTGTAACATGGTGTTGACTGCTTAAGCCTTAAGGCAGGTACTAGAAAACTAGCTTAAAAACTAAAAATTGCAGTATATTTCAAGACGTAGGTATCTAATATCTGTACTTAATATATTAATAAATGCGAAAGTTTGTCTGTCTGTCCGTCTGTCTGTCTGTTACCTCTTCACGCCCTAACCGCTGAACCGATTTTGCTGAGTATGGAAATACTGTAAGTCCCGTGAAAGGACGTAGAATATTTTTTGTCCCGGAAAAATGTACGGTTCCCGCGCGATAAACGAATTTTGACGCAACGGAGTTGCGGGCGTCATCTAGTGTTATTATAACTCTGACGTCTGCAACTCCGTTGCGCCACGTTTATCGCGCGGGAACCGTACATTTGGAAAAAAAGTATTTTATGTTTTCCCGGGACTTAAAATTTCTGTACCAAATTTCAGCAAAATCGGTTCTGCGGTTTAGGCATGAAGAGCATTTTCGAATTTACAATATTAGTATGGATATTGGATGGATATACTTAGTCCAAATTATAGTGTCCAACATCAGGTCACTCCGTCTGATCTTCCGATTTTTGGCATTTTACCCAACAAAAATCAGTAAGGTATATGTTTAAAACTCGCGTCGGAAACTTTTGCTAAATACTTTATTATAAATGTTTCGGCCCCAATATTTGTGGGACGAAATTAAATTCGGAGTTACGAGTAGGGCCAAACGACCCTTCTACTTATCGAACTGCTGGTATTTGGTTAGGACTGTAAGTATACTCCGCGTCGGCCAATGATGGACCAACAGCGACTGCGTGTTGGATATTCGTCTATGATTGCCAGTGTTCGTCGTTTTTGTGGTGGTGGTTTTGACTTTATTCACAAATGACGAGGTTTTCGGAAGGCGAAAGAGGGTAGAGCACAGAAATAAGATCTTGATATAATATTATGTCTGTGGGGTTGAGTCAAGAGTCAAGACAAAATTGTACCAACATTTTTACATAATAATATGATTATACTATCTATACAATTTTGTTAAAGTTGATTTGTTTGTTTTAGCTCGCTAATCTCACGAACGTTTTTTGTATACTTAAGGGCCCGGGGTACCCTCGAAATTTTCATACATTCTTAAATCTTAATACCAAAATCATTTTCTCATACGAAAATATTTAACATGTTTGAGTTATTTTTCAGCTTAAGATAGTAATTACCTAGGGTCCTGAACAATTTTTTTTACAAAATATTTAAATACTAAAAAAAATTTTTGTTTAAATATTTTTTAGTAAATTTACTACTAAATATTTAAACGCCAAAAAATAGACAAAAACACAAAAAAATATATAAACAAATAGTAAATTTACTACAAAATATTTAAATACTTAATAAAAAATATTTTTTAAAGTTTAAATATTTAGTAGTAAATTTACTAAAAAATATTTAAACACAATTTTTTTTTGTATAATTAAATATTTTGTAAAAAAAATTGTTCAGGACCCTAGGTAATTACTATCTTAAGCTGAAAAATAACTCAAACATGTTAAATATTTTCGTATGAGAAAATGATTTTGGTATTAAGAATGTATGAAAATTTCGAGGATACCCCGGCCTCTTAAGTATTTTGACAAGGATTTAAAGTAGACCACGGAAAAGGCGACTTATTTTTTGCTGGAAAATGCGCGGAATTCTTTGTCTACGCTGCGCGCTGGCGAATACATAATTATTAATTAATAATTGTGAACTTTTGTGACTCACCCCATGGTTCGGTCTATACGGGGATCCATTTTGTATATATTACCATTTTGTATTTTGTATCTAGGCAGACCCCGGGCAGAGCTAGTGTGGCTGAACCACCTAGAACCTAGGAAATAAAATGAGAGATGTTTGCAGTGGGTTATTTCAAGTTCAATATAAATATTATGGCGCGGGCGGTCTCGTTATGAAATGCTGAGACTTCGGAAAATCTTGAAATATAATGTTAGTTCAATCTTAGGTTTTCATTAAATTATATACTTAGGTAACATACAAATATTCCTTAAAAATATTTTTACAAATCATTTATTTCTTATTTAACAAATGATATTATTTTTAAGAATAAAATCAGCCCAATCCATTCAGCCGTTTGCAAGTTTTAGCGCGACTAACACATTTGAAAATCCATTTTTATATAAAAGATTATAAATTTTGTTAGTTTCTCTAAAACTCGAGAACGGGTGAACTGACTTGGCTAATTTTAGTCTCTGGAAGTCCAGGTGATTTTTATATTACGAGGAAAGTGATACAAAGTTCACAGAGTCATCTAGTTTGTAATACAATAATTAGGTATAACTGTAATTAACAAGACCATTTTAACCTACAAGGATCCTATTTTGGGAGTCTTGTAGGGTTGTTATAGTAGTAGAAGATCCGAACATAGATCGACCTTCACCGAGCCGATAACAGAATGAAATTAATTAATATTATGTAGGTAGGTACATTAGATGAAGAATAGCTTGCCTAAAAATCCTGGACAGACTACTACATTAGTGTTGCTGGTAAGGAAAGGAATCATATTTTCTAAAAAGTAATCGTATATGGCAAACTTGAGAAAAGTGTTGTAAGTATTTAAAAAAATCATTTCTTTAAATTAAGAAACTATATTATAAAATAGTTACAACACTTTCCTTTAGTTTAATTGCCATAATATATTATATACGTAATACGATTAAAAGCTAGGTAGTAGTGAATTCATACTAATATTAGAATTATTATGCGAAAGGGTTGAAAATTAAAAAGTCTTCTGTTACCTCTGCACGCCCAAACCGCTAAACCGATTATACTGAAAGGTTTGAGTGAAGAGTGAAAAAAAACTTTGTGGTAGAAAGAAAATGGGATGCTTTTTATCCCGGAAAAATGTACGGTTCGGAATTTCTGCGCAGCAGAGGTGCGCGGACGTCATCTTATACTACAATATTTCTGGGTTATTGGTTAATTCTGCGACCCATTCGTGTTGAACCCTCAGTACGTCTATTTAAATATGCCGGAAACACCTTTAGTCTTTACCTATGTAAATGTATGTAAATAACGAACCTCTCTCTGTGGCCGTGTGGTCAACGCCGGGGAATGATTCTCACACGAATGTTATTGTGATTGCAGAAAGCGAGGCCCCATATAAGTGGAGCATAGGCGCCGGCAGAAATAATTTCTAAGGGGTGCAGATTCTAGTTTCCTTTCTTTTCTTCTTATTTTTTACGAACAACAGTGACTGTCTATTTACGTCAACAGAATACATTTAGTGCCGAAACATTACGAACTATCTTTGTACGTCATGGTAATAGGGCTTTTTATTTCAATAATTCCTGTTGATCCCGAGATTCCCAAGGGGTGCAAGTGCACCTAGCCTAGGCGGGGTGCCCTGCCGGCACCCATGAAGTGGAGGCAGATCTTATTCGGACTGATTGCAAGACGTCCTGAGTCGTTAGTCAAAATGAATTCACTAGACGTAAATAAAACTAGCGAATGTATATTTTTTATTAGGCAGAAGCCTAAATTGAATCGTTTTGTTTATTCCTCTATGTGCATGAATCCAGTAGGTAAGATCTCAGAACTGTCGGCTGACACAGGCAAGCAGGTCAGTTCTAGCATTGCATTCGATCTGCCTTCTCAGACAATTGGTTTTAGCATGACGACTTGAATAACGATTCTGTCCCTAAAAGAGAAAGAAAGACAAAAATATGTTTTGAAGGATAATAAGTCCTTAATATAAAGAAAATAAGTTTTGAGATACAGTCACTGAATCAAATAAAACGCACACTGTTTAGAAACAGCCTGCGAAGTGCGAACGTAGCGACATTCGAAGCGTAAGAATTGGGTCCCATGCCCGTATCGGTAGGAGTTCTAATCACAGATTAGAGGCCAATTCGCTAAAAGTTTCATCAGGTCCGGTACAGCACCCTTTGTCCTCCCAGAATAATTTAGTGGTCACACCTATGTGTGTCCTATGCTTAAATAAATTGGTAATGTTTAATTAAGAAATTCAAAATAACCTCGGATTCAAAACTCTAGTAGGTGTCAGGAATTACAATATTGAACCGACCAAATCCTGGAAGTTACTTTTTTTTATGAAAAAAGGGGCAAAGAGCAAACGGGTCAACTGAGGGAAAGCAACTTCCGTTGCCCATGGACACTCGCAGCATCAGCAGAAGAGCTGCAGGTGCGTTGCCGGCCTTTTACGAGTGAATAGGGTAATAGGGTAGGGGAGGGTAGGGAAAGGAATAGGGGAGGATAGGGAAGGAAATAAGGGAGGGTAGGGAAGGAAATAAGGGAGGATACGGAAGGGAAAAGGGTAACACAGCGCAAGCGCTGTTTCACGCCTTGACTATTATAGCATTTCACAAAATAGATAAACCTAAATTTTTCCAGCATTGAGAAAATTGATGATGATGAACTATTCTTAAAGAGAGAGAGAGAGAGAGAGAGAATATAGTCAGTCGACATACTTGTAACATTCCTCTTTTTTTATCGGGGGTTAAAATACGTTTCTTTCAGACTTAAATCTCATGACTTCTCGTTCTTTTGACATGAAGAGCGAAAGAGTTACTAAAATCGAATGGGAAGGCACTCAACCTGTTAATAATATACAGGTGGATGTTACCGCCATTTTGTCGGTTAGATGGTTCACAAGATGGATGCCGCTGAAGGGATTATGTTATAATTGGAAGCGCAATCCAATTTCGCAATTGAACATTTCATTATAATTTTCCACCTTCGTTCGCCAGATAATTATTTTCCGACCTTTCGTATTGAAAATTATGTTTTAATATCATTATAGTTTTAAACGATGATCGCTTACGGGAGCAATTGCGACAAATTAAATTTCGTTCTGTGAAAAATTAAAAATTAATAAAGTAAATACGATGAAACACAACAAATTAAAATAAAAGTAATATTTTGGTGACATAATATTGTTTAATAATAAGCGAGCTACAAAGAGACTGCACATTTTGGAAACTGTACATTTTGCCATAACAAATGGGATAGTAAGTAAACAAATTACCTAATAATCAACCAAATACCGTCATTTGTACCATCAAAGAAACCGATTCCGCAAATTCCATACATTCTGATAGGCAATTCTATAAAATCTTCTATCGCCGATTAAAATTTGCGAAATTGACATGACATAATAATTATTACGGTAGTCAAATAAAGAAAACGTGTTGGCTAATCACCGTGAGGCAAATTGGTCCACAAGGCATCGGCCATCTTGGTTATCCCGGAAACCGTACTACTAGTTACTGCCGTACTCGTTACAGGCGGCGGAATGAAAAGAAAACATCAACGGATTGGCTCGCTGATTGGCGCATCAAACATTCAGGGTGCTGACGATGTACCAGATACAGACGTCGCAGTTTATAATATTGACATCGTTGCGCGTCGTCGCGTCGTGCAGGTCGCGAGTTCCAATCCTAATATTATTATCCTTACTAATATTATAAAGAGTAGAGACAAAAAAATACTTTTTTTTATTTTATTTCATTACAAATAATATTTTTAATTGAAATATAATATTAGGTACATAAGTACTTACATAAAATTAAATGAAATATTTTAATTAAAAAAGAAATTATTTTAAATGAAAGGTCAAATGATTTCTTATAAAATACCTAGTTTTCATCTCTCGGACTATAAACTTTTCAAACTTAATATGCGTGGTATTGTTACCTAGAACTTATTTATGGCACAAATCTCACAATAAGCTAAGTATGTGGTTTTGTTATTAAAAAAACGATTTAATGTGAAATAATATTATGATGAATTAAATTAAAATATGATTAAATATTAATAAAAGTGTTAGAAAAAATAAGAGTAAAAAAAAAAAAAACAATAACACATACTAAAAACGAAATAAATCTACTATTATTAAAGTATAAAAGAAATGTAATAATAAACAATTACCTATTTTATAATTTACGACTTCAAGAAAAGGTCTACTATCCAAGTTCTAATACCTACATTTTTTGACTTTTCTCATGACGCTCAGAACGCACCATAATCCGTCTTACTTTAGTTGGTATCATTGACGGTCTTGAGCGTTAGCGTTTGTACGAAGTTGTAGCTAGTGAAACGCGGGGTACGTGTGGATTATGAATTCTTGTTTTAGTATAATTATTGATAACGAATGCGACATCCCTGCTACGGTACATCAGTGGCGAACATATTTCGAGCGGAAAGGTAGCAAGGCAGGTATTTTATTTTCACAATTCATGACTCACTATCAACTTACAAATCCCCTTTAGGTGCACGAAAATGTAGGCCGAATTGCCAAATGCAACTAATCCGTTAGATGGATAATAAAAACTAATATCTACTGATAGTATTAATAGAGAAAATGTTTCAATTTGTTTTGCTTCTTGTGTCGTCAATTTACTGTGGTTTTTTCTTTCATGGTAGAGCAGCACAGAACATCATCATTATTATATTGTTAAGTAAGAATTATATAGAAGTTCACTTGTTTCTTTAACAAATCAAGTGTTCAGTTTGTTCAACCCATAATATTCTTTTCTTTCTTTCCTGACGGATGCAAAAGATGACAATACCCTCTACGCAGCGATTCCTGGCAATATTGGTGTCACACCGCGAATGTGGCGTTATGAGGGTCCAGGAGGGTCTGTCGAGGTCACAGTCATTCATCCTGGAGATGACCTCAGTTGATCACAGGTCAAATGTAATGTCAGAAACTCTATATTCTAGAAATGCAAGTTTTGCTGTGTAGGTACGATTAATAGATACAGTTCATATTGTCCAATAAATAATATCGTGATCCATACTAATATTATAAATGCGAAAGTGTGTCTGTCTGTTACCTCTTCACGCCCAAACGGCTGAAGCGATTTTGCTGAAATTTAGTATGGAGATATTTTGAGTTCCGGGAAATGACATAGGATACTTTTTATCCCTTAGTCGTGCGTGGTACTGAATTTCATAGTATGTTAGTGTTCATTTATAACGTATGGTGCCTTGTCTCAATGTTTTCTGGATATTCACTAAAAAAATAGTGTCCGCCATCTTGAATTTATTTTCTATAAGGATGTAATTTTCGTATTTAGCAATCCAAAAGTAAAAAATCAAGATAATGATAAACAGGAAAAGTTATACATACTTAATGTTTACAATATTATTAATAACTAGCGACCCGCCTATAAAATATAATTATAGCCACTGAAAAAATGATTAAAATCGATAGCCTACTACGACCCTTCACGTGGTCATATTATCTGTGCCAAATAACATAAAAATTGCTCCAGACATTCGCGAGATAAGCCCTTTCAAATAATTTCCCCCATTTTTTCCACATTCTCCTATTAGTCTTAGCGTGATAAAATATAGCCTATAGTCTTCCTCAATAAATGGGCTATCCAACACTGAAAGAAATTTTCAAATCGGACCAGTAGTTCCTGAGATTAGCGCGTTCAAGTTAACCCTTTCAAATAATTTTCCCCGTATTTTTTCCACATTTTCCTCTATTTCTTCGCTCCTATAGTCTTAGGCCCACTTGCGCAGACCTGAGTTAAAGTTAACTCTGAGTTAAACATCATGCCATTTCTATCACTCTTTAAAGTGAGTGACAGATATGACATGATGTTTAACTCAGAGTTAACTTTAACCCAGATCTGCGCAACTGGGCCTTAACGTGATAAAATATAGCCTATACTCTATAGCCTTCCTCGATAAATGGGCTATCTAATACTGAAAGAATCATCAAAATCCGTTGCGTAGTTTTAAAGATTAAAGGGAACAAAGGGACATGAGGGAAAAAAGCGACTTTGTTTTATAATAATATGTATACGTATATATATATTAGATACCATCCCTCGTTAGTCGTTCCTTATAAAAGATGTTCAAATAAGCTACGAGTTAGCGAGTCAACCATCCGGCTAGCCGTATTACTGAGAAACTAGCCAGTTAACTAATTGCCCACAGCTTTGTTGGTTCAAAATACAAAGATAGAAAGAAATTCCGGCTTCGGTGCCACAAATAGGGGTCTCCCTTTTTCATCTTTTTTCTTTGGTCTTTTTGAATGGATGTATATCTGTCGATACGGGATTTTTCACCTAGTTACTACAGAGTACAGAGCGTATAGCCAAGACGTTTTCTTTATAGCTTCTTTATAGAATCGCCGATCAAATGGACTATTCTACAAAGTAGCGATATATAAAACGTCTTGGCTAAAGGGTCGGTTCTGGCACTAATATTTTTAATGGGAACTTTTCATTTCTAACTATATTTTCATTTTATTTCACCGGAAAATTAGTAAAAATAACATCTAAATATTATGATATCGTGGTAATATCTTACTTTAGTAATATATTACTCACTTCTGAATGGTGGTTTCTTTTTTTGGTGGATGTGTAAGTTTTAGAGCTTGGTAACTGAACTTAGAATTTAGAGGTCGTAGGTTCAATTCCCAAGTTGGAAGTAAAAAAAATGTATTCAAGTCTGATTAGGACATTGCAGGTTGATCACCTGTTTGTTAGAGATCGTTTTTTTTTGTGCTCGTAGGAACTGTACTTAATGTTGAGTTGTTTTGTACTGTGTAACTTCCTTCTACGAGGGATATATCGGCTCTACATCTGCATCATCAAAATCTGTTCAGCGTTTTCCTACCAATTCGCAAACTAATATGTCCTCTTTAAAGACGAGATAAAAAAACAAAGTTCACAAAGACGTATGCAACTTTAAATGAACTCCAAATCTTTATTTAACTCCGACCAGTCTTCAATCCACTCAATGTGGGAAACGTCAATTTGAATTAAAACGCTTATCACAGCCCGGGGGGTGCTGGGAGGTGTCGGGGGGTGCCGGGGGGTGAGGAGTTGGAGGTCTTTGTCTGGCCCCGGATTAATTACCACATTGTGGGGCCATGCGGGCCACTATCTAAGGGTCGCCTTATTCCGAACGTCTTGGAGTGAGTTGGCTTTTGGGGAAACGATGTCACTTCGATATCGTTGAAAAATCAGAAAGAATTTAAAAATCGTCGGTTTTCCTTCAAGGCCAATCGTTACTCAAATAAAATCAGCATATTAAGCTGTTGATAATTTATATTTTATTTATAAGATAGAAAAGTATAGAGTATGCCTTAAACAGTGATTGAAAATGTCTGGAAAATGGTCAATTTTTCTATCTCTATGCGCATCGAACTATAGATAAGGAGATTTTCAATGTTTTTCAAAACTATATATCGTGTTTTCTGTGAGCTGGTGTGATCAAATAACACGCGGTAGAATCACGTGTTGGAGTAGTATTTTTATAAAGTTGCAAAACAGATAAAGTCCCGTAAATCGTGTTTTTCTTAAAGAAATATCTTGCAAAATATTATATTCTTTCCTTATTATATTTTCCGAGTAATTTTGACGTCTATTTCTCCCAATATTCCAAGATACTCCATAATAAGGGCGCATAACCTCTAAAAAAACTGTGTCAACCCCTATACAAGTAACATTTATCACGGAATCAGTAACGACGGGGACAATAGCGTACAGAATAGGCCTCCGGCGTCTGAGATACCGACTTGGCCTTTTATCTGCGAAAGTTTACCTTTGGGACAAGTTTAATTTTATCAGACAACTTCGCAGTTCTGGCAGACGACTGAACCGTCTAATTTTTGAATAAAATAAACTATTCCATTCGACAGCTTTTTGAATTCCGAACTCATTCGGATGATTCTTGTTCTTCTTCGTAATGGTTTTGGCTCAGTGGTTGTGCCAACGACTTTCGATTGGATTTTTATTTGTAAGTACCTAGTTAAAAGAAATCTTTAAAATTTTACACAAAACTATCAGTGACGTTATGTTCTAAGATTAACACGTAATCTTTTGTTGCAATGCAATGTACGTCTAATTGTTTCTCTATAGGTACCTACTTAGTTCTTGTCGTGAAAATCTGTAAAATGAAGAAAAAAACCGAAAAAGCGCATTACACATTAATACTAATGTAAATTACAGATTTTTGTTAAATACTGAAAAAGTAAACTTAAAATTAATGTTAGTGCCTAGTGGTTAGGGTTCCGTAGTCAACAAAGTTTTGTTGATTACAGAACCCTAAAACGGAAGTCTAACGAGCTGTTTTTTTGTATATTGATAGGTTAATAGTTATACATATAATCTAAAAGTAACATTGTCCTACAAATAGAACAATTCATATTTTAGGACCATCAAATCAAAATATTAAATCTTTTTTATCTTTCTTAGCTACTAGCACAGTCTCACAGAATATATAATAGTACTCCCTACTAGGTACACTTTCAAGATTTTTCGCGGAGGAAATTGTTGTTCGTCTTATCAAAATGAAGCTACTCACGAAAAATTTGCTTGATAGTAATAAAAAAAATTGTTCTAGGGGAACCGGACTATGTGGGCGAATGTGGAATTTAAAGTTTAAAGACTTCTTTGTCTGCATAATATTATGTGATTCACTACACGTTACATAAACGGGATGTATTGAGCACACCAGCTTTCGTCAGGTCGAAAATTCGGTTTCGGTCGAACACTAGGCCATCATGGGTACCCATGATTATCACCATGATTGCGAAGCTGCCTTAGCATGCACAATGAAATTCGAACACGGGTACTCACTATTCATAGACAACCGATCTAAGGGCCTTTCCACAAGAGTGACATGGTGTATTTTTTGCGCAGTGTCGACGCGCGTTTGATGCGCTCGTCTTCTGCGTGTTTTCGTGCGATAAAGTATAAAACGTGTCGGCTTCCTTCCGTTTGCTGAGCGTCCAACTTGCGTTTGTATCGATACAAACGAGCCTAAAAAATCGTCGTGTGGAAGAGCTCTAAGTGTAATCGCTTGGATAGGGAATATTACGCAAGGGTAGGCAGAGGGCGCCACTAACACAATACAGTAAATAATCCGACTTAGGGCCTGTATTCACTTTGATTAGTGCGAGTGCAAGTAATTAGTACAGGCTCAGAGTACTATAATACTGGTACAGGTGAAATTTAGTAATCAGGAAAAAGTACGTGTGGACAAATACTGTATTAATAAGTGCAAGTCCTTTATTTTCTCCTAATCACTAATCACTTGCACTAATGACTTGCACTCGCACTAATCAAAGTGAATACAGGCCTTAGATCTAGTGTCTTAAGATTCTAGAAGAGAAGATATAGTGTTACACACATGACGTAACATCCGAATGTTGACACTAACGTTGTCAAACGTCAAACAAAACTTTTTGTTTACTGTCTGTGCTGGTGCTGCCTCTAGCGTGAAAACATTGCAGTAATATATCTGCTGCTCACGTCATGTTTACTGTCTGTGCTGGTGCTGCCTCTAGCGTGAAAACATTGCAGTAATATATCTGCTGCTCACGTCATGTTTACTGTCTGTGCTGGTGCTGCCTCTAGCGTGAAAACATTGCAGTAATATATCTGCTGCTCACGTCATGTTTACTGTCTGTGCTGGTGCTGCCTCTAGCGTGAAAACATTGCAGTAATATATCTGCTGCTCACGTCATGTTTACTGTCTGTGCTGGTGCTGCCTCTAGCGTGAAAACATTGCAGTAATATATCTGCTGCTCACGTCATGTTTACTGTCTGTGCTGGTGCTGCCTCTAGCGTGAAAACATTGCAGTAATATATCTGCTGCTCACGTCATGTTTACTGTCTGTGCTGGTGCTGCCTCTAGCGTGAAAACATTGCAGTAATATATCTGCTGCTCACGTCATGTTTACTGTCTGTGCTGGTGCTGCCTCTAGCGTGAAAACATTGCAGTAATATATCTGCTGCTCACGTCATGTTTACTGTCTGTGCTGGTGCTGCCTCTAGCGTGAAAACATTGCAGTAATATATCTGCTGCTCACGTCATGTTTACTGTCTGTGCTGGTGCTGCCTCTAGCGTGAAAACATTGCAGTAATATATCTGCTGCTCACGTCATGTTTACTGTCTGTGCTGGTGCTGCCTCTAGCGTGAAAACATTGCAGTAATATATCTGCTGCTCACGTCATGTTTACTGTCTGTGCTGGTGCTGCCTCTAGCGTGAAAACATTGCAGTAATATATCTGCTGCTCACGTCATGTTTACTGTCTGTGCTGGTGCTGCCTCTAGCGTGAAAACATTGCAGTAATATATCTGCTGCTCACGTCATGTTTACTGTCTGTGCTGGTGCTGCCTCTAGCGTGAAAACATTGCAGTAATATATCTGCTGCTCACGTCATGTTTACTGTCTGTGCTGGTGCTGCCTCTAGCGTGAAAACATTGCAGTAATATATCTGCTGCTCACGTCATGTTTACTGTCTGTGCTGGTGCTGCCTCTAGCGTGAAAACATTGCAGTAATATATCTGCTGCTCACGTCATGTTTACTGTCTGTGCTGGTGCTGCCTCTAGCGTGAAAACATTGCAGTAATATATCTGCTGCTCACGTCATGTTTACTGTCTGTGCTGGTGCTGCCTCTAGCGTGAAAACGTGGCAGTAATAAATCGCATTGGTCCATAATGGGCCAACATGGGAAGTCCGCATTGGATGTTTTGGCACCAACTATAAAAAGATTAACGATTTCTGTGGCTCAGTGGAAGAGCGCGTTGCCGCGTTGGTAGCTCTCAAGCCGGGGGTCGCGGGTTCGAATCCCGCCGACGCGACGGAACAAAAAGTTTTCAAAGTTCCTGGGGCATGGATGTGTATTAATTAATATATTATGTGTATAGTGTATCATATAAAAATCTTAAATAAATGTATATTGTAAAGTATAAAAGTATTGAATATATTATTTCCGTTGTCTGGTACCCGTAACCATTATAAATGCAACAACTAACAAAAAATAAAATATTTTAATTTGTGACCTAAATTATCCCAAAAAACATTTATTGGTTCGCTCCGACAATTCACTATAAAATTATCCGAATAGCGTTTTTGTTAATACGTGATAGAAATATCTAGACTTGGACCTAAATATCTGAGACCTAAATATCTTTGACCAGAGGTTCTCAACCTCCTTTGTTTCATAGATCAGTTTCAAAATTTTGGTGAGTCTGGTGGACCCCCTATAGCAGCTCCCCTCACTGTGAAACTAATCTTGCTATTATTATAACTTATAATAATTATAGTTATAACAAATTATTATTTGGCTATGCTTTCTGATAAGAGAAAATAGAAATCAGACCAACATCAGTGCAAACCAAATTAATTTTTATGGAACGCTTACGATTCTGGACCCCTAGTGCCACGTGCCAGGCACATCATAGACCTCCGTCGAGTTTCCCGTGAACCTCTGGGGGTCCCCTTGGACTGCTTTGGGAATCACTGTCTTAGACCTAAAGGGAAGCAAGTAATTGAATGAGCGTTCTGCGAAACCTAACTGGATCCGTCTTGCGTAATTTTAATCTCGCTGGAGACATTTTGTAATTTCGTCGCTTGTTATTCATAGGACGCTCCCCGAGTATTTATTACCTAGCTTGTAATAACTAATAACTAATAAGAAAGAGTAAAATATATTGTACTTATTGTGTTATAATAGTATTTTAAAAAGATAAAACCGACTTCAAAATTGTACGAAATTGAGAATTAAAATTGCCTTATGAGTCTTATCTCAAAAACTACTGAACCGATTTTGATGAAACTTGGTGTTCCCTAAGTTGAACAATATCTAGTACAACAAAAAAGAATTACCCGGAGATATGCGATCACAAACATAAAAACTTACATACATACATACATACATACAATATGATAGTACATAGGTACATAAACTTTTGTAATTTAGCACATTTGTTCAAACACTGAAATAGACTAACATAATACATATTATACAAAAACTGGGCAGTTCTGGAAATATTACATACATACGCGTCGAATTGATGACCTCCTTTTTTTGAAGTCTGTAGTACTGACACATTTTAGTGATAAAATGGTGAATTTTGTCAATCAGTCACTTTGTCTATTCATCCGTAAAAAGAAACCGCTTCTGTGGTGACCATGCTAAGCTTACTTGTAGCTTTGTTTGCCTTCGGCGCGGGCGCCCCTTTTTATCCGGCGCCCTGGGCAGTCGCCTAGCGGCGGTCCCCCCTAACGCCGCTACTGGAGGTACAATTTTATTGGTACTTACCAGCTATTTAAGTTAAACTTTGCGTTTAATAGGTAAAGTTTAGTAAACTGTGTTACCTGATTATGGTATCCCAAGGTAACATTGTAGTTCTCGCATTAAAAGTAATATAATGCTTATCCTCATTTTAATGTAATGTCGGCTGTACACTCTCGCCGAGAGCTCTCGGGCGAGAGTCTCGTGCGAGCCCCTTGCCCGAGTGCGATCATGTACATTCTCGCTTAGTTCAATCGCAGTAAATAGTTATGAACTCAGAGAAGATGGACCATTATTTTTCTTATGACGAAAACACTTCTCTTGCAGCTGCCGTAGCTCTCTATGCTTTGAGCTATTTTAAATAATTAGTAATTATGAAATATTTACACAATAAAAATACAAAAATAAAAAAATGGCGAAATCCTATCTAAGATCAATGATCACCATTCACCATGCATCGAAAGATATCATTGTAATCCAAAGACCTATAATTATATTTAATTTTATTTCTCACAGATAATGACTGATAATGACGTTTATTATTGTTATTTTTCTGTTATTCATTGTCTAGCGGCGCGACTAGTTATGAAAAACGCGAGAGTGTACAGTAATGCGCTCGCTTTCCTCGCAAGACCCTTTGACTCGGGCGCAAAATACCGACACCGGACCGAGAGGGTCCGAGACAGGCGAGACGAGGCGAGCGCACCCATTTACACTCTCGCACTCGGGCCGCCTCGCTGTGTCTCGGCGAGAGTGTACAGCCGACATTAGATTGTGCTAAAAAATCCTATTTTTTTTACTTATCTTAGTTCAAAATTGATCTAAAAAAATCAAACGTGGAATATGTAGTTGGTGAAATTGTCTATCCATTGTCGTGTGTTTCAAATAAACGTAATTTGTAAATACTAGGAATATGCTAAAAGTATGCTTCAATTTTAATAAATTGGTATTACTTTGGAAGTTAATATTATGTTATGAGTATTATAAACAAAAATAGGAAATTAAAAACGGGGAAAGGAATGTTTATATACTGAAGATTATTGCTGTATTTTTACTATAACTTTGTAGTTTGTGGCTTTCAAATTATAAGTTTTTATGGCTCTAAATACGGTAAATTACGGCATGATCTCCGTAGGGGGAGCTTTATTTTAAATATGAAGGTTCTTACGGCATAGTATTTTCATAATACACCGATTAGGATTTTAATTGAGACACTCGAGGATGTGTAGGTGCGTTTCGGCTATGGTGGGAGCTAAGGCGCTTAGCTCGCGCGGCCGCGCCGCGCCGGGGCGGGCGACCACGAGCGTAGGACGAAGTAGGATAATAGTGGGAAATGGAAAGAAGTGGGAGATATGGAAAATAGTGTATTATAATGCTAATGGAAATTATGAAAATAGTGTGATATGTAAAATAAGAAAATAATGGGAAATTGAAATAGTAGAAAATAGAAAAAAGTGGGTACCTAATGGAAAATATTTGAAAAAGGAAAATGACGTTAAAAATAGTTTCATATTGGGAAAGTAAAAAGTAGATGAAAATGGAAAATAGTAGGAGATGGAAAACAGGAAAATAGTGGGAATTTCTCAGGGTTTTGTATGTTTTTAAATAATTTATTTTTTCGTAGGTATAGCACGTCGAGTTACGACCACCGTCTTGTTGGAAAAAAGTAACAGACAGACAGAATCACTCTTTTACTTGTGACATTCTTTCACTCATCGCTTATAGCATTCTTTCATTATATAATTCATTCTTCGAAGCTCGCGCGGTATTCATTCTTCTTCTTGAAGAGTTCACTCATGTCCGCTGTTCTCCCGTCATCATGTCCACCGTGTCGCGCGGTAGTTAGCGCAAATTGTCATTAATGCGGGCGTTATGTCTCCGCGCCGGCTTAATGCTAACTATTTCAACTGCTTCCACTGAAAACATACGGCCGAGGTCTCGCACAGATAACGCACAACACGCATGGAGATGTGCGCGTATATAACGCAACGCGCGCGGTATCCCCGCACAGTGTGATAAAAACCTCAATTTTGTTTCATCTCGTTTTTCTTTCAAAATACTATAGTTAATAGCTATACAAACATTAGAGTAGAACACCGAGATCGATATTATTTGTAGTTTTTTTGTTAAAGAGTGTCAAAGTTGGCCTTTTTCCGGGTCATAAATTTGCATAAAAATTGAATTAAAAAAAACTAATTTAGTAACATTAATTTTGTTTATACCAATTGAATAAGCACCTAATAATATACTTTTTCTCCAAATTTGGTTAACCTACTGTGATCAAGTAAGGAGGTATTAATTTGTTTATTACTTTTAGTTTTTAATTTTTAATTTCCCCATTAGATCGAATTAGAAAAAGTTTTAAGCATGACACGTAAGTGTGAGTAATCCTTTATCAATGTTATTAAAAATCACATTCTAATAACGTCTGTGTCAGAAGTTATATCAAATTCAATTTATATCCGGATTTTTAGTGACCTAGGGTTGTCACTAAAAGTCTCTTGTTTGATTTATCCGGTTGATAATTTATTTTCCCCGACTACTTCAGAAGGTGATTAGATACTGTTTGAGCGTATAAATTAATTGATGTACGATACATTTTTTTCACTTTTTAGATTATTTTTTTATTAGACCTGCCTAAACGTGATCTTGATAATTTGCATATAGACTACTTTCGTACACTATGTTTAGAATAATTAGGATTGTTAGCGTTAATATTATGACGTCACAATTGGGTATTTGAACAAAAACATTTTTGTGATAAATGGAAATCCATTTTTCTTTTATTTTTTTTTCGCAATAATTCAAAAGTTATTTCTAAATTAAAATACCCAAGACAGGCCGACAGCTCCCGCACTAACCCGAACGCGTGTGACGTCATAATGTTAATTTTCACCACAGAACACTAAAAACAGTAGAACTAACATACCACGAATTAACAAACGAATGCTTTGATTGGACGCGTAGGTACTTCTGAACCCAAATAAGCCTTAAAAAAATAAGCCCTAAATACTGAAAACAAAAACACACCTTCAATACTTAAAATAGAGAGAGAGAAAAAACGGGCACTTACGACATTTCTTATTTCGAGTCATAGGAGCATCAGTTTATTGTGGATTTACTAAAAAGTTTTGCATTATAGTCAGCGCAAAAAATTTTGACCTTAAACGTCAACGAAATAAGGTAAATATTGCCGTATACTATTGAAATGTATTATACATTATGACGTCACATCTCAATCATGGCGCGTTTATAAGTCACGTGACTTTTGAAGGTTTTATATAAGGTGTTAAAATACCTTTTTCTCATTTTCATAAATAACTTTGTGTTATTTATGAAAATGAGAAAACTTCTGAAATACTGGTAAAACTAATTAAAAACTTAACTTATAACGATATTTATTCGAAGAAGTACATTTACATTCGATTTGAAATTAATATCTATACTTTTTGTAACAAAAGTATCAATAACCGTAATATTATTGTCTATTTAAAGATAAATTGTTATAATATTATATTTTCTGTCAAAATATCATGAATTAATTAATAATAAGTTCAACTCACATAAATTATTGAAATATGTACTTCTCATAAAAAATTAAAATGTACAATGTTGAATAACAAAACAAGACCATAATTGTTATCATAAATCATCATTTTATTTACGACTATTATTGAAATAATAGTAATTTATATTCATCAATATAAATGACTTTTATTATTTTACCAAAACAGATAATATCTCACACGCGCATGAAAAAAGGTTTACATCCGGATATAAAAAGTGGCAACCCTGAACAAAAATTTTAATTACTCTGTAACTTTTGATTTAGACGTCATTAGAATATGATTTTTATTAATATTGATAAAGGATTACTCACTCTATCGTGTCATGCTTAAAACTTTTTCTAATTCGATCTAATGGGGAAAATATTAAAAATGAAAAACTAAAATTAATAAACAAATTAATATCTCCCTACTTGATCACAGTAGGTTAACCAATTTTGGAGAAAAAGTATATTATTAAGTGCTTATTCAATCGGTATAAACAAAATTAATGTTACTTGATTAGTTTTTTTTTAATTCAATTTTTATGCAAATTTATGACCCGGATAAAGGCCAACTTTGACACTCTTTAACAAAAAAACTACAAATAATATCGATCTCGGAGTTCTACTCTAATGTTTGTATAGCTATTAACTATAGTATTTTGAAAGAAAAACGAGATGAAACAAATTTGAGGTTTTTATCACACTGTGCCCCGCGAGCAGAAAACACGCACGTCTGAATGCGACCTAACGCTGTTAGGCTTCAGTCTCGAAATCAGCGGGTAGCGGGGCGGGAGCGGCGGCGGCGCATGACAACTGACAATGTATAGATTTATGTGGATAAGCCGTCTAGTACGCCGTGCAGCGAGCAGCTATCGAGGCCTGTCCATATAAATCTATACATTGTCACGCACCGCCGCGCCGCCGCTCCCGCCCCGCTGCCCGCTGATTTTCAGACTGAAGCCTTAAGGTGACCTTCGACTTTTGCTCTACGCTACTACTAGGAGAGACGGCATGGGTCGCCAGACCAATGTTGGTAGGAAATAAAACCTGTAGCCTAGGTCATAAAGCGGCATTTTAATTGAATTTTTGTCGGTCGCGGTCGCTCGTGGCGAAGATCGGAAAGGCAACTTTAGTACACCAACGCGGTTGCGAATTGTGATAAAAACACAAGATGTAACATGACACAATCTAACGTTTGACGTGTCAAACATAAGATCTGCACCGTCGGATACATTTATTAAAATAACTTTAATTTCATAAGGGTTTGACAGGAATGTGTACACTGTACAGTGTATGTTAAAATTAATTTAATTCATTAAATAAAAACATCTCTGAGTCTTTTTTGGTGTAAGCCAAACTGTATATAAATAAGAATGAATTTTAAAATTTGTTAGCCTCGTTACAACTCCAGAACGGCTGAACCGATTTAGCTAATTTTAGTCTTCAAATCTGTAGAAGTCTAGGGAAAGTTTATATTGGGGGGGGGGGGAGTGATACGAAGTTCACAGGTCTTGTAGTTTAATATAATTAATTAGTAATCAGTAATCACCTACCTCTTTTTAATCTTAACATTCCCTCTTTAGGAGTCGGTTAAGCCCCGTTAGAGTCACCGATTTCACCAACAGACCATCAGGACCGATACAAATTTCAGCGTCAAAGCGTTTGGAGTTAAAATATTTCGTGTAAGCACGGACATCTGTAAGGCGTTTTAAGATATTACGGCTCTCAGTGGATTGCACTCGCCGGGGAAAAGTTTTCACACGTAATTATTGTAATATGTTCGACATGATGCTTTGATAATCTAGATTCTAGACGGATAAATAATATTACTTACTGGTCTAGAGCTTGGTCCTACAGCTTGGAGGTCGTGGGTTTGATTTTGTTTTTGGTTTTGGTTAAAAAGGTTTAAATGTTTTGACTTTTGTGCCCGACAAGATGATCCATGCATCGAATAGCATGAAATGCGTGTCATGATGGATAACATTAGGACAAAGATCCAACGACCTTTTATTTTTTTGTGTTATTGCAAATTCAATCCCTCTTACTAATATTATTAATTTATTAACAAATAATATCCATACAATGTGCAGGGCCGGTTTTAGCACTACCAGCGCCCTGGGCGAGATTTCTTCGGTGCCCAGAGTGCCAGAAGTGTTAAAAAAAGGCGGCGCCCCTTATGTTTGCGTTCGGCTGCCCTGGGCGGTCGCCCTACGTCGCACCCCCTGACGCCGCTACTGACAATGTGTGCTTGTCTCTGTCTGGAACATTAGTAACTTCACATGACAGACGAAGACAGCGGCTTGAAAACATACGTTGCTTCAGTAATAAGGGAGTGAATATATTATTGTGTGAGCGTTTTCTCATCAACTGGTCGGTCATGTGTCGCCGTCCGCACTTAGCGTTTACGATTATTTTGGAAACTGAATATTATCCTGAAGCTCGGCCAAACTAAATAACTGATGCCGCTTGTATTATCTTATTCTATTATTATCACATTAGGGATTTGGTTCCAATCTTCGGAGTATGCTCATGTTTAATTAAAATCGGCATATTTTTGTTTGCCAAAAACTAAGAGTTGGCTTGCTTTTGCAAAACGATTGGCTTACCAGTCGCATCTCACTGCAGAATGTACGGTTGCTAACCATAAATTAATCGATAATTCGACCTGCACCAAACAGCGGCAAATCCTGAATTTTGCGCTATCGAAGTTTCTGAAAGAGACGCGACTAAATATTATAATTATGTCGCTTCAATGCCTATAGTATTGCCTATGGTACAACGTCTCAAATCTTCATAGCTTTCGACCCAACATCAACTGAAACAATAAAAAACCTTTTTTTTATTTTACGTTCGTCCTTAGTTTTGAAATCGTCGGTTGATAGTTTTACTAAGGATCACACTAAATCATACCAAATACATATCATGTAGTTTTGTTAAAGTAAATATACGAAACCAATGTTATGTTAAACTCTACGTTCTTTCCCGGGACTCAAAGTATCTGCGTAAGAAACTACAAAATAGGCTCAGCGGTTTGGGCATGAACACATGAAACACTTTCGCATTTATAATATTTTGTATGGTTATAACATTTTTTAATATTAAAGAAGGAAGAAAGGGGGTACTGAAAAAAAAACGACTTGTGTACTTAATGGGCGGCCCCAGTTAACTGGCGCGTCGCAACTCGCACGTAATGATTGTAATAGATGAAGAGAACGCCGCGCGCCGGAGAATACCAGCCAGGAGGCTTAAAAGTGTGTTACATTGAGACGACTTGCAAGTTGCAGGACGCTGAGAGTGCGTTTCAATCTCTTGCTCTTTACCCCCTTTTCCGGCGTCTGCTACCCAGTAACCGAAGTATTTAAAAAGGTTTAGCAGTTAGCTTAGCTTAGGGCGTTTCCAACAGAGCTGAGCTAACTTAAGTTCCGTTCTGCAAGAACCTATAGAATATATGACTAAGATAAATAGATTCTATTGGTCCTTAAAAATTCTCGCAACAAAGCAAAGTTCTAGCGGAAACTCAACCACAGTCTATACGGCACCTTATACAGAGATTGTTTTTTATTTTTTCTCCTATTTAGAGCCTAAGTTTAAGAATATATTATTATACTTTAGTGAGTTAGTGATCTCAGCCAGTATAGTGTGTAGTGTAGTACTTACTCTGTAGCGTTTATTAACCCCACCGGTAATGCTTCCTCTACCGTGATACATAGGTCAATGAATTTGGAAACTTTTTAAAAGTTCGGTCATACAAACCATGCGATAGAAATCGCTAGGTACATTTGCAAATTTAGAAGACACTGGTAGAAGAAAGGCCGATAAACGCTACAGACAAGACCGGCTGATATCACTATAGAAATGTAATGAAATTGTATATAGCATGTAATTCCTACTCTACTTTATCCTGCATGCAGGTCGTGCCGGATGCATGTGAGGGGAGCGTAACCCCCGATGGTGTATTTATTGCCGTGGTGTGGTAATGGGCGCGTGAACACAATAATGAACAGAACGCGACTCCACACTTTTATTGTACAGAAAGATAGTCGCTTGCTAAAAATGCACAGCAGTATAATAGAAAAAAATAATACAAAAATGTGTGGCATTCGGGAGTCGGGGACAGCCGCGGTAAATCTATTGCATAGCAATAGCTATACTGCAGTCCACACTCTATGACTCTACACGTATGTCGCATACGTCTATAGTCGCACGCACTCATACACCGTGCCGAAGTCTGCCGAAATGAAACTATGTTAGACGATTTGTTAGGTTTATTTTCGTCACGCAATTTCTTTATTCTGTCGCCACGCTAAAACTATGTTTATAAGAATTAAGAAATAAAGATAAATCTTTATTATTCCTTGCTCACGGCAATTAAACCCCGGACCATGCGTGGGGTTGAAGTCAAAACTTACAGCCCGTTACACAGTTTTAAGCTAAATGTAATGTGACACCGGCCGGCGACTCTCCCTGTCCGCACTATAGGAGTACGACCAAGGAGAGCCAGCGGCCAGTGTAGGACTATTGCAGGGAATGGAATTAAAATGATATCGGGCTATGGGGGTTAGGTCCAGGCCGCACGCACGGTGCACCGAGGCGGCAACATTGACAGAGAGACTTGAGGCAGGAGAGGTGTCGCTAGGCTTTCAACGCCGATCATTTTCACCTTCACAGGGTTCCATCACGTCGCCCACTCGCCTCCCTTACGCTTCACATCCTCCTTCCGAGCCGAAGCTCTCGCGTCTCCACTCTGACCGGCCGATTAAGGTAAGGCAAAGGCTGGCCTGATTCTCCGTCAGTGTTCACTCCGGCTGGTCGGTGAAGGCAAGCTGGAGATGGAGAATAGGGGGTTCCCTGGGAGCACTCGGGTACGTGGGGTCGCTACTCCCCAACAGCTCGCCACAAGCTGCCCTGCGGGTTTATATTATTATTATACTATGCAATAGCTTTAAATTAATGTGTTTGGCCGAGGGGACTGTCTCGTCAGTCGCGTAATCAGGCTGTTTCTACCACTAAGAATGAAACTTAGTTGCCATAACAGTGAAGATCATAAATTCATAATATTATTATGTAATTAGGTATAGGTATCATAATATTATATGTAAATAACCAAAATATTGTACCTATTAAGGCATCTACGATAAACAGCAGGTATATTTGGTTACCAAACAACTTTCCAAATTTTTGTGGTTTTCTTATTTATTTAGACTTTTCCTACATTTACGTAGACTTTTTTAATCTAGATAAAATTGGTGGAGTAAAGTTTGAACAGATACGTATTTTTATTATTGTCGAAGTTTTCGTCCAAATCAGTTTCGATAGTTGAAGATAAAAGGGGTCACGACAGGGGGTCACAGGCTCACTACCTACAAGGGAACACGAGGGGTTATGGGGGGTCAAAGGGGGTCATCAGGTTCAGAGAACCTAGGGCTGCTAACTACTCTTTAATTCCTGCCGTATTGGCCTGAGATGAACTATTAACTATTTAAAGCGATTACGAAACGTGCAGAGTCTTATGGGGCATATTCGTCTTTGACTGATGTCAATTATAGTGATATCAGTCAGTATAGCAATCATGATGGCAAATGGCTATGAAGGGTTTTTATATTGAATGTTTAATTCCCGGTTTGCAGTTGATTAGTAATTAGGAGAAAATAAAGGACTTGCACTAATCAGTCGCTCTCCACGCTTACTTTCTCCTGATTACTAATCAGTAATCACCTGCAATAATCACCTGCACTACTATTATAATATAATATTCTGTCAAAAAATACAGGCCATACTATATAACTTTGATTAGTTACCGTTTCCCTCTCTCCTCCTCCTTAAGGTGTCACGTTACATGTAGATGGACCCTTATAAATGCTAGTAACCGCCTAATAGAATAACTCCAAATTATTGTGTCAGCCCTGGTGTCCCGCGGGAGACATAAGTTACCTTGTACTAGTAGGTACGTACTCGGCACTCGCACGGCTGAAAATTTTCAAATGAGACTCCGGATTTACCGCGAAAGTTTGTCCGGGGGCGACCACGCGGACAAACTTGCCGGACTTTGCGGGACTCTTAGGCTATTGTTTAAAATGGCTAAGTAACTTATTGGGACTTTGTGGGACTCTTGACTATTGTCTAAAATTACCAACTTATTGATCTATCTATAATGATTGATCTATCTATAATGATTTTATTAGGTTTAAAATAGTAATAATTTATGAACGTCAAATGTGCTTGCAGGTTTTCTTTGTATCTCTATGTAATAAATTATATATTTTGTAGAAAATGTCGCGACTTATGCTTTAAATAGACTTCAGAATTACAAATTACTATGTGTGAGGGTAAAGGTTTAAAATAAAATTTACCAATTTTTTATCAAAAACAAGCGATTTTTCTCGCTATTTCGGCTACATCCACAATATTCTCTAACAAAATGGCAAAAAAAAACAATTTGTCACGTGACCACACGTGTGAGACTATCCGCGCTCCCAGCGCCGTGTGGTCGCCGCACAAGATCCAAGTTGTCAAATGAGCGATGCGGGTGTAATGCTCAGACCAAAGAAAAAAGAGGACTTGAAATACCTACAAAAAAAACGTGCATACCTAAACCATAGATTCGTTACATAAAATGGCTGCCATTGCCTAGGGCTGTCACTACCATACTTTTCCAAATAATATTTATGTATACGTAAAAAGTCAATTTAGTATAAACATTTTCTACAAAATATTTAAAAATATATTTTTTTTTTCCAATTTAAAATCCTTTATTTAAAAATATAGTACAACACTAAAAAAATATATAAATAAATATTAAATTTACTACAAAATATTTAAATACTAAAAATATTTATTAGAGTTTAAAAAATTGTAGTTTACTATTTATATATTTTTAGTATTGTACTATAATATAATATTTTTTTTCTAATACTTAAATTTTTGTGCAGGAACCTAGGTAATTACTATTTTAAGCTGAAAAAAAACTCAAACATGCAAATATTTTCGTATGAGAAAATGATTTTGGTATTACGTATGTATGAGAATTTAGATGGCACCCTTAAGAATCTGAAGCATATGTGTGGCCGTGAACAATACGTGTTTTAGAAAATCAACTTAAGCGGCAAGCGATCATCGTAAACGCTTTAACGCTACAAAATGTATGGGATTCAAAAATCATTTATCGCGCGAGAACCGCGCACTTTCCCGGGATAAAAGGTATCCTATGTCCTTTCCCGGGGCTCAAAGTAAATTCATACCAAATTTCAGAAAAATTGGTTCAGCGGTTTGGGCGTGAAGTGCTAACAGACAGACACACTTTCGCATTTATATTTTATAATATTAAGTATAATATTAAGGGTTTCTACCCGTAAACAAAGAACGAAAGAGTGAATAAAAATGTATAAAGCTTATCTAGTTAACTTTATAATTACTGAAAATGCTTGTGGATTAATAAAATAAAACAAGTTCACCAAAATAAATGCTTTTATTTCATCAACCTTCTGCGATTCGACCAATACCATCTTCACAACTTTACAAGACGTACTAGCAACATTGGTATTAATATTGCTTGTTTCATGCAGAACAGATACCCCTTGTGCAGCCCGTAGCTGGAAAGTAAACAAAAATAATCAACACAATTATCATAAATGCTGTACAAGTTTAATCTATTGTGTGCATTGTCATACATGCCCTAATATCATTTGATTGCATCCAGGATTTGACAATTGATATGTTGCAAGTTGCGACATAACATTTTATTAACATACCTCTTTCTGAACTGCATCTGATATTGGTAATGGGAATAAAGCATCAGCAGAAGCCGTAGAAGACGTACTAGCAACATTGGTATTAGTATTGCTTGTTTCACGCAGAACAGATACCCCTTGTGCAGCCCGTAGCTGGAAAAAAATCAACACAATTATCATAAATGCTGTACAAGTTTAATATATTGTGTGCATTGTCATACAATCCTAATATCATTTGATTGCATCCACAATTCAACAATTGATATGTTGTGACATAACATTGCGTGCTAAAACTAAAAATATCATTACATAATTGAAATTAATTTTAAACATGAAACTTACTGGAATTGGAAATATTGTTGGCAATGAGTTGTCACGAAGTCTCATAACATCGAGTGTTCTATTAAAACAGCTTTCCTCAAAATGCAGTGAGCAGAGGTACCAATCCTTTTGCCGAGGATTAATATTTTCCGAGCCGATTGCCTCTAACCATTTTTTTCTCAAAGCTTCATTCTTAGGAAACCTATAAATAAAATAAGCATTAAATATTTTTTATTTTGATAAAACACAACCCTATTCAATAAGTAAACAAATAATGATTTTATCAAATAAAAATATTGACTCTATCACCAAAATATGCACAAATATTTTCACTTTATATATAAATTAATGATTGTCTTTTGTTTTGTTTTCAATCAGAAGGAGTTTAGAGTTTTATTTGTAGAAAACGAGTTACTAACCTATGAAGCGTCAGTTGAGGTTGATTTTTGTTTTTTCTTGCACCACACATCACAATACAACATTTAGTCATTTTGATAAACAGTTTTCTCACACTTCCACGTATTTATTATCCTATTTTCTCGTATTTAAATTGATAAAACTCAATTTTTCCAAATAATATACAGCCTCTTGACAGCACAACTACCACGAAACTCGTTGCAAAAGATGGCGGATCTGGCACGTACCTAAACTTTTGACAGAATTTTACCAAGAATATGCAATAACTGAAATATGTTCGTCTCTTTCGTCAAATGCAATTAAACTGTAGAGTGAAAGAGACAAAGTTATATTTAAAGCTCTGTACCATAAATGCCTGATATTTGTATAAGTAAAAATTTATATATGTTGACAACGGCTTCTCCATAGACTTCCTTGCTCGTTGGTGTAATGAGAAAAGTTTTTTGATCAGCTCCCCCCGCCCCCCGCCCCCCGTCATAAGTTTGTCATATAATGTGACATTGACTAATTAATACAAAAACTAATTGCAACTTATATCATCTTCGACGCCTGGAGATTCGTATCTTGATAAGTTTTATGTTTGAGCCTATGAGGGATAGTATAGGTCTACCAGAATCTGATGGCTTGACTCTAGCAATACCGGGGTAATTGGAATAAAACATTCTGATCCTTTTTTTCCTTTAGCGGCTGATTTTTTTTTATTAAATAAGGGGGCAAACGAGCAAACGGGTCACCTGATGGTAAGCGATTACCGTCGCCCATGGACACTCGCAACATCAGAAGAGCTGCAGGTGCGTTGCCGGCCTCTGTGTGTAAAACATGTAAATATGTATAAATTTATCCAATGATCAAGAATATTTTTTGAAAGCTGTTAAAATTTGCCATCAGATTCTGGTAGACCTATAATAATGTCAAGGATTGGCGCATTTTCTGAAATAAAGCTCCACCTTCTTGTAGGATCTTACTGCTTCATAAATCATAATAATTGATACCTAATACTCTGTAAATGATACTCCCCGATGTAAATGCTCTGGAGGAGACATATTTTGGTCTCGACTCTCGACAGGCCTCGTTCTCAATTAACAGGTTGTGGATTATGATTAGTGGCACGTTTAGGTTTCAAATTTGCAATGAATGCTGGGTTTTTAATTTAACATCAAGATCGCATAGTTTACTCGTATATCAAAATTAGAAAAATCAAAGATCGGAAAGTCACCTTAAGACAACCAGTCCTTTAAAAAGTCCTGATTTTATCTGGTCCCTGCCCCTTGGCCACTTATTTCCGAGTGGGGCAATAAGTTGAGGAGTTTATTGTGTTTTATACAGCCGTGGCCCGCGCGGGGGCCGCACCGGGCCGCGCGGGGGCCAGGAGATAGTTTAGCGGTTTTATGGCGGTCGGACTTACACTGACCACGGGGGACACTACTGTACATAAAAATATCATCATATTCTTATGCAAAACTTATATAATATTTTCTACCGTGTTATTATTATCAAAGATAATAATATAATATTTAGACTGTACATTTACCTGCAAAGAGTAGGTATAGTGTGTTTATCTCCGCTGAACCGATTTTGATGGGTATGGTTCAGCGTTGCCAGATTTTTTTTATGCCAAGTCGGGACTTTCGAACTTTTTGAGTGAAAAAGCGGGATTCTTTAGTCAAAAGCGGGACAAAGATAAAAAAGGTATAAAATCAAAAAAATCAGGACGTCTGGCAACGCTGGTATGGTTCCTGCGCGATAAACTATTATTTGCAACGTATTTCGACGCCCCCACCGAATAACCGGACAATGTGCTATTGTGGGGTTTTTGCTGTTATGCGTTTTTTGGCATCTAGAAGTCAAAATACATCATGTGAATTTTTTTCAGAATTTTCCTATGGATATTTACAAAGATATAAAAAATTATGTGTTTATTCCATAACAATACTTAAAATTGTATTTTACACCAAAAACTGGGCAATAGGCTATTGCGAAAAAATATGTCAAAACGATTTGACGATAAACGAATATTGCACGGTTATTCGGGTAAATACATTGCTGCCTACTGCACATTTCCACTCCTGCACATCCCACTTTCATACTCCTTCCACTCAGGTAGCCGCTGATTACCCGCCTCAGGTTCCCCAGACATCTAACTTCAGCTAACCGAACCATTACAGCTGGCCACCAAGCATTGTTGAAGGCCTCTCCTGTGTCCAGCGATACCATAATATAAATTTTCTCCTTCTCTCTCTTCTTTCTGATGTGGTTCACTAACCTATAGAGGGCGTATTCGGTGCACCTTTGTGGCATAAAGGCATATTGGTTAGGTTTTATTTTGGACAACTTGTAGAATCTGAGTCGAACCACCATCATATCGCGGTGATCATCTCAGTCCACTCACCTCCAGCCTCCAGTCTCAGACCAGCATCAGATCAGTAATCGCAGAGGTTTACACGGGACCCAAGAGTCAGGAATAGTGAGACTTTCTTCATTAAAAAAATAAGATTGTCTGACTGTCCCTGGCTAGCTTTTTTTTTAATGTCTGAAGTCTTCATAGACGTAAGAACGACCAGCGATCATTTTGGAAGACATCAAGTGGTAAAGTTCTTCCTTACATTCGTTAAATTATGTACATTTCTAATATTAATATCATAATCTGTTTCGATTTTTGTAATGAGCATGCGGGTTTTCTCACAAACAAGCATGTATGGGCAATACTTGCTATAAAATAAACTAAACGTGACCGATAAGCAGCGAGATTTGTTACAAATAAACGAGAACGTATTTAGATATTTTCTTCTTTCGCAAATACTCCTAAGAAGTGCTTAAAATTGTCACGACAGCACTTGTTACAGCTTCACGCCTGCAAGCAGCTGTTGTCAGACAGTCAAACGTTATTCATGGAAGTGGTCCTGCAGCCTGCAGGTCCTAGTGGGTTCCAACTCAGTATTTAATTAGGAATGCGATTGCTAGATACTATAAGATGTGCTGCTACAGTATTGTGTGTGTGTATTGTATTGTAACGTGAGAAGTTTTTAACATAGTTTTGAACTTGATTACATTGAACTGTACTACGATGTAGATAGAAGTCGACGATTAAACCACCATCATAATATAAGAAAAGGCCTATGATCCTCTCGGAACACTGTCTAAAGCAAATTCCTGCCATTATCATTCATTTTATTAGAACATAATATGATATTGATTATTGTAACACCAACTCAGGTGGCGATGAGGGTTATGAATTATGACTAACGTTGTAATTAACTGCAATGATTATAAGTACTATTAAAATGATAGAGCCAGTCTCCAGAGTGTATTTTTTCGAATCTAGAGCTGATTCGATTGCAAGAATGTCATTTATGACATCAAATAATGAATGTATTTAAACAAAAATACATATTATTTTTATTTTACTTATAGTAGAAAATCATTGGAATAAACCACAATGACTATAATTATAAAGTGTACAATATTTTTTAATCACCGAAAAGTAAAGTAATAGGTGTTTACCAATATTTTTATCCTAAACAATTTCCCCGAATAATATTGCAATGAGATATTATATGTGCATTTTATTACAGCCGAAACGCAAAATTACCCGAATAACCATGCAATAGACAATGATGATCAGAGCTTGGCCTACTCCAGAACGATAAGTTGCGTTTTGCTTTATTAAAGAAAAACCTTTGGTGGCAATTAAATATTATTGAAATAGCAAGATGGGCAAAAAAATTAGCTTTCATTTGAGATATAAAAAGTCTTTGAAGCTTTTTTTTTAACGGAGTTATTAACAAAAATCAGTTTTTTGGCTCTCCTGAACATTTTAATTTTTTCGATTGTCCGGTTATTCGGTGGGGGCGTCGATTTATTATTTATTATACATGTGCAATGTGCATGCTTGCTACTGTCGCCAGCAATATTTCCGAAATCCAGACCAATACGACCTGCAAAGCCTTCAAGAAGAGAGCTCTATAATTATTCCCTCTTATAATGCCGGCAACGCAACTGCAACTCTTCTGATGTTACGAGTGTCCATGGGCGTCGGTAGGCTCTGCTTTTCATCAGCTAATCCGTTGGCTCATATTTTGTCCCCTAATTTTATTAAAAAAACGCTCAGTTAAAATCAAGATATGTACATGCCTTGTTAGTGCGCTGATAATTAATTAATAATACCTACCAGTGTATACTGTCCGTACTCCGTAGTGCCTGTAGCTGTAGTATAAACTGTAAGGTGTAGTGTACACTGACGTAATTATACAGCAATTTGTGGTACGATGTTGGGGAGGGCGCGGGCACATTGTCGCCTCGGCCGTCAAACACAAAAACAGGGACGGTTCGGACAGCAGACAGGACTAATATTAGTTTTTTACTAATATTTGTTAGTTTCTTGCGGCTCCACAGTCCAAACGCGCAGGTAAATAAGGAATTTTGCGCTAAAATTGACGTGTTATTTCCTTCCTGGATTATGTCCTTCTCCGTTAGAAAAATTAATAAATAATAGTATTGACATCTGTGCCAAATTACATAAAAACGGAACCGACAACTTCGCGATTATATTGAGATTTGAGGATCCAACATGGTCCTTTTAAGTAAGCAAGACAGGTGATTACGTATTTTGTGACAGGTAAGTAACAGGCGTTTAACAGCAGATTGCACAATATCTACTATAGACTGTCAAAAATTGCGTATTTTATTCGACAGCTGATATCAAGCGCTGCTACTCTCACAGTGAACTCTATACAAGGGACACATACAGTATGTAACACGCCCTGAACTCTAACTAAAGTATTATCATTTATCGCTTAGTTTTGTTAAGGTACAAGTTGGAACCGAGTGACACGTGACAACTGCAGACGACGTGCCGTCGCGTCGCGACACTACTGCCCCCCTAGACAAGTGGCAAGCGACTAACGCTACGCTAACGCTACAAAATATAATATGGGATTTGACATTAGTATTCGCTAGCGAAGCGATGACTTATGTCAAATCGCATACATTTTGTAGCGTTAGCGTTAGTCGCTTGCCATTTGTCTAGGGGAGCTGGATTCTATGTATTCCGCAGCTAGCGACACGAAGCTAGCGACACTTATAGAAATTATACATACAAACCAGTAGTGTCGCGACGCCACGTCGTCTGCTGTTGTCGCATGTCGCTCGGTTCCAACTTGTACCTTTACACCCAACGAGTTTATGAGCGAATTGCTGTCTATAAAACATCTGCTAGATACGTCCTGCCGTGTGCGGCGCGGGCGCGGTGTGACAATGTACCCGCGCACCACTACTACGTGAGTCGTGACAATGTCGCCGGCACCTAACACTCGATATATTGACGGGATAGCGCCACGTTATACACTATAGAACAGGGCTTCCCAAACTTATTTGTACTGTGACGCCCTTGGGACTTTACCATTTCTTTACGACGCCCCTCAACTCAGCCCCCAAAAATACTTTCCAATTTTAGAACCAGCCTAGACATAGGTTATATTATAAGAAGATTATTTGGACATTTATATTTTTTTTGGAAATAGTAACCAAATCAAAACAAAAGCATAACAATTAAAATAGATATTAAAGCCAGCAAGACTGGCTAATGTGAAGGATGCACTTGCTTTTCTGAGCATAGCATCTGAAACCGGGGATGTATAATAAATTAATAACATAAGGCGCGCGGTGCTCACTGGATTTGGTTGTGTTGAGAATTGAGATGCGACGCCCCGGGGCGTCGTCGCGACGCACAGTTTGGGAAGCCCTGCAGTATAGAAGCTACTACTAGATATTAATACCGAATATTATGAGTTTATGAGCCGAAATTCAAATTCGGACAAAGGTGATCGCACATTTATCGGAACACACGCGCCGAACGCGCCGCATTTTCTAATTCGTTGTATGAAACAATGTGAAACCTCGCAGTTCGCACAGGTACTATGCGGACACCCTTAAACTTTCTTAAAGTAGGTACAATGACTTTGAGGGTGTCTAGCAGTGGGAAGCAACTGTCAAAAATGTCCGGCACTGCCTACTGGAAGACGTATAACAAACGATACTTCTTCTTCATCATCTACTTTGTTCACTCCATGTTCCCAGTTTATCTAGGGTTAGGTAATAGGTTACATCTCAATGGGTTAGCCGTTAGGTCTTGTGACAAAAGATTACGGGGAATGTTTTTTCACGGGCGAAGCCGCGTGCAATTTCTAGCGCGACAAACATACGTATTTTATTACATATTAGCAATGGCATTGTGTGAGCTATTTATTGTCCGGTATCCCCACGTAGCTGTCCATTTATATTAATTTGTTCATCATCAGCAGTCCGCTCACGTCCTCCAGCTACGTTCGACTTCCGCGGTATTGTCCGACTGACAGACAATCGGATCGATTGGACAGGCAACGATTCTAGTGCCTCGAATCTCCTAATCGCAATTAAACCAAGAATTGGTCCCCTAGTGTGTTAGCACTGTTAGCAGTACGAGTACTATTATATATTCTGTGGCAGTACTCACTACTCACAGCTGTAGTACCTTTACAATCATACTAGTTATCGTTTCACTTGGTTCTGCCCGCGCGAATGAGGAATTCTTCGGGAACCGGACATTTTCCCAGTTAAAATTAGCCTATATTTTTCCTTATACCAGTACTATTATAATATATTCTGTGCTTATACACCTTACAGTCTACTCTAGTGGGTCAATTACTTTGTTGTAGGTTAGTACCATCAAGAAATTGATTTATAGGCTTCATAGGTCATTTGGTCGGATGATGTCAATTCAATGTCAACGGCTGGATTTGACATAAAACGACCAAATTACATAGGCCCGCCATCTACTTATGAATCAACATTCTCTGATAGTACGTAGATATATGGTAGTTAAATTTCAATAATAAGTTCTATTATACAAAAAGTATATTGTTTGTACCTACCTGATTTCTATAACCAGCTGGACGATTCTGTGTCGTACATTTTGTGAGTTAATCACTGAGTTAGTAACGAAACGGAAGAGTGAGTATTCACTTGAATACAAAAGTGAGACTTTCCGTTACTCACTGAATTATTCAAGTGAATACAAAAGTGAGATTTCCGTTACTCACTCCTCCGTTTCGTTACTAACTCAGTGATTAACTCACAAAATGTACGATACAGAATCGGCCAGCAGTTCCATCAATGGGATTAGCCGGTTCCAATTAATTTATCGTTTATTATTAATTTATAAAATACGTTTTGAAACCGATGCCAGTCGCCAACTGAATAATGGATTGCGCGCTCATATAATATCATGTATAACCATTGTTCCACATTTTGCATTTTTGTGTCAAAACTCAAAACACAGTTAACCAACTACAGCGATCAGAAAGGTACTGTTTTTGGCAGGATGTATGATTGTTTCGTAGAGTACTGCATAACTTTCCTAACAACTCACTCAGACAATTTTAATGATGATTAAACAACTAATGAAGAGTTTGACATTTTATGGGGCTTGTGTCAAACACTTTATTTAATTACTTACAGTCAGTTAAGTCATTCATATTCGCCAGTGAGTGCGGAAGTAAAAGATAAAATGAACATACAAGTACAACTTTAATTTAATAAAGATCCTGTCAGAGTTTCTGTCTAGACTCTAGCCCTTTACTGAATTAAAGTTAAGAAATCATTTAATATCTCTGAGTGTTGCCGTTAGGGCTTAATATAGACATAAAAAAGTGTTGCTGTTGTTTAATTGAGGAAAATCAAATGAAAATTGTCTACATAATTTTTTGTGGATACGCTAATCGTGACTCGTTTTGTCGTTGTGATATTTTGAAGGTTTTTTTAGATGACAGGTACATTATAGTTTAAGTTAGCATAGTGAATATTTTAGTGGTTTTCTGTCGATCCTGGGTACATATTATACAGTGTAACAAAACTAAGTGATAATAGTTTATATATGGACCTCTGATGCCCGAAATAAAATGAAATAAAATAAAATAAAAAAATACTGTAGGGTGTGTATGTGTTCCTTGTATTTTTCACTGTGAAAGTAGCAGCGCTGAAAGGCCCATTTTTTCACTTTTGTATGGGAAAACGCCCCAGCGTCACGAGTTTCCCCAAACAAAGGTGAAAAAAAATTGGTCTTTGAGCGCTGCTACTTTCACAGTGAACTCTCCACAAGGAACACATACACACTTATTATTATCAGCCTACAGTGTCCTACTGCTAGGCAAAGGCCTCCCCTCTTGCTGTCCACCCTAAAGTATTATCATTTAGTTTTGTTACACCCGGGGTAATATATAAAATTGAAATCGTCAATTTCGTCAATGAAGTAACCCAAAATTACTTAGTAACTATTTAATAGGTATTTAGTACTTAATCTAGTGCCCAAAGTACAAACTGACACGAGAGTTGCAACGGTGAAATATTATGTTATGACTGCTGCAGTCATGGTGGTCCAATGCCCGAAAAAAGTGATATCTTTGAAAAACTTGACTTCGTTTCTGAGGGTTTTTGGCATTTCCAAATTCGGTGAAAATTAAGTAATTGAAAGAAATCCTTTAATGCCTAATTTAATTGGGAATATGACGCTAAGGTTTGACCAGAGAGCGCTTCTAGCACACACAGTAAACAATCCGGCCAAAATCTGACATGTTGCACACGTCATTTAATATTATCAAAAAATTGATAATATTAAACTGTATACTAATTACTATAGACGCCGCGCCGGTAACTCCGTCGCGTTGTGCTGAAATCCGTTTATCGCGCGGCCGGGAACTGTAAATTTTTCCTTTCCTTTCCCAGGATTCAGAGTACCTCCATAACAAATTTCAGCGGCTCAGCGGTTTGGGCGTGATTCGTGGAGAGGTAAAAGACGTCTGTCTTTTTTCACATTTATAATATTAGTAGCATTTAGCACGGACCCTATTCATGGAGAAATTGTATGTAATTGTCTTCTCTCAAATCGCGAATCTGCCAACACGATATTTCTTTGTTTACGTTCCACAAAGGTTTGTATGCAGCCTTCGCTCTCACGTGTCTTGCATAGCAAACATCTAGCCATATAGGTGTTCCCGTACCCGTAGCGCTGTTAGTGCCAGGACTGCGCCCGCGCAGCTCGCTCCTATGTGTTCCATGTGAGTATATACGCGATTTTCAAATATTTGCCGCGTTTTTTTTTTCAAGTTTTGAATTTCGAACAGCATTTGGCGTCTATGGCGAATTATTTGCGTGTTTAGAGTTTTCGACAACCCTTTTGAATTTCGAACAACATGGTGTCCTTAGAAATCAGTAGTTTTTTTTCACAGTTAGATTTTTTTGCAGTTTTGACTTGGTTTTTTGTTGTGTATTGAAAAGTTACAGTTCTTTCTTAAATTTTGGAAAATTGACAACCCTTTTGAAATTGGTGAAACATGGCGTCTTTCCTGACGGAATCGGAACAGCTGATGTTGATTGTTGACAATTAGGTTTTTAAGTTTTCTATTTTACTTTTTGGTCGCGTTATTTGAAGTTTTTTATTTAATTTTTGCAAATTGACAACCCTTTTGAAAATCGAACATGACATCTTCGGTGACAAAATCAGGACAGGTATTTTTACTGTTACACAGTGCGTCAAAAAAGTGAAGAAATTAAAAAGTGGCAACATCGTAGTGTCATCCCTTTTTTTAACCGACTTCCAAAAAGGAGGAGGTTATAATAATTATGTTCTTAGATTGATTTGAAACTTTTGAAAGGCATGACACTACGATGTTGCCACTTTTTAATTTCTTTACTTTTTTGACGCGCTATAATATATTGGTTATTTTTATTTTTAGCCGTGTCTTTATATATTTTTTTTTTAATTTCGTAACAGCCCATTCGAGAATCGAACAAGTCGGCTAATCAGGCGAATGTTTACAGTTTTTCCATAACTAATAGCGATCGTGTATACTAAGGGCAAGGGCATTGATCGGAGTATTGACCCTCGCGGCCGGTTCGCACGCGCCAACTTTATACTTTTTTCAATATGGCCGCCTATTGCGTTTATTGCCAGTGGACTTGAAATGATTTAATAGTTGAAACTTGTAGGCGTTGTAGCAACTAGCAGATGCCTTATGCACAATAATAATTTAAATACGATTGGTTGACGGTTGTGTACATTAAGCAATTTTTTTTTAAATTTGATTTTAAATATTAAGGGCCCGGGTTACCCTCGAAATTTTCATACATTCTTAATACCAAAATCATTTTCTCAATTTCAAATTTCAAAAAATATTTTTTTATTATTTAAATATTTTGTAGTAAATTTACTATTTATTTATATATTTTTTAGTGTTTTTGTCTATTTTTTGGTGTTACAATATTTAGTAGTAAATTTACTAAAAAATATTTAAACACAAAATTTTTTTTTTAGTATTTAAATATTTTGTAAAAAAAAATTATTCAGGACCCTAGGTAATTACTATCTTAGGCTGAAAAATAACTCAAACATCCTACTAATATTATAAAGGCGAAAGTTTGGATGTATGGATGTATGGATGTATGGATGTTTGTTACTCTTTCACGCAAAAACTACTGAACGGATTTTAATGAAACTTTACAATAATATAGCTTATATATCAGAATAACACATAGGCTATAATTTTAACCGACTTTCAAAATGGAGGAGGTGTTATGTTCGTTTTTTTATGTTCAACGATTACTCCGCCGTTTGTGAACCGATTTTCAAAATTTTTCTTTTGGTGTATAGGTTATCATCTCTATTTGCTACCACATTCATAAAAGTGGTGACCTAAAGAAGGGATCCCTAAGAAATCGAGGGAACTACGCAAAATGTATATGGAAACATGTGGTGACTTCGGTTTCGTTAGCAGTATTCTAAGCATATGCTACCAAAAGTAAGATTTTGCACCATCTTGGTGCAAATACATACCATGGTTCGGAAGGTGCTGAGAGAACTCCTATCTCTTTATAGATACAAGTTTGGGAGTTTCGACGTTGTTTTAAGAACTGAAAGCAACTACTACTGCTATTACTATGCAAATTACAATCATCATTATCATCATCACTACCATTTAAAACCATTACAAGTACCATGCATCGTCCCATTATGACCCTTTTATTGGTACTTTTTATAGTCTTTTAGATCGAGACTAGAGTTTGTCAAGCGATATAAAAATTATAGATATCCTACTAATATTATAAAGGCGAAAGTTTGGATGTATGGATGTATGGATGTTTCTTACTCTTTCACGCAAAAACTACTGAACGGATTTTAATGAAACTTTACAATAATATAGCTTATATATCAGAATAACACATAGACTATATATAATTTTAATCGACTTTCAAAATGGAGGAGATGTTATGTTCGTTTTTTTATGTTCAACGATTACTCCGCCGTTTGTGAACAGATTTTCAAAAATCTTTTGGTGTATAGGTTATCATCTCTATTTGCTACCACATTCATAAAAGTGGTGACCTGATGAAGGGATCCCTAAGAAATCGAGGGAACTACGCAAAATTTATATGGAAACATGTGGTGACTTCGGTTTCGTTAGCAGTATTCTAAGCATATGCTACCAACAAGTAAGATTTTGCACCATCTTGGTGCAAATACATACCATGGTTCGGAAGGTGCTGAGAGAACTCCTATCTCTTTATAGATACAAGTTTGGGAGTTTCGACGTTGTTTTAAGAACTGAAAGCAACTACTACTGCTATTACTATGCAAATTACAATCATCATTATCATCATCACTACCATTTAAAACCATTATAAGTACCATGCATCGTCCCATTATGACCCTTTTATTGGTACTTTTTATAGTCTTTTAGATCGAGACTAGAGTTTGTCAAGCGATATAAAAATTATAGATATCCTACTAATATTATAAAGGCGAAAGTTTGGATGTATGGATGTTTGTTACTCTTTCACGCAAAAACAACTGAACGGATTTTAATAAAACTTTACAATAATATAGCTTATATATCAGAATAACACATAGGCACAGAATATATAATAGTACTCCGTAACATAGGCTATAATTTTAACCGACTTTCAAAATGGAGGAGGTGTTATGTTCGTTTTTTTATGTTCAATGATTACTCCGCCGTTTGTGAACCGATTTTCAAAATTTTTCTTTTGGTGTATAGGTTATCATCTCTATTTGCTGCCACATTCATAAAAGTGGTGACCTGATGAAGGGATCCCTAAGAAATCGAGGGAACTACGCAAAATTTATATGGAAACATGTGGTGACTTCGGTTTCGTTAGCAGTATTCTAAGCATATGCTTTATGGATATGCTTATTGGAGTTGTCCGGGGTGCCATCACACAAGCTGGAATTAAAGGTAGGAGTACCGGTTTTGTTGATGCGTAATCTGGACGCACCAAGATTATGCAACGGTACTCGGTTGCGAGTTACCGAACTTGGAAGGCACATAGTGAAGGCCACAATTTTAACTGGAGAAGCCAAGGGAGACAATGTCCTCATACCGCGCATTCCAATTATACCCAATAACTTGCCATTTAATTTTAAACGCCTGCAGTTCCCTTTAAAAGTCGCATTTTCAATGACAATTAACAAATCGCAGGGCCAAACCTTAAAGATAGCAGGCTTACATTTGGGTTCGCCATGTTTTTCTCACGGTCAGCTCTATGTGGCTTGCTCACGTGTTTCCAAAGCAGAAAATCTGCACGTTTATGCCGAAGGAAAGAAATCATTCAATGTAGTGTATAGGAGCATACTGCAGTAGCTACATTTAGGTCTCTGCAATGATCTTAGAAAAATATCCGAGACAGTATAATTATGTCTAACTTTTAAGATTAACTCACTATATCCTTTTTATGGTAATCGCGACCGTGTTTTCAACAACCACGCGAACGAAGTCGCGGGCACTGCTAGTGTTAAATATTTTCGTATGAGAAAATGATTTTGGTATTCAGAATGTATGAAAATTTCGAGGGTAACCCGGGCCCTTAAGTATATCAAAAATCTTTCTTTCATTAAATAGATAAATTAATACAGAAATATGTAACTTACTTATATTAAGTAAGTTACATGTTTTCACGCTAGAGGCAGCACTAGCACAGACGGTAAACAAAAAGTTATGTTTGACGTTTGACAACATTTCTGTCAATATTCTGATATGACGGGTGAAACATGTCGGGTGTTGGTCGGATTATTTACTGTTATGTTCAATATTCCCTATTAGTTTTTATTTGCGAAATCCCTTTAATGTGTGCGTGCGTTGATTCTGGCGATTTAAGTAGTATAAAAATCGGCCAAATGCGAGTCGGAATCACGCACGAAGGGTTCCGTACCATTATAGAGCAAAATTAGGCCATAAATTGTGTTTTTTGTATGGGAGCCCCCCTTATTTTTTTATTTTATTTGAATATTATTATTAAATATTAAAGTACACATATAACTCAGGATTTTGTGAAAAATTCAAGCACCTACCTGTTGCCATTTTTGATATAGAGCAAAAAAGGCCAAAAAAAATCACGTTTGTTGTATGGGAGCCACCCTTAAATATTTATTTTATTTTATTTTTAGTATTTGTTGTTATAGCGACAACAGATATACTTAGTCTGTGAAAATATCAAATCTCTAGCTATTACCGTTCTTGAGTTACAGCCTGGAGACAGACAGACAGACGGACAGACGGACATACAACGAAGTCTTAGTAATATGGTCCCGTTTTTACCCTTTGGGTACGGAACCCTAAAAATGGTCTACATGTTAGGGGCGTCCATAACTTGCGTAAGACATTTTTGATGACCTTTTTAACTCCTTCATTATGAGATGCATCTCGATATCGGAGAGAGGAGGGAGAAAAAATGTAGAGTACTTACTTATTAAAAATAGTAAAAGTTTTGAATAGGTGCTCAACTTGTTAAAATGTATCAATACTATACTTTCACGTCGCGCTGTGTTGTTGTGTTTGCAGTTATTCGTCGGTGAAAATGTCAAGTTCGATAAAACTAACACAACTTGGCAAAATTTGCTAAAAAGTAACTTTTTCTGGGATTCCTTTAAATTTGATTAAATTTCGATGATATTTGACTTTCCCACTTCCCCCAAAATACCTTGCGTAATTTCTGGACGTCCCCCAGTTTGTATTTGGTTCGTGTGGTGCCTTGACATAATGAATTATAATTTATAAGTATTTGTTAGGTATTAACTGAGGAATTAACTATTTACATTATTATCTATTATGTTCTATAATTATTATTATAACTAGCTGTCCCGGCAAACGTTGTTTTGCCATATAAAGTATTTCTACTTCATCAGTTGATCAAAAATCTTCCCCCCTCTTTTGTCCCCTAAGGGGCTTATATACCAAATGTTGAGTTGGAAAATACAGTAAATAATATGAAATAAGTCCATTAAAGAAAAAAAATTGATACAAAATCTTACCCCCTCTTTGGTCCCCTCAGAGGGGTGGGGGGTAAAATTTTATATACCAGATCAGTTTGCAAATCGGATCAGTAGTTTTTTTATTAAAGAAAAAAGTTTGAAAAAATCTGACCCCCTCTTTTGTCCCCTTAGAGGGGTGGGGGGAAAATTTTTTATACACCAGATGTTAAGTTGGAAGAAGACCAATATATTATCTGCGAAAACCGCATTCAAATCGGATCAGTAGTTTTCGTGTGATGCTGGAACAAACATACAGACAGACAGACAGACAGACAGACAAAAAACTAACCACATTTTTGGCTTCTATAGCGATGTAGTAACACCTCCTGCTTATAATTTTTTGAATATCTTTATTGTACAGAATTTTCATTTCTACAGTTTTATTATATGTATAGATGTTGGCACAGGAAAACATACAAGGTACCTATTCCTAGCCCTTATTCATTGTGTCAAGTTCAACAACACAGGTCATTAATTGTACGGATAATAATAATATTATGTTGATCTAAAGTTTTTAACTTATGGGATTTCTAACACAAACATTAATAGAACATCAACTTTCCCTGGACTTTTACAAATATGTCAAGAGCAAAATTAGCAAAATCAGACGTTTACGAGTTTCAGCGAGACTTAACTACTTACCAAATTTAAATTTCATTTCCATATACTGTAAACTATAATATTATTTTAGGATGTGTCTTTAGTTTTTTATATTGAATTCACTGTGAAAGTGGCAGAGCTGAGAGAGTTACTGTTTTAACTTCTGTATGGGCTTTCTGACGCTGAGGCGCTTGCCAATACAAATCCTTAAAAGTTGCTCTTTCAGCGCTGCTACTTTTACAGTGAAATATGTACAAGGGACACAATATACGCAAAGAGTCCACCGTGAAATCCTGTATAGATACTTAGGTACATACAAATCCATGGACCAAGAACATAGAAAAACTTTTAGTTGGTTCCCGACAAAAAACCGACGACCACTCGCTCAGCCACTGAGACACTGAGGTCGTTTCTAGTAAGAAGATTGTACGCTATTAGTGTTAAACATTATTTTAAACCGTAAAGTTAATATACCTAGCGGAATAGAGCAACAAACTCGAGCTGTCAAACGTAACCGAAATTGGTTCTCATCTGTGTGAAAAATATGTGTACGTATACACTTACACAAGCATGATTGAATTCTATGAGATTAAATTGTCAACAGTCAGCCCCGGGCTGACGGTCGTCAAAAAAAAGAGTGATGCTGTCATGTATCACACGTCTCTTTTTACCACGCAGTGTTACTGATAGTGACATCTCGCTTGCTCAGGCCTTTGTTTCTCTATTCCGCTAGGTATATTAACTTTATGTTTTAAACCAAAAACCGAAAGCACAGTCAATAACGTAGCTTAATCACAAATGTATGCGTAATGTTACAGTTAACAGTTCTGTAGTGCTCTTACATCCAAAATATACTGACACAGGGAAAATGTACATTCAGATTTATTCTACCTATACCAGGAGCTATATTACGTCGACAACATGAGGTTCATTTTCAAATAAACTGTGTAACTCTGTTACTGATATATTTTAATGATTCCATTTACCACTTTGCATATTATATTAGGTCGACATTTTTATTCCCTTTTACGGTTTTGTACGTTTTTAACCGACTACGACGTGGAAAGAAGGGTGATATCAGCTGATGCCTTGCCGAAAAACTTTTATCTCCGTTATAGAGGGTGAATGCAGTAAAACTTATAATGTAGACTATTTTCTATTGTTACATATTTGTGGTAAATTTCAATAAAATCTATAATAATTAATAAGCAAATAATAATATCTTCTTTCTAATCATTTTCGCTCTACGAACAAACATAATATTTTACAACAGCCATACAAGCAGGTTCAGCTTATGCTCAGCAAATGCGAAAGAATGGCCAAATACTGACAGGTACAAAAAATTACAACTTTTCCCCATCTGCGGTTAAATCTCCCGTAAAAATTAAAATATCTGTGTTATTCCGATTTTTCGCACATCGTTAGCGATGACAACTTGGCTAAAGGGTCTCCAAAGTCACTTCAGGCACTCGACCCGCGTCTCATTTACAAATCTTAATTAAGCCCAACACTAGCTATTATGAGAGCTCCTTAGAAATGCACTGACCCTAACGACGTCCGCCATGCTTATAAAAGAAAATAAAAGCGGCCAAGTGCGAGTTGGACTCGCCCACGAAGGGTTCCGCAGCAGCAATAAGGTTTATTTTTATGAAATCAAAAGGTTTTTGATTTATTTTTATATTTCAGTCGATTTAATGAAATTTAGATTAAGGTTAACCATTTATTACGTATAAAAAAAACTACTGGCTAGATCTCGTTCAAACCAATTTTCGTTGGTAGTTTTTATAGGAATCTACATCATATATTTTTTTTAGAATTATCATGCCTCTACTTTAGAAATTAGAGGGGGGGTGGACACACATTTTACCACTTTGGAAGAGTCTCTTTCGCAAACTATTCAGGTTAGAAAAATATGATATGAGAAACCTCAATATGATTTTTGGAGACTTATCCATAGATACCCCACACGCATAGGTTAGATGAAAAAAAAATTTTTTGTTTCAGTTGTACCTATGGGGACCCCTAAAATTTTTAATAATTTTTGCATTTTTGCATCAAAATCTTAATGCGGTTCACAGACTACATCTACTTACCAAGTTTCAATAGTATAGCTCTAATAGTTTCGGAGAAAAGTGGCTGTGACATACGGACAGACAGACAGACAGACAGACATGACGAATCTATAAGGGTTCTTTTTTTGCCATTTTGGCTACGGAACCCTAAAAACATGGCGCTCGGCTATTTAGCTGCGCATAACTAGATGCTTCTTGTAGCTTCGCTTCCAGGTATGGTGCATTCCAGGGATGATAAGTAAAATATAAATAAACTAGATAACGATAAAACTCCATTGCGTCAAAATCCGCTAACGCGGGAACCGTACACCTTATCGGGATAAAAAGTATCTTATATCCCTTCCCACGACTCCAAGTATCTCTATACCAAATTTCAGCTAAATTAGTTCAGCGGTTTGGGCGCAAAGAGATAACAGACAGACCGACACACTTTCTCTTTTATAAGTATGCATTAGTATGTTGTATAACATTTTCAAACCTGAGCTTTTCAGAATCTGAAAAGCTCAGGTATGAAAATGTTATCTGAAATCCAGATATCCTATAGTAAGGCAGTTAACACTCGAGAGCGTCCGTGGCCTAATGGGTAAACCTTTGGTTCGCACTCGCAGAGGGTGCAGGTTCGATCCCGGGTGGAGGCGTGTACCAATGAGACATTTTCAGATCTCAAGTACATAATACGGACGCTCGTACGGTGAAGGAAAACATCGTGAGGAAACCCGCACATGGTTGGTCCCAGACGTATTGACTAGTTCTTTCCTCTGGACTAGGCCGACTGTATTGCGAGAATGCCGTATGCGCTTGGGCAACCATACGGTCATTTAAAACTTCTGTCCTAGGCACTACAGTATTTGAAGAGTGGTTACTTCGCTCTGAAAATACCGTATAAATCATCCACAATGGATGCAAAGGCCTAGTTTTTTTTTTAACACTTCTCGGGCGTTGAACTTTTTACTTCTAGTTTTTAAATGCCCAAAACGCTCAACCACTGAACCACAGAGACCGTCAATGGTTAAAGGCCATAGCTTCTTTCGCGTGTATCCTGCACTGCAGGAGCCGTACATTTTTTTTAAAGCACGTGGCATAGTTAATATTTTTATTTTCCGCATTTCCGCGTGATTTAGCTTGTAGTTTTTGTATTTAGTATGCTGGGTAACACATATTATGTACGTCATGAATCATGATTCACGATAAATATCGCCCATACTTATTAATATTATGTGAGTTTGTTCAGTAGACCAAACAGTACAATATGTATAATATTTACATATTTATATTCTTTATTTACTTACTTTAAAATACACTAATAAGTAGGTAATTATATTATCGGTCAGTTATGAGTTTACGTCAAAATGCACCGCGGCGCGGCGCGGCAGGATAGTTAGATATTATCATCACTACATAGTATAAAACAAAGTCGCTTTCTCTGTCCCTATGTCCCTTTGTATGCTTAAATCTTTGAAACAACGCGACGGATTTTGATGCGGTTTTTTTTAATAGATAGAGTGATTCAAGAGGAAGGTTTATATGTATAATAACATCCATTAAATAGTGGAAAAGTACTGTTATTTTTGAGGTTTCTAATGTGGTGTCGTAAATAATTACATTTTTCCGCTTACATTGCAAACGCAGGCTGAACCCTACGAGTTTTATCAAAATAATGTACTAAGTATTGTACACATTGAAAAGGTCTACAGAAAAGTCCGTGATGGTATATGTCTATCTCTTATGGATAACCCACAATAACTTTTTTTTGTCATTTACTTTTTACGACTAATAATGGCTAATTTTCGAAGCGATTTTAACGAATACAGCATTAATCCTTAACCAATTAAATACCTTGAATACATTGTTCATTTAATATAGATCTATATGGCCCTTTACACCGTATGATTTAAGTGAATATTTTCGAAGATATTACAGATTTAAAAATTGCGGGACGTAGCGTTTGCGGCGGTACCGGCCGGCCGCCCGGTGCGGCAAGAGCGTGCCTATATAAATAGCGCGTCTGAGGCCGAGGTTTTCCCTATAGCACTTTGAATTTAGCAGCGATCGGACGCGTTTATTATAAAAACGTGCTTTTCAGCGCGACAACGTATCAGTAATTATAAGAAAGTTACGATAAATAATTGTATGATAGTAGTTTTAAAATATAAATTATATTCTATTCTAAGGTTAATTTTTAAATCGCACTTATAGTAATTATAAGTACCTACATAAGGTGAGATAAGATTAGATTAAATAAAACCATAATTTATGGATTGCAATTTATCAAAACTACTGAATCGATTTTAATCACGTAGGCTATATATTTTATACCCGTGCGAAACCGGAGCGGGCCGCTATGTTTTTATATACAACGTTCACAGTTTTTCTGTAGTGTATTTAGTATCAGCATTGCACCCGTGCGAAGCCGGGGCGGGTCGCTAGTTTTCATATAATATTATGTAGTAAACTAGCGACCCACCCCGGCGTCGCACGGGTATAAAATATATAGCTACTGAAAAAATGATTAAAATCGATAGCCTATGATCCTTCACGTGGTCTACTTATCTGTGCCAAATAACATAAAAAATGCTCCAGTAGTTCGCGTGATAAGCCCTTTCAAATAATTTCCTCCGTTTTTTCCACATTCTCCTATTCTATAGGCTATATTTTATCACGCTAAGACTGCGTGATAAAATACCTATAGCCTATATAGCCTTCCTCAATAAATGGGCTATCTAACACTGAAAGATTTTTTCAAATCGGACCAGTAGTTCCTGAGATGAGCACGTTCAAGTTAGCCCTTTTAAGGTGACGCCTTGATAATTTGGCTGTAGCGATGTCTATTTTTCTCAGCAATGACTAAAGCTAAGAAATTAAAGTTCACTGTCAGTATTCATCATGTCTTTGTCTTTGAATCACCCATAGCATAACACGATTGATCAACTTTTATAACACAGAATAATCAATCAAAAAGACCTCTGTAAAAAAAGGGATTTCTATTTTGCCAACAGAGGAGAGTGATATAAGCTTCCAAAATTTGTACATAAATTGGTTCTAGCATACACTTTAATTTGCCCATAGCTTATATGAAATGTATTTATGATTTTTAAATTACGCAACAAAAACCATTTTGTCGCTACGCCCTTTCCATTTTTTTGTTGTTCCATTGCTTGTTTTCTATGAGAGGCCGGGCCAGCCTCGCATAGAAAACAAGCAATCTAAAACACATCCAACACGGTTTTTTACTTTAACGTGGCGTCACCTTAAATAATTCTCCCCGTTTTTTCCACATTTTCCTCTATTTCTTCGCTCCTATTAGTCTTAGCGTGATAAAATATAGCCTATAGCCTTCCTCGATAAATGGGCTATCGAACACTCGGCATCAAAATCTGTTGCGTAGTTTAAGGACGCTATTACAAATATCAGCGATTTTCCGGTATCCTATTAAAGAATTAGGAGTCAAACTGCGAGGATATTTTGGTTTCAAATGAAAGATAATATATTCATCTCCACGACTGTACCATAAAAATTCTATAGCCGCATACAAAATTTTCACATAAAATACGTTTTAACCATCACAATAATCGCAAAATATGAAAAAAATGGGGTCTAATTAGGTACCTTAATATCTAAATACACTGAACTGAGGAAAATAAATATACAAAAAAATTGTTGCTTATTTAGTCCTCTATAAAGTCCGCTAAAAATTTTATATAAAAATAAACAACTTTTCCAGTTATAAGAAAAATAAGAACATTTCTCAAATTTTTTCATACATTTTCGCCATATCAAAAACGCGGCGAGCGTCATAACCGCCTCTGTACAAGGCGCGCTAATATGAATCTTATTTTAATGTCATTAACGTCGATATTCGTACTGACAGACATCCGACCTGCTAATTAAAAAGTTGGAGCATTCTTAAAAGATTATTATAAAAGGGAACAAAGGGACATGAGGGAAAAAAGCGACTTTGTTTTATAATATTATGTATAGATGAAGTATAAAAGTATTATGGTCAGAGTATTACAATACATATAATATAATTTCTTGTACTGAATATAATATATTTTTTCAAATAGACAGACCGACGGACAGACAGCGGAATCTTATGGTCCCGTTTCCATCGGGTACAGACTCTACAAGTTCCAATGCTGTAGAACCCTTAAAACGACGACGCTACGGAACCCTCCGTGCCGCTAGTAGTCTAGCACCTCGCACACGGAACCCCGCTCAGTTCATTACATTAGCATGTGGAGCAGTTGGCAGCAGGCCCGCTGTCACGTTGCTGGCGCGACTTCACACTTGTACAAAGATCTCTAAACTCAATAGGAATACTTACATAGGGATACTTTTGAGTCTTGATATAACACGATACTTAAAAAAATACAAATACGGACGGACAGACAGACATTCCGTAGCCAAAATGGCAAAAAACGGAACCCTAAAAATCCGTGTTTTTAAACCCCATAAAAAAGAAGGGTGTTATAAGTTTGTTGACGTGTCTGTCTGTCTGTGAGTTCGTAGCATTCTAACGGGTGAACCACAGGGGTAAACCGATTTTGTGTAAAAGCTGACATGATCGAGAGTGTTTTAAGCTCTACCTTAATATCATAATGAGCCCGCTCATTGCTAAAAATTAAACAAACTTGAGAGGTATAAAGGGACACCTGGGTGGAACGAAGTTATAAATTATTTGAAAAATTCGTTCCAAAAAAACGCCATCTATTGACACCCAGGAATACTAGCAACGCCCTCTGCCCCGGCCCTACTATGCAATATACAGGTGCTAATAAAAAAGTGTCGAGTGTCGTTCAGTCTAGCCTCCTTTCGCAACGCCGAACGCGCCATAAAGAACTTCGTTAATAAAATAAATCAATAATATAAATTTGCAACCATCCTAAATGACGTGATTTATGGACGGCCCCTAATAATGCACGCGTGATCACAATAATACAATTGATACTCAGATCATCTCACAATTTATCGGTAACAATTACAATATTATCAGTATTATTGTCATTATGTTGACAAAGGTCGTGGCATTTCGCGACCCGCTGAAATATTATAGTTTGAGTGTCACGAGTTCACGACACAGACACCAATTAGGGTTTTAACTGAGGGTTTAATCTTTGACTGATCGGTTAACATCCTGCGTTGTTCTAAACCAGCTATTCTCACCGGCCGCCTAGACGAGCAATTTTAATGTCAATATCACGTATTGCGTAATATTATTGACCGTCTAATGTTGATATAATAATATAATATTGAACATGGTGCGCCTTCAATCCAATTGTCAAGTAAACTGTTAAATAATTATATTAATATACCGTACTAAACACACTGAGACCAGAAATATATATTATAGCTGAGTGTGTGGTCACGCGAAAATTGTATAGAAAATATAATATGGTAATATGCCTAGCTATAAACATATTAATATATATTATAGCTAAGTCTGTGACGGTCTTCAGTGGGCGTTTCAACCTACTACCTATAGTAAGCTCACCTTTATCAGTGACATTGTCAAAGCTGTGAGCTGCGGTCATCGACCCCCATTGTATGTTAATGTACTGTCACACTGTCACATCACATATAACACGATTAAAGACTAACGGTGATGCCGACCTTGAATACATATAGTTCGGGTTAGTAGGTGAACATAATAACATAAAATATGTGGACCATATGATTGTAAAACAAGATTGATTTAAGTGAAGAAAAATATATTATACAGCATGACTGGTGAGTCAATACCGATATTTAAGGAGAGTATTCGGTACACGATTCTCATTATAAATATGTAATAAAATTAGGTACTTAATTTTTGACCAAATTTTCCTTCAAACAAAAAATCACGGACACTGTAAATTATTACTATGCGGCCGCGCGTCATGCGCCCCGCGCACGGCGCACTACCCCTTCCGCGCGCGGTGTCCATGCGTTGGGTAAATAATTATTTAACTTTAAGCTACATTTACTCAGTGATCAATTGATATTATTTTTTTATATAATTTTTTTCAACTACTATAATAGCCAAATATCACATCCTCGAGTATTAAACATGTCTCACCAGTCATGCTGTATAGGTTTACCAGAATCTGCATCCGCTGGCGTATGCCCGGGTGCGGCCCCCCGCCCCCAGGGAGTCCCACATACCCCGGTAGCCCTCCCCAGACTGCCGGGGATACGTAAACGTATTTCCCCAACGCAAAAAAATATAATATAAGAATGCGCGAATCTCAGTCCTACTTATTTAAAGTAATTCTAAAAACCCTTAGGTGCATTTTTTTCGGGCTATTAAAATTTAGAATATTTATGTACGGTCTACCAGAATCTGATGGCAAAAAGTGCGAAAGTAATTTGACTCTAGCGGTAGCAATACGTCCGGGGTAATTAGAATAAAACATTTTGATCCTTTTTATACGCTTTTTATTAGCTTCACCTGTATGTTTGTTTGTAACCGACTTCTTTGGGCGCGATTTTGACCCACTTTAAACGGCCAGATTTCGTTCAAACTTTGTAGATTTATCGAGGACTGATGACAATACACTAATTTGATATAATTATTCCATTTTTCAATTTGTATGTTTGTATGTTTGTTTGTAACCGACGCTTTATATAAAAAGCGTGTTTTTAGTTTTTTAAACTATTACTTATTATCCTTTAGCGGCTGATTCTGAGTGTGATAATATATGCAAATATTAATATATAATCCAATGATTAAGGATATTTTTTGAAAATCTGCTGTCAACATTTGCCATCAGATTCTGGTAGACCTATAATAATAATAACTCCCGGCTTCGGTGGCGGATTGACGATGGCCGGTTTCATAGAAACCTACGCGACGTGTGACTAATTTTATAGTGCCCAGTGTGTGCGCATGTACCCAGTGGGACGGGTGATCAGCCTGCATTGTCCTAATCACTCCTAAATCCTAATTAAACTTGGAAATAACATGTTTTCAACGCGGGAATCGAACCCACGACGTCCGAGTCAAGAGCTCTAGACCACTGGACCACGGAGGCGTTCTAGGAGGCTATAACAAAACATAGTGATAATACTTAGAGTGTGTTTGTGTCCCTTACATAGAGCTTATTATACAACATATATATATTATATTATATAAGTTGCAGCGCTAAACGATTTTATATTTTTAACCGACTTCAAAAAAGGAGGTTATCAATTTGACGCGTATGTATGTAATATTTCCAGAACTGCCCAGTTTTTGTATAATATGTTAATCTATAACAGCTTCTGAACAACTGTGCCAAATTTCAAAAGTGTATGTATGTATGTATGTATGTATGTATGTATGCATGATGTATGTATGTATGTATGTATGCATGATGTATGTATGTATGTATGTTTTTATGTTTGTGCACACGTATCTCTGGAACTACAAGTCCGATAAATTAAGTGATTCTTTTTTTTTTTGTTGTACCAGGTATTGTTCAACTCAGGGAATAGTGCAAGTTTCATGAAAATCGGTTCATTAGTTTTGGAGATAGGAAGTTTTAATTTTCAATTAAGTACGTACAATTTTGAAGGCGGTTTTATCTTTTTAAAATACAGTTATGTGATTTGTAATAGGCAAAAGCGCCCCGGCGCGGGCGTCATGAGTTTGCCCATACATAAGTTGAAAATTTACTTTTTCAGCGTTGCTACTTGCACACTAAACTCTATTTGAGGGACATACACACCCTAAAATATTAATACTTTGTTTTCTTTCTTTAGTTTAGAATGTTCGCCGTCCTGATGATGATGATGTAAGTTCAGTGACCTCTAACTTAATATATTGATCTCTCGTGATCTATGACTGTTTGTGGATCGCGGGGCTGGTCCTATGACTCATCGCCGAGCTTTGTAGATCAAAAGCTTCAGTGAGGTTAGCAGAATCATCTCCTGCTTCTTATTGCATTATAAGAGAATTCATGCTAATATCTTATTGTGAAAGTGTGTTTGCCTGTCTGTTACATCTTCACACTGTACCGATTTTGCTGAAATATGGTATGGAGATACTTTGAGTCCCGGGAAAGGACGTTATAGGATACCTTTTATCGCGGAGAAATGTACGGTTCCCGCAAGATACACGAATTTTGGCGCAGCAGAGTTGCGGGCGTCATATCTACTTGTATGATAAACATAACAAGTACCTTAAGCTTAAAAAGCAGCCCCCAAAATTTTCTGCGACTTGTGAGCTGCTAATGGTGATTTATGTCTAAGAAGAGTCTTATGATGTCAGATATAAAACAAAGAAAATCTAGATGTAACAAAGAAAAAGATCGCTTTGGTTGCTACGAAGTCACGAACAGACAGACAAGCTAACAAACGCGTAAAAATTTTTTGTCGACGGTTAAAAATTACAGAGGCAATAGGTTAGTAATAGTTAAATACTTTAAAATAACATTATGTCTATACATATTATTATAAAACAAAGTCGCTTTTTTCCCCTCATGTCCCTTTGTTCCCTTTAGTCTTTAAAAATACGTAACGGATTTTGATGATTCTTTCAGTGTTTGATAGCCCATTTATCGAGAAAGGCTAAGACTAACAGGAGCGAAGAAATAGAGGAAAATGTGGAAAAAACGGGGAAAATTATTTGAAAGGGCTAGCTTGAACGAGCTAATCTCAGGAACTAGGTGGTCCGATTTGAAAAAATCTTTCAGTGTTAGATAGCCCATTTATTGAGGAAGGCTATAGGCTATATTTTATCACGCTAAGACTAATAGGAGAATGTGGAAAAAACGGGGTAAATTATTTGAAATCTCGCGAACAACTGGGGCAATTGATATAGGCTAAGCCTTCTAGGTATAAGCTTCCATTATTGTACTTTTACTGTAAATTTTGTAAATGAAATAAAGATTATTATTATTAATTTTTATATTATTTGGCACAGATAAGAAGTAGACCACGTGAAGGATCATAGGCTATCGATTTTAATCACTTTTTCAGTGGCTTTATATTTTATACCCGTGCGACGCCGGGGCGGGTCGCTATTTTTTGCAATAACATCATCATAAGATAGGAGAATAATCGTCGCGCTCAGTTCGATGTCACTTTACCCTTAGTTTACGTTAAACGCAATTTTCTTCGAAATCGGCATGATTAGGAGATTTTAAATGATAAGCCACTCATAATATTTCCAAGTTTTTGAGTGAAACATAACATTTTGAAGTTTACCAGCTACAAAACATTACGCTATCAGTGCTAGAATATACAGAGTGTAACCAACCAAAGTCATAATAATTTAGGTTGTGTATGTGTCCCTGGCCTTGTGTGGAATTCACTATGAAAGTAGCAACGCTAAAAGAGTTACTTTTTTCTTTTGTACGGGCAAATTCATGACGCTAGCTTGCCCATACAAATCACAAAAATGCTCTTTCAACGCTGACTTCCACAGTGAACACTGAACTCTAATCTCTCTACATACCATAAATTCTAAAGTATTATCACTTGGTTTCGTTACACCCTGTAGATGTACAGATATGTTATCAGTACATGTATATTCTAGTATATAGCAATTCCGGTAGTTAAAGTACTGTCAAAGCCCTTCAGTAATCACTACTCATCCTGAACCAAAAGTGTTTGATATTCAATAAATTTCGTTTTTAAAGGGTAAGCAAACAATAATTTTAGTACATACATATAGTACAAACTAAAGTTTCATCCCTCTGTCTGATCTATGAATCATGTTCTATAGTTCTATATTAATATTGCAAAGCTAAAGTGTTTCTTTGTATGAACGCGATTATCAAAATAAAATAATAAAGTAGAGATGTAGAGTAGTCTAAGGAGTGAGCACACTGAGACGGGCCGTGCCGGGGCTCAGCGTGCCGGGGCGCATCGCAAAAATCCGCCTCCATACAATTTGTATGGAGGCGGATGCGCGTATCGCCCACTGTGTCGGGGCGCAGCGGATTTCCGTCAATGCGACAAGGCCCGGCAAGGCCCGACAAGACCCGCGGCGCCCAGCAACTGTGTGACCACACTCAACATAGATTTCCACTTTTTGGTAGATTTGAGGTCAAATGAATACGCTGAGCCCCGACACGATTAGGCCCGCGCCGACTCGCGCCGACACAATGGACGCGAAGCTTTAGGGGAAGGAAATGTACGGTTCCCGTGGAAATCCTGTAATATACGCGAGCGGAGCCACGCAAACGTCTAGTGTTAATTTGTTTTCGGAGAGATTAATTATTCTACATTAAACGAAATTTTTTCGGAACATCAAAAAATTAATCACATCAAACAAGTAATATTATGTTTCCGTACTTATATAATTAAAAAATCATTAATGACTAATTAATTTAGTTGTTGTTTTTTTAGTGTACCAGTGATCCACATAGTTTTATGACACCTATAATTGAGTCCACCGAATGTGTCAGATCCGAATGATCTAGGTCACTGTCAATATAATTATATCCATATAGAGTCATCTTATTAATATTCTTTATATGTATGAGACAATCTTATATTATTTGGTCGGAAATGGTATCTATGTTTATTGGTACAGTTTATGGAGTTTTGGGGAAGAAGAAACCTTTATGGCTTTTAACAGATTCTTCGGACATTGGGACTTGTTAAGGTGACGCCATGTTAAAGTAAAAAACCGTGTTGTGTTGGATGTGTTTTAGATTGCTTGTTTTCTATGCGAGGCTCGCCCGTCCTCTCATAGAAAACAAGCAATGGAACAGCAAAAAATGGAAAGGGCGTAGCGACAAAATGGTTTTTGTCGCGTAATTTGAAAACCATAAATACATTTCATATAAGCTATGGACAAATTAAAGTGTATACTAGAACCAATTTATGTACAAATTTTGGAAGCTTATACTCGTATCACTCTCCTCTGTTGGCAAAACAGGAATCCCTTTTTTTACAGAGGTCTTTTTGATTGATTATTCTGTGTTATAAAAGTTGACCAATCGTGTTATGCTATGGGTAATTCAAAGACAAAGACACGATGAATGCTGACAGTGAACTTTAATTTCTTAGCTTTAGTCATTGCTGAGAAAAATGGACATCGCTACAGCCAAATTATCAAGGCGTCACCTTAGACTGTTTTTGTTTCTATTTTTTTCAATTTCTTTGAAATCTGATATAGGTATAAAGATAATCAGCCAAGTGCGAGTCGGACTCGCGCACGAAGTGTTCCGTACCGTTATAGAGCAAAAATGGGCCAAAAATAGTGTTTTTGTATGGGAGTCCCCCTTAATTTTTTTTATTTAAATATTATGATTAATTATTAAAGTACACTTATATTTAATGCCTTCGTAAAAGTTTCAAGTGCTTACCTCTTATCATTATCGATTACGAGCATAAAAGGCCAAAAAAATCACGTTTGTTGTATGGGAGCCCCCCTTAAATATTAATTTTATTTTTATTTTAGTATTTGTTGTTATAGCGGCACCGGAAATACACAATCTGTGAAAATTTCAGAACTCTAGCTATAACGGCTCTTGAGTTACAGCCTCAAGACATACAGACAGACAGACAGAAGGACAGAAGGACAGTCCCGTTTTTACCCTTTGGATACGGAACCCTAATGAATCCATATTCGCGTGGTCACGACATTACGCCTGAACGGCTGGACCGATTTTGCCGAAATTTGGCACAGAGATACTTTGAGTCCCGAAGACCAACAAAGGATACATTATGTCTCGGAAAAATTTACGGTTACTGCACACTATGCTTTTATGCTTTGCGCGACTATTCAATCGATTTTGATTAATTTTGGTATGGAGATACTTTGAGTCTCGGGAAAGGACAAGGGATACTTTTTGTCCCGGAAAATGTACGGTTCGCACACAATAAACTTTTATGATTAACTTTTATTATCGTTAAGACAAGACAACATCTATCGGGTCAGCTTGTATTTCATAAATTATTATGTTTGTGAGGATTTTTTATTTTACACTCCAAATATTCCATAAGATATAATTTTTTGTGTTTCTTACCTCTACTTCTTTTCATACAAGGTGTTAAAAATTCACTGAAATTCATTGATTACGAATGCGGACACGTAGTGTCATCTAACGGCAACAATAATATATTAAAAGTATAAAAACATCTCGCTTTTAGTTACGTATTTGAATATTTTTAACTTTAATTTAGAAGGCAAATTGTTTATTATTTCAAACGGGCAGCGCTGATGAAAATTTTCAGAACAAGCTGGCTTAATTGTAACTTAACTAACTAGAGAATTTTGCTTTACTTCAAAAGGGTTGTCTATTTTTGTTTGAAATGCTGATGTTAAAAAGGGTTTTAACATATTTAATATTAGCTGTTTCCCGATATATTTTTAATATTGAGCGGGAACTGTACGTTTTTCCGGGATCAAAAATATCATATTATGTAGTTTCCCGGCACTGATAGATTCGCTGTACAAAATTTCATCAAAATTGGTTTAGCGGTTTTAGGTGCCAGGCTGCCACACGTGCATGCTTGACCACAGTTTTGCTGGCGCATGCTTCTCGCATGAAAAGACGGAAGACTGACTTATCTACCACACGGCACATTTATGCATGCGCAAGCCACATTTGTGCCGAGATCGTCGACGTACACACGCCCAGACTTTGTATACGAAGGCTTGCATGCCAGAATTTCAAGCAAGTTTAAAAACCGTCAAGCCAAACTTTGCAATTGGGGCTTGCGCATACTATCCTTTTACCAACTACACGCACAGTGTCCAGTGTACAAGCCGGCATGCGCAAACCAAACTGTGATCAAGCATGCATGATGCACGTGTGGTAGGCGCCTTAAGTGTGAAGATTACAGGCAGTCACACTTTTGCATTTATAATATCATATGGACCGTATGATATTATAAATGCAAAAGTGTGTATGGATTAAGTAGGTAGCATTAAATAATATGTAAAGCTAAATTTTCTTGCATTTTTCTGCTAACGTCGTCGGTCGTAGGTCGTTTTAGTTTTTTTGTGCCTTTATTCGACAATAGGATTCATTTAGTTTGGAATGAAATTACTCGAAATCGAAGTTTGGCGCGCCGCCATGCTGTTCGAAATTCAAATATGAGACATTACTGTCGCCGAATACAGAGTTTTAAACTTTTTTTAAAGAGGACCAAATTGGTTTGTGTAAAAAGACGATACGTCATAATACTCATAATGTGATTGTGTTCCAAAACTGTAACAGTGTATTTTGTTAATGTTTAGACATGCGGACCAATCACAACTATTCATAAATTCATACCGCCTTTGAATTCTCGTACGAAGATGACAACGCCAACAATGTTGCTGCGATGACTGTGCAAAGTCTTACAAATGATTCGCGTTGTAGTATGAACATGTACCAAATGAAACCCGCTTTTAATTTGTACTTTAAAACACTGTATTTGCAGCGGGCGAAGTTGTCAACCGATCCCCGTTAAACCGTAACGGGGTACGGCCATTAAAAAACCTAATCAGCAAACAATTAATATACCGGAATGATCTGTGTTAACGACGGCATCTCAAAATCAGCCGCTAGCGGTTGGCCTACTCTACCCTCATATATATAAGGCGCGCGCCCCGCGGCAGTGCCAGTGTCGCCCGGTCGCCCGGGTAGATGTCATCTCCTATTGTACGTTACAGAACCATGCGGGTGTTGGTGCTGTGCGCGCTGGCGGCGGCCGCCCTAGCCGCGCCCCCCGGCAAGCCCAACATCGGCTGGGGCGAGCGGACCTTCGCTATCGTTGAAGTCAACCAGGCGGCCACCGCCTACAACCAGCTCGTCACCAAGCGGGACGCCGCCGACGTCCCCGTCAACTGGAACACGTGGACCGGGGACCCGGCCGACAGAGCCCGGGTGCTCCTCGACGGCAAGGAGGTGTGGGTGGGCTCGGGCTCCGCCACCAGCGCCACCTTCAAGGTGAAGAAGGGCGGGCGGTACCGGATGAGCGTGGAGCTGTGCAACAAGGACGGCTGCAGCACCTGCGAGCCCGTCGACATCGTGGTCGCCGACACCGACGGCAGCCACCTCCCGCCGCTCGACTACAGCATCCTCGAGCGGAACAAGCCCTTCAAGCAGACATCGGGCAAGGTGGTCGCCGCGTACTTCCCGGAGTGGGTCGTATACCTCCGCAAGTACACCATCGACATGATCCTACCGGAAAACCTCACCCACGTACTGTACTGCTTCATCCCCATCTGCGGCGGCGACGGCATCAACGATAGCATCAAGGAGATCGACGGCAGCTTCTCGGCGCTGAAGCGGTCCTGCAGCGGCCGGGAGGACTTCAAGGTGTCCATCCACGACCCCTGGGCGGCGCTGCAGAAGCCGCAGAAGGGTTTATCCAACTATAACGAGCCCTACAAGGGCAACTTCGGCCAGCTGATGATGCTGAAGCAGAGGAGGCCCGACCTGAAGGTTCTTGCCTCCGTGGGCGGCTGGACCCTCGCTGATCCGTTCTTCTTCTTCGACGACAAGCAGAAGAGGGACCGCTTCGTCGCGTCCGTGAAGGACTTCCTGCAGACGTGGAAGTTCTTCGACGGGGTAGATATCGACTGGGAGTTCCCCGGCGGCAAGGGTGCGAACCCCCACCTCGGCAGCCCCAAGGACGGGGAAACGTACGTGACGCTGATGCGGGAGATGCGCGAGATGCTGGACGAGCTGGGCGCGGAGACCGGCCGCAAGTACGAGTTGACCTCGGCCATCAGCGCCGGCTGGGACAAGATCCAGGTCGTCGACTATAACAAGGCCCAGAAGTACATGGACCACATCTTCGTCATGAGCTACGACTTCAAGGGCGCCTGGTCCAACGACACGCTCGGCCACCAGACGCCGCTGTACGCGCCCGCCTGGCGGCCCAAGGAGACCTACACGTCCGACTTCGGCGTGCAGTACCTGCTCGCCCAGGGCGTCAACCCCAGGAAGATCATCGTCGGCGTCGCGATGTATGGCCGTGGCTGGACCGGCGTTCACAACTACACCGACGACAACCCCTTCACGGGCATCGCAACCGGACCCTGCAAGGGAACTTGGCAGGACGGGGTGGTGGACTACCGAGAGATTGCGACCGAAATCGCGCAGGGCAAGTGGGAGTTCCACTACGATAGCGTCGCGCAGGCGCCGTATGTGTTCCGCAAGGCGACGGGCGATCTGGTGACCTACGACAACCCTCGCTCCGTCATCGAGAAAGGCAAGTACGTGCGGAACAACAAGCTGGGCGGCCTCTTCGCCTGGGAAATCGACGCCGACAACGGGGACCTGCTCAACGCCATGAACATGGGGCTCGGGAACAGCCCCGCTTGAATGATGGTCTCAGGGCTCTCTGGACGCTTCCTAAGGTGCTCCTAAGACTAAGTTAAAACGCGGTCTCAAGGCTTCTTAAAGGCTCCTATGTCTTAACACGTTCTCAAGAGACTCCAAAATCTTAATAATAATAAACATTTATAATACATGGCATGGCCTATCGAAGCCTTTTAAATGGCTCCTAAGTCATAAGACATGGTCTCAGGCCATCTCAAAGGCTTCTTAAATCTCGGGACGACCTAAGGACCGTTCGAGAGTCCTCGTAGTTATATTTCAATAAAGACTGGTTACTGTATATGATATTTCATTTCCTTGTTTGGTGCCACGCCGTTTGGCGCGGCGCCAGGATATTCAATGTTTAGTAAATACTCTCCAGGAAACGTACGGCAGATGTTGAGGAGTTCATTATAACCAACTAGAGCCTTCAACTTGGCCTGCTTATACTTTGTATAATTACTATCTGCGTATATTTACTATGTATGTATGTTATACGTAGCTAATTAGAATATAATATTATTATACGCACTAAGGTGGTTATTATATACGGTACTCTTTTGGCAACTAATGGTGCTCCCACACCGCCGTTAGAAAATGTTTCTAACATAAAAACAAATGTTGTCAATTGTTAAATTTTGTTAGAAACTGTTACATGTTATAAGTGCTCCTACACTAGAAAATGTTTACTAACATTTTATTACATCTAAATCTGGTATTGGCTCACCGCATACCCCGTCGTCCTTTATAAAATGTTTACAAACAAAAGTTAACACAAAATGTTTTATTTTATTCTTATTTGTTTTGCTTTAATTTGTTAACTTACGTTTACTAAACATTTTTAACATTTTTTAACATTTGTTACTAAATATTTGCTAACAAATGTTTACTAACGATTTACGTTACTAAACATTTTGTAACTGCGGTGTGGGAGCACCATAAGAAAGCTGACAAGATATACTTTAAATATCCTTAGTTTAAACCCATTATTCAGGTTTTTTATGTATGCTATAATATTATATTATAAGGTTTAACTTAGGTACATTACACTTAAATTGGCATCTTATTATTGTAAGTATTACTTCCGTGATAAGCGTATGCAAATTTTTGTTTGAATTAATTTAAGATTAATTTCAGCCGAGACTAGTCATAATAATAATAATATCTATGGATGAATCACACCACGTCAGTCTGGCCCCGTGCTAAGTACCTGAAGGCCTTGTGTTACAGGTACCAGACAACGGAAGTATATTTAAGGCCCTATAGACCCAATTTCACATGACTTTGAATCAATAATAAATAAACAAATAGTGACTTTCAAAAGCCAAAAAAAATAACACATTGTTGTTTACATTTATGTTCGAAACATAATAATATTGAAAACTTCGCGCGATCGAAAATAACTCCTAAGAAGAGGCTAAATTCGAATATTTTGTGATATTTTTCTTATTTTACGTGAAGCTTATGATAGTTTTACTTTCAAAAATCATATCTAAGAAAAGCTCTTATCTTGAAGAATAATTTGTGGTTACATTTTGCATTTTGGTTTAATTATCTAAGTAAAAAGGTTTTTTTCTCCTATTTCGCTCTATCAACAACGTGGCGAGCGTCGTAACAGCCAGTGTACAAGGCGCGCTGATATGAATCTTATTTTAATGTTCTTTACGTAATATTATGATACACATAATTTAATACACATCCAGACCCGGGAACATTGAAAACTTTTTGTTCCGTCGACGGGATTCGAAACCGCGACCCCCGGCTTGAGCTGCCACACACTCAACCAATTGAGCCACAGACACAGGTCGTCCAAGACTGAAAGCACAATATATTATTAGCTTCTTCGCACTAACGAAGTGAGTCACCAATTCAAAAGAATATGTCAAAATGCACAGAAATAAGACCAATCAAAATGGCATATTTACTTATGGTGCTCCCACACCGCCGTTAGAAAATGTTTGTTAACATTTTCTAACATAAAAACATTTACTTACTAACAAATGTTGTCATTCGTTACATTTTGTTAGGAACTGTTACATATTACAAGTGCTCCCACATTGCAGTTACCACATAGAAAATGTTCACTAACATTTTATAACATTTAAATCTGGCATTGGCTCGCAGTTTGGTTTGCGTTCTGAGGGCGTCTACACGAAAATGAAAGAGGATTTGCTCATTGGAATAGCTTTCATTTTTGTTTAGAAAAGAAGAAAAAGCGCTCTTATTAGATGCGCCAAACGCTAAAACCTAGAGGAAAATATAGAATAGAATTCGGGTATCTGCTCCCGTATTACTCCGCGTAGACAATCGCTAAAGGACTTACGATAAAATATAAAGTCGGAGGCGTTCCCCGACTCACCGCATACCCCGCCGTTACGCCGTTTATAAAAAGTTAACAAACAAAAGGTAACAGTTAACACATGTTTTATTTTGTTATAATTTGTTTTGTTATAATTTGCTTGCTTACGTTTACCAAACATTTTCTAACATGGAAACATTTTTATAATTTTTTAACATTTGTTACTAAACATTTTATAACGGCGGTGTGGGAGCACCATTACTCAATTGGTTTGCAAAATACTTAAGCGTCATCGATATGATTTGGCCTGATTTAAATTTTGCATTCATGACTCACTTCTAACTTAACTCGAGCAGACTTTATGGTGTTAGTGACACATGAACTTAACACATAATATTATGGTGCGGGTTCGAAACCAGTTGGCGACATAAATATACTGACCGGTACCCAACTAGTAACACTGGTTGCGATGTGCAATGTGCATCTTGCGGCTTGCCCTCAGTGATGTCAGAGTGACGTCAAGATAGTTGATTTTACGTATAAATACCCCTCTCCACGTTGACCATGATGATTAACCATGATTGGGAACTGTTTTGACGAATGTGGGCAGTCAAAAGCAAAAATGCCCATCTACATGTCAATCGCTTATAAGTTATAACTTATAACTTATAAGCACGTTGAGAGGCTACCAAAAGGAGGTCCTTTAAAGGAAAATATTATTGCTGTCTATGAAGAGCCACTAGCCTAGTGTTTTCTTTGTCGCTTCTTTATAGAATCGTATACGCCAACTTCATATTATTATATTAACGAACTCTTATGTCTAAGCGTTCGTTAATATTATGATAAAATGATGTTGACGTTCGACTCGTCTAATTTCAATTCCATACATTTAGATCGGCGCGGCGATTCCTTATAGAAGCGATAAAGAAAACGTTTTGGCTACAGGCTCTGGATATTTATATTGCCTGCGACTGTTCGGCGTTAGGCGTATGCAAAACATATCGAGCGTTGTGTTTTTTCTGTAATTACTAGTGTACTAGTGTGCTGTTAGTTGTTACACCTAATTGCTAGTATTGTAAGCGACTTACAATACTCCTATTGTTACTTGTTAAGCGTCCATTACACGCGCCAATCTGCAGCACTACAGGCAGCCATGTTATAATATCATGATGGACAATTACAAGTGATTGCGAACTTGTAGAGGAGCATATTCGTCTACGATTGCCTGTGATTGACGACGACTGTGCATGCCAGGGACGGCTGCATCATCATGTTGGCAATCACGGCTCTCTATCATCGACCAACGTGGAGAGCCTTTAGCACCTACCTAATAACCCGTTTAGGCTCCTTATGGGAACTGAGTGCGTAGTGCGAGTTTTATTCGATCATACTCATCGAGAACGTTAACGCGAATTTGTATGGGATCAAAGCGGTATCCACGTAAGCCAGTAGGTGGCGCTGCTTTGATCCCATACAAATTCGCGTTAACGTGTTCGATGCGTATGATCGAATAAAACTCGCACCCCCAGTTCAAGTTAAATACGGGTAAGTCAAATCATGACTTATGTTATGTTTTTTATATAAAATTAGGGGGCAAACGAGCAAACGGGTCACCTGATGGAAAGCAACTACCATCGCCCATGGACAATCGCAACATCAGAAGAGCTGCAGGTGCGTTGCCAGACTTTTAGGAGGGAATACGCTCTCTTCTTGAAGGATCGCAGGTCGTATAGGTCCGGAAATACTGCTGGCGACAGTTCGATCCCGAGAGCTTATTTTTCAAGTTTCAGTAAAAAAGCTCTTAAATCCTGTAGAAAGTATAGTGTAGTCGGAGCTTAAACGCTTGTAATAAATATTGACCGTACTAACTCAACATAGACTAACTTTTTCAAATATTTGCAGAGTTCAATAAAGAGTAAAAATATTATAAAATAATTGATGAAGATGGTCGGTCAAAAGAATTTTATTTCGTGCTTAGATATTGTGTTATTTGGTCTGGGGTATGTGCTGAACAAAATTATAAGATTTTAAGTAGAGTATTAAGTTCAAGAGATTGAAGTAGACGAAAAAAAAACTAGTAGATTGTAGATCTTATAAGGTAGATATTTTTTGAATTAATTCAACATGAATTTCCACCAAGAAGTGACAGTACATTCAATATCATAGATATTTTTTTACCCAGGGCTGCTCCGAGGGCAGCCTTACTATTCGCTGGTAATAGACTTTTTCGGAATCAAAGTAGCCTATGTTAACTACTGCTACGACAAGTTTCATCAAAATCCCTTCAGGCGTTCTTGCGTGAAGTAGTACAACAAACATACACATCCATAAAACCCTTTAAAATACTTAAATTAGTAAGTAAGCTTTCACGATGACGATTTTGGTGGTGATGATGATGGCTTTACACAGTTAGGGATCAGCTGCAAGTGATAAAGTAATACGAATAATGATAATGTTTACAAACAGTGTTTATTTCGCAGCGTGTGGCCACTAAAGCCGCGAGTCGCGACGAGTGGGGCGTAAGCGTGAAGCGGGAGAGGTTATAGTTAAGAGTGGGTTGCACCACCGTTTTAACTATAACCATAACAACTACAACCAAACCACGGTTTTAACTATAACCATAACAAAAACTCAAGTAAACTGTCAAATCCCTAGTAAAAGTCCATTATGGACGCCGCCATTGTGGCATAGTTAAAGTTAAGGTTATCGTCAAATAGACGATAACCTTAACTTTCACTACGCCTATGGTGCAACCCACCCTAATAATATTATTTTTATTTATATTTTCCTGTCTTGTATCTAGTTATGGAAGATACAGTCTGATCACAAAGACTGTTAATTAGCAGAATAGTTACAACTTACGACCCAATTTTGTCTTTACCATAACAATGCTAAATTCTATTACTTAATACTATTAAAATTCATACAACTATTCAAAACGAACAATTATATTTACTTACATCAAAAACATTGAAACGCGGTCAAATCTCTAATAAAAATAAATCAGAGGTTTTTCTCGTAGCTATTTCGAATCTGGAAAACTACTTTTAAGCTGCCCATCAAGAGTCGTCCGCTGCGCTAGTGGCCTGGGACCGGTACGGCCTAACGGTTTGTCACCAGCTGCCCTCGTTATGGTACCACTAGCCACTCCCCACCTCCCAACACAAAGTATTAAAGCATTACTCATCATCAATCAGCCCGCACTAACCCACTAATCTAATTTACTTACCTAAACGGTGTCAGATGGAGAACAATATGATTATCTGTGTATAAAAACCTTTATGAGCTTTGGAGCTGAAACAGGACAATTTTTTTCATGAAGTTCCATGAATTTCCCGGAAAACTGCACACTCTATCTACTTTCTACACCCAAAAAGAAAAGAAATAATATTTTTTCGTATGCCCATTTACCGCCGCTCTACCCAATTGGGTACACATACAAAATTAAGGATAGTTCAAAATTTTGTGGTATCACATGTTCTCAGTTTTTTATTTTATATATTTAATTAAAGATAAAGCTTCAACATTTTTAGCAAATTTATACTGTCAAGCAATATTTTTAGTCATAATGTAGGTTTGAAACTTACAGTTTTGCGACCCGCAGGAGTAAGCTTGAGTAAGCTCATAAATTCTCTTTATTTTAATCGCATAATATTCAACCACTTTATGTGTTTGTTTTGATCTCAAGGTAGTTTTGTAAAATTATAGATTTTGTTACGTCGAATGAAAAATAATCGGCCAAGTGCGAGTCGGACTCGCGCACGAAGGGTTCCGTACCATTATAGAGCAAAATTAGACCAAAAATTGTGTTTTTTTGTATGGGAGCCCCTCTTAATATTTATTTTATTTTAATATTATTATTAAAAATTAAAGTACAAGTAAAACTAAGGATTTTGTAGAAAATTCAAGGGTCTACCTGTTGCTATTATTGATATAGAGCAAAAAAGGCCAAAAAATCACGTTTGTTGTATGGGAGCCCCCCTTAAAATATATTAATTTTATTTTGCTTTTAGTATTTGTTGTTATAGCGGCAAAGGATATACAAAATCTGTAAAAAATTCAACTCTCTAGCTATTACCGTTCTTGAGTTACACCTACAGCCTGGAGACAGACAGACGGACAGACATCGAAGTCTCATGAATAGGGTCCCGTTTTCACCCTTTGGGTACGGAACCCTAACAAGCTACTTACGAGTACATCATTAAATTAAAAGTGCCTACGTGTGTTACACAAGCAAATGAACACTTTATCAAAGGTCAAAACGGAAAATCCTCGGCACCAAACACAAACAACGGCACCAACTTGTCAAAAGGGCAATTAAAATTTATTCATACGAGAGAAGATAGAAAAAGATAAAAGCGGTTTACGTCCGGACTTAATATTAAAGTTGGGGAGTTTTTCCTCTTATTAAAAGATATGTCCAGATCCGAGGTCTTCGTCTCCGATTGTAATTTAAACACAGAACTTGGTACACAAGTTTTAATCTGATAAGTGAGTTCAGATAGTGCTCTATACTCTGTGCCAGGGGCTCCCAAACTGTGCGGCGGTGCCCTAGCCCCTAGGGCGTACGTGGTAACATGGGTGCTAAATATTATAAGTTTTTATGTAGGTAAGTTTATATAATATTATGTCGCAGGGAAATGAGGATATCAGGGATTTCACGAAATCCTTAGAGATATCACGAAATCCCGGTAGATGTCGAATATTCTTGTTTATTACGTCTTACTAAAAATATCTAAATTATGTAAGTAGGCACTGATGAATTGTCAAATAGGTGAACTTAGAGAATTTACTATGAACCAACTTTTTAAAACATTACGAATCACTGAATTACCCCATAATATGAGACCTGCTGTCTCAGCAGACAGCATTCGTCAGAAATCGAGCACATCAGCATGTGCTCGATTTCTGACGAATATGATATTATAATTCGTGCCCCTAAAATTACGTTCCAGAGGGCGTCGCAGTAAAAAGTTTGGGAATTACTGCACTATACCTAAGTGGCAAGTTGCATATTTTTCTATTATAATGGAAAATGCAGTTTCGAAGTAAAATAAGTTTGGAAAATAATTCGTCAGTAAAATAGAATGTTTAAACTAGTTCTAACGACGCAATTACTAGAATATGACGCCCGCAACTCCGTTTGCGCCAAAATTAGTTTATATCGAGCGGGAACCGTACATTTTTTCGGGATAAAAATAGCCCAAATACTTCCCGGGACTCAAAGTATGTACTGTATACTAAATTTCAGCAAAATCAGTTCAGCCGTTTGGGCGTGAAGAGGTAACAGACAGACAGATACACTTTCGCATAATTTATAATAATTTAGTATGGATAAAAAAACAAACACTATATCAAATCGCTTTATTCATCATCTTCAATCGTTATGGCGTCATGGTCCAGTTACCCCTGGTCTGATATCTACTCCTCCTCCTTTACCGGCTTCTCCAGCTTCTCTGGCACCTTGTCCAACTTCTCTGGTTCCTTGTCCAGCTTCTCTGGCTTCTTGTCCAGCTTCTCTGGCTCCTTGTCCAGCTTCTTTGGCTCCTTGTCCAGCTTCTCACAATCCTCAAGCTTGACACACGTCTTAGTAGGAGTGTGTCTCACCAGGCCAGGCTCGCAGTAACAAGCGCTGTAGTCGCAGATATGGCCTCGCTGGTCTGCCACCGGGTTGGGCTCCTCGCAGGTCGCCTCAGGGGTGAGGTACCCGCAGCCGGTGGTGTACGCCCGGGTTCCGACCTCGCAGTCGCGGTGACCTGGGTGAAGAGGTTAGGTTATGACTATGGCCTATCTATGGGCTCCAACTAGGGTTGCCAACCCTCCCGGATTGCCCGGGAGACTCCGGTAATAATGCTTAACCTCCCGTCCTCCCGGAGAACGATAATTTCTCCGGTTTTTTTCAAAAACTAATAATTATATTACCTATTACATAGTATATTATATTGACTTAGTGAAAAATTTTAAGATGAAGTTGGAGAGGACAGTCATAATATTATAAATCTGTTCGAAGAAAATCGCTTGGATTAACACTGGGCTTACTAACGACTTCTATACGAAATTGAAAGAGTTAAATGGTTTGCAGTACCCTCCCCCCCCCCCTCTAGAATTCTCCCGGGTTGGTCCTTTCGAGAGTTGGCAACCCTAGCTCCAACCCAACACAAAACAGTGAATTCGCGTCGCAAAAATCTGCGACAAAACTCATACTAAAATGACGCGATGCGAACTCGCACGAATTTGCAGTTCTGTGTGGGAGTCCTATGATCATGATTCCCGTTCGACACGGGTTCGGAAACTTGACCGTGCTGGTCGATGCAAGCCGCGGTGAGCGTTTATTGTATGACGCGCGATGATGTTTCCGAATCCAAGTCGAATTTAAAACTCTAAACAAGGGACACAATACACATACACATCCTAAAGTATTATCACAATTCACTTTGGCTAAGTGTAGTAGCCAGGTAGGTAGCAACTACAAATCTCTAATGGCAGAGGTCAAGGTGAAGATAAGCTAACGACAATATTTACAATAACAACAAAAACATCAAAATGTTTATTGGTAAAGAATACAAAACAACAAGAATATAATAATGTTGTAAAAAAGGTTTCCTTTAGAATACTTTAGATAAAGAATAGAAAGTTTCATTTTTATTTTTTTTGTTATTTACAATACAAATGTTTAACACTGCTCATTCAGATTAAAATGTTAATTGTCATGTGTATTGTCGTGCTGTGATGTCGTGTATCGTGATGTGAGAGGTGATTATTGTAACTACATTACAATCGGTTCATCCATTTGGGAGCTATAAAGGTGATTCAGTCTAAATTTATATCATCCCACTGTATTTGTCGAGCAGAAAAGAAAAGTTATAGAAATACTAACACGCACGACAGTTGGGACAAAATTATATCTTCTCAGTAAATCATTTAATCCATACTCTATTCTTCCTAATAAGAAGCCCTTTCAGGAGTCAAGTAAATAGCGGACCACTAAGGATGGCTAGCCACTGGATTCTGGAGTCTGGACTGAACTTAAACATACAATACATGCATCAAAAACCAACGATACTGGCGTCTGCTACTGTAATCCTCTACTCACATCTCCCCAGGATATAGATGCAGCCTCTCGGATGCAAGTCGGTGCCGGCCAGCGCTAACCCGACCAAAGCCAGTACACAAACTATGACGGTCTTCATTGTATAGTAATATAATAATAATAGTAGTATAATAATATTATGTCCGATTCCTCCAAGCGTATGTTTCACACTGTGCTTATCTTGTTATTCTAATCTATCTATATTATACTTGTTGAACTTGATTCTAGCTGGATTCTAGTATAGTGGTGGCCAGCTACTTTGTTCGTAACCTGTTGGTGACTTAGTTGCCCGACAGGGTATTTAGTCAAAATGCATTAAATAGTTTTCACAGCGAAGTTTGATATAATAAATAATTAATGAAAAGGATTCTGAGATGTAACGCATCGCTTATGCACAGTTTATGATGTTTTTTGATAGGAATTTATCGGGAGTTGAGCTTTGTTAAAATTATTGGATAACATAATAAGTTAGCCGGTCAAAAACACGAGAGAATTACGCTGAACCGATTTTTCTAAAATGTTGTATGGAGATACTTAGAGTCTCGGGAAAGCTCATAGGGTACTTTTTATCACGGAAAAATTTATGATTTCCGCGCGTTAAACGAATTTTGGAGCAACAGAATTTGGGGCGTCATCTAGTATTATATAAATTATAATATAGCTACATGTATTTGCGCTGATAGATAAAGGACATAAATAATATCTCATTTTCGCAAACTGGGAGCGAGTGAAGCGCGGAGTTTCAAAGACTCAGTTTTCGCGTGAATTTTAAACGGAATTGCGAACAAAATTCCGGCTGCTAGTAGTAATGTAGTTAGGTCGGTCGGGGAAAATATAAGATTTTATATGCGGTGCCCGATCATTGTTAAATAGAGTTCAGTGGTCGAAAACACCGTTTAATTCCTTTGCACCTTATGGCGTGCATAGACTAAAATTTATCCATTCATTTTCGATATTTGAACTGTTTTTCGGAAAAACAAATTTTTAAATAGAAGATGTTAGTCTAAGGCATAGACTTATAATATACTGACGTATAGACCACCTGACAACCCGAAAATGCGTGACGATTTTCGATCTGTCAATGTGTGCGTGTGCTAGTGTTGTATCTTTTACTATCGATAGTGTAGTCCGTTCGAGTTATTTTACCTGAGTTTCTTTAAGAAATATATAATATATGCAACTTTGGCAGATTTTGTATTTCAAATTAGGTATTTATTTTATTTGACGGAAAAAAGGTGACGATTGAAAAGTATAGATACACATTTTCGTTTGGGGTGATTTTTCAATCGTCGGATATGTTATGATATGAGGTTCTTATAAGGGTAAATAATATACACATTATAAAGTTACTTATTTATTACTCAGGTAAAAGCTATCTGAAAAATCAGCCCTTACATTATTAGAAATGCAAATATAATGTTGAAAGTAAACAACACACATAGTATATTATTTATTCTTAAATCAAATACATATCATAATACTCTCACACACCCATTACATTTATAGATTTGTTTTATGTTATAGTTAAATACCGATAAGTATATCGATAAATTTGATTCAAGCACTAGCGTATATGTGAAAAATTTTTATGAAAATTTTTTCTTCAAAAATTGTGTAACTTAGGAACAGTAGCACCTTTAGTTACGCAAAATATGAAAGTAAAAGGGAGGATTGATATTATTTTATTTGAAATACAGAACTAAAGACAGAATATAGCAGAAATAAACACATCGTAGCAATTAGGACATGAAGATTAATTACCTGTGAAATGTATATTTTTCAGGATTATTCCTATGATTTACACTGCAATCGCTCACAGAACAAGTTATCATTGTTATATATAATAGTATTTGTTCAAAATAACAAACGAATTAAACGATAAATTGCAAATACCGAAAGGGCACAAAAACGCGTGTCGACTTGTGACGACCTGTCAAATAAAAGTGGTTACAGTTCACATTAGACTGCCTCTCTCTTTTCATCTTGTTATAATTCCATAAAGGATTTTCTTCTCTCTCGCACTCTTTGTTGGTCTATGCATTATAGGTTTATGGTCTAAGGTACTGTTTCATCACTTTCTGATAAGTGCCGAATAGGCTATCCACCACTTAACTTGATAGATGAAGTATGGAGAATCTGTCAAAAAGCTGTGAATAGCCTATTTGGCACCTTATCAGAACAGGTAACAGGCCCTTAGTAAAAATTGTAATTTCAGCACAATTGCACAAATATAATATTATAACAGTGACAATGACAAAAATGTATGGTCTGATGTATGGTCAAGGTAGAGAATAGAGATTGGCCAATGGTCGAAATTCGACCATTTAATTGTCTTCTTCTTTTGGCTCCCCGTTTAAATTATTGACAGATTTAATAAAAAAAACAACAATCCATTTTAATTTGACAACAGACTTCAACCATAAACAAAAGAGTATTATAATTCGTATTCAGTATAGGCACAGAATATAAATTAGTAGTATCTACCAAGTATAGGCTTATCATTCAAAAATATGGTAGTGTGTACATTGTAGTGTGTGTAATGTTTTATTTGTTAAGAAATGTATGATAAAAGCATAATTTCAAAATAATAATAGCTCGATGGTCTCCTTCACCATGTAAACTATAACTGTGCAAAATTTCATTCGCGTCTACGTTTCCGCATTTTTCGTCAGAAGGGATCCGAAGTTTTTCGCTCGCGTAATAATATATTAGATATTAAGTAAGAAGGAAAGATTGACAAATCACAAAACCCACCTAAAGGGCTCTACAGCTGTTATAGAACACACTGAACACTAAGTAATGAGGTACATAGTAGTTTTTAACATCAAATGGAACGCGGGGTATGTAAACCATTTTTTCGTCTTAACACCGCCAGCCATAGCACTAAAAATATTTGTAGAGCTGTTAAACATCTGTGTTTTTTTATTGTCTAAGTTATAAATATAACTATTAGCTTTACATAGTAAACATGATAATAGAGTATGTTATTACATAATTGGTATTCACGGACGCTATTTCTATAGAAACTTCGGCTACGTACAAACAAACCTACACATTCTCTTTAACATAACGACCTTCAATAACATAATAATATTATTAATTACTGAATACACGCATATCTCTTCAACCAGTTCTATTTCTGTTTGATATTAATTGATCTAAAATTGGAGATAATATTTTTTATCTTTATTATTTGCAAAACTTTTCCAACCCCGTTTTAATCTATCAGCGTCATGATATTATAGAGTGCAGTACAAGAACCTTGTGGCACTCGGATGACACTGTCACGACGATATGAAGCAGCTGTAAGTGTAACTCAAATGACACTGGCATTTCAGCCACATGCAAAATCAATATTGAAGGTGTCTCTGCAACAGTTGTCTCTATTCTCTAAAATTACACTATATTATGTACCTATAAGTGCTGCTACTTTCACAGACCACAGTGGACTCTATAAAAGGGACTAATACACACACTAAACTCTAAACTCAAAAGCATTACCACTTAGTTTTGTTACACCCTGTATAATATCGATTATTTTGTTTTCTTATAATATTAAGAAATATAATTTAAAAATAGAAAATAAAATTAAAAAATGATAATAAAATTGCATAATAGTTAACCCCCCGAAACCGCCCCGGTACAAAATGTCACACATTAATTCCACCGTTATTGAATTACGTCGCATCGCCCGCCGATAAATTCATAACGCGATACAAAAAGTTAAGCCGCCGTATACCATCCACCGCCGAGCTGCTGATTAACAGAGGTAAATTACACCTAACGAGCGGTCGTATACCTGATGATTAAATATTAATTAATAAGAACGTCATGACAGATCTCTGAGTTACAATATCCTAATTTGGGATTAGGGAAAAATATGATGATTTCGTCGAATCAAAACACATCAAAGTTAGTCATAATTCAGAACTTATAGAAACAATGAAGCTGAGAGGCGCTAAAAGTAACCATTATAGTTTGCCGCAATGGTTAACATAACGTATAATAGACTATACTGTCTATACCATATTTAAATGTTACCCGGGACATTATTAAGAACCCATTGATATTTACCTCTTAGAATTTTTGATTGGTTCGATAGCTGGCGCATAACATAAATACCCACAAAGACCGCTTCAATCGCAGTCGGGTAAGCTCGCTACCGCTGACGCTGCGGCCATATTTCACGAGCTAATTATTGAGTATCGACCGGCAGTAAATAACCCGCGACTGGCCGTAATCACCCCATACATCACACCGCACGTGTCGCCGCGGCAGGCGATGCTAGTGTTTAGGTTACACTGCGCCTGTGGAGGGTTAAAGACACCTGTCAGAAAAGAACAGCATGAGGCTGCGTTTCCACCAGAGATTTGTGTTGCGAGGAATGTGTTTTTGAGGACCAATAGAATCGCTTCGTTGACGTGGCCTCGCTCAGCGTAGCGATTCTATTGCATCTTAAAAACACATTCCTCGCAAGTCGCAACACATCTCTGGTGGAAACGCAGTTTGTCCACCGGCACCGTCACCGGGACGTCACCGACAAAAATGCAAATAAAATACCACTATGATCTACTATGACGCCATAGCTGCAACAAAATTAATCAAAATTTGCTCAGGCTTGAGTGCTTGACGCCGTGAGTCGTTACCTTTACTATAAGTAATCTCTGGTCGTGGCCTTCCTAATCCCTTGGTCATACTAGGTAGAGACGCTTCACGGGGCTCCGGGTCAGGATGTGAACCTGCCCGGCTTAGCTAGTCCCGACGTCGAGAGGAACGCTTCAGTTTGCCTAAGCGTTCCCTAAATTTGGTGGAAGTCCGGTCCCTTTTGAGATAGACCAGCCGGTCGTGGAGGGAGTCCTGTGTTAGACAGATCCGGGACATCCCTCCGTATACGGCTGAAGGCAAACCGCGGGTGGTTTTAGTGGGTAAGCCCGGCGCTTCCCGCCGGGAGTCCCATATACCCCCGGGGAGCTTCAGCTTAACTGAGGCACATCCCCAACCCTGGGCACCCGTAAAGGGTTTCCCCTGCTCATCAAAAAAAAAAAGGTAGAGACGCTTACTTGAAAATCTGTAAGTTTACTTTATCTATTGAAGAGTCTGACAGAAAATAAAACCTATATCAAAATCTTAATTTCACTTATTTAAGGATGCTCCAACCGGAAAATTAGCAGGTCGGATGTCTGTCAGTACGAATATCAACGTTAATGACATTAAAATAAGATTCATATTAGCGCGCCTTGTACAGTGGCGGTTACGATGCTCGCCGCGTTGTTTTGAATTTTCTTATTTTTCTTATAACTGGAAAAGTTGTTTTTTTTTTATATAAAATTTTTAGCGGACTTTATAGAGGACTAAATAAGTAAATTTTTTTTTTGTATATTTATTTTCCTCAGTTCAGTGTATTTAGATATTTAAGTACCTAATCAGACACCATTTTTTTCATATTTACGTTATATAACGTATTTTATGTGAAAATTTTGTATGCGGCTATAGAATTTTTATGGTACAGTCGTGGAGATGATTCATCTTTCATTTGAAACCAAAATGTCCTCGCAGTTTGACTCCTAATTCTTTAAAATGGTACCGGAAAGTCGCTGATATTTGTAATAGCGTCCTTAAGAGTGGGTGACACCGGCTTACTTTAACTATAACTTTAACTTTAACCTTATCAAAATGTGAAATGAACTGTCAAATCCCTAGCAAAAGTCGCCATATTTGACGATAACCTTAACCTTAACTACGCTTCTGGTGCAATTCACCCTAAGTAGTCATATACAAATACAAATACAAATACAAATACAAATACAAATACAATATCCCTTTCTATCTTCTGTTATGACTAGACCAAGAACAGAAATGAAACAATTGTTATTCATACAACACAAACGAATCTATTTAAGTCTAGGCCAGGTTTATCCGGGACCTGGACTGAGGAATTACCGGTGAATTATGTACCGGGCGACCCGGATACCCGGATATCCGGCCGGGGAACAGTTTTTGCCGGATATTTTGCAGATAGCGAATATTTTGTGCGCGGCCTGCGCCCGTCACAGGGTTAACCGTATATTACTATTGATTTATAACCGATTACCAAAAGGAGGTTATGTTAAATAGATGTTCGCGTATTTTGTTGATCTTATTTTGCCGCACAAAACCTGGAAGTTTTTCAGGGATTCGAAGTGTCTGTATTAGGTAGTGATTTTAATTAGAATGGGTTTAGCGGTTGTTGATGTAGCAGTCAGACACACAGATGAAGTACACAGTGATTACATTGTCCGTAAATCATAATATATACAGTATTTACACTTTTGGATATTCTATATCATACCAGTCGATTTTTTAAAAGTTAAGTTTGTTTTTATTACTACAAGTTACGACTGTGAACACACACACAGAAACTTTCACATTCATAATATAAATATGATTAATCCACCAGCAGTAAGTATACTTTACTTGCGATCGATCGAAACGATCTATCGCAAATATGTGTATCCGCCCTAAAATACACCTAAAGCATAAAATATTGAATTGTCGCATAAAACGCAGCTTTTAGTGGACTTTTCATTCGTTACATTTTATTTACGTGATAATCTTTAACAGCTTCAGAATCATAACGTAGCTACGTGACGCAGCGCGGGCGTCACGTACGCGGTACGGGTACGCCCCACCACGTAGATATCACGTAGTTTACGTTATGGAGTTAACAGTTTCCAAAACATGACATTTTTAAAACTGCGGCGCTTTTTATTAAACCCTGAATTTTTTATTAGCAACTCGCACTGATTTATATTAAATACGGGTGCTTAAATTGGGAATATCACGCAAAGGTCGCAGCAGAGAGCGCTTCTAGCACATACAGTAAATAATCCGACTAAAATCCGACATGTTGCTCACGTCATATCAGAATATTGACAGAAACGTTGTCAAACGTCGTACTAAACCATAAAGTTAATATACCTAGCGGAATAGAGCAACAATATCGAGCTGTCAAACGTAACCGAAATTGGTTTTCATCTATGTGAAAAATATGTGTATACTAGATGTCCCGTGCGGCTTCGCCCGCGTAAATTAGGAATTTTACGAAAACCGTACATACTACATTTTCTCGCAAAAAATAGTTATGAAAAAAAGCGGCCAAGTGCGAGTTGGACTCGCCCATGGAGGGTTCCGTAGCAGCAATAAGGTTTATTTTTATGAAATTAAAATATTTTTGATTTATTTTTATATTTCAGTCGATTTAATGAAATTTAGATTAAGGTTTACTATTTATGACGTATAAAAAAAACTACTGGCTAGATCTTGTTCAAACCAATTTTCGTTGGTAGTTTTTATAGTAATCTACATCATATATTTTTTTTAGAATTATCATGCCTCTACTTTAGAAATTAGAGGGGGGGGGGACAAACATTTTTCCACTTTGGAAGAGTCTCTCTCGCAAACTATTCAGGTTAGAAAAAAATGATATGAGAAACCTCAATATGATTTTTGGAGACCTATCCATAGATACCCCACACGCATAGGTTAGACGAAAAAAATTTTTTTTGTTTCAGTTGTACCTATGGGGACCCCTAAAATTTTTAATATTTTTTCCATTTTTGCATCAAAATCTTAATGCGGTTCACAGACTACATCTACTTACCAAGTTTCAATAGTATAGCTCTAATAGTTTCGGAGAAAAGTGGCTGTGACATACGGACGGACGGACAGACAGACAGACAGACAGACAGACAGACAGACAGACATGACGAATCTATAAGGGTTCCTTTTTTGCCATTTTGGCTACGGAACCCTAACAATGAGTTAACATGTCCCTTCACGTAGTCTACTCTATATCTGTGACAAACAATATAAAAAATGCTCCAGTACTTCGAGAGATAAACCCTTTCTAATAATTTTCCCGGTTTTTCCATATTTTCCTCTGATAATTTTTTTAATTGCTTGACAAACTCGAGTCTCTATCTAAAAGACTATGAAACGTATCATGGGACGATGCACGGTTGATGGTATAATATGGTAGTGATGATGATGATAACTAATGTAATTTGCATAGTAGCATCTGCTTTCCGATCTTAAATCAACGCCGAAACTCTCAAGCGTGTATCTATAAAGAGTCAGGAGTTCTCCCAGTAGCTTCCGAACCATGGGTGGGTGTCGCTGGGTCCAAAATCTTACTTGTTGTTAGCATATGCTCGGAATACTTCTCATGAAACCGAAGTCACCACATGTTTCCATATAAATTTTGAGGAGTTCCCTCGATTACTCATGGATTCCTTCATCAGGTCACAATTTTTGTGAATATGATACCAAATTGGGATAATGCCGTATACACCAAAAGAAAAATTTTGAAAATCGGTTCATAAGCGGCGGAGTAATCGCTGATCATAAAAAACGATCATAACACCTCCTCCAGTTTGAAAGTCGGTTAAAATTATAGCCTATGTGTTATTCTGATGTATAAGCTATATTATTGTAAATTTTCATTAAAATCCGTTCAGTAGTTTTTGCGTGAAAGAGTAACAAACATCCATACATCCATACATCCATACATCCATACAAACAAACTTTCGCCTAAATATTAGTAGGATAATAATTATTAATATCTATAATTTTTATATCGCTTGACAAACTCTAGTCTCGATCTAAAAGACTATAAAAAGTACCAATAAAAGGGTCATAATGGGACGATGCATGGTACTTATAATGGTTTTAAATGGTAGTGATGATGATAATGATGATTGTAATTTGCATAGTAATAGCAGTAGTAGTTGCTTTCAGTTCTTAAAACAACGTCGAAACTCCCAAACTTGTATCTATAAAGAGCTATGAGTTCTCTCAGCACCTTCCGAACCATGGTATGCATTTGCACCAAGATGGTGCAAAATCTTACTTGTTGGTAGCATAAGCTTAGAATACTGCTAACGAAACCGAAGTCACCACATGTTTCCATATAAATTTTGCGTAATTCCCTCGATTTCTTAGGGATCCCTTCATCAGGTCACCACCTTTATGAATGTGGTAGCAAATAGAGATGATAACCTATACACCAAAAGAAAAATTTTGAAAATCGGTTCACAAACGGCGGAGTAATCGTTGAACATAAAAAAAACGAACATAACACCTCCTCCATTTTGAAAATCGGTTAAAATTATAGCCTATGTGTTATTCTGATATATAAGCTATATTATTGTAAAGTTTCATTAAAATCCGTTCAGCAGTTTTTTCGTGAAAGAGTAACAAACATCCATACATCCATACATCCAAACTTTCGCCTTTATAATATTAGTAGGATGTGTTATTCTGATATATAAGCTATATTATTGTAAAGTTTCATTAAAATCCGTTCAGTAGTTTTTTCGTGAAAGAGTAACAAACATCCATACATCCATACATCCAAACTTTCGCCTTTATAATATTAGTAGGATGTGTACGTATACATTTACACAAGCATGATTGAACATGAATTCTATGAGATTAAATTGTCAACGTGCCGATACGTGCCGACTGGACGTCAAAAAAAGAGTTCTGCTGTCATGTATCACACGTCTCTTTTTACCACCGCTTGCTTAGGCCTTTGTTTCTCTATTCCGCTAGGTATTAACTTTATGCACTAAAGTGCACTAAACTGTTTGTTTACTGTCTGTGCTGGTGCTGCCTCTACCGTGAAAACATTGCAGTAATATGTCTTATTGATGCCTAATACGATTTTTTCTTTTGAATCAAGAATTTTTTGTACTCCCTTAAGCTACTGAACGAATTTTGATGCAGTTTTAGCACTATAGAAAAGAGACCGTCATATTATAAACTTTATATTTATTTTCATTCCATATCTGTGGGCTCAAGCATATTGCATACACCGTATGTAGCAAAACAATGTCTGCCGAATCCGTCAGTAAATAAAAACTGTGCACCCGCATTGCAAGTACATGTAGAGCTGGCCTTTTACAAAGTAAAAAGTCTTTGCTTAAGTTGACTTGTTCTTTTGGCGTCGGTTTGGTACGAACTTATCTTAATTCTACTCAATGTCTTAACTCTTAGCTACTATTTTTTATGTAAGAAACTGTTAGACAAAGAATTTCTTTAGAAGGTCCTCATTGACAATAAGGTTTTTCTCTCTGGGAGTATTATAAGGAGTCACTGCTTTACTAGAGCTTTGTGAAAAATTCAAGTACCTATCTGTTGCCATTCTTGATATAGAGCAAAAAAGGCCAAAAAATCACGTTTGTTGTATGGGAGCCCCCCTTAAATATTCATTTTGTTTTATTTTTAGTATTTGTTGTTATAGCGGCAACAGATATACATAATCTGTGAAAATATCAAATCTCTAGCTATTACCGTTCTTGAGTTACAGCCTGGAGACAGACAGACAGACGGACAGACGGACAGACAACGAAGTCTTAGTAATAGGGTCCCGTTTATACCCTTTGAGTACGGAACCCTAAAAAAGGCGGACAGAGTCTAATTATACACAACACTGTGTTGTGTACACGGACCGTGTACACTGTTCACAGCTGTTAAGTAGGTACATGCAGTCAGCCTGGCCGACTCTGAAGACACAGTGCTGTGTACAATAAGATTCCGTCCGCCTTTTTTTTCTATGTTTATGATTTTTGCATTTTGATCACACCTACCGAGTAGAGTGGCGTTATTGAGAAGCTCTATCACAATAACAAAGCTAGTCTCTCATTTCCCGCCGGTTTTGTGCTAGACCGTGTGTGCGTGCGGATAACGAATTGTAGAGTTTACTGCCGCGGTTCTAACGATGGCACTAAACCGCTGAATAATAAAAATAAAATTAACTTTGGTATAATTTGAGCTGTACGTGCCTCCAGTCGTTGGCCTCTAGTTAGTCAACTCTCGATGGGCGTTTTAACCCGAATGTTACGACTCAAACTTTTTTTTATATATGTGTAGTAAAAAATAATAAAATAATGTTCGTTTTGCCGCGGTAAAAAATATCCTATGTCCTTGAACGGGCCTTTAAGTATCAACTATCAATACCAAATTTCATCAGTTCAGAGGTTTGGCTGTGAAGACGTAACAGACAAACATACCGACAGGACAGGCGGACACACAATCTCATTTATAATATATAAACACATCTTCTTTTATAAAATGAAACAGAAATTGGACAAGACTATATGATGGTTAAGTAGAGAACAAATTAACAGACAGATCAAAGACTTTTATGCCATTTTTAGCGATATTTGCTATAGAGCTTAGCATTAGTATATTTTAGTAGGTAAGGCAGTAAGGATAAGGCCAATTCTATAGGCACCTAATCGTGCCATTTCAAATGTTAATTTCACGATTTACCACCGGTAACGGGCAGAAACGGCCGCAATCGAAAGCCCATACTAATATTATAATAATATGAAAGTTTGTTTGCCTACCTTTTCACGCTTAAACTACTTAACCAATTTTGATAAAATTTGGTATAGAGATACTTTGATTCTATTAAAATCACATACAAGACGTAGTCTTTATTCCGAAAGAATCATGTACGGTTTTCGGAGAATAAATGAATTTCAGAGTGACGGAATTACGGGTGTCCACTATAAATAAAAATATAAGTATTAATCTAATAAATGCGAAAGTGTGCTTGTCTTTTACATTTTCACGCTAAAATCACATAACCGATTTTGATACAATTTTGTATAGATAATATACTTTAACTCTCATAGAAAGACATAGTACCTATAGTTTTAATCCCAAAAAAATGTATGGTTATGTAAACTCAAATTCAAAACTCAATTTTTTTTTATTCAGAATAAATTTTTGCAAGTATTTTCTGAAAGTCTCATGATGCCTACCACTACTGTTAACTTTTGCAGACCAAAGTCGCGCGTAAAGTGTAGTCCGCAGTAAATGTTTGAGTAACACCGATGCCGGTCATAATTTACCAGATTCCTTATCTTACAAAAGGCCCAAAGGGAAAAACTATAAAAGACCGGTTAAGACGATAAACCATCGTTATAGCCATCGATCCGCAGTACCCGGGTAATCGCAGGAGCGGGGGACGGCCGGCTTTGTCCCTTCAAACTTGTTATTTGACTCATATTTCATTACGTCCTAGTTTGCCAAAAAATAAATGTTTCAGCACGAATCTCGAGAGATAGTCGTGCCCTTAAAATTGCCCTAAATGTTTAATTTTAGTGTTCAAACTTATAAGTTTTAATATTGGGCATTATTGGGCTGCAGCAGTTCTGGTGATTTCTAATCATTCGTTGAAGTATCATTTAGTTCTATGCTTCTATAATGTTCTATAATATATACTACTTTTGCAGGAAACTCTACAACGGAACATTTGACATTATACTCCGTTTATTTCCAACATAATCCATGTTAATTTGGACTAATCCATATTTCCATACTTAATATTATAAATTTTTTTTTATTAAATAAGGGGGCAAACGAGCAAACGGGTCACCTGATGGTAAGCAACTACCGTCGCCCATGGACACTCGCAACATCCGAAGAGCTGCAGGTGCAGCTGCAGGCCGGCCTTTTAAGAGGGAATACGCTCTTTTCTTGAAGGTTTGCAGGTCATATAGGTCCGGAAATACTGCTGGTGACAGTTCGTTCCAGAGTTTTACAGTGCGCGGCAGAAAGTTACGCGAAAATCGCACTGTGGAAGACTGCCACTCATCAAGGTGATGAGGATGGTATGTTTTTCGCGTGGGTCGATGGCGAAAAGTTGCAGGTGGTATGATTCCGAACAATTCCTATAAATGCGACTTCTTCACGCACAAACCACTGACTTGATTTTGCTCATATTTGGTATGGAGATACTTTGAGCCCCGGGAAATTACATAGGATACTTTTTATCCCGGTAAAATAAATGAAAATTGACGCAACTGATTTGCGGACGTCATCTAGTAATATTATAAATCCGTTCTAATCCATATTATCATTGTTCCAATATTTATACAAGTAAATTTTTCATTTATGGTAAGCACTTGTTTAACTGCCTAACAATTTCAAGCTACAGCAATAACATCGATCCCTTAGGAACCGTCCATTCTGTGCACCGAGCAACGCTTTACAAACAAAAAACTTGCGGTGCGGATGCGGAAAGAAATTAATTTTTCATCACCAACATCACGGTGCTTAGGGCCGCCCTTTGTAGTGATGTACAACTTACTAGGGATGTACCTACCCTCTACTGAATATGTACTAGCAAGTGCTGTGCTGCCAAAAAAACCCTTGCGCCCAAAAGGGTTTGCAAAACTTTGCAAAGTTTTATTGAAGTAGGGATGGGCATGATGCTTATCGATGTTACTAAGATTTGATTCCTACTATAATTACTATTTTATCGATAAATGTTAAGAAATTAACGAAAGTTCTTAGTAAGAGTCAGTTTACACTGCAACGTGACGAGATGCTCCTATGAATTTTGTGATGAGCCATTCAAAACAGAACTTTATTTACAACATGAAAAGATACAAAATGAATTTGCAAAATTGTCGAATTGCCTCATCGCATCGCAATGAAGCCTATCCCTCAACGTTACGAGTACTTTATAGTTAATTAATTTAAAAATACTCGTGCTTGAGCCATATCACAATAAAAACGTAAAAGTAGAAATTTTCGACATCTCCCAATTTATAGCTTTAATTATTTCAAGGAAGTTATTTAGTTTCTTTATTCCGGTGGCGTTTAGTGGGTCCGTAAAGCTAGTTTAGCTCCGGGTATAATTTCGTTTTCATGTCGGCCAATAAAAAATACAGCATTCATTCGTTCCTCGCGCTTGCTATTATATAAAGTTAGGCGTCGTAAATTTATTCTTTATCGGAGTCTCAAAAGTTTTATCGATCTCATTTCAGCATTAATATTAGCGTTGAAGTTTTGGTAATTTGTATTTAATTTTGCAACGAAATGTTGCAATTAATTAAACGCATTATGTTATGATATGACAATGATTTATTTTTACTTTACAATAAAAATATGGCTTTCTAAAGTTACATAGTACCTACCAGCTACCTAAGTATATTTTAGTAATAATATGTAACTTTTAACTAGGTTTGGAGTTGAAACAAACAAATAAAATAATGAAAAATACCCAGTTTTCCAGGGAAACTAATTAGATCACTATTGATTGCCTACCTAAATCCCCTACAAACTAAATCTGATTATGAATAATATTGAATATCCTACTCCCCGGGACAACAGTAAAACATTGAATTGGTTCGAGAAAATGTAACAGACGATAAAAAAGACACTCTAAAATAAATTAATTTATAAAATTTAAACTATCACTTCACATCACTAGTGATCACTAGTGCATTTAGAAATATCGTTTTAATTAGAGCACGCGTTGGGGGAATACATTGTAAGATATCGATTATCGACACTTTTTATCGATACCTCATCGTCCCCTCTCTAGGGCGAGATTGAATACTAAATGTTACCGTTCCAATCAAAAATAATTACTTTTATTAATGAATTGCCTTATAATAATAGAGTTTTTGATCAGGGGCTGGGACTGCGAGTAACTGATGCCATATTGGTTCTGTAAGTGCTAATAGTTTTTGTATTCTTTATACGTAGCGACGAATTTTATCTTAGGGTTTCTCTTAGGGAATTATAGGGAATTTTATCTTAGGGATCTCAGGGTTTCGTACCCAAAGGGTTAAACTGGGACCCTATTACAAGACTTCGCTATCTATCTGTCCGTCTTTCCTTGGATACGTCAATCTGTCACCATGGGCTGCATCTTGAAAACCACCTAAACAGTTGAAATTTTCAGAAAGTATGTATTTTTGTTTCTGCTATAACTACAAATATCTTATTATAGAGAATAAAAGAACCCTCGCATAGACTCTCATCCGCGTGTCACACCTTGTCCGGACCCTCAAGACCACAATTATTCAATAAATCATAGTCCGGGGGCCCGCCGATGGCTTGCCGGGGGCCGGGGCCTACCGGGGGGCCGCCGGGGCAATATCCGGGCAAATGATAACTAATGTCCGGCCGGCGCGGCGGTATTGAGATGGATCGACGCGCCCGCTTAACCCGGATAAAACGTTTATCGCACCTGGATGGAAAAATGTAGATTGTAGCAGACTAGCTGCTATAATCTAGATTTTCAGCTAAAAAGCAACACAAAGAGGAAAGCCATGTTGTTTCCAGCAGCTGAAAACAACGTTGCTTTGTGTTTCTTTTTTTTTCGGAAAAAAATTGTTCCCAAGTTTGATGAGGACAATCTTGTCAATCAGATGATCCAGGCTGATCATCTGATTATCTGACAAGATGATATGCGTCGGATAGGCATGCAAAAGGTAGGTGCTGCGTCTGATCTCTCGCCAGTCGTGTCGGCTGGCCGTCCTACTGGGTTACAAACTTACAAGCGTGAAGTGAAAGAGCCACGAAGGGTTTGAAATAATTTGCAGGCTGAAATGTGCTCAAATGACAAAGGGAACACTACCGCATCGTTGTCAGTCATCCTTATTATTGAATACTAGCTGTTGCCCGCGACTTCGTCCGCGTTAAAATGTACACACAGTCAACCCCAATTTCACCCTCTTGGGGCTACCCCCAAGGCCAGACTGACGTGGTGTGAAGCGCTCATAGATATTATTATAAATTCAGTTATATAGTTAATAAAGTATTTTAAAAATTCTACAATTTTGAAAAACGCATAAGTAAATATTATCCATTCAATTTTAATTGGTAACCCAATAATAAACCCAATAATAAAAATTTCGTCGATTTTAATGGGTACGGAGATACTTTGAGTCTTAAAAAAGGACATAGGATATTAATTTTTATCCTGGAAAAATGTACGATTCCCGCACGATAAACCAATTTTGGCGCAACGGAGTTGCGGGTGTAACCTAGCTAAGTACATGTAAATAAGTAATACTAGATGTTGTCCGCAACTTTTCACTTTTGCGGGGGACTAGTAAATTTTCAGGGATTTCGAGTCGAACCTTTTTGTTGTTTTTGACTTTGCTGGAAACCTACCTACACCAAATTTCATCTGAATCGGTCCAGACGTCAACGACTGAAGCGTGAAGAAGTAATATACAAAGTCAGATAGAGAATATACCTAATTTAAATAAATAAAATGCATAAACTCGAGAACCGCTTAACCGATTTGGCTAATTTTTGTATTAAAATTTTCGTGAAAGTCCAGGGAAGGTTGTTAATTAATTCGCGCTTAATACGTGACATAAGTAGGTAACATACTAAACTTTGTTTATGTTTAGATCAAAATACATTGATAAAGAATATTTTTTTCTATAAACGGACACGATAATGCTATTAACCAATATTATTCCCGTATCCCGTGTTAATTTTGTGAAAAAACTCTGATATCACGTGGAAAATAGCTCGGACAGTACCGGCTTACCTGCGAGAAACAACGTCCAATTAAAATCGCGGATCCGGCTCGAGGGACCAGCGAAATTAAAATGGCGGCAATCAGTGTTATCGTCTCGCCATGAAATTGTTAATGGACATACATACCTACTTGTATCATTTTTTTCTGTATGGGGAAATGCAATCACGTTTTCTACTCTCTGCTTGAGAAAAACTCGCAGTAATAGTGGAAGAAGTAATATCCATACAAATATTATAAATGAGAAAGTGTGTATGTCTGTCTGTCTGTCTATCTGTCAGTGTGCTCTTCACGCCCAAACCGCTAAACCGATTTTGCTGGGTATGAAAATAGGATACTTTGTTCATTTCCCTAAGCCTTTGTTCATTGTCTTTGTTCTTTGTCTATATCACATCTGCCTTGGTAGCACAATATGTCATCTACTTAGTCAATAACCAGATTAAGTACATTTGGTGAAGGTTATGGGTTTCATAGGCAGTAGTTATCGCTTACCATGAGGTGATTTGTAGCTCGTACTCTGAGTTTATTTTACTAAAAAATGTCATTACTTGTGTTATAAATTTTATCTTAAATATATGTATAGCATAAAAGTATTTAATATGTTTCCGTTGTCTGGTACCTGTAACACAAGTCCATCAGGTACTTACCACGGGGCCAGACTGACGTGGTGTGAAGCGCCCATAGATATTATTATAAATTCAGTTATATAGTTAACTAGCTGTCCCGGCAAACGTTGTTTTGACATTTAAAGTATATTTTCTACATCATCAGTTGATACATGTTTTACCCCCTCTTTTGTCCCCTAAGAGGGTGTGGGGGGGAAGGGGGATTTTTATACACCAGATGTCGAGTTGGAAGAAGACAAATATAATATATCTGTGAAAACCGTATGCAAATCTGTGAAAACCGTATGCAAATCGGATCAGTAGTTTTCGTGTTAAAGAAAAAAGTTTGATACAAAATCTGACCCCCTCTTTTGTCCGCTTAGAGGGGTGGGGGGAAAATTTTATACACCAGATGTTAAGTTGGAAGAAGATAAATATATCTGCGAAAACCACATTCAAATCGGATCAGTATTTTTCGTGTGATGCTGGAACAAACATACAGACAGAAAGAGTGACAGACAGACAGACAGACAGACAAAAAACTAACCACATTTTTGTATTCTATAGCGATGTAGTGACAAAGGTGTAATTTCGGGTGTCATTTCATATCTTTTATGTACAGAATTTTCATTTCTACAACAGAAAATAGCACGCGCTTTGGTGACGCCCACTATCGTAATTTTTTAATTTCGCCATAATTTCAAAACCAAACGTCCAATTTTAATCATTCAAAGACCAAATATTATCTACATAAACTGTACTTAGTGATAAAATAATTTATTTTGATAAGGATTAATAGCGTGAGTAAAATATATCCGTTCAAATGTAGTCCAAAAAAAAAATCAGGATTCATAAATAAATAAATGGTTATTGTGCCTCACTCGACATAGATAGGTATAGTGTGTCGCGGACTTTTTTGTAGATATTTATAAGATCTACAATTGCTTAGAACATTTTATGGTTCTATCTTTTATAGTTTAGGCAGCGTACGCAAAATAAGTAACTTTTCTAGCTGATTTTTTACACCTTGCGTTCGAAAAACTCAAATATCTTACGGAACCCTACTTTTTTCCAAAATAAAATGTAGCCTATGTTCAGCAGAAATAATGTAAGATTCCAATAGCAAAAGAATTTTTCAAATCGGTCCAGTAGTTTCGGAGCCTATTCGACTCAAACAAACAAACAAACAAACAATCAAATCTTTCCTCTTTATAATAGTAGTATAGATAAAGTATTTTAAAAAGAAAACAATACTTACTACATCAAAACTGGTCCATGGTTTCACCCGTTTAGACGCTACAATGCAACGGACACACAGGCAGACGTCAAACTTATAGCACCTCTCTATTTAAAAGAGGGGTGTTGTTACTCGGGGCCTGGGGGGGTTAAAATGTACAACTGTTCATGATATAGTTTAACACAACGGCAATATTATAAAAGTTACCAGAGCTTGGCTCCTCGCCAGGTTATTCCAGATATTCCCAGATGTACAGGATATAATTAAAACGCATAATATTTCATTAACATTTAATTAAAGATATCATAAAATTTACATTATATACTATATGTTAAGCTATAATAAAGAAATATTAAGTTATGCCTAATTTAATTCTATAGGAGCTCGCCGGCGCTTTTCACACGCTATTAACCTACCGTAGAAAAATAGGCCGCATTCGCAAAATAAGTATCAAGATTTCGAGTACAAATATTTACCTACCTAAATTTCATTTCGATTATAATAACTTACAACCTACTTATTAGATTATCTAGAAAATTCGATGTTTTACAAAAGTGTAGCGCTACTTATACCTTAAAACTAGTCCGCTTATTTCGTGCTTTTCAAACGTTCAAGCTGAAATTAAGTGGACTGTAAAATCCACAACGTCAGAGTCCTATCAGAGGACTGTAAAAACAGCGCTAAAAAGCGACCGCCGGCTCCCGGACTATGATATGGAAGAATTCGTCTAACGCTCACTCTACACCCGAGAGAATAATTTATGTAAGCAAAGAGCTTCGCCGGATGACGTTAAAATGAAAATGACATAAAATTATAGCAACATTTAGGGCCTGTTTCACCACTTCCTGATAAGTTCCGAATAGGCTATCCACCACTTAACTTAACAGATGAATTATGGAGAATCTGTCAAAAGGGTTGTGGCCTTTTCGGCACTTTATCAGAAAGTGGTGCAACAGGCCCTTAGTATTTATTAATGTACGTGTCGGTTGAAATAAGCCTTTCACTTGGTCGGATTAACATCAAAAGTTCAAAAAGATATCAAGATTGAATGAAATAACAAATCAGTTTTTAACTTAATGAGATCAATGCATTCAGTCAAGTTGCACTCAAAAATCGGGAGCAAAGCAAAAATCAAAGTAATGTTGGATTTGACATAAAGCATCGTTAAGTTTCATGGCGCTTGCGATAGTAAAATCCTTTACATTTCTGTCATCTTAATTGCTCTCAAAATAATTGTTGAGAAACAAAACGTAACTAAAGTGACAGTTTCTACAACGTAAGTCCCTTACTGCTGCGGTCGCCCTCAGAGACGATTGAATTACTTTAAATTGTATTTAAAATGAATAGTTTAACATGTGGTGCTAATGTATTATTAGGCTTATGTCAGATTCTTCATTTATTTACAGTTATGTGATTAATATTCGTCTCTGAGGGCGGCAGTTAACGCTTACATATTTTACTCCATCTCGTGAAGTTGGCTACAGCCGAGTATTATACTATAGTATAAATTGGCAATCGTCGAATGTACACGCGGTATTTACACCAGCACCTGTCTGCCCACCTCCTGTTATCTCTGCGGCATCTGAAACAACAGGCATTTGTAATATTATTATACAATGCAAAAGTGTGCCCGTCTGTCGTTGCCTCTCGCGTCGAGCTTGGTGTGCGAGCTTTTACAAGTTGGCATGTAATGCTTCGCTGCGCTAACGCCTATCGCTCAGAGTAAAATCCAAATTAGTTTGATAGTTACTAAAAATGCTATTACAAATTTACAATATGTCATTTATTTACTGTGAAATAAAATAAAACAAGCTTAGATTGAATTGATTCAAAACAGCGTAGTTGAAATGCTCGCTCGCTCCGCTCATAATAAGCTTGGCAAGAGACCATATCAACGTTATATAATATCCTTTTGATAGAGTTAATTTTTAAGAATAGAGTTTTTTAAAGGCAATGCAATAGTAAATTTCTGGTGCTATCACGGTGAAGAAACTGTTTCCAGTAGTAAGACCGCCAATTTGGCATTTTTGTTTTTGTGTTAATTTTGGTAAATTATTTTTTGTTCAAATAAAGAGTTGATATTATTATAACTTTCTATTGTGATGGTTCCTCAGCTGTTATCTCTCGAATAAGTGTTAACTTACCATATCCTCATCGGGTGTGTGAGTGGGGCGCGGCTCCCGGATGACGTAGGTCTTGTTGTCGCTGGACTCCAGCACCACGCGGGGCGGGTCACCCTCTGTATTACAGAAGGAATAAAGAAAGAGTAAGAAGATGCTCTAAATAGATTAAACTTCGAAAGCGTTCATCTTGAGATGCTGCAACGAATAAGTTTTTAATAACAATACCTATAATAACACGTTTTCCGTTCTAGTAATATGGAATTTTGATTGGCAATTTCGTGAGACTTGGTCTCAGCTAGGCTGTCGAACAGTTCTACACATCGTAAGTTACGGCTTGGTCTCGACTCTTGAGCAATTCTGATGTTGTGTCAGCACTTACCATTCTTAGGTTGAGCATGTCAGGCTTGGTCTAAGCCCTCGAGCAACTCAACGCTGTACCATCATTTAGCAGCCTTAGGACTCTCGAGTAGTTCTGATGCTGCATCACAGTCAGCACTCACGATTCTTGGGATTGAGTATGTCGGGCTTGGTCTAAGCCCTCGAGCAGTTCTAACGATATGGGGCTCACCTCACACACTCAGCACTATCGGGTAAACTCAAATGTCACGACTCTTAAGCAGTTCCAGCATTTACCATTTTTGGGATTGAGTATATCGGGCTTGGTTTCTTGCTTGTCTGGCGCAGGGTAGGCGATGAGGAAGCGGCGGCCGTGCGCGTCCACCTGCACCACGCTCTGCGACGGCCGCTTGCTGCTGGACCGGGCCTCGTGACGCCTGGGGGGAAGGGAGAAGATACAACCCCCTTATTATATGATGTAACTTTGTTCAATAACATGAACTTCATTTTTAGGCTGCGTTTCCGCCAGAGATGTGTTGCGAGGAATGTGTTTTTGAGAACCAATAGAATCGCTTCATTGACGTGACCTCGCTCAGCGCAGCGATTGATTCTATTGGATCTTAAAAACACATTCCTCGCAACACATCTCTGGTGGAAACGCAGCCTTAATGGTCACAAAGTAACGTCAAAACTTTGACCATAAGCAATGAAGTTTATGTTCATCAAAATTATATAACAGAGGACAGGTCGATAGAACGACCGTAAAAAAATCTGTAGAAGAGAGTGCGAGTTTTGGCTCTAAAGTCTAACCACAGCAAGTGTTGTTCTTGTGATTTACACTTCCCTTCTAAGTTTCTACAATTTGTTTGCCATAAAATTGTTAGTAATCTTGCAATAGACGAATTGTTTCGATGTCATAAGTATAAGGCTGCCTTAAGTTGTTTAATGTTTATTTCTTACCGCAGTAAGGACACTGATGTCAAATTCTTTTAGAATGGCACCAAGTAAACACCGACTGGCGACTGCCTAGGGTCAAATTTTAGTTCAGTAACTACGGCGATACCAAAAAGAAGACTTACGATTTTTGCGCCCCATCAATGCAACCAGACAAACAATGCTACAAATTACAATCATCATATTAGCCCAAAGCCATACGGATTTTGTGTGCTGCCACAGTTACAGCCTATTAATCTCCCGGCTGCCCGCCATTTTTATTCGGCTGGTCCCCGCGGGGTGAAATTTTAATGGACGGAACTCGCGAGCCGATTACGCGACACTTTTATAACGCTCGTGAAAATATTATTTCAATCGATGGGCGGATTCCTGAAATCCGTTTTGGGAACGACGGGAATGTTGTTAAATTGTTTTGTCGCATTCTTTTATCGAGTTAATAATTCATTACGCCACGTTTGGTTTTATCGACGGAATTTGAATACTTTTTGGATGTTTAAATATTTTTTCAGGCGGTAAATGAATAATTATTTAAAGCGTAAAAGTTTGAGCTAATCTAGCTAGTATGTCTCTCAGTTTATTATTGTAATACCTCGATCGTGGAAATTGCAGACACAATAGATTTTCAATTGTTATGCGACGGCCGGCTGTCGCTTGGGGATGATTAATGCCCGTTTTCACCAACCGCCCTCGAACGTATGAGTCCCCTAGTGGTATTTTAGAGTCATGTTTGTCTTCAGACCAAATATTATATTATAATATTTTTTTAATTAAACTTATGTATCACCTAAGTTCTTAGGTCCTATGGATTTAAGTGTCATATAAACGCTGGTATAATCTTTAAAGATACCTGCAGTCTGCACTAATGGCTGCCATGGGACACTTTTAAGAAAACGGGCATAAGAATCCCCAGCTTAGTTATGAGATAAGCCTATGGGTTATCTTCTCTGATAGTACCTTTGCAAATAATACACCTTTGGTAAGCTTACCGTCTCAGCACCACGGCGGTGATGGCAGCGACGGCCGTCAGCAGCGCCGCCAGAACCGCGATGGCCGCCGGCGCCGGGAACCGCCCGAGACGCGTGTCCTCTGTCACAGGCAACACAGAGATAAGCGTGAAGTATTGTGTAAAGGTCATATCCATTATCCATGTCTGGTCTCTGTCCATACTCCATACTTACATTTTCATATTATATTAAGCAAATGTCAAAGTGAACCTGTATGACATGTCTGTTATCTCTTTACTGTATTACCGCTAAATTAATTTAAGAGCGAAAGGGTAACTTTAGGCCCAGCATCAGGACATACAATGGCGCGTTAAAAGAAGCTCGGCGTTAAATCCTATCGATGTCTAAACTAAATTAAACTGATTATTAGTATGGATTAACATCTTTTGGTAGCCATGAAGATGATGACCAATCAAGTAAAGACTTTGGTCATCATTTTCATGGGAAAAATCCCTTACCGATATGTTTGGCAGCGTCCTTCAGGCCCACGTCCCTGAGCAGGACGGGCTCGGAGCCGCCCTTGGTGTTGCGGGCCGTCACCATCAGCCGCACACCACCACCACTACCACCACCACCACCACCAGCCAGCTCGGGGTACGTCACGTTGAACCAGACTACGTGATCTGGGGTGGACGTGACCAGGAGTTATTCAGAGAGCTTGGGGAATGGTCACAATAAAAGAGACGCAGCCTGTATAAAGTCGGAAAATAGGTGGTTCTTACAGTAGCGTGCAAGAACTTCTGTCAATTATTTTGAATAAATATTACGTTAATCTTGGATATTTTAAATTCTTCATAATAATATGTTTTCAGCGTTTCTGTAGAATTCTGTCAAATCCAAACTTATTTGAAAATTCTACCATCTGTGCTACTCAAAACCTCAGTATAAGTCTCTTTTGCTCACTTTCACGGCTACACACCATTATTTTAGGTAGGTTTTCAGTAAGATGTACATACACTATAGCATACTGTTTCCAATATTTATTTATATATTTCAATTCAAAAGTTTATAAATAGAATCCCGTTATCATTCTTTGTACGGAAACCTAATACTATAACCTATATTCCTCCAAACTGTGAAGTATAACATGAGTAGATATAACACAATATAATATGTAAACTCACCAGGTCCAGCAGTAGTGTTCCCCAGCAGGATGCCGTCATCTGTCTCCAGGGTAAAGTGCTGTTCCAGGCCGCCGTCGTAGCTGGCCTCGCACCGCACCACCAGCGCCGCCGTCAGCCGCGCCGTGCAGTTGCGGGGGGGTGAAGGACGAGCTGGGGGAGGAGATCATGTAGGTAATGGCTAATCTTTATGCTGGCTTCTCACGGCGCGTAAGGGCTATAACTCACCGGGAAGCCAACGCAACGTGGCCAGTGACTTTACCATGGCAACGTCGAAGCAACGTCTGGCGCCTCTACGTCGCCGTACAGCGGTACTTTTAAACTTAACTTTTGCAGCGACGTAGAGAGTAGAGACGCCAGACGTTGCTTGGACGTTGCCATGGTAAAGGCCCTAACACCACGAGCCGCGGCGCTCCGAGCCGATTTGTACGAGCGAGCACGAGCCAACAGGCGAGTCCACGCTATCCGTTCTCACGGCGCGTGATATCATGAGGCGACCTCAATCGGATCGGAAGCGCCTGCTCGAGCCAGCCCGCGTCGCCTCGTGTCCGCCCGAGTGCCTCGAGCCACTCCCGTCACACGACGCGTTACGCGTGGCTCGAGCGAGCCGTGAGAAACCTATTATACAGACGACGTTCGTAGGTGACGCCGCCGTGGTCAAGTGGTTTAGACTTTAGAGCGTAGCTCTTGACTCGGAAGTCGTGGGTTCGATTCCCGCGTTGCAAACGTGTCAACCAAGTTTGGCTAGGTCTTAGGACAATGCAGGCTGATCACCTGATTGTCTGACAAGTGACAAGTAAGATGATGCAAGTCTGTCTTTCGCCAGTCGTGTCGGTCTTCCGCACTGGGTTATGAGAGTAAAGGAATAGATCGTGCTCTTATGTACTTCGCACATACTCTGGCCAGAGTGTGCGCGCAGTACATAAATAAGAGCACGGTAAAACTACTACCGGTGTGACGATATTATTTTTTATCCAGTCCTAGGTCAGTACGTTAAAAAAGCAGTGCCAGACAAGGACAAAGCATCGTGTTCACAGTGTTATGGCGCTTTGCAATTTTAACCCTAAATTATCCGAGAGCTCGCCATCAGGCGATTTAGTTAGCTCGTTAAGTCAATTAATTAAAAATATATCCAACAAGGATTCACTATGAAACTATTTGCTAAATTAATGTAGATACATCTAAATTGGTTTCAATTACAAACTGTCAGCCGAAGTAAATTGAATGTAAATCCGTTTAGGCTAACTGTGAAAAATGTTCATTCGATATTCGACGCAAAGTGAATAAAGCGAAACCGTTTGTAAGCGAGCTATGTAACATCAGCAACATGTAACATCGCACAAACTCGTGTAACATGGCACAAACAATTAACTCAAACTCGAAATCGTAAACTTTAAATTGAAATTTGCTAAAAATTGCGCGGCCGCGGCCGTCGCGTTTGAAAACAACGATTTAATTTGAAATTTAAACTTCGAAAATGGGGGCCGGTCGCGCGCGAAACAAAAAAACCTTAAAAAAAAACCTAATGAAAGATGGCGCTCGCTACAAACGCGGGAATTTCGAAAATGCCCGCTCAAAGAAGTTAATGAACGCTTAAATTTTTCACTCGTACCTTTTTGCACGTGCTGTACATTTTTTGAGGCGCAATAGACGCTTTTTAGCTCGGTCTTTGAATATAAATTTTGCGATTAGAATTTCCAGTGTGTTAGATATCGCGAGATGTGAAAAATGAGTTTCTCGCGTGAAATATCTGGAGAATTGTCACGGGCGTGCCGGGGTTTTAGCTGGAGAATTTTTAAAAACCTGTGCCGAAGCGTGTAAAATTTCCAATATAGAATTTCTAGCTTTTTCAGGCGGAGTATGTAGGCCTCGGGCCGTCAAAAAGTTTTTATAACGACAAAGAACAATTATTCTTTGCCGATTTTTCCTGAAAGACAAAAAAATATATTAAACCGATATTTTGAGATGACGTCTCCAACTCCGTTGCGCTAAAATTCATTTATCGCGTAGGAACTAGGAACCGTACATTTTCCGAGATAAAAAGTATACTATGTCCTTTCCCGCCTCAAAGTATCTCTATATAGTATAATACTAAACTACACCTCAACAAAATTGGCTTAGCGCTATGCGCGTTAAGAGGTAACAGATAGACACTTTCGGCTTTACAAAGTATGGATTGAAAGATTGCTTTCAAAATCTGTAAGGTACACAATACGCTTGTTAGAGTTTTGAAATATTTTAATTAGTTGTTGCTCGTTACAGCCCGCGATTACAGCGGTACGGCGTACGGCGGGCGGTCGCAGACGACTCATTAAAAACTTTATACGTATGTCTGTTCGGACTTCAGGCTCACTCCAGTTAAGTTACTCGCTTACTTACTTGTAAACAGTAAAATATTTATACAGATCATATACGTCTTTGTCTGGCACGTTGGATGTCACTTGACCGATTTGAAGCGTCTAGCAGCTTACTATTAACACAGAACAATATCAAGGGTACCCATTAATTATGTTATTGGACTAGATAATTATGTTATAATGTTACAAATTACAATATTTATAAATTTGGGGGTTACTCTCTGATCCTTTTTTTTTAATGCGCAGGGGAAACCTTTTATGGGTGTCCCGGGTCGGGGATGTACCTCAGTTAAGCTGAAGCACCCCGAGGGTATGTGGGACTCTTACCCACTAAAACCACCTGCGGTTTGCCTTCAGCCGTATACGGAGGGATCTCCTGGATCTGTCTAACACAGGACTTCCTCCACCACCGGCCGGTCTATCTCAATAGGGACCGGACTTCCACCAAAGTTAGGGAACGTTTCGGCAAACTGAAGCGTTCCCCTCGACCGCGGCGCCGGGACTAGCTTTGCTCTCTGACCCTACTAGATTATCATCCGAACAAAACTTGTGTCTTAATCTAGTTTCAATTAAGATCTTTTCGTTTTCATTATTTAGGTTCAGACAAATGATAATATCATTGTTTAAACGCTACTTAGTACTTATTTTTATTTTATACTGACCTCTATGACAATAGGACGTGTATTATGTTGATATTCATCTGGTAAACCATGAACAACTCCGATGGGACTCATCGGGACACAACTCGCCGAGTGTCGGGAGATTTGGCTACAAGACGTGTCACAATTACACAACATTTTGATTTGCTGAGGCTCACTTTAGACTAAAGTTTAAACTATGTCATAAGTACCATTTCACTACAAAGTTGCTTCACGATGTCTGTCCCTATATGCTTCTGGAATCTAGATGATTAAAATTTTAATGGTTTATTGAAAAGAAAAGAAATGACTATGAAATTAAAAAGAACGAAAATGTAATAGCTAAGAGCACTTTTGATTGTGTCGCTATTCTAGCAAAAAAACTAATAATCAAAATCGGTCCACCTGTTTGGATGCTATGATGCCAAGGACAGACATACACAGACAAACAATTAACAAACTGACACGTCAAACTTATAAGTTATACGCACATTTTCGCCGGGGGTTTAATATGTATAGTTGCTCTTATAGCTGCAGTAGCGTAGAAAACAAACAAATCTCTCTATTACAGATTTTGGTAGATCTACGATATGCAATGTTTTCAAGCTCCTCCGTTGTTCCTTACGCGCCATTCTGCCCTACTCCTGTATGAAGTTGGCGCGAGATAAGCGATACACAACTTTATATTTACGGTCTGTCTGAACTTGCTCCGTATCAAGTTTTAAATTTAGAATTTCCGGCTTATTTTGTATAGGGAGGAGCAAGACATTTGATGTTTCCCTGATGGCACGGTTTCCCAGAGAGCGACTGTTTTGAGTTCGACTTATTGTGTTCGTTGAACTGACTAATGCCTGTCTTCACTTACTACTGCCTTACGCTTCCTAGCGGTCTCTTAGGGTCATGACTCATGATTCATGCGTATATCTTACTACAAATACGTTTTTAACAAAACTAATGGTCTGCCATCAAAGTTCTAACTTCTAAGACCCTATGAATTTCGATGACATAATATAACCTTTGGTAAAATCTTAAAGGATGGTACACGTGGTCGCTCACCCGTATTCACAAACAATACTTCCCTAAGTTAATCACCATTGCTATGCGAAGAGGAATTTCTCAGTGCGTTCCTTTTGACAAGGCTTTCAATTCATAAACAATACTCAAACGATACTTCGCCATAGACTAATTCGTTATGCGAACGCATAGCGTTGTATAGAGCTTTCTGATTGGTCCGTTTTTGTTGCGTAGTTCACTTCGTTGAAATGACACTTCATTGTAATTTTTTTTCGAACCCTTTTACAGTTCTTGATACAGTTAGCTGGCTTACACATAATAGAACTCGTTTTTAACCATCTGTGAAAAAAAGGACGTTAGGAGACGGTTGGTGAAACGGGCATAACCTTAATATTTTCCTGTTCTGAGGGCTTAAGGCTTCCCTTTGTTTATTTTAGATAAATGTAGGTTTTCCCTTGAAATTTCTTTCTCGCAAAATCGCGGGCAGCACTGCATCCATAATTTTCCAAGCTGTCAATAGTCTCCTCAGTTTTACAACCTAATTTCCTGGCGTTTGCCGTAGAAAGTAATTCAAGTTTTTACGTCGATGCCCTCCCAGGGCGTTGGTCCATCGCTGACGTCACCGACAAAAAAACAAATAAAATGCAACTTTATGACGCCTTAAATATAAGTTGCAACGTGTGACAAAACTAGGAGATAATACCTTAGTGCCAGCAGCGCTAAAAAAGATTTTTTTTAAACTTTTGTATGGGAAAACTCGTGACGCTGCGGAGGCGCTTGCCCTTACAAATCACAAAAAAATCTTCTTTCAGCGCTGCTACTTTCACGGCTCTATATCGGGGTCACATATACCTACGTCCTACACACACTAAAGTATTATCTTTTTGTTTTGTTAAAAAAGGATAGGGTGGTAAGGCGATTGACCGTTCTGCAACGATTTTAAATGGGATAAAATAGGTCATAAAAAAAAATTAAACACCCAATTTTTTTTATTTACTTAATTAACTCTCCTAATGATACCTAAGCCCTGGAAAAAATTTGGCAGGAAGGCTTAATAATTGCACCCTGTATATTATTTCATTTTCTACCGACAATATTAGTATGGATTTTTTCGGTGACGTCCCGGTGACTATATTATGGACAAATAGCTCCTCGCAGGAATTCCCACTCAATATCAAGACTTTCGTGAACTTTTTATATACTTTGTGACTAAACCTTCGGAATGGTCGTTATGTATAATTAATTGTGTAATAAATGATAATGTTTTATGATTTAGTTTTGAGTCCATCCATACTAATATTTAAAATGCAAAAGTGTGCCTGTCCGTCTGACTGTTACCTCTTCACGCCCAAACCGCTGAACCAATTATGCTGAAAGTAATGAATAATAATATTATAGTCATCGTTATCTACTCGTAGTTGTGTATAATAATTTATACACAATTTGATAGAACATTGAGGCTGAGTTTTTACTTGGTCTGAGCATTGAGGTTATGCAGTATAACCTCAATCTTTTTGGAAGTCGTTCATAAAAAGACGTCGGCAAACTTTTTTGGACGGTCTAGTTAAAAGTTTCGGTCTTAGAAAAGGATCTTTATAATATTATGACTAATAAAAACCATATTTTTATTATTAAAAAGTAATATTTGATTCCTTATAGAATTTGTTACTTTGATTCTCATCCATACACATCAAAAACATTTCAGCGATTTAAAAGTATCTAATATTAACATATTTTTCGTATTTTTTTTTGATGCGCAGCGGAAACCCATCATGGGTCCCCCGGGTTGGGTATGTGCTCAGCACCCCGGGGGTATGTGAGACTCCTACTCACTAAAACCACCTGCGGTTCGCCTTCAGCCATATAACATTTTCGTATTTATAATAATACTAGATAATTTAAGATAACCCACTGAAGCCTGAGCTTCGCATCACTTGACACTCCTCTCTTAATATTATCCCTGGTTTTCCGCAAATATTTCAAAACTAAAATTAACCAAATCGGTTCAGCCATTTTCGAGTTTTAGCGAGACTAACAAAATTGCAAATTCATTGTTATTAATGTAGAAGATTACTGTAGACTTTATTATAGTCGTATGAATACATGCTGGCATACCTACTTCGAATTCACTGCTCCTACCTACCTATGTCTTATAAGTTATAGGCTACAGCTATTAGGTAATAGGTATCCTAGGAAATACTACCTAGAATATTTCTAGAACCGATTGCAATAACTCGCTCCAGTGATTTGAATTTCGCGGGCTTCGCTTTACGCGGTAATCGAGCTGCCGTTATGCCACTGTGTGTGATTAATTAATATCTAATGAGGCGGCTCTAGTGAGGTAATACGTCGCACGTGGCGTGAGGTGGGAGGGGGAGGGGGTGAGCAATAATATTACGGCTTCATCGGATTTTAATTAGAAATATTGGAGAGGTTTAATTTCTTATGTATTTAGCGGCTTTGTCGTTTACGTTATATCTACGTTATTATAATACTTTTACTCCGCTTTATATTAAAAAGTAATGATATAAAAGTTAACCGTTTTCAATTCATTTTGATATAAAATAATATGTAAAGTGTGCAAACAAGTGATTAGAGTTACAGGTATCAGATTCAGAGAGCGGAAATATCCATACTAATATTGTAAATGCGTAAGTGTGTCTGTCTGTCTGTTCCTTACCTCTACACGCCCAATCCGCTGGACTGATTTTGCTAAAATTTGGTAAGTAAGGTACACTTTAAAAATTAATTGAGGTCCGGACTCCGGACAAGAACATAGGACACTTTTTATCTCGCAAAAATGTAGAGTTACAGCGCGAATAACGAATTTTTTGAGCAACAGAGTTGCAGATACTATCAAGTATTGAATATCTACTGTACGATAATATTATATTCATAATTTAATATTATGATACAAATATTAAATACGTAATAATAATTAAACCACATGTTATATTAATGTAGAATTTTGCCGATTCTGCGTAGTGTAACGCATGGTAACGCTCAATTTAGTGTTTGGTCCCAATTAGCGGACAATTTCCAATAACTCAGTCAGTATTCGCCCGCCATTGTACGCGGAAACAAATTGGTGGTTCTATGAAAATGTCCATTTGGTCTTGTGAAGAGACCTTTGACCAAGGACTTTAGAGCCGGAGTGGTCGCTATTGGCGGAGTACTATTATATATTCTGTGCTATTGGTCGATATTCATAACTCATAATATAATATAAAATATTATCAATTTTGACACTTGGATGCTCCGGATAATAGTAGAGCAGGGTTTCACCAACCAAATATTGCTCGCGAGTTTGATCAGTTATCTTGGAATTATATAATGGACATGCACTTTTTGATCAATCTTTTTCTCCACTATCTCTCTCTCTCTCTCTCTCTCTCTCTCTCTCTCTCTCTCTCTCTCACCTGCGGGCACGACCTGCAGCACGCACGGGCGGTCCTGCGCGCCGACGACGTTGGTGGCGCGACACAGCAGCGCGCCGTAGTCGCGCTCGCTGGCGGCGCGGTAACGCAGCTCCGATGTCGTCCCGCCCGCTGACACTGCAGGGATATAAACGTTGACATAAGCTGTGCGAGGGCCAATCGATCGAAATATATGTTTACGAGAGTATTATCCGCTCGCTAACCGCTCGTAAGATAATGGGCCTCAAACTACTTTTATATTTAGGTTTTCTGGAAATCTTATTGTATAATATTCCGTTCCATCTCAATCATTCTCTGCCTAAAAGTCTGCATATAAACAGTAAATCATCATCCTTCATCATCAACTGACCGTATCTAGCCGGTGAGACCTGGAAGCTCTCGCCGCTGTTGTTGAACTGCCACACGAATGTGACGTCGGCGGGGTCGGCGGACACCGCGCACCGCACCCGCAGCGCCTCGTCCAGCCGCGCGCCCACCACCTGCGGCGATGGCTGCGCGCACACCGGTGCGTCTGGGGAGAGATGGAGATATGAAACGCGAGGGAAAGAGATGGAACACGCAAGGTTTCGTCCATCAGATAGTAAGAGCCTGAAGAGGGTTTGATGGAGATGACACTAGTCGCAAAAATAACATGCAGATAGCTTGTTTATTTGCAAAAACAGAAGAAAGTTGCAAGTGATTCAGGATCTGACTTTTTACCAACAACAATATTATTGTGCCGATGGATTTGTGTTCAAATTAAGTACTATAGTAAATAAAAAATACTTTGGAGATCTGAAAGTAATGATTTTTTTAGAGATCTAAAGCAATACTTTGTTGTCGCATAGCCATCAGCATAAGAACTGGTGAAAAAAGAAATTCCCAAGCCAGTTTGTATTGATACTTCTATGGAAGTATTCCTGATGTCGTTGACATTACAGTCATGTAAATTGTAAGGGTCAAAAAAGCTTTCCCATAAAAGTCTACATCCATACTCACACTGCACCCTCAGGAAGACTGGTTGGCTGGTGGCTTCACCAATGGCGTTGGCGGCGCGGCAGGCGTACAGTCCACCATCGCGCCGCCCCACCCGCTGCAGCACCAGCGACTTGGTGCTGATGAACACGCCTGATGACATGTTCTGGGAGACTTGCTGGTCCTGGAGGATAGGAATGTCGGTGAGAAATAGGTTGGGGATGAGTATGGGTAGCGCGTAGGATGGATGATATGGACGCCATTGTTAATATAAGTAACAAATATTGATGTTAATTCGTATTCGAAAATATGAGTTTCACATACAGGTATGCTTATATCAAATCACATTTTCTCTTCGATCTTAGTCTAGCTCGGTTAGTAATTAGACAATTAGCGACGGCAAATTGGCTAATAGCTCAGAAATTGATAAAATTTAATACGTACATGAAACACTAAATAGTAAATAGGTAGCAAAGATCAGAATCAGTTTTAAGTTAGCTTGCTAAAACTTCTTTCCCTAGGGACTGTAGCCGAACATTTAGCTTCAGCAATTTGTAAAACTCCGTGAAATAATTAAATTAAAACATTGATTTGAACATTACAGTTATTAATAACAAGGAAGGGATGAATGGAAGGCGCGTCGTTACCGCGATGATAATGATGCCCATTAACATCTGAAAGCACCTCATTATAAACCATATTTCTCATAAAGAACAGCTAGATCCATTTAAAGCTAGATCTTTTATAATTTTTCATCTCAAATTGCCTGAAGATGCACTCTTATTAATATTAATTACGGGCCTCGGCCGGTGAAACTCGGCTTCTGGGCCATGGTATAGGTATAATTATCTAAACTGACTTTTATGTGTTTTAAGTTGTTCCGAAATTCTTTCGGACCGGACCCTTCGGTAGATTAGCCATCTGGCTACTAAGTATTATAAATTGGGGGCTGAATGCTGATATGGAAATTGTAATTAATGATCCCTCAGGAGGATCTTCGGAATATAGTGATATGTGTACCAAGGTACTGGTTATAATGGACGAAACAACCTTTAGAGAGAGCGCACATCTGAGACACGACTGAAGTTAGACAATCTTGTTTCACATATACAAGTCAGTCTAACTACAGTCTAAAGACAGTTGTGTCTATCATGTGGCGCACACCTGAGTCAAGACTGTCTTGACTACGATGACGCAATGCATACAATTGTATATTCATTCAGTAGCAGAATGGAGTTCACCGAAGCTGCTGTGATAAGCATCCTAGTAATGCGTGCAAAACGGCGCAGACAACGGAAATATTGGGTACACCCCATATACAGTGAAAGATTGTTAAAAGGAAAGTTCTATTTATTGTTTGATCAACTAAGGCTTTATCCCCGAAAGTTTTTCAAGTACTTTCGAATGAATTGTGTCTACCTTTGATAATTTGTTGAAATTGTTTCAACCTTACATTACTTAAGTATCACATCATACACTCATTTTCGCAAAGCTATACCGGCTTCTGAACGACTAGCATTGACGTGAAATCTTTTTTTAAGTTTGTTAAAAAGCACAAAAAATGTTGTATTACGTAATACTTACTGAAAAATATATTTTGCGCCTATTGCGAGCAGTTCTGAAAGATTTTATAGATATAGATAGAAAAGTTCTCATTTGGATAAAAATAACTTCAAAAATAAACGGGAAAGACTCGACGGGAAAGATAGTATAGTATAGTACTTGGATCGCTGGTCGAGTTCCTCTTTTTGGTCGTATTATTGTTTATGTTTTGACACATGTGATTAAAATTGTCAGAATCCAATTTTGAAATCTAGAAGTATATTTAAAAATTAATTATGTCAGCCAGCGCGAGGCACATTCCATTCATAATCTTAGTGAAACCCGACGAATTTGATATAATATATTGAAACCTGTCCCGTCCGTCTCTTTGCTTTGCAGTTGAACTACTGGTAGTTATGTCTATTGTGGTTAGACAGTTTTGTCGTAGATGTGCGCGCTTGCATACATTTCAAAGGGAAGCCGACAGTCGTTAGTCAGACTTGTCGCGACTCTCATTAGTCAAATTTGTCTATTAGACGTCTTGTCTCAGATGTGCGCATCTAGTGCATTTTGCTATGCGATAGTCTGTCTAACTACAGTCGTGTCTCAGGTGTGCGGTCGCACTTATTGCTCATTAATATAGATTTGGATTGTAAAAAACCATCACGACTGTACAAATCGGCGCGGCGTTTTGATAAATTATAAAATAAAGTGCACGTGTCCATAGGTAGCTACCGCGATTTCTGGCAATTTTGCTTTTGTAACCATATAAGGCGATTCCTTAGAATCCATATTTCTCCCTTGGCAGTATATATCTAATGTTTTTAAATACAGGGTCTGATTAGAAATTTAGCCCACATTGCTGCTAGCTTGATACCTTTGTGATGTGTGTTGGAAGCCCTTATAGGTGCCTAAAATATGGTATATATCCCATGGTGTGAAAACTCCAATAGCGCGATAGAGGATTGTGACACTTATTGGTTCGCTTGTAGGTACTCACGTTGTGGAACCACATGATGCGATGCTCCTTGGGGTTGGCGCGGATGTTACACTCGAAGTACACGTCGTCGCCCTCCTTGATGTCGTTGGGGTTGAGCGTGCTGCCCAGGGACATCGTCAGCACCGGCTTGTCTGAGTGAAAAAGGAGGACTTCGTAATCTATGATGAGTCAGAAACAGACCATGGCAAAAAGAAGAAATGGTATTCTCCAGAATACCGTTGGTTTATGTTTTATCTCTACTTTTACGGAAAACACCCATGACCAAAATTTATGTTATAAATTATAATAAACACCACCAGAAGCCAAAAAGGGGTTTTATAGTCAAAAATGGTTATACTTATAACTATACGATAATAATATAAGATTATACATTCACTTTTTATTAGACCCACTGATTAAATTTGCATCAGCCTTTTGCATGTCTATGACCAGTATTCTCCGGCTGCGGCAACATCACCAGCTTTCTGACTGAGGACGTGTCGTGTTATGTATAGCTCGTACTTACACACGACGCTCATCCTGAAGGAGTCCTCCAGCGCCACCCTCAGTACGGGGTTGTCAGCTCGGCAGCGGATGACGGCGCCGCTGTCCTCCGGCTGCGGCAGCATCACCAGCTTGCTGATTGATAACGTGACGTATATATCTCGTACTTACACACGACGCTCATCCTGAAGGAGTCCTCCAGCGCCACCCTCAGCACGGGGTTGTCAGCTCGGTAGCGGATGACGACGCCGCTGTCCTCCGGCTGCGGCAGCATCACCAGCTTGCTGACTGATAACGTGTCGTATATATCTCGTACTTACACACGACGCTCATCCTGAAGGAGTCTTCCAGCGCCACCCTCAGCACGGGGTTGTCAGCACGGCAGCGGATGACGGCGCCGCTGTCCTCTGGCTGCGGCAGCATCACCAGCTTGCTGACTGACGACGTGTCGTTGGTGAACTCGCTGTGCTGTAGGATGATGGGATGTTAACAAGGCAATTTAATAAACCAAATTTCTGAAGAAAGTCCGACTTCAATTAGGGTACGTAAATACTATCTCACCAAAAACATACCTGTTAAAACGGGGCCAAGTTCCTATTCACTAATTGTTCGCCTTAAAAAAGAGTTGAAATCCAATTCAATGCCAAGTTTAGATGCACTTCCAAATCGATCATAATCATCTTCATCAACAGCCTGATCCTAAATACTTCTAAATTTGAACTTGGCAGGTTAATTTAATCACATAGATATCTTATATTTAAATTTAAAAATTATACATTATCAAGTGCTACTAGCATGAATACCTGCCAAGTTCAAATTTAGAAGTATTTAGGATCAGGCTGTTGATGAAGATGATTATGATCGATTTGGAAGTGCATCTAAACTTGGCATTGAATTGGATTTCAACTCTTTTTTAAGGCGAACAATTAGTGAATAGGAACTTGGCCCCGTTTTAACAGGTATGTTTTTGGTGAGATTTCAATACTTTTTTTAAGGAATCATACCAATTTGTTTCTTTCCTCCTCATCTTATTTCAGTGTATTTACTTGTACATATTCATTTTTATCTCAAATTCATAGATGAGCCGACTCACGCTTGACCAATTACTCAAATTTCTTAATTTTTTGTTAATCTACATATAACAAACAACCTGTGTGCCAAATTTCATAACGCTACGACAACTGGAAGTGGCCTAGAGGTTTTGATTACCGATTTTTATCTCAAATTCATAGATGAGCCGACTCACGCTTGACCAATTTCTCAAATTTCTTAATTTTTTGTTAATCTACATATAACAAACAACCTGTGTGCCAAATTTCATAACGCTACGACAACTGGAAGTGGCCTAGAGGTTTTGATTACCGATTTTTATCTCAAATTCATAGATGAGCCGACTCACGCTTGACCAATTTCTCAAATTTCTTAATTTTTTGTTAATCTCCATATAACAAACAACCTGTGTGCCAAATTTCATAACGCTACGACAACTGGAAGTGGCCTAGAGGTTTTGATTACCGATTTTTATCTCAAATTCATAGATGAGCATACTCACGCTTGACCAATTTCTCGAATTTCTTAATTTTTTGTTAATCTACATATAACAAACAACCTGTGTGCCAAATTTCATAACGCTACGACAACTGGAAGTGGCCTAGAGGTTTTGAAGCCGACTCACGCTTGACCAATTTCTCAAATTTCTTAATTTTTTGTTAATCTACATATAACAAACAACCTGTGTGCCAAATTTCATAACGCTACGACAACTGGAAGTGGCCTAGAGGTTTTGATTACCGATTTTTATCTCAAATTCATAGATGAGCCGGCTCACGCTTGACCAATTTCTCGAATTTCTTAATTTTTTGTTAATCTACATATAACAAACAACCTGTGTGCCAAATTTCATAACGCTACGACAACTGGAAGTGGCCTAGAGGTTTTGAAGCCGACTCACGCTTGACCAATTTCTCAAATTTCTTAATTTTTTGTTAATCTACATATAACAAACAACCTGTGTGCCAAATTTCATAACGCTACGACAACTGGAAGTGGCCTAGAGGTTTTGATTACCGATTTTTATCTCAAATTCATAGATGAGCCGACTCACGCTTGACCAATTTCTCAAATTTCTTAATTTTTTGTTAATCTACATATAACAAACATCCTGTGTGCCAAATTTCATAACGCTACGACAACTGGAAGTGGCCTAGGAATTTTGATTATCGGTCAGTGAGTCAGTGCCAAAATTAGCTATTTTTACAAGGAAATATTTCAGGATATTATATAATTGGTATATTGCGTAAGTACTAGTATTAGGTAGGTAAAATTTTATCTTTGCTCTCGCAATAGGCACTGAGATACAAGGGGGTCAAAAGTGCGTCGAAACCGTTCGTGTAAATAGTGCACGGCATGCGCGCGGCCTGCTGGAACTTGGCCGCGCACTCCGTGCGCTTTGATCAATCTAACGGTACTCTGAATCCAAGGTTTAGGTTGAGCCGCTCTAGAGAGCGTACCAAGGATATGTTACGTAACATTAAGAAATATTTTGAGGTCCAAGGACGAATAAATAATCTGACGAGATAACTATTGAGAGTAGATATCTACCAATAGGTCAAAGCCTGTCCAGGCTTGTTCTTCAGGCTTAGCAAGTCTTTCTTTTTATCATCCAATCTTTCACACTCCTGTTAACTCCCTCTTCCTCTTCATGTCTTATCTTCCCCCAGGCTTCATAGTTTATATTCTTGTTCCCTCTATACTCTTGTTCCCTCTCTTAAAGTCTTACCTTCCCCCTGGTGTATCGTCTGTTCTCCCTGTACCAGGTGATGGATGCTGGCGGTCTGCTGCCGTGGGCGACGCACACCAGCGTGATCTCCACGTTCGCGGGCAGCTGGCCTGGCTTCTCCACTATTTGGACTGATGTGGGCTTGACTGTGGGAGAGGATATAAGATATACAGAGTGTTACAAAACAAACTGTACATACTTTACGGCAGGGGTTCTCAATCTTTTTCAGCCTGCGGCGCAGTTACACGTCACAATATTTTGTCACGGCGCCCTACTCTACCTAGCTATTAGAAAAAAAAATACCTTTTACCTAATTATTACCTAGTATAGTTAGGTTAAGCAAGTAAATGATAATTAACAAATATTTTACCATCGGCTTTGTACATAATTCATATCAAAATTTAATTTTATATTATTCCACGGCGCACAAGGGCCGCCATTATGGCCAGACACTTTGGGAACACCTTTAGGGTATGTAAGTACCAATATGCACTTTATATAGTATAGAAATGAAAGCATCAGCGCTGAAGTATTATCACTTTGTTTTGATTCAGGGTTTGATATACTGAATATAGTAATATTATGTGCCATAAAACAGAATCAGTTCAGCGGCTCAGGCGTGAAGAGGTAACAGAGAGACAACACTTTAGCATTTATAATATTAGTATATGGACCGCCACCGTATATGGACTTACAACAAAAAAAAACGCCTAACTCCTCGGGTATGGATTCTTGGTCCTTATAAGTCCCCAAATACACATATGTGGAGAGTGATAAAATCTATGAAGGAAGTAAAAGTTTGGTCGCTTTGCAAACTTTTTCAAGATTCACGTTGAGTCGAGGGCCGATAAGCGACGTTTTCAGCTAGATTAGTGTGTGCTTCTTGCAAAAGGGCGTCTGTAGTCTGTACTGTTTGATTTTGAATTGAATTTTGATGATTCCCATGGAGATAGTTTGAGACTCAGGAAAGGAGATAAGATACTTTTTAATGGAAAAATGAACGATTCCCATGCAATAAACCCGCGCAACGGATTGTGGGCATCAACTAGTACCTAAATTGACCTAAATATTTTTTAAGCGCATTATTGAAATAATATTAATTATATCAAATGAATGGGCCTCTTTGTTTATTTTGATATATATTATTGAGATTATAAGACCATAATGAAATATTGCTAAGAACACTCCCGATCATGTCAACTATCAAAAAGAAAACAAGATCAAAACCATACAGACAGACATGAGAAACTTATATAACAATTCCGTTGGGGGTTGATAAAAAGAGCATCCACGAAGTTCTTAAGACCCTATTAAAGTAAAATCTGCCCTCCTCAGAGCGAGCGTCATTCGAGCAAAATTGGTTTAATAACGCGGGATATGTGAAAATACTAGTTAAATATTATGCAAGGGTGCTTCGAGACGTCTTTTAAGTAATTCTTTGCAAGAGTGTTAACATTACATTGCTGAGAAATTGAATACTTATTAAGATGGTACAAACTTTTCGGGAGAGTTTTTGGCGTTGCACAATATAATATTACAATATGAAGTGTGTGTCTATTGTTATTTCTTTCTATATTTCGGCATGTGAATATTCCAATTCTTAGACTTTCTGACTCTCCCCTCTTTTTGTTCGGGAATTAAAAATGATACTAGCTACTAGCTGTAGTACATTGATTTTACAGACCGTCCGCAGATTTAGGCGTCTCCCAGACAGACGCGGGCAGCGGTGGCGGTGGCGGTGGCGGTCAGTTGGATGACTTGAAAGTTCTAGGAACGACACAGACACACGCGGTGGCGGGGGCAGTACAAACAACTGACCGCCGCCGCGACCGCCACCGCTGTCCGCGTCTGTCTGGGAGACGTCTTAAGCTGCCTATCCTATCCCAATTCTAATGGCTCATTATAAAAATCGTCACTTTACGATATAACTAACCCTTAAGTAGAGTATTGGTTCCCTATAACCACAAACGGTTGACAGTGCCATCGGATGATGGAGGGATTTGACCCTTAAGCAACAACTTATACCATCCTCGCAGGCCTGTACTCACGGTTCATCTCAACTCTAGCTGTTCTCTCGTGTGGGCTCAGCAGCTGGGTGTTAGTGGCCTGGCAGCGCACGCTGGTGTTCAGCCAGCTGCGGTCCACGTTGGAGATGAGGATCCGGCTGATGATGACCTTCCCATCGTTCTTCAGGATCGTGTGGTCTTCCAGAGGAGTGTTGTTGATGAGCCAAGAAAGAGTCGGCTGGGGGCGACCTGGGGGACAAAAAGTATGTTAAAAGTCTGTTGGGACTTGGGATGGTGATGGTAAGTTATAAAGATTGAGGGCCTATTTCACAACTTACTGACAAGTACCAGATAGGCTATCAACAACTATTTTTACAGATTCTCCATACTAGTTAAGTGGTGGATATCCTATCCGGCACTTAAGTATAGTGAATGTGGGAAATTACGCCTACCCGGCAAGTGCACCATATTAGCCATATATATAGCTATTATTTCATACTACTGATTACAAAAATAGCTATATGGCGCACTTTCCGAGTAGGCGCACTTTAGCACACTCACTATATTATATTATTAAAAAAACTAACAATTAAAAAAACTTCCGTCCTGATTTGAGCGAGTTGGTAATAAATGATAATGAATTATGGCTGAAAAAATCATCAGCTTTTAAACCAAAAAACATGGAAGTCCACCCATTTGAATGCTACGATGCGCCACGAACAGCAAACAGACGGACACGTTAATCTCTTTCTTTCATCTTTGAAATCATAATTTATTAATATCTTAAATTTGTAGGCTTTGCTAAAGGTTTTACCACACCAATCCTTAATTAAAAACTTGAAAATGCAGTTAAAATTTCGTCTGACGTTGATTTTGTACAAATATGGCCGCCCGGAGATAAGTACGGAATTGAGTTATACAAGTTGGAGTTACTTAGCTCAAGATTTGATACTGCAGGGCGCCACTCAAAATACGCGGGTTTTAGCTAAATATTCAGAATGTCTTTATTCTTAACCTAATTTTAACAGTCTCATTAATAAAATAATAATGCCTACCACACTGGTATCGGCGTCGGTGCCCAAGTGTGTGCGCAGTACGCAAGCGAACTCTCTCATCCTTTACTTTCATAACCCAGTGGGACTGTCAACCTAACACGACTGGCGAAAGATCAGGCGCAGAAGCACAAAGAAATTACTTAAAAGTTACTACGTAGACTGAATAAGTCAGGCATAGATTCAAATCTATGGAGTCAGACCGACTTTTTACACGTCCATTCGACGCATAGATCATCGTACTATTCAGACAATCAAACATTTTTTTGCAAGTTGAAAGCCAAGGACTAAATGACTATAATGCCTCTAAATTTCACGCCAAGTTTGTTCAAGACCGTATCATATCATCTATGTAAATAAGTTTAAGACTGTTGAATATTTCATGTTATCGGTGATTTAAACTCGCTAACTTTATATTTATTCTGCTTCCACACAGTATCGGCTGGTACACGCTTAATTAAGTATTTTGTGTGTGTTTGTGTTATAACTTGAAAACTTTGGTTAATTATGCTTCATGATATTACTTTTACTCGTTTTCTGGTGGTTTTTGAGTTTCTGTATAGGCCACTCTTAACTTTGGTCATGATGGATTTCTTTGAAATTATTTTAACTCCAGGAAGAGCATTTTTTTCTGCAAAACAATAATAATTTAAATGTCTTTTCCCGTCTCTCAAAGTATTTTCACAATCTAAATCCGTTCTGCCATTTAATAGGTAACGGACAGACCCACTTTCGAATTTATAATCTTAGTAGGTAAGGTATAACATTGTATTTGGTTCTGATTTATCAAATAAAATCAGTTGACACAGCGATATTTGCAGTAGAAGAGTAAACAGCATACAGCAGCTACTGAAGTAGCCAACATGCGGCCGGTAAACCAGCAACTTATTGGCCGAGTTATGTAATTCAGAAATGGGAGCCCCGTGTATCGAAGGCTTGTGACACAGTATAAGCATTAAGCAGATCAAGTCCAAGTCCCAATAGAATATTGTAGAAAATGATGTATATTATAGCGGAAAGAGTAATTATGTTGACATAAGTAATTAATAATTATTGAATCTAGAGTTGGTTGAGGAAACATGTAAAGAAGAAAGAGTAAAACAAAAAAAGAAGAAAAAGTAAAAAAAAATAGCAGGAGATGAATTTGGAGTATTTTAGTGAATAATTAAAAAATTATCTAATAAAAGTTTTGACTTATTTTGTTTTCAAACTTCATAGTAGACCGCCCAGAACAGAGCGAGATAGATAACTAAGTAAGTAGTAATCCTGCCATTTTAATCCATAATTTATATTAAATACGGCTTTGATCTACTCCAGATCCTTGCAAAATAGTGCTCTCGTAATAATATTATAATTTGTCAGACAAAAGTCTAACGACCTTTTTTTGTATTCTTGACCAATCAGAAGTCAGAACACATTCGACGTTGATTTGACATTTGATGTCTCTTTTTTTCATAGTTTATTATAAGTATTGTACTTATAGTTACATATAATATAATTATACTATTACAGCTTCGAAAGCTGTTGTTAGAATAAATCAGAAGTACAAGACAATTAAGTCGCTTCAAGCGTAAAAACAGACGCTGTTACTATTTTTTCAAGAGGTTCACAGACTCTACTGTATACAAATGTACTGTGGTATTGCCTCTGCGGCCATATTTCGATACCTTATAAATTATTTCGCATAAGAATCATATTTCCTAATAACGAGACGCGAGGTCGTCGGGAATTGAAATGTTTATTCTGATTTCAAGTGGGGACTTAGAATTTTCAAGAATTGTACTCGCATAAGTATTTCATGTGAAATTTTGTATTACAAAACAATTTCTCGACGGTACGAATATTCTCTATTTCGAAGAGCGTTATTATTACGTACCTACTCAGATTAATTTATTTGATTCTGAGAAATTATTAGGCAGTTTCGTCATATTGGGACATTCACTCCAGTTACTACACCAAAACTGTTAAATAACATATTATTGTGTATGTGGCCCTGTAATTGTAAATACATAATAATATGGTTAGATTGTAAGTAATCCATACTTCCATATTACTATGGATTAAAATGTTACCTCTTATATTATTAATTTATACTATAAATGCGAAATTGTGTCTGTCTGTCTGTGTGCCGAGTGTGAGTTTTTTGTTTCACATTCGATCGTAAACGCGTTTGGCGTTTACTAAGATTTTGTATGGGATTACTCACTGGGCTGGGCTCATTTCCGTGAACATCGCCAGGTGGCGCTGTACAAATTTTCTCTGTTTTTTTACAAAAATTAAATTTTATTCATAAGTTAACAGAATGCAGTGCGAGTATTTTTCACATAGCTCCTAGACTAGAAAGGTCCTTGGCCGCTGGTGCCACCTTAAACTGTCCTGACTATAGTAATTTTATCAAATATTATCCTCATTAAATAATTTCAAGAATCAATCGGACGTATTTAACATTAAACGTTGACGATTTAATCGGCAAATTCGGTTTTGAGGAATCGGTGGCCGGTGACCGCGTCGGTTTTCGTTTATTATTCGATTACCGGCGAATCGATTTTCGTTCATTATTCACGAGTACTCGATTGCTTTTAAACTCATATTTTGCGTGCAAATGATTTTTTTACAAGTTCTGAAATGCAATCAGAATTTACTGAGAAGCAATATTGAGAAAGTCCAACTAAAGGTTTCATCTATAATCTATATAATATTTTCATGTAAATAATATGAATTATGATAATATTAAATTGAAAATGAGAATGTTGTTTATCAGAAGTTAGTTATACAACAGTCTCATTTTTGTTGTTGGGTAAAAATAGTCACCCGTTAGAAAAAAATAATTAAGGCATTGAACACATCTGTAATAGATGTTGATACCTGCATAGAACTCCAAGCTTATGTCTAGATTAGCGGTTCTCAACTTTTTTAATGGCGGAACTCTTTTAAGTGACATTTTTGTCGAAAAAAATTAATGTATCGCTCGCGGAGCCCCTAGACTGCATACTTTGAGAAAGGCTGGTATATCTAGAGTGTTTTAGTGTAAACACCGTTATCCTTGAAACCATCAAATGAGCCCGTCAAAATGAACAACTTGTTCTATGAGAACAATGCTGGGAACTCAAAAAAAATGCCGTCTTCGTACCCATACGGATGCCCGGATCGGCAATTTATATGAGTATGAAGACGGATTTTTTTGAGTTCCCAGCATTGTTCTCATAGCAAAAGTTGTTCATTTTGACGGGCTCGTTTGATGGTTTCAAGGATAACGGTGTTCACTGTTCACATCTTGTATAGTCCGGCCACCGAACTGCAAAAACTCAGTCACCATCTCTACCTGTCTACTGCACTTGCACATGACAAGAATGTAGCAACATTCTTCCGCGTGAACAACTAGTAGCTTTCAATGGTTCTGCATGTTCAGTTAACGGACTATAGCACACATGAGTGGCCGTGGTGTTGTGAAAATTTCCGCGAAAACCAATTGTTAATGACTAAACTCGAACAACGGAGCGAACCGTGCGAGAGACTCGCTACTCTACTGAGTATTGGCTCGGCCGAATGATTACAACAATATGGACTTTAGCATAGTAGTACAACATATCCCTATAGTTTCAATTCACATTGCAATTATACTTCAAAGTTCAAACGCCCAAACCTGTCCGTAGCGGTCATTGACCCCCTGTCGAAAAACTTGTAATATTTCATAGTTTTCTATTAACCGCGATAAACAATGAAGTGACAGTTCTTGTTTTCAATTATTCTTTAACTTTAATAGTATTTTTCTTTATACTGCGTGACTGGTGAGACATGTTCAATACTCGAGGACGTGATATTTGGCTATTATATTAGTTGGAAAAAAATAATATAAAAAAATAATATCAATTGATCACTGAGTAAATGTAGCTTAAAGTTAAATAATTATTTACCCAACGCATGGACACCGCGAGCGGGAGGGGTAGTTGTGTGGTGTTTCTTTGGTAGCGCACGCCTCTGCACCGGCCGCATAGTATGTCTACTTGCCTAGCCGCGTAATTTACTTAGTATCCATGATTCATTATTTTTTGGGAAATTCAAAAAAAAATTAAGAACCTAATTTTATTACATATTTATAATGAGAATCGAGTACTGAATACTCTCCTTAAATATCGGTATTGACTCACCAGTCATGCTGTATAAGTTTAATTTAACTGAATACAGTGCGATGCATTTTTATACAGCTCCTACACTAAAAAGGTCAATGACCGCTGAGGCCACCTTAATTCATTTTGTCATAGACGTGGCGATGCGGTCGCGTACGATGCGCCCTTATTTTCATTCAAAACTGAACTTTATTTACTGTAGACGAAGGTACAAGTTGTATAGACAGATTGCCCGCAGTGTCGGGCTGCCTGTTCCAATTTTGAATTTTTAAATGCATCATAGGTCGCAACTCGCAAGGCCTTTTAAAATGTGAATTACTGATCCTAAAAAGATAAAAAAGTTTTATAATTTTATGGTTTGGTTGATTGTAATAATTATTGTTTATACCTCAATACAAAATTCGAAACGTGACCAGCCTGATCATTATTTATTTTACAAAATACCCCAATAAATAATTTTGGGGCTACGTAAAAATTGTTGGTTGTGATTTTTAAATTAATACTTACAGCGTAAAAAAGTATATTCGAAACGAAATTTACGTTTTCGCTCTCAAACCGATTCTACTACATATTTATTATGTAGCTCAGTGTTTTTCAACCTGTGGATCGTGAAGTTTCTGTAGGGGCCAGGGGGGTCGCCAGAGGTCGAGATAACTATTTCAATTTTCAATAAAAAAACACAAATAAGATTAAACGATAGACATATTAACTGTGAAAATTTTAACAAAGGGATATTCATAAACATACACTTAATATCATGATAAAAAAGGATCGTAAAATATTTTTTACACGATATACGTGCATTTTGGTGAGTAAAAAACTATGTCGTGGAGTCTGAGAGACTCCAGGTAGGTAGTTACGTGACTTTTTCAAGAACCTTTTTCTTTTTTGTTTTAGTTGAAAATGACGTCAAATAATAAAAATATTGAGCGTTGGTTGGAGAAAGACCTTTCTTCGAATGAAGAGGAATATTTTGATGAACAATGCAGCGAAAACGAGCCAGATATCGATGAAAATGTTGTCCTTTCTTGTGATTCTGCATCGGATACAGAGATCGAAGATGGTGAAATCGTAGAAGAGAGTGCTTCATCGCAACCCTTAGGCTCGATCCTAGATTCTTCTTCGTCAGACGACAATACAATATTTTGCTTCATATGTAAGAAGCCTACCTGCCTGGAGTGCAGTACACGACGTGCTCAATATGCCGTAAAAAATTGTAAAGTTCGAGCCTTGCAATTTTATTTAAAAAAGTCTTTTTTACCAAATATGAATGTCACATTATGTTGATTAGTCACTAATCTTTAAATAATTTATAAAGAAAGTTCCTATTTTTTTGTTAATATTTTTTAAAGATTTCGTTTAGCAAAACTGTAAGAATTTTGAAAAAATTTTGTTCATTTTGAGAAAATGTGTACTTTTTAAGTATAAGACATAAGGTTTTAGTGTTTTTATTATTTTTAATAAATTAAGAAGTATTTAAGCTATAACAAGTTTCTTTTAATTGATTTTCATATAGCATACTTTTTGTATATTAAGAGTTCAAAATACGGGAGTCTGAGAGACTCCGGGTAGGTAGTTACGTATGAGAAATAAGGGTCAGGTAGTAGAGGGTTAATTTAACTGAATACAGTGCGATGCATTTTTATACAGCTCCTACACTAAAAAGGTCAATGACCGCTGAGGCCACCTTAATTCATTTTGTCATAGACGTGGCGATGCGGTCGCGTACGATGCGCCCTTATTTTCATTCAAAACTGAACTTTATTTACTGTAGACGAAGGTACAAGTTGTATAGACAGATTGCCCGCAGTGTCGGGCTGCCTGTTCCAATTTTGAATTTTTAAATGCATCATAGGTCGCAACTCGCAAGGCCTTTTAAAATGTGAATTACTGATCCTAAAAAGATAAAAAAGTTTTATAATTTTATGGTTTGGTTGATTGTAATAATTATTGTTTATACCTCAATACAAAATTCGAAACGTGACCAGCCTGATCATTATTTATTTTACAAAATACCCCAATAAATAATTTTGGGGCTACGTAAAAATTGTTGGTTGTGATTTTTAAATTAATACTTACAGCGTAAAAAAGTATATTCGAAACGAAATTTACGTTTTCGCTCTCAAACCGATTCTACTACATATTTATTATGTAGCTCAGTGTTTTTCAACCTGTGGATCGTGAAGTTTCTGTAGGGGCCAGGGGGGTCGCCAGAGGTCGAGATAACTATTTCAATTTTCAATAAAAAAACACAAATAAGATTAAACGATAGACATATTAACTGTGAAAATTTTAACAAAGGGATATTCATAAACATACACTTAATATCATGATAAAAAAGGATCGTAAAATATTTTTTACACCATCATCGCACCATAATGTTGAAAAACACTGATGTAGCTACATAGCAGAATCCAGGAATCTCCCGCCAATTTCTAGAACGTTCTAGAATGCTCTGGACCGTTCCCGAAGATTGCAATCCCGACGAACCGTTATGAACCGAATGAAGAGCGAAGATAGAAAGTTAAATGAAATAGAATTTGTTTTTATTACTTCAATTTTGGTCTTATATTTCAATTCCAGCTTGAAAAACGAATGAACCAGGTACCGTACATAATAATATTGTTTATAAGTAGTAAAATTTATGTTTTTTTTATACAGTATCATAGTTTTAAAATCTAATTGGCATAGTTCATACTAACAAACTACTAAATTCCTTCATCTATAATATAATTACTTTTTTTAATTTTGTTTGTCTCTCACTCGAGAACGGCTGAAACGATTTGGCTAATTTTAGTCTTGAAACATTAGGAATATTAGGAGGGAAGTAAACCGGGTTTAGTTATCAAAATATATAAGTGTTATAATAATAATACTTATAATAATATATTATAATAATAATACTTATATATTTTGATCCTCATACATTGCGGACTAAGAATGCGAGAGACAAACTCAACCTTGACTTCTTCGATTAACCTTTTCTTTTGTTTTTAAAATATCTTATATTTTCTTAAGAATCATGTTACTTCATATTTGTAATTCAACCTTAACTTCCTTGAAAAATTTGGTTTACTTATATCATTATTTAACCTTTAAATTACACAGATTTTTATTAGTAAGTGTTAAAAAGTCACGTTTGCTTGTTAGTCACTTTCTTGCTAATGGTAAAAACCTCTCATTGGCTTTTTGTTTTTATTAGATAAATAAATAAATAATATGAGTAGTCAAAATATATATGACATGCTCAAATCGTGGTCAAATGACTTCACTTCGGAGTCATTTAGTTACTTTTTAAAATGTACGATTACAGCGGGGCAGGTGGAGAGCAATTTCTAGTCCACAATATAATATAAATTGTATCCTACATGGAGTTACAACAAATACTTTGTCTGTCGAAACGTACCATAAACAAAAAGTTGTCTCAAAGTTTTAAATCAAGATAATCAGGGGGATACCCAGGTATACCTACCTAATAATGCCCGGTAATACTTGCAGGTATACCTGGTAAGGTAGGATTACCCGATATTTACGAGCCCCTACCTGAAGTATCGCTTGCACGAAAATTCATTTAACGGAAACTTCGGCCATTCGGTCACCGAACGAAAAGTTTTCGGTCGCATTAAAAATTCGGATAGTTTGGTCGTAATTGGATGCAGAACTTCAATGATTATGGACGACTAGCTGTCCCGGCAAACGTTGTTTTGCCATTTAAAGTATATTTTCTACATCATCAGTTGATACATGTTTTACCCCCTCTTTTGTCCCCTAAGAGGGTGTGTGGGGGGGGGGAAGGTCATACACCAGATGTTAAGTTGAAAAACACAGTTAATACCTAATATGAAGTAAGTCCACTAAAGAAAAAAGTTGTATACAAAATCTGACCCCTCTTTGGTCCCCAGAGAGGGTTGTGGGGGGAGGGGGGGGAGGATTTTTATACACCAGATGTTGAGTTGGAAGAAGACAAATATAATATATCTGTGAAAACCGTATGCAAATCGGATCAGTAGTTTTCGTGTTAAAGAAAAAAGTTTGATACAAAATCTGACCCCCTCTTTTGTCCCCTTAGAGAGGTGGGGGGAAAAAATTTTATACACCATATGTTAAGTTGGAAGAAGATAAATATATCTGCGAAAACCACATTCAAATCGGATCAGTATTTTGCGTGTGATGCTGGAACAAACATACAGACAGACAGAAAGAGTGACAGACAGACAGACAGACAAAAAACTAACCACATTTTTGGCTTCTATAGCGATGTAGTGACAAAGGTGTAAATTCGGGTGTCATTTCATATCTTCTAAGTACAGAATTTTCATTTCTACAACAGAATATTGTCTTCCCCACACGCGCTTTGGTGACGCCCACTATCGTAATATTTTAATTTCGCCATAATTTCGAAACCAAACGTCCAATTTTAATCATTCAAAGACCAAATATTATCTACATAAACTGTACTTAGTGATAAAAGAATTTATTTTGATAAGGATTAATAGCGTGAGTAAAATATATCCATTTTATTGTAGTCCAAAAAAAATTCAGGATTTTTAAATAAATAAATGGTTATTGTGCCTCACTCGACATAGATAGGTATAGTGTGTCGCGGACTTTTTTGTAGATATTTATAAGATCTACAATTACTTAGAACATTTTATGGTTCTATCTTTTATAGTTTAGGCAGCGTACGCAAAATAAGTAACTTTTCTAGCAGATTTTTTACACCTTGCGTCCGAAAAACTCAAATATCTTACGGAACCCTACTTTTTTCCAAAATAAAATGTAGCCTATGTTCAGCAGAAATAATGTAAGATTCCAATAGCAAAAGAATTTTTCAAATCGGTCCAGTAGTTTCGGAGCCTATTCGACTCAAACAAACAAACAAACAAACAAACAAACAAACAAACAAACAAAAAATCAAATCTTTCCTCTTTATAATAGTAGTGTAGAAGTGTAGATAAATTCGAGAGGAATTCGAAAATTCTGGAGTTTAGGTTCTAAAGCCTTTAGAGCCGCCTCAAGCTTTGAAATTCAACTGGTATGAACATACTGCTGCACTCAGAGACGAATGTTTACTTGTAATAATTAAATGAAGATTTTGGCGTCCATAACTCCATACTAATATTACAAAAGTTTTATTTTATTTTATTTATTCTTTACCAAATAAGACACAATTATAACACATACAATTATAATATAAGACATACAATTATAACATACAATTATTAAACTTAATTTCAACAGCATTTAAAACAAAATATGAGGTTTTAAATGCTCAAGTGAAAGTGTGTCTGTCTGTCCATCTATCTGTCTATATTCTGTTACCTCTTTAATTTTTTAATTTTTCGTTTGATGAAATTTGGTTTAGACTTTAGACTTTAGACATACTTTGAGTGCCGGGAAAGGCCGTTGGATACTTTTAACCCGGAAAAATGTACGGTTCCTGCGCAATAAACGAATTTTGGCACAAAGGAGTTGCAGGCGTCCTCTACACTTATATCCACTACAGAGGTGACAGACAGACAGACTTTCGCATCTAAAACATTAGTATGGACACACGAATTTTAAGCATTAAAATATTATATTATAAGGTTTAGGGCCTGTTGCACCACATTCTGATAAAGTGGCGAATAGGCTATTTACAACTAATTTGAGTCCCGGGAAATCACATACGACACTTTTTATCTCGGAAAAATGTACGGTTCCCGCGCGATAAACGAGTTTTGGTGCAACAGAGTTGCGGGCGTCATCTAGTGCGCTATGCGCTGACTCTACCAACAAAGTTTACACAAATGATTAATGATTAACGATATGAAAATTTAATTACAATCGTAAGTTGAAAATCCAGGTATAAATAGAAATTAACATCTGCAGGACCGGCGCGGAGGACAGAAAGTTTCCCAAGTGGACCGAACTTGTAACTGAATTAACAAGTCCCAAACTTGTTGACTTCATATTAAGTATATTTAATTAGTTCGTTTTCTGTTTAAAATATTATAAAAAGATGGTTTAGTTCTGAATCGAAATTTTAAGGTAGTTATGAAAGTAGCAGCGCTGAAAGAGCAACTGTATTATTTTAATTTTGTGTGGAAAAGTTTATGACGCTCATGGCGCTTGCCCAAACACATCCCAAAAAATGCTCTTTCAGCGCTGCTACTTTCCTATATATATATTATACCTAGATAGATAGATACCTAGTTTTGTTACACAGGGGTTTGCCGCTAACCATAACGTTAAATAAAAGTTAAACGACACATTCAAGAAGGTTTCACCAATCAAAAAACGTCTGACATTTCGTTACAATGTAGGGATTGAAACCAAGCCGGCCGCGGCGCCCGGCAGACGGAGTCTTATTATACACAGCACAGTGCAGCAGTGCAGTGTCTTCAGAGTCGGCCAGGCTCCAAAGACTCCGTCCGTCTTTTTTCTACGTTCATAGTATTATTGTGACATTATAAATCAGAATCGATTGACAGGTTAAGCCGAAGTTCCGAATGAACTAATTATCAGAGCGATTGACTCACAAGCCATTTGGAAGGATACAAGATCCTTTGTTCTCAATGATTCGTGGAAATAAAGTCAACCGTTAATGTCTCTTTAAAGAACGCACATATACATTAAAATCCCCTTTCTACATAAAAATCACGTCGACATTCTCGCAGACAACAATTATAGCGTACATTACATCGCAGAAAGTACAGTTACCATGGGATTCGACTGAATGCAGTATCGGTCACACAATGAAGCTTGTTAGCGCTGTGGCTGCGGACGGACAGACCGACAATTGCATATTTTTACATGATTTTGATTCATACGGCCTTCGTAGATACAAATTGGATAGAAATTTTTCATTTCCAAGCTTGATGTTTCTCGTTACTCCGTACTTGCCAATTTTCATGGGAACCATACATTTTCCTCTTATAATAAGGACCTACGGCCCTTGCTCCTTACCTATATTATCATCTAAATCAGTTTTTTTGCTTTAAGCTTTCAAAAAGGTGACAGGCAGACACTAATTTGGTAGGATATTGGTATGAGTCTGTCGATAGTAGCATTTAAGTCCCAGGAAAGGACATAGAATAGTTCTTATCCCGGTAAAACTTACAGTGTCCGATAATCGAATTTCTACTCGAACGGACAATCTAAATACATAAACACCAAGAGTCCAAGAACCAAAAATATTACCTCGCAGTGAAGCGAATTTTCTTTGGGAAATTTTCATTTTTCACCGCGACAGGAGTATAAAATAAATTGAAACTTTCGTGGAAGTTTAGGTTCGATTCCGCGCGGGGGAATGCCGACGATTTCGGTTGTAAAATCCAAAGTAATATTTTGGATATTTTATGAAATGTTTGGGACAGTAATTGCTTTATTCTCTAACCTTGCTTGCTATATAAATCCTCGTTACGTAATATTCGAGTGTGAAGTATATCGGTATCGTGCTATCATATAAATTTTATTTTGTTGAAGGTTCTGTTATGTAGATGTCTGGTTTATTTCGCTTAGCTCTGAAAGGCCGTCACAGACTTAGCTATAACGCCTCCGTGGTCTAGTGGTACAGAGCGCGGCTCTTGACTCGGAGGTCGTGGGTTCGATTCCCGCGTTGGAAACATGTTATTTCCAAGTTTGGTTAGGACAATGCAGGCTGATCACCTGATTGTCTGACAAGTAAGATGATCCATGCGTCGGATGGGCATGTAAAAAGTCGGTCCTGCGCCTGATCTCTCGCCGGTCGTGTCGGTCTGCCGTCCCACTGGATTATGAGAGTAAAGGAATAGAGAGTGCTCTTGTGTACTGCGCACACACTTGGGCACTATAAAAAATACTCCTGCGTAGCTGGCCTGGTTTCAATGAAACCGGCCACCGTCACCGAAACCGGTGTGGGAGCTATTATTATTATTATTATAATATATATTAATATACCCTACTATATACACTGAGACCAGAAATATATATTATAGCTGAGTTTGTGGTCACGCGAAAATTGTATAGAAAATATATTATATTAATATGCCTAGCTATAAATATATTAATATATATTATAGCTAAGTCTGTGATGGCCTTTAGGAGATAGAGCTGTGGCGAAAATAATAATCTTTGCAATTAAAAATGTACGGAATTTGACATAATCTGCAAAGAACTTAGGGTCAATTCAGACCGCAACGCAACGAGGCGAGGCGCGACGCGACGCGACCTAAATTTGTATGGATTTGACAGATGTCGTCAGCGTGAGACGCCTTACGAATCTGTCAAATCCAATTTAGAAATGCATCTACGCGTCGCGTTGCGGTCTGAATTGACCCTTAGCGGTGGCGGCTATGCGCGGTTTGGCCGCTAAGCCGCGAGATCACAATCACATATTGTATGTAACTGACCTTTTCAGTTTTCAAAAAGCGGCGCGGTCGTGATGTCCCTAATAAGTGCCTGATAGACGTACGAACTTAAATTACGCGGGTTTTAAGTTCGCGAACTTACTCGGCTCGCGTCGGTGACACACGAGAATCGCTCACACTAAATTACGATATGCCCCCAGGCTCGCGGCTCTTTGCTGACACACAGGCGATTAAGATCATCGAGCCATAAGTCCGCGTACTTACTCGCGTGTCTGTCACCCCCTTTACATACTCGTAATTCCTTGTTTGTTATTTCGCAGTGTAGCCGCCGAACCGCGCGTTCGGGCGGACACATATTATAAATCTTGATTTATATGTGTCCGCCCGTTATCGCCCGCCAGCCTTATATTGGCTGTAGCAGCTTTTTTATATACATTATATAAAATAAGGGGGCAAACGAGCAGACGGGTCACCTGATGGAAAGCAACTACCGGCCCCCATGGATGCTCGCAACATTAGAAGAGTTGCAGGTGTATTGCCGGCCTTTTAAGAGGAAATACGTTCTCTTTTTGAAGATTAGTCCGGAAATACTGCTGGTGACAGATCGTTCCAGAGTTTTACAGTGCGCGGCAGAAAGTTACGCGAAAAACGCACGGTGGAAGACTGCCACTCATCAACGTGATGAGGATTGTATATTTTTCGCGCGGGACGATGGCGAAAAGTTGCTTGAGTCATACGGTCTACTATTATTGTAACAGAACTCCAAAAAAGGTGGAGGTTCAACCCATTTCCCAACAAAGGCATACAATATAACGCTCACTTGAAGAACCAATCTCGAGCAAAACAAATACCTATTTATACCTTCCTTTGAGCTGTCACTTTGACTAATATCATATTCCTCTGTTATATATCACTAGAGCAGCGCTGCTATAGCATTCTGCTCCTTATGCCGACGGCATACGAGCTAGTTTGTTAGTTTTGATTGATTCGCTGGAAGTTTCTAAGATTTATAAGGTTTGTCGAATATTTATATCGAATGCGAGGTGATTATTTTTAGTTCCCGTCGCGTTCAGTTCGCTGTTATTGATTGCTCTATTTAGTTTTACGTTACTGACAATTTGTTACGGCTCTACAAGGACCTCAGAAGCCACGTGGATAGCTGTCACTCAAAATGACAGTTTAGGTTCCATTTCTGATGCATGCAATGCGTAGTTGGATGACTTTGAAAGAATGAGATTCCTAGAGTTATCCTGAAGAAAATAAGATAAAAAAATTAAGCTAATAGAGGACAATGAATAGAAAATTTTTTTGGTTCAAAGGTCTGGCTGATCACCTGATTGTCTAATAAGATGATCTATGCGTTGGATGGACATGTTTAAAGTCTTACGCCTGATCTCTCGCCAGTCTGGTCGTGCGTCCGTCTTCTGGGTTACGCGAGAAGAAGATAAAATGCTCTTGTGGACTGTGCACACACTCTAGCACTATAAAAATTTCTCCTGACTTGCTTTCAATCACACCGACCATCGTCACCGAAATCGGTGTGGGAGACTTGTCCACAATTACCAAATTACCATACAAGTAACTACCACCACTACTACTACAACTAGCACTCACCCCCCCGCAGCTCGCACAGCAGGGTGAAGTTCCCCCCCTCCTCCAGGGGGCCGATCACCCCCGCGACGTCGCGGCCAGCAGCGTCATACAGCAGCAGCTGGTGCGGCGGCACTGGGGGAAATAGCTTATTATTGGCAGCTTAGAACTGGAGATATACAGGAATCCATACTAATATTATAAATTCGAAAGTGTATCTGTCTGTATGTGTGTCTGTTATCTCTTCACGCCCAAAGGTCTGAACCGATTTTGATGAAATTGGAAATGGAGATACTTTGAATCCCAGGGAAAGAGATAGATTTTGCTGACGCTGTAATTTGGTGTGGAGATCAAACAGACAGACAGACAGACTTTCGCATTTATAATAATTAATACGGAAGTATGGATTTTGTGATGTCATTATAATACGTCACACTTGCCTCACCAGTGGCACACCAGTACAATATAACGTCATATATATTATGTCACGAGCACTATAATAGCCAATATACTGGGTTATATTTCGGAACACACCCTACGGTAACGATATTGCATTCAGTTTTTGAAGCGTCCTCCACAACTGTCAAAGGTTTCATAACGTCGGCTTACGCCGTCAATCACAATAGTCCAGACTATGGAATAGTCCAGGTTAGATCTATTGATTCCTGATGATTGACTGGTATTAGAGGAGCTAGATATTGTTGGATATATTGGCAACTATGGTAGCCATGAGACTTGAAACTTTACATGACGTGTTATTGTGGCTACAGCATAGTTTTTAATTTTAGAGAGTGATAATACTTTAGGGTGTGTACGTATCTCTTTTGTTGAATTATCCGAGAAAGTAGTAGCGCTGAAAGAGATTCATTAAATTGGAGAATCAATTCCATCCTCATAATTTAAAACTAACTCTTTCGGCGCTGCTACTTTTACCATGAACTCTATAAGGGACACATCCACTTACTATTTAGAACTTATAAAAATAATAATCTTTCGACCAAGCGAAATGGTATGCTCGGTTGATTTTAGCTGTCGCATATAATATACCGTCGCATTTAGAAAACTTCGATATCGCGATGCAGAATCGTCATCAGTTGGTCCGCTACCCTAAATTATTGTCACTGATTATGCTACATCTACACACTCACCAACAACATTAAGTCGTATCTGGAAGTTCCTCGTAGGGGAATTCTTGAAGTCCACTCGGCAGCGGTACACGCCCTCGTCGTCCAATTGGACGGCGTCCACGGTGAGCGCAGAGGGCGTGGCCAGCGTCGCGAAGTGAGCTCGTCGGCCGAACGCCAGCGGGTCCGACCAGTGCAGCGCCTTGCTGAAGCTGCGCCCGCGCACGTCGAAACTGAAATAGATCGCCAATGTAACGGCAAATTTTAACGGATGTCATTAATGGATGTTTATTCTATAGTATCGCCTGACTTTGACAATAGTAACATTAGTATATTATTTTACTGCAATGTTTTTACGCTAGAGTCAGAACTAGCACAGACAGTAAACAAAAACGACGTTCGACGTATGACAACGCTTCTGTCAATATTCTGATATGACGTGTACTGTGTGCAACATGATTTTGGTCAGATTATTTACTCCACTCCATGTGTTGTTCTCGATGTTTTTTATGATTAAAGAATGAACATTCTTAAACACCACGACATTTGCACTCATGCGATGCTGCAAGCTTAGAATGATCAATTTCAAGTACCTCTACGAGAGCTCTGTTATTACTTATTACACCAACCCGTCAGAGAAAAGTGTCATAGTCATTTAACTATTTGCATTGTAACGTTATAACGTGTTACATTGATACATCAACGATGTTAATACTTTAATTGTATGTGATACATAATAATTATACATAATATACATAATAATAATTCTATGTGATACATTGCAATTTGCATCGCGCAACGCAACGTAATATTAGCCAGGAATAGGGATGATGACAATGTCAAAGATTAGCGAATTTTGTTAATAAAATAAAGAAATCACGGTAAAAAATAAGTGTTCCTAAAATTTCAGCTCGATAGCATTTGTATTTTTTTTGTTATGAGCCTTCAAAGTTGGATAATCAAGTCGATTTTTTTTCAATTAAATTTCTTAACATTTGTATACCATTCGATAACTTATGCAATTAAAAGCAACTTTTGTTATGAAACCACTTTCATAAACGCAATATTTAATATACCTATCGAACAAAGTTCTCTCCCGATGCGTACAAGCTAAGAAAGAGTGACGTCAGTCTTTCGTATCACTTTGTATGGAGCGTTTTCGGGCAGGTCTATTTTATGAAATGATTGAATTGTCATATCTCGGTGAATTTTTAGGCTATCATGATATCAGAGTCATTCTTTCAGCGATGTTTCTATTTTTTAAGGGTCTTTCAATTACTAATAAGAAAAAAATTCATCAAGCCTATTCAGCACTTTTGCGATATTTTATTAACATATCTACCTCACAAAAGTTAGCTGTCATCCATAAAGTGAGACATTTTTGACGATTATCTGATCCCCTTATGAGCACCTCGAGCTATTAGTAAACATCCCCTTGCCTAATAATACAATTTAGTACTCCCTCTATGTAACACGTTACTAAGATCTAAGCTAGACCGATCTATCCCTATTCCCTGTGCTAATGGTGATGGATCGCAAGTGACGATCTCGCTGGATAAGATCGGCAATCGTCGGACGATCTATCGCCAAAATCACGCATTTGTTAAGATTAGGATAGCGCTGCGCACATTTAATTTGATTTTTAGTCTCGTGCGGCTCCTGACGGTTTTAGTCAGCAGCATGACTATTAACGCTTTTGATTGGCTGATGTCAAACTCGTTATATTAACCAATCAAAAATCCTTTGGAAAAAACTACAGAAACCAAGTATTCAGTCAGTAAACTGCCCCCAATCATGAACGTAGAAAAAAAGGCGGACAGAGTCTTATATAGTTATTAATTATTATACACAGCACTGTGTCTTCAGAGTCGGCCACGCACACATTCTTACGCCTGTCAAATGGCTGGACTAGCGTAAGAATGTGTACGTGCGGACCGTGTACATGCAGTCACCCTATTCTTATTTTTAAACTCTACATTAAAGCTGTTGTAAGTGACTTTCTCGAGATGATTAACAGGTTTTGAAAACGAATCCTACCATTACTGCGTTTACTGATATTTCGATATAGCCGAGTGTTTAACAAACAGAAAAACCTGCACTAAAATATATTTTATATCGCCGGATTATATCCATGAATTTGAGTTTTTCCAGCCGCGGCGTAATCTACCTCATGTCCGGTTGTAATCGCGTATAATCGGGTTAGCTCGCTCGCTTCCGACGCTCGATAACTTTTGATGTGGCTTACTGTATTGTTTTATACTGTAATCTCTGACGGTGCGATTATGGCTCAGTATAAATGATAAACAGTACACTGTGTTGGTACTAGACCGAATCGCACGCACACATAGCGTAATTCAGATAGCTTTAGAGAGCAGAAAAATGATGTGTAAAGTGCTGCTCAAGCTGCATCTGTATGTCTGTTTCCTGCCTATTTATGCCCGGGTCCCGGAAAACGACAAAGGATAGTTATATCGGAGAGATGTAAGGTTGAACGATTAATAATTACTTTCATATATGGCATGTTTAAAACGTGCAACAAGGTTATAAATTAGAATATATTAGACATTTTTATGTTGAGCTGTTGCCCGCGTCACGCACAAAGTTATTTGTCCCACGGGACACGTCCATTTTCCACGATTAGCATTTAATATGTTAATCCCTTTCATTAGAATCCGTTGTGAGATTTGATAAAAATAGACATTATAAATGCAGTATCAGCGACTGTAAGATCCAGTGGGGTCAGTGTCATGCAGCTGATTCTAAAACATGAGATTAGAATACCAATCTCTTTTTTAGGGTTCCGTAGCCAAAATGGCAAAAAAGGAACCCTTATAGATTCGTCATGTCTGTCTGTCTGTCTGTCTGTCTGTCCGTCCGTCCGTATGTCACAGCCACTTTTCTCCGAAACTATTAGAGCTATACTATTGAAACTTGGTAAGCAGATGTAGTCTGTAAACCGCATTAAGATTTTGATGCAAAAATGGAAAAAATATTAAAAATTTTAGGGGTCCCCATAGGTACAACTGAAACAAAAAAAATTTTTTTTCATCTAACCTATGCGTGTGGGGTATCTATGGATAGGTCTCCAAAAATCATATTGAGGTTTCTCATATCATTTTTTTCTAACCTGAATAGTTTGCGAGAGAGACTCTTCCAAAGTGGAAAAATGTGTGTCCCCCCCCTCTAATTTCTAAAGTAGAGGCATGATAATTCAAAAAAAATGTATATGATGTAGATTACTATAAAAACTACCAACGAAAATTGGTTTGAACGAGATCTAGCCAGTAGTTTTCTTTATACGTCATAAATAGTAAAGTACAACTGAAACAAAATTTTTTTTTTCATCTAATCTATGCGTGTGGGGTATCTATGGATAGGTCTCCAAAAATCATATTGAGGTTTCTCATATCATTTTTTTCTAACCTGAATAGTTTGCGAGAGAGACTCTTCCAAAGTGGAAAAATGTGTGTCCCCCCCCTCTAATTTCTAAAGTAGAGGCATGATAATTCAAAAAAAATGTATATGATGTTGATGATGTTTGAACGAGATCTAGCCAGTAGTTTTCTTTATACGTCATAAATAGTAAAGTACAACTGAAACAATTTTTTTTTTTCATCTAACCTATGCGTGTGGGGTATCTATGGATAGGTCTCCAAAAATCATATTGAGGTTTCTCATATCATTTTTTTCTAACCTGAATAGTTTGCGAGAGAGACTCTTCCAAAGTGGAAAAATGTGTGTCCCCCCCCCTCTAATTTCTAAAGTAGAGGCATGATAATTCTAAAAAAAAATATATGATGTAGATTACTATAAAAACTACCAACGAAAATTGGTTTGAACGAGATCTAGCCAGTAGTTTTTTTATACGTCATAAATAGTAAACCTTAATCTAAATTTCATTAACGGCCGTTCCCAATATTTGATCTATCTCTTACTTGAGATAGGAATAGCTCACATTAGACATTAGCTCCATATATTTTATGTCAATTCTATGTCAGCTGCGATCGGTTGTATGTCAAACTAGAGATAGATTGAATATAGGGAACGGCCATAAGTCGACTGAAATATAAAAATATAAAAATAAACCTTATTGCTGCTGCGGAACCCTCCATGGGCGAGTCCAACTCGCACTTGGCCGCTTTTTGAATAGGATATAATATTATGCGAAGGTCGGAGCAGAGGGCACTACTAGTACATACAGTAAATAATCCTCTAAGGTGCTGCCTCTAACGTGAAAATATTTCAGTAACATAATCTAGTCTATATTAAGTCAAAACTAAATCCGGACTTTCATGATGAACGAAATGACGATCACCAACATGTAAAAGAGAATATATTTTATCTTTAATTTGCTATTGAATATGACCGACGTCGAATGCCCATCAGACTTAGATTGGGTTGCACCGGCTTACTTTAACTTTTACCACAACAAAATGTGAAATGAACTGTCAAATCCCTAAAGTCCATTATGGACGCCATATTTGACGATAACCTTAACTTTAACTACGGCTCTGGTGCAACTCACCATTAGTTTCGCAATCATGGTCATTTTGATCCAACGTAAAGAAGGACCATAAAAATCTTTAACAATGAATCATATGACAACGTTTTACGAAAACAATTTTATACATAAAGAAGTTACTTTGTTTACGTAGGTACCACACGGTGCAATGATATACATTATACGTATAGTGGAGTATACATCGCGATAAATGTGGAATTAGATAAGAATTTCCTCCGGAAAGTTCGCCGTTTCGCGAGAATTTAAAAGGAAATTTATTGAATTGTAGATAAATATAATGGAAGACACCGGCGCGGGATTTTCCACCGCCCATGGCAATCGCTTTTTGAATGGACAGCTAAATAAGTGGAAAATAAAAGGTTATTGTCGGGAAAAGCCTGATAAGTGATAACTATATTTGAAACTTCAGTATTCTACCATAGAGACTAGGTTTTGTCTGAAACAATTTAAGTTTGACATAAGAGTAGAGTATGTTCCGAAATTTAACCCCTAAGTGTACTTGCAGTCTAGAACCGTCGCCATACTATTTATTTTTTTTGAAGCATACGCCAATGCATTGACGTATATAACTTTGTGGGGATATCATTACAATACGTCGTAGGTACTTGTATTATCAGTGGCACACATTACAATATGGCGTCGAACATGACGTCACAAGCATTGGCCAGCATACTGGGTTTTATAGATCTCGTATTTTAACCCGACTTTAATAAAGCAGAATGACATAACAGCGTTTGTTTGTATCAATATGAAAAATCAGTAGTAAATTTTACTGATCCACGGGAAATTCAACCTTAATCCTTTTCACGTAAGGCGTTAAGTCAAGCTAATCAAATCTGTATTGGGCGAATCGTAAAGCGACGGTTAATTGGGCAATCAGCTGATTGGCTGAGTCGTTATACGGAATGGCTGGTCAAGTTGTGAGCCGGACTTAAGTCGAGTTTTGCATTTGTGATATTGCCTGCAGCACCGTCTACGTCTAATTGAGATATTTAGTAATAGATGACGTCCGCAACTCCGCTGCGCCAAAATCGCCAAAAAAAGTATCTTACTTCCATACCCTGGACTCAGAGTCCATCTCCATACCCAGCAAAATCGGTTCAATGGTTTAGGCCTGAAGAGGTTATAGACTATAGTTGGATAGACAGACACACTTTCGCATTAATAATATTAGTATTGAAGTATGGATACTAGAATCTAGATGATGTTTATAGCGTGAAAACAGTTTTTTTTTCGTATCAATAAGTACTTGTCCTTGTCTAATTTAAATTACGCTGACGTTGTTATCGGTCCTTGCCTTCTCCAAACACTTCATTCAAAAGGTGCAAAATGCATGCGCAAGTGCTCAACAAGCTATGTGCCTCCCCGCGCCCACGTAACGCCGCACATAGACAGTCTGAGATAGTTTAAGTCTTAAGATACTTTTTCCCGGGAAAGGACATAGCATTCTTTTTATCCCAGAAAAATGTACGGTTTCGGTGCGATAAACGAAGTTTGGCGAACCGGAATTGCAGGCATCAACTATTAAAAAATAAATGATAATAACAATATATTCGGTCCAATTGAGAAACCTCTTTTATAAGTCGGTTAAAAATACTAGAGTTGTAATACGGAAATCCCGAGCCCGCAGACACGGAAGCAGTTAAAACTTCCCCACAACTTGTATTGTCTCCGCCCGTTTGACAGCAAGACCGAACTTCGGACTTTTTGCTCACAACTTCTGTCCGCAGGTACTGCAGTTAGCGGAAAGAAAAAAATTTTGGGGATAAGTTTAAATCGGTTTTTAAAAGACGAATGTTATTATAATGTACTAGATATGTTGCCTGAAATGCCGTCGCGCCAAAATCAGTTATCGAGTGGGAACCGTACATTTTGCAGCGATAAAAACTATTTTCTTCTCCAGACCTTAAACTTTCTTCATATCAAAATTTAAGAAAGACACTTTCACACTTTTTGTATAATAAAAGATTTCATTCATTATTAATAAAGATCGTTACTCCCTTCTCTGAAAATTCCCGAAACTCTGAAACTTTCTCCCTGTAAGTTTGCCTTATTTTCCTAAGTTGGATATTCTCAAATATATATTCGCTTTAAGCAATTATTAAATCAGATCGTCCTGGTGGTCAGGCCTTCTCTTTTTTTTATTTTTTTTTATTTCTCCCTGTCTGTTTGTCTTTCCTCTGTCTAAGTGTCCGTCTTATCTTCTGTGTACTTGTCGGTCTGTCTGTCATCTTTTCATACTTAAACCGCTGAAGCGTTTCATTCCTACTTCCAGTGTGGAACAGTTGTCCCGCGTAAGGACAAAAGACATAACACGAAAAAATAGTTCCAATTCAGCCAATTTTCAAGTAATATAATAGCCAATTAGAGTGAGATGTAATTACCGTCGTCAAACAGAACATATGCCGAGCTCGCAAGACTGTTGGCTTAAGACAATCAATTGTATGCGGGCGAAAACTTGCGTTTCAGTTCTAAACTATCCCGTCCGGTTTTAGTTACATATTCAAATTGTAAGTAGTAAGTTTAAAAACTATAAACCCGACTATGTAAAACTACTGGTTTTGTCACTACCGGTATCATCACAGGTCTATTGACATTTTATGTTTTAATTTTAAACACAATACACGTTTTAGTTACATATTAAAACTATGAGCTTCATTAAAAAGAAGAGAACGTTTTCCCTCTTAAACAGGCCGGCAAGGAATTTGCAACGCTTCTGTTGCTGCAGGACGTATATTTGCTTTCCATCAGATGACCCGTAAGCTCGTTTGCTCCCTAATTTAAAAAAATATATAACCCGACTACGTAAAATTTTTTTGACCAGCGGCGGCATCATTATTATTCTATAGACAACTTTTGTTATAACCGGACATACACACAAACACAGACTGTCATGTAATGACTAATATTTCTTATGGCTTTGCCCTAGTCGGTTAAAGACATTGTTCTCTCTGAACTCCAATAATTGTATAATTATAATTCCTTAGATTGTTTTCTTTCATAACTTCAGTTTATTTTTAAATTTAAATCCACGATAGATCATTGCACGTAGAATGAAATACTAAAGAAAATAACTTAAGTTATTTAATATTTTCTTCATAATACCTTACTGTGAACTTACAAAACAAATAATTTATATAATCAAATCAAAACTAAGTAACGCCTTAGCTTAAACCTTTTAATTAAATATAATACTAAGCATTACTTAATTAATAAATAATTGCTGTAGCAATCAGTATTAAATCCACCTGTCGTAGACCCACTACGGCGTAGCGCTACGACGTAGAGGCTCTACGAATGTGTTACTAGGTAAATTTTGAACGCGACTTTGCTTACGTTAATGAGGTATACCACGGTATCTGTTCATTTTTGATTAATAAAATGGGGTATTTGTTCTTTTCCATACTATACTCTACATCTGTGGCAAATTTAATCAAAATCGGTCCAATAGTTTTAGAGTGAATTCGATACAAAGAATACTATAATATTTTGCACAATATTTGTAATTGTACATAAGTATTATTTTAGTACGGTGCGTTTAGAGTGGGGTTTTTAACAGCAAATAGACTAAATAAAATTATTTGGTCAAGAAACTTGGAAGAAAACTTATAGGAGAAGTCAAATAAACATTTTTAATATGGCAACAATTCCCTAGAACCTTAACTTAAAAATATATATAGGTACAAGTGTTCCTACTTACGAACTCGTAAAATACAAACGTTAGAAGGTTTATACCTACAGGTAAATGTGAATAGGCGATATAAAAAGAGGGAATAGATGAATACATGCGTGGGTAAAGCGGATAACTTACATTTTTCAACAAAAAAGCAGTTATTCATTTTTTTTCGCTTTAATTTGAACAAACCTTGTAACTTATGTACCTCATCATCTGCCTAATACGGGGTGTAACAAAACTAAGTGATGATACTTTAGGGTGTGTATGTGTCCTTTATACAGCATGACTGGTGAGTCAATACCGATATTTAAGGAGAGTATTCAGTACTCGATTCTCATTATAAATATGTAATAAAATTAGGTTCTTAATTTTTTTTTTAATTTCCCAAAAATTTATGAATCATGGATACCAAGTAAATTACGCGGCTAGGCAAGTAGGCATACTATGCGGCCGGTGCAGAGGCGTGCGCTACCAAAGAAACACCACACAACTACCCCTCCCGCTCGGGGTGTCCATGCGTTGGGTAAATAATTATTTGACTTTAAGCTACATTTACTCAGTGATCAATTGATATTATTTTTTTATATTATTTTTTTCCAACTAATATAATAGCCAAATATCACGTCCTCAAGTATTGAACATGTCTCACCAGTCACGCAGTATAGAATTCACTGTGAAAGTAGCAGCGCTGAAAAAGCAAATTTGTATGGGAAAGCGCCCGCGCGTTATGATTTTTTCCATACAAAGATGAAAAAAGTTATTCTTTCAGCGCTGCTACTTTTACAATGAACTCTATAATATAGGGGATACACACCCTAAAGTATTATCATTTTTTTACACCCTGTATATCTGGCTGTAAGTAGAATTCACATTTTTTTATTTCAAATCATTTACCCTATACTTATGTAAAAAACTACAGTTTTCAAATTATTAGTTACCAACTTCTTCCACTTACGTTTACAGATGTGAAAGCGACACAAGCGGCATTAATCTCAAAAGACTGCGAGAACTGCCTCTATAGTGACCTACATTTGAGTTTGCCGATATTACCTTGCCAATATACACTTAATAATATACAGTGGCGTAGTTATTACGAGAGCGATGCCCTAGGGCCCCAAATTCAAGGCGCCCACTGCAGTCTGATAACTATAAATAACTAGATGACGACGCCCACAACTCCGTTGCTCGTTTATCGCGCGGGAACCGTACATTTTTCCGGGCATAAAAAGTATCCTATGTCCTTTCCCGGGACTCAAAGTATCTCCACACCTTCAGCGTAATCTGTTCAGTGGTTTGAGAGTGAAGAGGTAACAGATAGGCACACTTTCGCATTTTTATTAAATGTACCAAACAAGCAAACGGGTCACCTAATAGAAAGATAGTAAGATACTCGTAACATCAGAACAGTTACATGTGCGTTGCCGATCTTTTGAGAGAGTTAGACTGTTTTTAACATTATGAAGGAACTTTTGGAGTTTTTGTACTCGTTTTGTTAAGAGATCTAGTTACATTTCCTAGGCAAAACTATAGAAAATACCCGTTGACCTAATTATACAAATACCGCTCACTATCTCAAACAATTTGAATACATACTGCGCTGCTGCATTTTTGCACGTACGAGCCAGTCTAATATACCTGTAAAGAAAACTTTACTGTATTTTTGTCGGGCATTGACCCGCTTTTGGCATCTCCTCTAACGGCTCAGATTTAATTATTACTTAAGTTTAAAGAGGAGTTTGACGGGCTGTTCCACACTGAGACAAATTTTTCACTTTTTTAGTAAAAAGTGGCTCCGTGCGAGTTTCTTACGCCGGTTCTTCTCGCCGGGCTAGTTCCCGAACCGGTGGTAGGCAACACGTAGTCCGACATTCCAAAAGTATTTTATTCTTTATTCAGAATTAAAACAATTTTTATTTATTGTTGATTCGTTTGGGGCATCTATTACTAAAGTCTAAATTATTGTTATTAGTTTAGTAGTAGTTACATTAACCCATTATGCCCTAAGCAGCCAACGGCCGCCGCGTATATTCTGTCTCGATTTCTGACAATCGAGGTATTTTATTTTCTTTTTAAAAAACATATTGCGCTCCTCAAAGTTTAACTATCCTTACATAGTTTATGAGAAAATAGTATTTTAATTAGCAAGGAGGTATATATTGTACGTCATAAACTCAATATTGCCTAAGCTTCACACTTAAAGCATAATCTCCTCTTACACAGCTGTTAGCATGCGGGCTGCTCGCTGTAGGAGCTGTATAAGCTAAAGTCTAAACTAATTCCACTTACAAAATATAAACATGCATCTCCGAATACGTTCATTGATAAATAGAAGAAATAACAGCCGCGGCACAGAAACCGCAAGCTCCGTTGCGCTTAAATTCGTTTATCGCGCAGGAACCGTACATTTTCTGGGATAAAAAGTATTATAAGCCCTTTCCCAGGACTCAAAGTATTTCCATACCAAATTTCAGCAAAATCGGTTCAGCGGTTTCAGCGTAAGCTGATAACATACAGAGAGACAGACACACTTTCGTATGAGTAGGGATATAGTTGAAGCGCATAGTCCAAAATCGCGATTATTCTGCACCATTTCGGGAATCATGAGCGTGATAATTCATAATACAACTTCAGAAATAACAAGTCGGTCGCAACCTTTGTGGTTTTCAAGCATATTCCTACAACGTATACGGCCAAGCAACGTTTGCCGGAGCAGCTATTATGCATGAATTCCTAGAATAACGGTAACTCTTCAGTGAATAAACAAACGTAGTTCTAGTTCAAAAGTTTATACTCTATATCACTATAATTCCCCTTTTTTTACTTCGATGTTATTGGGTATATAAAATAAAAAAAAACTAAAAATACACATTTTTTACAAATTATTGTATTGTCTTTAGCTCTTAATCCTATGCAAGGTTTCGAATTAATCAGACTGGAGACAAGTAAAAATCGCGCTCAGAAATTCTGTTACATACAATATGACAGGTGATACAGCCCAAGCTAATAAAGGCGTGCTAAATCGCTTCCGCTCCTGTCTCGGTCTGATGTATCAATTCTGCAGCGGGTCGATCACTCGTTATTGAGGTGTCTGCCCGCTTTATATAGTGCCGATTGCGCCTGCAGTGTGCAGCGCCGAAAACTCCTTTTGCACCTTTTGATGTGAGGCGGCCATTTGCGAGCGTTTTCAAATAAATTAGTATCCTGGTTCATAGAATTCGTCCATTTACTCGACCGCGGCAGGTAGGTAATATTATGTTTTTCGAAAGCATTATTTGGTGTACTGTGCCGCCTGAATGACTTGATAGATTTTAGTTTGAGATGCGTCGTTAAATTCGTATTTACTGTCTGAGTTACGCTGTATGCATCAACATTGAAAATTATTTTTTTTATATTATAAAAAATACGTAAAACCCAGCTATTTGTGGTTACGGTTTTTAAATTGATGATTTCTTGTTCCCTGATTAGGAAACTAGTGAGTGGCCGTGTTGATTAATTGACTATAATAGATTCGATATTTTATCATAATATTATTATGTAAAACCCAATATTATTGTAATAAAGGTATTGCATGTTATCATACTTTTCCATCTGTCAAACATTTCACAACGGCTCATTTCGTAATGATGAAAAATAATTTCGTTCATTTTGCCTGATATTTAAAACACAAAAATTAATAGCTTATTATAATGTAACACAACATTTTAATTAAAATCATGTCAAAGTGGATAATTGATTCAAAATCTATTATTACTTCATTCAATTTTCGTCAAAAAATATAAAGCCGAAGTTTCAATAAAATTGGTATTTTATAATATTACCAGATATTGTCACAAAAGACAGAACAATTATTTTGCATAATATTACTAGATTTAAATATATGATATTATAATGGTAATTTATACATACTAGATGTTTAAACCTGTAACTTTGTTGCTGACTAATTCATGTTTTGCATGGGGACCGTGCATTCTTCCATGATAAAAACTATCCCATACTAGCTGTCCCGGGGAACTTCGTGTCACTTTAAAACCTTCCCTGGACTTCTACGAATATTTTAAGCCTAAAATCAGCCCAATCCGTTCAGCCGTTTTCGAGTTTTAGCGTTACTAACACATTTGAAAATCCATTTTTATATATCCTATATAATTTCACAGCATAACCTCACTAAGAGCGATATAAATTATCTACAAATAAAGTAAAGAGAGCTCTGAGATCCTTAAAGAATTGAGTACTTAGAAGACATGGCTTCTTAGACAAGTTTGATTCGATAACTTTCATGGCGATGTTGAAAAACGTACGAAAATGGCATAAAACCCTTAATTAATCTCTAACTTCTTTATTGAATGCAAGTTACAGCACACCATCAGTCGACGTGGCTGCTCGTTTGTAACAAGCTCTAGCTTAGGGCTTAGCTTGAATAATTAAGTATGAAATTTGCGCTTGACGATCGATGCTAGCTCAGACCGCTTAGCGCTAAGGACTGGAGCGAATTACTTAGCCGACTATATCTATCAAAATATCCTGATTCCTGTATAATATATACTGAAAATATTAGCTATTTTCAGGTTTCGGTGACAGTGACCAGTCGAAAACGCGGTTACTCGGTTACGGTGCCCAACAATATGCGAGATACGCAGAGTATTACGCATCGAGTAATCTTTATAGTCAGTCCGCGATGAACGCGCGCAGCGAGCATTCGCCGCCGCTAAACAAATAATCAAGTGTTTAATAATAATAATATGACCGGGCGTTTTTCGGAACAAAATGGAAAATAATATTGTGAAGTGCAACCAATGCAATATTGTGATTAGTGAAGTGCTATCCTTCATTCAAAATAAAATCGATGTAATGAATACTGAAAGCTTAATTCAAATCTGTAAAACATCTTTCTCTGAAGACGAAATAAAGTCTGCAAAATGCTTATTATTTCAAGCGATTCCGAACAGTAAGCGTATGATATCCAGAAAAAGTAAGGGTAAAATGATGAGAGATCTTGAAGATATCATAAACTTAATCAAGCAGACAGAACCCGAAATCATTCCTGTATTTGTCGCGAAGGATCTGCAAAAACTCCCTCCGATTACTTTCGATCATGTGGATGTCACTGCACTACTGAAGACTATTTTGGTACTACAATCGGAAGTAAAATATTTAAAAGAGAACACCGTTACCCTAAGCCAATGTGAAGAATTATGTACAAAGTATTTTGGTACTCAGAATCCTGCGCAATCGCCGATTGACACCTCGCAAAATATTAATATAAATTACCAAAGAGGTGCGTGTGTATTAGATGAAAGCTCCTACCTAGAGATGTGTGAAATTAAGCGTAATGAGCAGATATTATGTCGACATGTTAGCCCTAATAATTCTAAACTAAGGGAATCAATTCATAATGATCAGCTGATGCAGAACGTTGAATCAAATAGTTTTACATCTACCGCACATTCAAATAAAAGGTCGATGACCGAGCCGTCGCTCGCTTCGTCAAATCTCGTAAGCACGTCGTCCCCTCTCACTCTAACGCATGATGCGCAAGTTAGTGTCCCGCTCGCACGGATGACGTCGCAGGCGCAGCGCGTGGAGGCCACCGGGCGATCCACCGCGGTTTCGACGGAACAAAGCGCTTGCAACCAGCCTGCAGAGGCCAGCGCACCAGAGCACACGTCGGGCGCGGTCGGTTTGAATTTGAATGATGCCCTTCGGGTAGAAACGCGTGAGAAATCGTGGGCAAAAATTGCTCAAGAGGGCGAATGGAAGCAAGTTTTAAACAGAAATAAAAGAAACAGATTTAGAGGCAATAAAGGAAAGGCGTTAACGGAAGGGGATCATAATTTTCGGGCTGCGGACTCTAAAATAATGTTTTATATTTATAATGTAAATCAAAACTGTACCGCGGATGACATCAAAAAAATATGTCCTTAGCAAAACACAAGTTGAAATCGTACCCGAGTTAGTGACTATGAGACAAAGTAAAGGATATATTGCTTTTAAATGTTTGATTCCGAAAAATCAACTATCTATTTTTCTTGATGAAAACCTGTGGCCGGAGGGAATAGCATTTAGACAATTTATTACATTTAATAAAAATAAAGGTCAGACACTGACACGAGACATAAACCTGTAATAATCGTGGTCATATTTTATAACTAATATTAACAATGGATAGTATAAATCTTTTATCTTTCAACTGCAGAGGGCTGAAAAGGTCGCTTCAGTGCGTGCGTAACTTATGCCAAAAGGCAGATTTAATTGCCCTACAAGAGACGTGGCTTTTGCCACACGAGATCCCAATACTTGGTGACATAAGGAACGATTTCAGCTACTTTGGCAAGTCCTCTGTCGACACATCAAGCGGTCTACTTAGAGGACGTCCGTACGGCGGAGTCGCGATAGTGTGGAAAAAATCAGTGTTTAGTTCTGTCTCAGTGGTACAGTGCCATAGTAATCGAGTAATAGCGGTAAAAATTATCAATAATGATAAAGAAATGTTAGTGTTTTCTATTTATATGCCGACGGAAGCTTCGGAAAATCTCATAGAATTTACAGAATGTTTGAGTGAAGTTGTGTCTATAATAGAAAGCTGTAATATAGAAACTGTCTTAGTACTAGGCGATTTCAATGCTCACCCACAAGGCTTATTCTATAACGAGTTGAGTCAGTTTTGTGATTCACAATCTTGGAAATGTGCTGATGTTATTAAATTAGGTCAGAATTCCGACACATACACGTTTGTTAGTGATGCACACGGCTCCAGGCGATGGTTGGACCACTGCGTGGTGACTGATGCCGCGTGGAAGTCCATATCAAATGTGCAGGTATGTCTCGGGGTTTACTGGTCAGACCACATGCCCTTGGCTATAGCATGCAGTGTAAATAATATAATTTCAAAAAAGTCTGATACTTCGATTACTAATAATTTTAATGTCCAAAACAAAATTTTGTGGGGGGAACGTAATAATAATCAAATTAAGTGTTATGAAAAAATATGTAATAATAAATTAAAAACTATAGATTTTCCGAGTATATTTCAAAAGTGTGCGGACAGAGTTTGTAACGATGTAACTCATAGAACTTACATAGATAAGCTATATAAGGATATTATTGACGCCTTGACATATGCATCAGTAGAAAGTTATAGTTCTGGGAGGGTGCGAAAAGGTGTCAGTGTGCCGGGGTGGAACTCATTTGTAAGAGAATCACACAGGGAAGCTAGATCTCACTTCAAATTGTGGATAAGTGTTAGGATATTAATTGGAACGCAACACAGTACATAATATAGTCTGTAGTTTTACATATTTGCCGCTTTATTAACTGTCAATGTCACCGCTGACACTTCCTTTTTGCTGCTCTGGCGCCTCTGTACATGTTTCATATCTTATAATATACGTCGTTGCATTTTCAAGAGAAGTTTCATTTATTTCCACGCAAATATCAACATGGTAGCAGAGCGTGGTTGATTGCTAGTTGTGGAAATACAGAAGAAAAGGATAATACAGAAAACCGGCCGGCGTACTTTGTCCGTCATACATTTGGAGGTTAAGCGGCGTGGCGTCATCGGACCAAAATCACGTAAAGTAATAGAATATGTCGAACACGGGTTACAATCCGTTTCATATTGATAGATTAGTTGGAAGGGACAACTATACTACCTGGAAATTTGCAGTGCAAGCATATTTTGAACTAGAAGATCTTTGGAGTTGTGTGACCGGTACCAATACAGATCCTAAAAAGGAAGTCAAGGCAAAATCAAAGGTAATATTGTTATTAGACCCAATCATTTATGTACACGTACAGAATGCAAATACGTGTAAAGAAGTCTGGGAGTGCTTGGAACAGGCTTTTGATGACAGCGGGTTGTACAGAAGAGTAGCCTTATTAAAAGATTTAATTACAACCTCATTGGAAAACACCCAAAATATAGAAGAATACGTGAATAAGATTATGTCCACCGCTCATAAGTTAAGAAACATAAAATTCAACATCAACGATGAATGGCTGGGAACTCTAATGTTGGCTGGACTTCCGGAATCTTACAAACCCATGATTATGGGACTGGAAAGTTCCGGTATTAAGATAAGTGCAGACTCAATCAAAACCAAACTTTTGCAAGAAGTCAAAACAGAAGACTGTAATACAGCGTTATTTGTTGGATCTAAGTCTAGGAAACAGTATCAACACCAGCCACAGCATTCAAAAGGGCCAAGATGTTATAATTGTAATGGATATGGACATTTTGCAAAATATTGCAAGACAGGCAGGAGGGAGAAGACGTCTGAAAGTGAGAAAATAAAAGATTCTGGTTTTATTGCAGCTTTTTCAGCATTTTCAGATCATGTTTCCAAGAGATGGTTTATGGACTCAGGTGCATCCATGCATATGTCCGGAAATAGTCAATGGATGTATAATGTCACAGAGCCACCGGTAAACAAAATTATGGTTGCTAACAAGGAGCCGCTTACAGTTGCAGGAGTCGGAAACATAGATATAAAACTAGCCCAGGGTAAGCAAATTCAGTTAAAAAATGTGTTATATGTCCCCGACCTAGCTGTTAATTTACTCTCAGTGAGTACTATTGCTAACAGTGGTTACAAAGTAACATTTACTCAAAAAGGCTGTAAAGTTCATGACTCAAATGGTAAATTTATATGCTCAGCAACTTTAAATAATAAATTATATACACTGAACACTGAGTATAGTCCTGAAATTGCAAATTTTAGTTCCAGTGAGAATAATTGTAATGATACTTATTTATGGCATTTGCGCATGGGCCACCTTAATGTTACAGATGTCAACAGACTGCCTGATTGTGTCAGGGGTGTGACACTGAACACTACAGAGAATAACGTGAGTAGATGTATATCGTGCCATGAGGGCAAGCAATCAAGATTGCCATTCAAAAATACTGGCACTCGTGCAACCGCACCCTTACAGCTTGTTCACTCTGATCTCTGTGGACCTATGGAGAATTTAAGCTGCTCAGGTATGAAGTATTACATTACTTTTATAGACGACTACACGAGAATGGTATACATATACTTCATGGACAGTAAAATTAGAGTATTAGAGGTATTCAAGGACTATAAAAATAAGGTTGAAAATCAATGTTCTCAGAGAATAAAGATATTAAGAACAGATAATGGTACTGAATATTGCAACACTAACTTTAAACAATTTTTATCCAACAGTGGAATAATACACCAGACCTCCACCCCCTACACCCCACAACATAATGGACTTGCTGAGCGAATGAATCGGACACTCGTCGAGAAAGCCAGGTGCATGCTGTTTTATGCCAACTTACATAAGAGATTGTGGGCAGAGGCGGTGGGGACTGCAGCTTATCTATATAACAGATCTCCTAATAAAGCTTTAAATGGTAAGACACCTTTTGAATTTTGGAATGGATATAAGCCTGACCTGTCTCATCTGAGAATATTTGGCTCTGAGGCCATGGTATTTATACCAAAGGAAAAACGCCAAAAATGGGATAAGAAGTCTAGAAAAATGATTTTAGTGGGATACTGTGACAATACAAAGGGATATCGTTTATTAGATAACAAAACATACAAAGTTATTAAAAGCAGAGATGTCAATTTCTTAGAAAACTGTAGAGATTTTGATTTAGTTAATGATACTAATGTTTCAGATTCACTGACTAACTGTCAGAAATCGCAAACAAATATACAGTCATCAGACAGTCAAAACACTAACACTAGTATTAACAGTGTTCCCGTGTCTACGGAAGCACTCCCGTCTGATGTAGAAAACCTCACAATAGTAATTGATGAAGAAACTACAGGTGTAACTGAGGATTGTGAGCAGGTATCTAGCGAGTATGAGACAGATGCAGGGGACTCAGATGAAACATATGTCCCACCTGTGTATGTGGACACACAGTGCGAGCAGAACATCACACTGAGGCCTCGGAATAGAACACAAAGAGTACACACAGAAGAAAACAGTATGTATTGTCTTCTTACTAGTTTTAGTGATCCACAGACGACTGAGGAGGCACTGTCGTCACCATATGCCAAGCAGTGGCGACAGGCAATGGACGAGGAGTACAATTCACTGATGAAAAATAATACCTGGAGCTTAGAAAAATTACCCTCAGATAAAAAGGCTTTACCCTGTAAATGGGTTTTTAAAACAAAAACAGATCAAAAAGGTAATATAATTCGTTTTAAGGCTAGACTTGTCATTAAAGGATACGCTCAGAGGAAAGGTACAGACTACGAGGAAGTGTTTTCACCTGTTGTCAAGTATAGTACCATACGCTACCTGATATCATTAGCTGCAAGATTGGAACTTCAGATTGACCAGTTGGATGCAGTGTCAGCATTCCTTCAGGGAGACATTGATGTGGATATATATATGCATCAACCTGAGCTTTACGAACAAGGAGCCCAGGTATGTCGTTTACATAAATCTATCTATGGATTAAAACAAGCAAGCAGGTTATGGAATTCGAAATTGAATACTGTATTACAGGATATTGGCATGGCACAGTCTAAGTCAGACCCATGTGTTTATTTTAACGTAGACAGGAATACTTACATAGCTGTATGGGTCGATGACCTTATGTTATTTACTCCTAATAATATAGAAAGAGACAGGATCAAAAACAGGCTAATGCAATGCTTGGAGATGAAGGATTTAGGAAATGCTAGTCAGTGTGTGGGTCTGAACATAACAAGAAATGAAGACACTATTATGATTGACCAAGAAAAATATATTAGAGATGTTCTTGCTAAGTTTGGTATGTCTGACTGCAAACCATGCAAGACCCCAATGGAAGTTGGTATAAAATTTTCTCAACAAACTGAGGACCAGGGAGAAGAAACAAATTTTCCTTATCAGCAAGCAATAGGTTGTCTTCTTTATATTGCACAAGGCACAAGGCCTGATATCTCTTTTGCCGTTAATACCCTTAGTAGGTATAATAAACAGCCGAGAGCTGAACATTGGACAGCTGTCAAGAGGGTCTTACGATACTTACAAGGGACTAAGGATCTGAAGCTTACTTATACCAAAGATGGTGATTCAGACATAAGAGGCTTCTGCGATGCAGACTGGGCTAGCGACAATTCTGACCGTAAATCCTGCACAGGATATGTTTTTATTTCTCAGGGAGGCGCAGTGTCCTGGTGTTCGAGGAGACAGCAAACAGTGGCTCTGTCGACGGCGGAGGCAGAGTATATGTCAATGTCATCTGCAGCACAGGAAGCTCTGTGGCTGCGACAGCTGCACGTCGAGTTCGGCCAGCCTCTTGCCGGACCACTTTGTATATTTAGCGATAACCAAAGTGCTATAAAATTGTCAACTAATGATTGTTACTTGCCTCGTACTAAACATATAGATATAAGGTATCATTTTTTGAGAGAGCATGTACTTAATTTTAAGATAAAGTTTAATTATTGTAAAGGTGACAATATGGTTGCTGATATTCTCACTAAAGGTACAACCGAGTATAAACTTTTGTATTGTATAGCAAATATGGGTTTGCGTTCCAGGGGTGGTTGTTAGGATATTAATTGGAACGCAACACAGTACATAATATAGTCTGTAGTTTTACATATTTGCCGCTTTATTAACTGTCAATGTCACCGCTGACACTTCCTTTTTGCTGCTCTGGCGCCTCTGTACATGTTTCATATCTTATAATATACGTCGTTGCATTTTCAAGAGAAGTTTCATTTATTTCCACGCAAATATCAACAATAAGTAATAACAAACCTATGTCAGGTCCTATTTTTGACGGAATGAGAAAAACGAGAAATACATTTAAAAACAATTTAAGAAAACTTCAAAAAAATAGAGATCAAATACAAATGGACAAATTGGTCAGTCATCATAATAGTAAATCTTTTGTTAATTTTTAACTTACAACAACACAACTTACACAAAGATATGTGGGTGAGCATGGGCTCAAGTACAATGTCGGGAAAAGTGAACTGATGGTTTTCAAAGCTAGAGCTTTGAATCCTGATTTTGTACCACCGGTGACACTAAACAATCAACCGCTAAAGAGGGTGACACAGTTTAAATATCTAGGTCATATTGTGGACGAGAACCTCAACGATGATCCCGACATTGAACGTGAGCGCCGAGGGATGGCAGTTCGTTGCAATATGTTGGCCCGCAGGTTTGCTAAATGTTCTGTTGGCGTTAAATGTACACTGTTTCGAGCCTACGCCCAAACATTTTATACATGCAGCCTGTGGACAAATCATACGCAGCGAGCTGTCAACGCGCTCAGAGTACAGTATAACAATGCCTTCAGATATCTGATGCGTCTCCCCCGGTACTGTAGCGCATCTGGAATGTTTGCCACAGCCAGTATAGACAGTTTTCCAGCAATACTGCGTAAAAGATCGGCGTCTATGATGCGAAGAGTGCGGGACAGTTCCAACAGATATCTGAAGGAAATTGCTATCAAGCTTGAAAGTCCGATATGGAGACATTGGACTAATCTACATATTTATAGTAATTATCACTAATTGCATTTTACTAACATAGTCATAAGAAATATTGTACTTTTACTAACTCTATATGGATCTGTTCTATGGTCTGAAATAAACTGATATTATTATTATTATTATTATAGTGCCCAAGTGTGTGCGCAGTACACAGGTGACAGGAACACTCTCTATTTCTATACTCTCTACTCAGTGCGATGGAATTTACATGACCCTCTGACGTATGGATCATCTCATTCATCTTACTTGTCAAACATGGAAACAACTTTCTGTTGGTTTGACCGCGGATCGAACCTACGAACTCCGAGTCAAGAAATGTAAATGTAAAGACTCTTAACTTCTGAACCACAAGTGTTCTTAAGCTCGAGCAGCCTCGACTTGAAGCAAACCGAGGCTTGGTTGCTTGGCATGGCGCGGCGTGCCTCAGGTTGAGGCAGCGTCTCCAGTTGTGTGGCCTCGGGTCGATCGGCCGGCTGCCTCGCCTTGAGTCTGCCTCAAATGGATAAGCAGCTTAACGCGTATATTGCAAAGAAATCTGTACGAAAGGACCTTTTGGGATTTATTGGATCATCCAATGACAATCCATATTATGCCAATGGGCAAACCTCAAATGCAAGCAATTATTATTCAAAATGACACAGTAGTTTCAGATACATTGCAAAACACTAACATTGACTTGGTAGGGTTACAACTTACAACAGTGACTTAATCATAGGCCCCTTCTTGTTACAGTCAGTACCAATTACCAAACCAACCAGTTAAATTACAAAACAGCTGACGCTCATCAAAACAAGCAACACGACATTTCGGATATCAGTCAAACCCGCGGTAATGAGGTTCAGTCATCGTTAGTGTATGTCTCTCCGTCTGTCAGTCCTACACAGCCTGACTTTTAGCTGACATCAATTATTGATATAACATTCGGTTAGCTACCTTAGTGATTTGAATTCTTAATTACCTCTATAGACCTAGACGAAACTCCGATGCGCAAGAATTTGTTTAACGTGGAAACCGTACATTTTTCCGGGATAAAAAGTATCTTATGTATTCTTATTGTATGTCCTTTCCCGGGACTTAAGTAATTCCGTGCTAAATTTCAGCAAAATCGGTTCAGCGGTTTGTGCGTGAAGAGGTAACAGACATACTGACAGACACACTTTCGCATTTATAATATTAGTAATTAGTATGGATTCAACGTAGAAAAAACCATTGTTTTGCCCTAAATATGAATTGAAAAACAGTAACTTGGTATGTAATTAAACCCATGGCTACGTTATTGACCCCTAAAAACAGTAAACAGACAGTTAATTGACTGTTTATTCACGAACCGTTCCCCCAATACACAGAAACGGCAAAAAACTAAACTTTGATGTTTCGGTCGCTCCCGGCGCGCGGCAGGGACCCAACAACGTACAGTCCAATCACACAAACCTGGCAGTTCGATGTGTTTGACCTCTGACCTCGAGTCTACAAGGTTATTGTTATGGCAAATAGATACAAAATTAAATTGAATCATAAAATGCATAATAATTATTTGTAAATCTTTTGGACAAATGAGGTGTCATTAGAAGCCTCTTGATTATTCGCTGGTAGCTACATATCACTGTAAACTGTTTTCTTGTTTCATACTTTTTAGAGCGTGTTTTAGTCGGATTTTAGTTTTTTAAACTTTATTTTTCATCAACAAGTTTAGTTTTCCGAGACTCAAAGTTTTTCCTCAAACTATACTCTTTACACACCAAACTCCGTCTAAATCGGTTATCATGAAGAGGCAACGGACAGGCACTCTCAATAATATTAATGTTAAGGGCCCGGGTTACCCTCGAAATTTTCATACATTCTTAATACCAAAATCATTTTCTCATGCGAAAATATTTAACATGTTTGAGTTATTTTTCAGCTTAAGATAGTAATTACCTAGGGTCCTGAACAAATTTTTTTTACAAAATATTTAAATACTAAAAAAAAATATTTTGTGTTTAAATATTTTTTAGTAAATTTACTACTAAATATTTAAACACCAAAAAATAGACAAAAACACTAAAAAATATATAAATAAATAGTAAATTTACTACAAAATATTTAAACTTTAAAAAATATTTTTTATTATTTAAATATTTTGTAGTAAATTTACTATTTATTTATATATTTTTTAGTGTTTTTGTCTATTTTTTGGTGTTTAAATATTTAGTAGTAAATTTACTAAAAAATATTTAAACACAAAATATTTTTTTTTAGTATTTAAATATTTTGTAAAAAAAATTTGTTCAGGACCCTAGGTAATTACTATCTTAAGCTGAAAAATAACTCAAACATGTTAAATATTTTCGTATGAGAAAATGATTTTGGTATTAAGAATGTATGAAAATTTCGAGGGTAACCCGGGCCCTTAATAAATCAGGCGGCTAACCCAATAAACAGTGATCAAACGAACGTTATTAGCTTTTGTCTACGGCGTGTTTCCGCGGCGGAAACGCGACTCGTTAGCGGCTATTTACGACTCATCGGCTAAAACAAGTTACCACACTTTGTCTATTAGTGGTGGTCTGGTGGATTTATAAAGAGTTTTGGTAAATTTTTAAAAATGGTTTCTCTATATTTTTATAATTCATCACATGCTTGCAGATAAGTTTTCCATAATATGTAATGTACTTACTTCAAAAATAAAAGATTATTGCGAAATTGTGAAAACACCGGTGATAGACATAATATTATCAGCTATTATAACGGTCTTAGAAACTTCGATAGCGCGATTCAGAGCGCAGCGTCGTTTAGTCCGCTACAGTTTGAAACTTACCTGAGCCCCTCCAGCCAGCACATTTTCTTTGGATGAAAATGTATAAAATTGACATATTATAAGAATTCGACAACATGTAGTCGACGTAATATTTTGGCTCTAGTCATGTCGATTCCACATTTCGGCGATTCTCTAAAGAAGCGATAAAGAAAACGTGTTGGCTAAGGGTTCTGTAGAAAGATTTTATCGAAATTCTGTTTCACAACTGTTTTGAGACTATCTTAAGAGACGTTTACATTTAGCCACTGCCGCTGCTACTCACGCTGCTGGCAACATTTCCCTGAAACTTCCGCGGCCGGCGGCAGTATTCAGTAACGAAGCGAGCGAGCGTTTACACTCAGCCCTCTACACACTCACCGCGTCGGATAGCGGCAGCGGCATGACGACTGACAGCGCGAGTGACTAGTTACATTGCCGCGCTGTCCACTTCCCTGTCCACTTCGGCTGAACGTAAGCCCCACCACCGCGTCCACGTCCATCGTCGCCACTGGCCACCAGGCCACCAGCTGGATCGCCACATTCACTCACCTGTACAACGGCTTGCCCCCCGCGTGGCGGAACCACAGCACCATGTAGACGCGGTCGTCGTGCGTGTGCGGCTCGATGTCGCACGGCAGCGTCGCGCGCCGCCCCACCACTGCATCCACGTCCATCGTCGCCACTGGAACAAAGTCCACTGCACTTCACTTATGTGAGCCTTTAAAGACAGGATTGGGGTCTGTACATGGATATGAGAGGATGTATTTTTATGTGAACCATTCAAAAGATAACTTATGGTACATATTTAAGGCGAGACCGCACTAAGGCGACGCTACGCTGCAGCAATATTCTTTGCATAAGATCGTATGAGCTTAGACGTAGTGCGGCAGCGACGCTTCGTGACACAAAAGTCAGATGTTCCATCACGTCGCTGCCGCGTAGTGTCGTGTAGTGCAGTCTCACCTTGAATCGACAGACTTGCCGGCTGCCGCTCGCAGTGTCAATTTTTAAAAATTTACTAAGTAGAACTACTGTTTAGCTCGCGTGTTTTCACAAACGGTACAGCGGAAAACGCGCACGTCTGAACGAGCCATAATCAAATACTTACTAACTATGCTGTCAGAAAAATACATAATATTATCACAGATTATAGGCTCTATACAAAAAATTCTGGTGTTTTGTGACTCCAATCCTTATCTATTGTAATAGTTTTCAACCTAATAACCTTATAAGTACAACCAATTACAATAGCGAATAGCGGCCATCGCAATATCATATCACTTTTTTACGATTTCAACGTGTTTTAGGGCGGGTTGCACCAGAGGCGTGGTTATAGTTACAGTTATGATCAAAGTTTGGCCACAGAATTTGACAGATGGGGACGTGGGCGGGGCGCTGCTGGTAAAGGAGAACTGTCAAAATGGCGTTTTTGTATGATGACAGCGTTAGTTCCTTTTTTCGCCACGATCATTGAAAGCCATATCGAGCTCTATGGTTATGGTTAAATATGGCATCCATTTTTGACTTTAACCAAAGATTTGACATTTTGCATTATAGTTATATAATAGTTAAAGTTACAGTTATAGTTAAAGAAAGTTGGTGCAACTCATCGTTAGAAGCCAACTTATAATCTACTAGCTGTCTCGGCAAACGTTGTTTTGCCATTTAAATTATATTTTCTACATCATCAGTTGATACATGTTTTACCCCCTCTTTTGTCCCCTAAGAGGGTGTGGGGGAGGAAGGTCATACACCAGATGTTAAGTTGAAAAACACAGTTAATACCTAATATGAAGTAAGTCCACTAAAGAAAAAAGTTGTATACAAAATCTGACCCCTCTTTGGTCCCCAGAGAGGGTTGAGAGGGGAGGGGGGGGGGGGAGGATTTTTATACACCAGATGTTGAGTTGGAAGAAGACAAATATAATATATCTGTGAAAACCGTATGCAAATCTGTGAAAACCGTATGCAAATCGGATCAGTAGTTTTCGTGTTAAAGAAAAAAGTTTGATACAAAATCTGACCCCCTCTTTTGTCCCCTTAGAGGGGTGGGGGGAAAAAATTTTATACACCAGATGTTAAGTTGGAAGAAGATAAATATATCTGCGAAAACCACATTCAAATCGGATCAGTATTTTTCGTGTGAAGCTGGAACAAACATACAGACAGACAGAAAGAGTGACAGACAGACAGACAGACAAAAAACTAACCACATTTTTGGCTTCTATAGCGATGTAGTGACAAAGGTGTAATTTCGGGTGTCATTTCATATCTTTTATGTACAGAATTTTCATCTCTACAACAGAATATTGTCTTCCTCCCGCACGCACTTTGGTGACGCCCACTATCGTAATATTTTAATTTCGCCATAATTTCAAAACTAAACGTCCAATTTTAATCATTCAAAGACCAAATATTATCTACATTAACTGTACTTAGTGATAAAATAATTTATTTTGATAAGGATTAATAGCGTGAGTAAAATATATCCGTTTAAATTTAGTCAAAAAAAAACAGGATTTTTAAATAAATAAATGGTTATTGTGCCTCACTCGACATAGATAGGTATAGTGTGTCGCGGACTTTTTTGTAGATATTTATAAGATCTACAATTACTTAGAACATTTTAAGGTTCTATCTTTTATAGTTTAGGCAGCGTACGCAAAATAAGTAACTTTTCTAGCTGATTTTTCACACCTTGCGTCCGAAAAACTCAAATATCTTACGGAACCCTACTTTTTTCCAAAATAAAATGTAGCCTATGTTCAGCAGAAATAATGTAAGAATCCAATAGCAAAATAATTTTTCAAATCGGTCCAGTAGTTTCGGAGCCTATTCGACTCAAACAAACAAACAAACAAACAAACAAACAAACAAAAAATCAAATCTTTCCTCTTTATAATAGTAGTGTAGACAAACCTTTTAATTGTGTACCTCATATTTTAGCTCTAGAAAGCATTGATTAGGCTACAAAACATGATCTTGGTTTTGTATAAATTAATTCCAGCAGGTTTGACGGCTTTGGCCCTTACAAACCTCAGAACGGAAGGGCAGGAGTTGAGCGATGGTCTGTCATTTCTGTCAGTCTGGTAATAAATTGTCATTTTGAATTATCGTCACCGGAGACTTGAGATTAATTGGAGAGTGGAGACCAAAAGTCAGCTGGTCAATAATATAAATTATGGCTCTTAATACTAGGCAAAAAAGAAGTTAATTTTAGTGTCCATCATTTTAATAATTGATTAACGAATGTAGTAAGAATTCGTGGTTTGAACCTTACCTGAACAAAATCTAAGGTTTACGCATCCCACAAGAACCTTAGACATCTACTTCATAACTATGTATGTATCATCAAAATCGAGGTTCAGTAGCTTCGGAGTGTTCAATACAAACAGACAAACCTAACCTAATAGAAGTAGCTGAGTAGGTAACTTAAAGTTTTTTATTTTATACTAGCTGTCCCGGCAAACGTTGTTTTGCCATTTAAAGTATATTTTCTACATCATCAGTTGATACTTGATACATGTTTTACCCCCTCTTTTGTCCCCTAAGAGGGTGTGGGGGGGGAAGGTCATACACCAGATGTTAAGTTGAAAAACACAGTTAATACTTAATATGAAGTAAGTCCACTAAAGAAAAAAGTTGTATACAAAATCTGACCCCTCTTTGGTCCCCAGAGAGGGTTGAGAGGGGAGGGGGGGAGGATTTTTATACACCAGATGTTGAGTTGGAAGAAGACAAATATAATATATCTGTGAAAACCGTATGCAAATCTGTGAAAACCGTATGCAAATCGGATCAGTAGTTTTCGTGTTAAAGAAAAAAGTTTGATACAAAATCTGACCCCCTCTTTTGTCCCCTTAGAGGGGTGGGGGGAAAAAATTTTATACACCAGATGTTAAGTTGGAAGAAGATAAATATATCTGCGAAAACCACATTCAAATCGGATCAGTATTTTTCGTGTGATGCTGGAATAAACATACAGACAGACAGAAAGAGTGACAGACAGACAGACACACAAAAAACTAACCACATTTTTGGCTTCTATAGCGATGTAGTGACAAAGGTGTAATTTCGGGTGTCATTTCATATCTTATATGTACAGAATTTTCATTTCTACAACAGAATATTATCTTCCTCCCGCACGCGCTTTGGTGACGCCCACTATCGTAATATTTTAATTTCGCCATAATTTCAAAACCAAACGTCCAATTTTAATCATTCAAAGACCAAATATTATCTACATAAACTGTACTTAGTGATAAAATAATTTATTTTGATAAGGATTAATAGCGTGAGTAAAATATATCCGTTTAAATGTAGTCCAAAAAAATTCAGGATTTTTAAATAAATAAATGGCTATTGTGCCTCACTCGACATAGATAGGTATAGTGTGTCGCGGACTTTTTTGTAGATATTTATAAGATCTACAATTACTTAGAACATTTTATCGTTCTATCTTTTATAGTTTCGGCAGCGTACGCAAAATAAGTAACTTTTCTAGCTGATTTTTTACACCTTGCGTCCGAAAACCTCAAATATCTTACGGAACCCTATTTTTTTCCAAAATAAAATGTAGCCTATGTTCAGCAGAAATAATGTAGGATTCCAATGGTGAAAGAATTTTTCAAATCGGTCCAGTAGTTTCGGAGCCTATTCGACTCAAACAAACAAACAAACAAACAAACAAACAAAAAATCAAATCTTTCCTCTTTATAATAGTATATATTTTATATTTTTGTTCGAACGTTGTTTTTTCGTATTTCATAGGAAAACAAAGATTGGCTAGAGTCATTAACAAATTGGTTTCACCGTACACGTTCCAAAATAATTGAAAAATAACAGAAGGTGGGCAGATCGGAGAAAAATAATATATTTTAATGAGGATACAAATTGAAATGGATTTAGTAACGAAAAAAAGGGGCCAAGTGCGAGTTGGACTCGCCCATGGAGGGTTCCGCAGCAGCAATAAGGTTCATTTTTATGAAATTATAATATTTTTGATTTATTTTTATATTTCAGTCGATTTAATGAAATTAAGATTAAGGTTTACTATTTATGACGTATAAAAAAAACTACTGGCTAGATCTCGTTCAAACCAATTTTCGTTGGTAGTTTTTATAGTAATCTACATCATATATTTTTTTTTAGAATTATCATGCCTCTACTTTAGAAATTAGAGGGGGGGGACACACATTTTTCCACTTTGGAAGAGTCTCTCTCGCAAACTATTCAGGTTAGAAAAAAATGATATGAGAAACCTCAATATGATTTTTGGAGACCTATCCATAGATACCCCATACGCATAGGTTAGATGAAAAAAAAAATTTTTTGTTTCAGTTGTACTTTACTATTTATGACGTATAAAAAAAACTACTGGCTAGATCTCGTTCAAACCAATTTTCGTTGGTAGTTTTTATAGTAATCTACATCATATATTTTTTTTTAGAATTATCATGCCTCTACTTTAGAAATTAGAGGGGGGGGGACACACATTTTTCCACTTTGGAAGAGTCTCTCTCGCAAACTATTCAGGTTAGAAAAAAATGATATGAGAAACCTCAATATGATTTTTGGAGACCTATCCATAGATACCTCACACGCATAGGTTAGATGAAAAAAAATTTTTTTGTTTCAGTTGTACCTATGGGGACCCCTAAAATTTTTAATTTTTTTTCCATTTCTGCATCAAAATCTTAATGCGGTTTACAGACTACATCTGCTTACCAAGTTTCAATAGTATAGCTCTAATAGTTTCGGAGAAAAGTGGCTGTGACATACGGACGGACGGACAGACAGGCAGACAGACAGACAGACAGACAGACATGACGAATCTATAAGGGTTCCTTTTTTGCCATTTTGGCTACGGAACCCTAAAAACCGGCCAAGTGCGAGTTAGTTGGCCACGCACGATAAGGTTCCGTAATCATGACTAGATCATAGATGTAAATATTTCAAGTAAGGGCTCCCACACAAACTGCGAATTCGCATCGCAATGTCATTTTTAGTATGTGTTTTGTCGCAGATATGTGCGATGCAAATTTGCAGTTTTGTGAGGGAGCCCTAAACCTGTTGCCGTCATAAAAAGGGCAAAAATGACGTTTGTTGTATGGAAATTCCCTGAACAAATTATTTTGATTAGTTTTTTAGTGTTTATTGTATTATAAAGGCAACAGAAACATAATTTGTGATCAACTGTCTAGCTATCACAGTTCTTGAGATGCAGTCTGCTGACAGACAGACACATCACACACATATTGTGAAGTCGTATGCTAAGTACTCACATACGGTTTTGCTCGATAGTTTTACTCCAAATCGAGTAATAATTACTGTGTGGACCGCAAAACTGACAGCTCGAAGGCTCGCATCGAGCCGGCTCGATAGAATTAAATATATCGATTTAGAATAAAACGATCGAGCAATGCTGAATGTGTGGACGAAATCCCGAACCGCGGGTTTTGCTCGACGTTATTGCTCGATCGAGCAAAACCGTATGTGATTACTTAGCATTAGTAATAAGGTGCCATTTGTACACTTCGGGTACGGAACCCTAAAATGAGTTATTATCTCTTGTTTTATTTATCGCTAAATTTACGAAAGAAAAATGTTTTCAGTTTTTTTCGCTAAGATTTTATTTAATTGTGCTTACGTAAATACATTTTTAATAAAGCTCTTACACAGCTTTCAGTCGGTGGGCGAACTAATGAAACGCCACGCAGGAGTAATTTTATAGTGCCCAAGTGTGTGAGCAATACGTTAGGTTGTTCCTTTTGTTTTATACGGGACCGACACAACTGGTGAGACACCAGACGACCGGCGAGTGATATTTTATAGTTTATACATGTCCATCCGATGCATGGATCAACTTTTTTTATACAATGACGAACCTTTCGGGAGTTGAACCCTTGACTTCCGAATAGAGGCCTAAGCACAAGAAGGCAATATGCATAAAAAATATTATGTTTAATATTATTTTAGATAACGAACTTCGCTGTCGTCGCCGTGTAAAGCAGTTGTAGTCAACCTTTTTTTTATACGGGCCTCAAACACGTTACGGTCTTGGTGTTGCGAGCCGCAACCAAATTTTTTTATGGCTAAATATAACGTTCTTCAAAATTACCGATTAAGAAGTGGAAAACTTTTCATGACTTTTCCGACTTTGTACTATTTTTCTGGTGGGCATGAAATTCAAAATAGTTTAACATCACGCGGGCCACTGAGAAAGCCCCGGCGGGCCGCAGGTTGAGTATAGCTGATCTAAAGCAATTCGACTTAGTAAACAGAGTCTTTAGCCACTAATTTAAGTGTAATTACTAATTTAATGAAGAGATCGTAGCGTATCAAATCATATTTAAAACCGTGCACCGAAAATAATTCTTTAATGAATATAAATTGATGAAATTATTGATGAACGGACCCGTTCACTCGAATCATTCGCTCGTTCGGTCATCAACTGCAAATATATTATTATTATGTACTTGCTTATCCGGCAAACGTTGTTATGCCATACTTATACAATATACATACATACTTATCATATTTTAGGGTGTATATGAGTTTGCTGTGAAGCAGCGCTAAAAGAGTAACTTTTAATTTTACTTTTGTTTAAAAAACTCATGACGCTGAGACGTTTGCCCAAACAAATCATAAAAAAAATTTGCTCTTTCAGCGCTGCTATTTTCACAATAAAGCCCATACTTAAATATGAGATACTTTAAAACCCTGAAGTATTATCACTTAGTATTGTTACACCTTGTGGATATCTGTGTGCAATATGCTTGAACAAACTTACTCTAGCTCTATTACAATATAACTTAAGGCCAGGTAGACCTTAAAAGTAGTAGGTCGATATCTGTCAGTACGAATATCGACGTCAAGAACATTAAAATAACATTCATATCATCGCGCTTTGTACAGTGGCGGTTACGACGCTCGCCGCGTTCTTGATAGGGCGAAATAAGAGAAAAAAAAACTTTTTACTTAGATAATTAAACCAAAATGCAAAATGTAACCACATATTATTCTTCTCTAAATTATGAGCTTTTCGTAGATATGATTTTTGAAAGTAAAACTATCATAAGCTTCATGAAAAATAAGAAAAATATCACAGAATAATTGAATTTAGCCTCCTCTTCGGAGTTATTTTTGATCGAGTGAAGTTTTCAGTATTATGTTTCGAACCACAATTTGTCAAAGTACCGTACATAATTAAACAACAATATTTATTTTTTTGGCTTTATTGTTTGTGTATTATTGATACAAAGTCATGTAAAATTGGGTCTACCTGGCCTTAACGCAACGTGACACTATCGAACGATGCGACGAGCATGTCAGCCCTAGTAGACAAGTGGCAAGCGATTATCGTAAACGCTAACGCTAACGCCAACGCCACAAAATGCATGCGATCTGACATAAGTCATCGCTTCGCTAGCGAATACCAATGTCAAATCCCATACATTTTGTAACGTTAGCGTTAGTGGGGGGGCTGTTCATCCGTCCGCTTAGCTCAACCACAGAATATATAATATAATAGTACTCCGGCTCAACACGCTTTTACCGCTTTTACGCCTACAACTCTACAAGGCGCAGGTTCGGCCTCATGTGGAATATTGTTCTCATCTCTGGGCAGGGGCGTCAAAATACCAACTGCTCCCTCTGGATCGTATCCAACGAAGGGCCGCTCGAATCGTTGACTGCCATAGTGTTTCAAACAGCTTGGACCCCTTGGAATTAATCACGGGGAGTGCTGTGAGGAATTGTTCGGAATCATACCACCTCTCATCATTATCATACTCGCGAAAAACATACCATCCTCATCACCTTGATGAGTGGCAGTCTTCCATTGTGCGTTTTTCGCGTAACTTTCTGCCGCGCACTGTAAAACTCTGGAACGAACTGTCACCAGCAGTACTTATTTCCGGACCTACACGATCTGCAAACCTTGAAGAAGAGAGCGTATTCCCTCTTAAAAGGCCGGCAACGCACCTGCAGCTCTTCTGAATTCTGAAGTTGAGAGTGTCCACGGGGCACGGTAGTTGCTTACCATCAGGTGACCCGTTTGCTCGTTTGCCCCCTTATTTAATAAAAAAAAATCAATTTTGATGACATTCAGTATAGAGATATTTTGACTCCGGGAAAAATCCAAAGAGCTTATTGTGGAAAAATGTAAGAGTTCACATTAGTATCATAAACGAATCCAGGTATCTGGTTATGAATAAGCAAAAGATGATGAAAAATAAATTAAGATTTATATAGGATGTTGAGATTATCCCAAATTGATATAAACCGTTCATTCATTAATTCATTCGTTCATTAATTCGCTCACTCATTAATTCACTCGTTCATTAATTCGCTCATTATTTATCGTGATCCGCCTTATCTGCCTACATTAGGCCTGGGTGCGGTGGTCTTATGCACATACATTATTAGGTACACTCCTAATCATGTATTGATTACATTTACTAGCCCGCAACTCCTTTACGTGGAGGTTCCTATATCGCGCGGGAACCGTACATTTATCCGGGATAAAAGTATCGCATGTCCTTTCCCGGGACTCCAACCTTTTCAACAAAATCAGTTGAGCGTCAAGCGGGGAGAGGTAGACGGACAGACAAGACAAACAGACTTGCGCATTTGTAATATTAGATTGGAAGTACATAATATAGATAATTTCTAGCTGATCATACAACATGCATGGGGCATATTACTGCAATGTTTTCACGCTAGAGGCAGCACCAGCATAGACAATAAACAAAAAGTTTAATGCGATGTTTGACAACGTTTCTGTCAATGTTCTGATATGGCGTGTGCAACTTGTCGGATTTTGGTTGAATTGTTTAAGTTTACTGTATGTGCTAGTAGGTATATCGAATATAATGTAGTGTCGAATATTACATTGTAATATTCGACAGGCGCGGGCGTCATTAATTACACCGCACGACTCACACTTGGCCAGTTAAAATTACCTCTTTACGCTTAATAAGTAATTTGAAACCCATTTAGAACTTGTGGAGATAATATTTTAAAGAGCAAAATAAGTTTTTATTGCAGCAAAATATACGGGTACTTATTATTAAATTATTAATAAAGCATAATATAATCCATACTAATATTATAAATGCGAAAATGTGTCTGTCTGTTTGTTTGTTTGTTACCTAGTCACGCCCAAACCGCTGAACCGATTTTGCTGAAATTTACTATGGTCATGCTTTGAGTCCCGGAAAAGGACAAGGAGTACTTTTTATCCCCAAAAAATGTAGGGTTCCTGCGCGATAATTGATTTTTGGCGCAACGAAGTTGCGGACGTTATCTAGTAGGTATATAACCGGCTGCAATTTACCTAAGTAAGTGTACTACAGGTACCTGGGTGCACTGAGCACATATCGGTAATAATTTAACATAATGTGAGCGTTATAGACCGAGAGCCGGCGACGTGCTGCTCATATTAAACCGCCCGGCCCCAAACTGAGATATTATACAATTAACCTGCTCCTGATTTTACGTTAAATCGGTACTTTACAGAGCTTTGAAATAGGTAAGTGCTTGTAAGTGGCATAAATGCTAATTAGTATTGGCATTAGTTGTTTATTACACGATTCAAAAGAGGGTCCCGCAGATACGAAATTAGATAATACTAAGTAGATAACGCCCTCAACACCGTTGCGCTAAAGCTCGTTTATCGCGCGAGAAGCGTACATTTTTTGGCGTTAAAAGTATCCTTTCCCGTCCCGTCCTTTCCCGGCACATAAAACATCTCCATACCAAATTTCAGCAAAATCGGTTCAGCGGTTTCGGCGTGAAAACGTAACAGATAGCAGACGCACTTTCGCATTTATTATATTAGTATAGATTGCTTTATTCTTTTTGTTTCATAATTAAAAAATTTATCAGCACGAAATTTAAAGTTCAAAATACGTTTGAAACGTTGCTTTATTAACTTAATACCTATTAAACGAAACCCGGCAACACAATTGAATGGGGTAAAAATATACATTCTTCCACTTACACATACAGTACGGGGTTTCATCCAGTTTTGCCACAAACAAGACAAGTATTATACTGTAGAGTGTTCCTATAGAATCTAAACACCTGTGCAGCAGACACTGGAGCTGTATGCAGCTATTGCCACTAAATAGGGTCGTCTCAAAGACCCGCCTGGGGTGTTCAGAAAATGTGTTGATCGAAAAAACTGAGGCGCGCGCTCCTACACTATAATTATGTTTTTATTGGCGGTAGAAAGTGGATAAAAATGTAATGCTGGCACTTTACATGGCTATTTCTATTTGCGTATAATATGATGTATTCGCCAAATAATCACCATACTATGTAGACGGTATGTTTGACAAAATAATCATTGGCCTCATTTGCCTATTTGAAAAATATGACCAATACCAAATACACGTATGGCTGTACCTTTGTCGGTTTTTCGACGCACATCAAAAAAGTCAAATAGGCAAGTAAACAAAATCAGATAAAAGTTTGGTATTTGAATTTGATGTTCATGTGTGGAAGGTCGTATATTATTTGCCTTTAATTGCTTGTTTGTGTATACGTCACAACTCACAGCAAATAGTCAATAGCAAATTATATACCAATAGCCATTTATGTGAATTGCCACCATGACGATACAGGAAATTTTTATCAATATTCCGCGAAATAATTCCTTGTTTTTATTAAAAAAAACTGTTATAATTCTCTAAACTCTAAAGTATCAAAATGAATCAAATATTAATCACGATTCACAAATAATATAGGTAAACAGCACTAAACTTCGTTCACAGATCAAAATGAAACGGAGTAGTTTACATATCTAACTGGAATCTCGTGCCGAATTAACCAAACCTGCCATTATATATTCATAAATGGACCCTTCAAATTGGATCAGAGATCGGAATCAAGATCGCAACTTTCAAAGGGAATTTTTCATGCCCAAAGACCGTTTTAATATTAAATACAGTCGCGCGGATTCGGTCATTTGCAAGTTTTGAAGTTTGTTAATATACGTCACTTAGGCTAGGGCTGAGTTTCGGCTTTGGTCTTTCGGCTTGGGCCAAAACTTTCGATTTCGGGCAGAACTTTCGGCTTCAGGTAGAACTTTCGACTTCGGCTACTTGTACTATTATCTATTCTGTGCTTCGGCCAAACCTTCAGTTGACCTAAATTATGGGCAAAGACAAAAGCTGACTGAATAATATTCATTTTATACCTTATAGAAACTAAAATATAAAAAAATAAACTATTACCTCTATATTATTATTAACTATTATTTGCATGCTGTGTTCACTGTAAAAGGTTGTACACTCAGTTCTACTAACATACAGCATTATTTTATAAAATTGTTTTAGTGATACAGCCAGTTTGTGAACCTTTCAATAAAAAAAACTATATTTATAAATAGGAAAGTGTGTCTGTCTTTCTGTTACCTCTTCACGGCCAAACCTGAACCGATTTTGATGAAATTTGGTATAAGATATAAAAATATCTTATGTCCTTTCCCGGGACTTAAATGTATTTGAAGACGTGAAGAGTTACCTCTGAGAACGAGAGACAGACAGACAGACACAGTTTCGCATTTATAATACATATTAGTAAGCATTCCATCGGACATTATCAGCGTGCACCCAATTTCTACGCACTCGTGACCACCCCGGTGTAGCAGATAATCGTTCAAAAGAAAATAATCACGAACACGGTATAGCACAACGTATAGGGTTTAACACAACGCGAATAATCTCTTTGTAGGCGGAATTGTGGATCCCCCCATCAGCGAGAACTGATAACATGATGAACACAATAGATATAAGCGTTATCGAAATACATATTTTCATACAAAGACGTATTAGATTCGGTAGATGTTGTTTTGCTATGTTGGAAGTTTATGTTCAAAATATGTTGGCAAACTTCTCTGAAACGGTTGAACCGGTGTTGGAATTTCGTGTGCTTATCTAGTAGGAGTTTTAGGTCTAAATCGGGACACAAACACAAATCTCCATATAATTATAATACACTACCTACTATAATGTTATACTTAAAGTATATCACTTTGTATATTATGTCAATGTACCATCGAGGAAATTTATTCCTAGTCAGTTGACAGACCTATGTCATTTGGTCGGATCATATCGATTCAATGTTAATTGTTATCTGTCAGCTGGGTTTAGCGTAAGGGTCAATTCAGACCGCAACGCGACGAGGCGAGGCGCGACGCGACGCGACCTTTTGTATGGATTTGACAGATATCGTCAGCGTGAGACGTCTTGCGAATCTGTCAAATCCATACTAATTTAGAAATGCATCTACGCGTCGCGTTGCGGTCTGAATCAACCCTAAGTCGTAACGCGACCTAACTACGTAGGTCCCCCAACTGCCTAGGAATCAGTTCTCAGATAGTACAATAAACAACTCTCAGAAATAGGATATTTAAAAAATAATATATTAAGTAAGTATATTTATTTTATTTTGGTGACTTTCCCGTATTTTTTACTCTGTTTTGTACTGTTCTTAGAATGTAGCTATATTATACTTAACAATATTCCCCGTTTTATCTAAACCTTTTACGACATTGTTACGTTAAGTGAACCTTTGATGAAAAGAATATTGTTTTGTATTTTAAAGAGATTCCTTATTAATTTATATTACGTTCTTAAATAAAGGAAAAAACTCGCTAAATTGTCCTCCAAAAATAAATGTTACTTTGCCGCGGCTCCACCCCTGTTACCACGGAAACGTTGTATTTTGTCGGGGTAAAAAACAGCCTAGGTGTTGGTTTTGAGCTTAACTTACTATGACACAAAATTTCATCGAGATCAGTAGTTTTTTACGTAAAAGGTAACAAATGTAAAGCTACAAGATGACGCCCGCAACGCCGTTTTTCTTCATCAAAACCTATCCTATGTCCTTGCACTTCTCTTAAAACACTTCCATACTAAATTTCATCTCAATCGGTTTAACCGTTACAGCTTGAAGTGGTAATTCTAACAGAGCCATACATATAAATATTTTTATCAAATTGAAATGTGTAGATAACATTTCCTTTTCCGGGAATCAAAGTATTACCATAATAAACCGCAAAATCGGCACAGCGGTTTAGGGTCAATTCAAACCGCAACGCGACGCGTAGATATGCATATTTTATAAATTTGTATGCAGTATGGTGTTGACAGATTCGCAAGACGTCTCACGCAATTGAAGTCTGTCAAATCCATTCATGATCGTCGCGTCGCGTTGCGATGAATTGACCTTTACCTAGTCGTGAAGAGGTAACAGATAGACAGACACACTTTCTCTTCAGTAGTTTGTAGTAATAGTAAGTAAATATAGAACATAGTACCTGCCTTATGAAAGTTAGTTAAAAATACTAACTTCCTGCATCTACCCTTCAAGTTCTATATTACAAACTTACTGACACCCTCACAAAAAGTCTCATATGAATAGATTTCTAACAGTGGGGAAAGCGCATCTTAAAAGTTGAAAATTGTCGGAAATTCAAATGCAAAAATGTAATATCGAGTTGAATGTTACGTGGCAATGTGAAGTGCAGACTGCAGACAGGACAGGGCTGCCACGACGTGGAGAATTTCGTAAATTAGAACAGTTACAAATCAAATTATTATCCGTCATCTACGTATGCGATGATGGGTTAATACAGGTGATTACCGTCGTGTAGAGGAGCATATTCGTCTCTGATTAGTGATTAGTTAATTACATACTACTATAGCTAAAAGCCGAGCTTTGTGAGGGCTCACGTCGCGCGTCGTTTATCTGCGTGGTAATAATCTTTAGGGCAGTTTTTTTTTCTATATATTAATAGTAATTAAACCTTGACTGACCGATGACAAGTTGATAATACATCTACAATCTACATAATATCTATATCTATACATTTAATAAAACTGTAGAAATGAAAATTCTGTACATTAAAGATATTTAAAAAATAATAAGCGGAAGGTATCACTACATCGCTATAGAAGCCAAAAATGTGGTTAGTTTTTTGTCTGTCTGTCTGTCTGTCTGTCTGTATGTTTGTTCCACTATCACACGAAAACTACTGATCCGTTTAAATGCGGTTTTCGCAGATTTATTTGTCTTCTTCCAACTTTTAACATCTGGTGTATAAAAATTTTTCCCCCACCCCTCTAAGGGGACGAAAGAGGGGTCAGATTTTGTATCAAACTTTTTCCTTTAACACGAAAACTACTGATCCGATTTGCATACGGTTTTCGCAAATATATTTGTCTAACTCAATATTTGGTGTATAAAATCCCCCCTCCCAACCCTGGGGACCAAAGAGGGGATCAGATTTTGTATCAAACTTTTTTCTTGGACTTAATTCATATTATTAACTGTGTTTTCCAACTTAACATCTGTTGATAAAATCCCCCCGCCCCCACCCCTCTTAGGGGACAAAAGAGGGGGTAAGATTTTGTATCAACTGATGAAGTAATTGTAGTAGTTGTAGTAGATGTTTTGCCATTTAAAGTATTTCTACTTTAAATTTTGCCATTTAAAGTAGAAATACTTTAAATGGCAAAACAACGTTTGCCGGGACAGCTAGTTATGTAATATGTATTATATAAAATTACTATGTTATAGCACAAATCAATAGGCGTGATAGTTTTCCGTAAAGTGTTCCACAAAAGTGCTAAGGTTGTGGGATATTGATTAAATATTTTTGTGTCTTTGTCCATCGATCTCGATTGTGCACGCTATAATTATTATGCAGCTTCGCAATTATGGTTATCTATGGTTTAGAGAAAAAGTATTTCGATGCCATTAATATTGTTAAGAGTATGTTGATACTGATTTTTTTGAAATCTGATTAGTAGTTTAGGCGCTGTGAAGATTTATAAACATAATAATAATGAGTTTTTTCAATAATACAATTTATGTAGATTTCAGATTTCCAAAATCATTCGTATTTTGGCTTTTTCTTATTGACGCGCGTTTTAAGTGGCAACCCTGTGCCTTTACACCCGATGACACTTCGTGTGTTGTCGGGTGTTATCGGGAATTCGGATGCGTTTAGGCTTTTGTTCCGCTGCACTTATAACTATGGTCTAATTCATGAGAAAAGTCATGAAACTTCATGCACCCAGTACCTACTACAAAGTACGATCCAAAACGCATGATTTGGTTCATACTGAGTGCGATTGCACACTTAGAATGGATGCTATAATATTTAAATACTACAATAGTGTACCTATGTCATAATCAGTTGATATTATGTAGGTAGTATGGCATATTTAATAACCTCTTCCTTTTGGGAAGTCGGTTAAGAAATCTGTTGTTTCATACGAAAACACTGGCGTGCTAACGGTGTGTAATGAAATACAAACATGGCTTCCATCCAAACGGACGCACAGACATCCATTTTACGTACGGTCTACGTTTTTGGAGTTTTAAGTCATGTCAATGTTATCTGTGAATAATGTGATTATTAAGAGGATACACCAAGGGTGAGAGAAATTGAAAATAGGTATTTGAAAATGTATTGCTGTCTCACCAATCTCAAGTCTCCCACCGCAGAGCGCGATAGAGACAGCACGACAAAAGTTCTAATAAAAGAACAGAAAATCATCGATTCGTTGTCCGCTGATTCCTTCTCTAAAACTTAGCCGATTTAAGTACTTTTTTCATTAAGAATTTAAGCAAGGCTTGAGTTGTGTTTGTTTGTTTGTGGTTTTTTTTTTGTATAGTCTAGCCAGTTTTGTGTTCTGGGTGTTTGAACAGAGGAAAATCTGGTCTTTTTTGTTTTTTGGACGTTCTTATCTTTTTTAATAATAAAGTTATGAAAAAAGAAAACATAGGGACATGCTAATAGTAGCCATAGATATTCATAACTCTACCGGCATTATCCAGGGAGGAAACAAGGGACAACGTTTATAGAAAAACGGCTCTAGTGGTAGCTCTTAACTGATATTGACTATAGCCCGACTAAATAACGTAGCTCCACTAATCAATATCTAATACAACATTGTTTTACACTGACATCAAGCCTTTATACGAGGGCGGCGGCCGGTAATCTGTAATCACTAGTTCAATCCACTTAAGCCCATCAAGTAGGCCGATCAGCCCCCACCCATAACCCGTAGCCCGTAATCTACACCGTAACCCGTAATCTATATGCCGTAGCCCGTAACCCGTAACGTAACTCAGATACCGTAACCCGCAACCTATTACCCGTAAGTCGTAACTCGTAACCCTCATGTACCACAACCAGCAACCAGTTAGTTGTTTCTTGTTAAATTTCGCAATTCGGTGAAAAACACCATAGTCTGGTCAAATCCATGGCCAAATCACACTGAATACCTATTACTGTCTCAGAAAAAGTCACGACATCTTTTTTTTTTCAAAAAACACGTCACACGTGACATAAGACGGGGGATATCAACTTCCTACTCCTAATATATTTTCTTCTGATTAATTTCATTGCAGGTCCCAAGAGTTCTATAGCATGTCCCTCGGGAGATTGTATCAAGGGGTTGGATACCGTGGTTGGATACCGCTGTCGATCCTGGCGACACAGGAGATATAGGGGTGGGAATGTGTGGTGAACTAAAGCCCAAAAAAAGGGGAGAGATCAAAAAATCGTCAAAAACGTTGTATACAATGTATGAACGCCTCTCACTATAAGCTACATTCAGATAAAATTATAATAATTATGGTTTATTTGAGTTTTGAAACGTCTGAAAAACTTTACAGGCCATTAAATAACGTAGAAGTAAACGACCAGTGGCCACTGCATTGAATACCCACTCTCATCTTAACCGCCTAGAATCCAAGACGAAAGCCCTAGGTTCCATCTAGGCAGATAAATCTAGTCTATACCTAGCTCATTTAATGTAATCTTCAATTCATCGCAATACGTTTCAGGAGTTTTATATTCAAATGCACCCCCTATGCCTCCTTCGGGATTCAGGCAATATACTCCAAACACGCGAATTTCACCCTTAAGCCAACAGGATTCAGTCTATTTCGGTTCAGCATAATCAAAACCCAATATCGTCCGTCAAATTTAAACTGTATTTCGCAGTAATAGAGTCGGTTTTCCCCCGGGGCGACGTTTTGCAGTTTTCAACAGTTTGAGTCAATTTCTTTGCTGGGTTTGTTTTGATTTATTTTGTGTGATTAGTGTGGCGTCAAAAGAATCTAATTATGATGTCGAGGGTGGATCGCGATATATCTTCCATCTGTCTTCGATCTGACCTTGACTTTGTGTGAGTTTTGGACTGGAAAATGTTTTTAACTGATGAGTTCACACCAATTTCTATTCAGTTATATCAAATTGGAATAGACACAGTCCAGTGGTGTGGAACTTGGCTCTCGGAAAACGTGGATTCAATTCCAGTATTTGAAAAAATGACTGTTTTCGCCAATGACCGCTTTTCCAACGGTGCTGACCAAAGTAGCGCTTTTTTTCGATTCAAATGGTTAAGATCCAATACAATCTTGGATCAAATAATTATAATATGCTGAGCGCAGCACAATGAAAGAAGGTTTCTTCCTACAGCAGAATAAACAGATTGACGAATAAAATCTGTCACTTTGTCCCTGAAATCTGTCAGTGTTTCTATTCGCTCATACTAAGCCTGCTAGTATCGCCGTTTTATCAAAGAGATGTGAAAATTCTCTGACAATCAGGCGCCCGCTCGTTTCTCTCATAAAATTTCTCTTTTTTCTCATAAAATCTCTCTTTTTCTTCACATAAGCACCTAGTAAACCAGGTTCACGAGTTATTTAACATTTTAAATGCGAAATACGCTGTAAGCCGGGCTTTCGCTCCTCTTTGTGAACACTTAACACTGTGTTTTAAACCCTACGCCGAGAAGATAAGGTTCAAATTCATTTTGAGTTACATATCCAAATGCTTTTATTTACTTTTTGTATCATTGTTAGCAATAAATGGCGCTTTACTTAAGATAATTATTATTGACGGTTTGTAAAGATTTGTTGAGTCATTTTAATTTGGATGATTCGCTTTCAATTTTGAAGTAATATCAAGTACTAAGGTCTATTTCACTATCTAGATCTTTATTTGACCCCGATTCTACAATAATAATCTTTTTCAGAGTCTTGAGTCTTGACTAATCAGAACGTTTGATGATCATTAAAGTTCAGTTTGACATTTTATAAAGTTTTGTAGTTTGTTCCTTGTAAATAAAAGAAATGTATAAGTAATTAAGAAGTTTCACACACCATTTTAATGGTAGAATGGAAGCATCAATTAGATAAGATAACACCGTTGTATTGTACTGCATTCTGTGAATAAACGATTTGATTGATTGATTGATTGATTGATTCCTACCGATGCATTGTAATTTGTAACCATAATGAAACTGTGAAAGAGTCATGCTTCGGCACGAATGGGCCGGTTCGACCGGAGAAATACCACGTCCTCACAGAAAACCGGCGTGAAACAGCGCTTGCGCTGTGATTCGCTGGGTGAATGAGTTTACCGGAGGCCCAATCCCCTACCCTATTCCCTTCCCTACCCTCCCCTAAGGAAAGGGAATACCCTTTCCTTCCCATCCCTACCCTTCCCTATTACCCTATTCCCTCTTAAAAGGCCGGCAACGCACCTGCAGCTCTTCTAATGCTGCGAGTGTCCATGGGCGCCGGAAGTTGCTTTCCATCAGGTGACCCGTTTGCTCGTTTGCCCCCTTATTTCATAAAAAAACTGTAATAATTTATTGTACGGGAACCGCACATTCTGCAACACAAACTATAGTTGCCCGATATCATTTTCCATCTCTGAAAATATATCTCCATTCCCATCTTAATCGGTTTAGCCGTTTAACCATGACGAGCTAGCAAACAGACAAACACCACATTTATAATATCAGTAAGGACTTAACCCCACCGCCACCGTACCAATTACCACTCGTATCTCCCCAGTCCCCCGACATTAGCGGTATCTGATCTACTCGCAACATTACACATACGCACCTGGATATTACAACGTCACTTAAATTACCCCACTGTGATAGGAGGGTTGTATTTTCAAGTGTATGTGTATGTTCTCAAACATACACATACACTTGAAAAATTTACTAAAACAACTGACTTGACTCGTTGACTTCACTGACTACTTTTTTAGACTTTTACTAGACACTAATGATAATCTGACGATGACCCGTTTGCTCGTATTCGAGGACGATAATCTGGAAAAACGACTTTATATTTTGTAGACGTTGTGTTTATCTGTGAAAACTTTTAATTGGCCTTCCTGTGTGTGTCATTTATACTTGTTCTTGTGTTTAGCCGTAAGTTTTCCGAATTTAATAAAATAGAAAAAAAAACTTTTTTTCCCGCCATATTTTACTTGACACTGGCCATGGTTAAAAAGCCGAGCGCCATAATAAGGAAAAAAAACGTTTGAACTTTGACGTGTCTGGTGTGAGGCGTCTTTTTCCTGTTCTGAGGCCTGACCAGTGGGCAGTGACCATGTGCCTGTTCCTGGCATTGTAATCATCCAAACGGGTAGCCGGCTTTTGATCCTAGTTCTTTTGTTTGAGATGTCCTTAATTGAGCTTCAGCCATAGTTTACAATCATCATGTTGTTAAAGGAGTTTGGCAAGTCAGATTTTTTTCTTATTTATCATTTGAGGTTATTAATGACGAGGCCAAGTTGTTTAACCGACTGAACTTATGACTTTGAACGTTATCAAGTTTATTTAAGCTCAATATATAAAGTTTTAATGGTAAACAAATATAAGGGTAGCGCTGGAGGCTGTTTCTCCAGTTTTCTAGACTACAACATTATAATACTACTTGGAGATTAATAATTAAGTTTAGCATTATTATTAGTTAATACACACTAAGACAAAAGAAAACTTATCCATACTTAAATGTTATAAATGCGAAAGTGTGTCTGTCTGTCTGTCGCTTCTTCACGCCCAAACCGCTGATTTTGCCGTGGCCTGGTATGGAGATACTTTGAATTTCGAGAAAGGTCAAAGGACAAAATACTTTTATCCCAAACAATGTACGGTTCCCGCGCGATAAACGAGTTTGTGCGTATAAAAATAAAATAATTTAATCTCTGAAACAAACTGTCGCCAGCAGTATTTCCGGACCAATACGATCTGCAAACCTTCAAGAAGGGAACTTGTTCCCTCTTAAAAGGCCGACAACGCACCTGCAGCTCTTCTAAAGTTGCGTGTGTCCATGGACGACAGTAGCTGTTGCTTTCCATCAGGTGACCCGTTTGCACCGTTACATAAAATACAATCTGTAAATAGTAAATACTCTAATACAAGAATTTTACATAATAATAATATTACAATTAACATGTATTAGTCAAACCACGCTACTCTGACCCGCCTAGTCACATTACTAATTGGCCCATTACACCGCCGCCTTAAAAATTACCGCCCAAATGTAAATAATGACCAGATTGTGTTCGTGGTTTCCGCCAGTTAGTTAACTGTTGTTTTATATATATATACTTAAAATACTAATAAAAATTAAATAAGTTTGTGAGTCATATTATTATAGAGTATAATAGTACTAGGGCAACAGATGTGTAAATATTATACAGGGTGTAATAAACGAAAATGAAACTTATACAAAGGTTCATTGTAATAGTAGCAGCAATGAAGGATTTTCTTTTTATCGCGGGGCAGACGGATTTTGACGCACAAAGGTGTGGAAAACTTATAGTATATTTTAAATCTATAAGTATTATGAACTATCATTTGAAAATAAAGATTTTCAATTGTATACTAATCCATATATTATCCATACTTCCAATTTCCATATCAATACTAATATTATAAATTATGCGCAAGTGTCTCTGTATGTTTGTCTGTTACCTTTTCACGCCCAAACCGCTGAACCGATTTTGCTTTTGAGTCCCGGGAAAAAACATAGGATACTTTGTATCCTGGAAAAATGTAATGTTCCCGCGTGATAAATGAATTTTGGCGCAACGAAGTTGCGGGCGTCATCTAGTAACTCTGTTTTAGTCAGCTTTATAGATTTCAAACTATACGTGGCGCGAGTGTCAGCGTGGTTCGGCGCGAGCGGGGAGGGTGGGGCGGCGGTGCGCGCGGAGATAACTGCCCCCGAATCCCGCAGGCTATTATTCACGCACGCCTGGCCCAAGGTGCAGAAAATAGCGGGATACCAAGCACCACATCCTGTATGGTGATATATGTATAGAAGTTTTCTAAGTGCGTCGGTATGTATACGACAGCTCAATTTAATGTGAGCTTTGGCCTGACCATTCGAAAGATCTTCCTTTGATTCACAGGCTTGGGTGACCCCTCACCCCGACAATACGTACTTACGTACTTGCTGCTTACTGCTTACTACTTACATACTGTAATACATACTTACTGCTTACATATACCATGTGTAAATGCACTTGCATTTACACATGGTATAGTAAGCATGTTATTTTTAGCCCTAGGATGGTAACAGGGGTGCCCCAACACCCCACGTAAGCAATCACGCGCTGATTTTTTCAAAATTATTGGGTATGTCGCTCTAGCATTTTGTGTATTCTTTTGTTTTACTGTAAGTTATCAGTAGCCTTGCGCCGTGGGAGCAGCAACACGTCAATTTCGTTCTGCAGGTATGTGTGGGGTGATGCGGCACCCCTGTTACAATTTACGTAGGTATTTTTTTGTTCATGTAATTTATTTATACATTATTTTCTGTTCACAATAGCGTTTAGTAATGATGGAGGGCTAAATGGTACCTAAATACAATATGCTGGAGATGATTAGTGTTAAACAGAGCCATTAGAGGCCGAGCAACCTTCTGAAAATGAAGATATCGACGACGATCGCATTCCGAACAAGATGGTCAAGCAGGAATCAATTCTATGATTATCTATCTAGAAGTAAAACATCCAAACACAGCAGCTAACTGATTTAGAAGCAATTGCCTAAAAAAAATAGGAATACAGCTATCCCAAAACACACATGTAACGACGTTTGGAGTCCAATTTACCTCGACTACTATCGAGGAATATAAGGGTCATTCTAAATGTCCCTGAAAAAGTTCTAGCAAACGAAATCCCCGCTTAATTACGAAAGCAAGCTCGTTGTGCATTGTGTTTGAAAAAATAACAAAAAGGAAATATTTTTTTGTTCCAAATGCAAAAAAACCTGCATACCCTGAACACCGCTTGGAAATTTGTATTAATTGTGTTTAATTTAGAAAAACAAAATAATTTCTAATTTTATTTCGTTTAGTTACTGATTAATCTCAAGAAAAGTGTTCTTTTATTTTGTTTTTATATTGAAAAGTTTTATTTTTCATTAAACACAAGTTATTTATTTATTCACAGTAACTGGGGTGACCTGGCACCCCTCTTACTATGCGTGGTCGTGTAAATTATGTTACCATCCTAGCATAGTATAAAGAGGGGAAGTAAGTTATCTTCATACAAAGGCACCGCGCGCGGCTTGTATGTGTGCGTCATAGTATCAATGCGTCGCCGCACGCACACATATAAAAATCTCGGGTGGATTCGGGGTGTGCCAGTCGGGGCTAACACTGTACGTGGCTCGCGCGTTCACGGCTTTTCGGCGCCGCGACACGAATCAAAAATTTCTGATAATAATCGCAGTAGAAACTATTGCTGTGTATTTGGGTGTTTTAATAATAATAATTCAATAATTCCATAATTATCTCTGTTCAGATTACCTATTGAACAGGAAAGGTACAATTACTAGTTAGTACTCACTTATTCTAGCATATAATTTTTACTTGATGATGAGATACCTACTTACTTCTTTATTATTGTATAAGTAATTTTCTATGACACAGAGGAAGTAGGTAGGTCTACTTTCCCACTAGAACATAGTAAGTTTAGGTAAATAAGGGAATGTTTTAGGTACTTTTGATCCGTCGACTAATTTGCCGCTATTGCTTTGTTTACGTTTAGTAATGCCATTTCTCTATATTGTAGGTATATTACTATTTACTAACTACTTACAGTCAATTAAGTACTTATTTTATATCGTAATTAAAAATAAGTACTTAATTGACCAATTGTAATACATAATATACACATGAAGGAAAGTTCGAACCTTAGTTCAACAGATTTGTTTATAACTTTATAGTTTATAGTTTAAGAGATAGGCGTAAAATTTGTTATGTTGTTTTACAGGGTATTTTTATAATTATTGTAATTAGATATAGGAATTCGGATTATATGCACGATTAAAGTGCCAAAATATGCATGCAAATATGCACGAAAAATGGCCAAAATATGCACAAAATATTATGTACAATCAAGTCACTTATTATTAAAAGTCGGGAGACCGCGACGCGACGTTGCCGCTGTTCATGCGGTGCGATTTGCGAAAGAAGCGCAGTCAGTCGCGCGGCGCGCTCGCGCCCACATCACACCACCCCACCCGCGCCGCCGCGCGCCGCCGCGCCGCGCCGTCGCCTAAAATTGACAGCCCTAAGACAGTAGGTAATTATCTCGCGGATTGGGCCGGAGTTGACTTACTTGCTCTCCTTTTACTATGATCCTAGGGTTAATTTTAAACCAGACTTTAGTACCGCTATCGGTGTAAAATTGTAAATTTCAAAATCGGCAATGAATTGCTACTTGACCTCATCGCCTTAGGCATTAGGGCATAACATTTTTATCACAAGTTATTTTAATAATAAATTAATGTGATTTATTTCCTTTTTCATATACTTTTTAAGATATTTTGAATATGCAAGTGCAAATTGCTCGGTATCCGGAGTTATTGGTACAGCGAAGCGTACGCGGCTCTAATCGCTCTCACTTAGGCCACACTTGTGAAAAAGTGTAGTATCAGTTAAATTTGCGGGTATATTTTATGCTTAATGTGCGTTTCTTCGCACGTGCGCGGCCATTTTGTTGTGAAAATTTAACAAAGATGGCGGCCGGGCTGACTCAATCACCTGACGCACGCCTCCTGTAACATTCATGTGTTACGAGGGTATCATTAAAATTGAATACCTATTTATAAAATAAGAAAACCGACTGCTTTGGTGTGTACACCAACTTCAAAAACTCGAACCGATTTCGATGGACGTGGATATTTTAAATCCAAGAAAAGAGATTGAAACAGAATAGTATGCCTGCCGAAGTAATGTACGATTCCCGAGGAATAACAAATGTCCACGCAACGAAATGGCAACATTTAGTTAAAATTATTGATAGCATTTTTATCATAATAAACCCACACCGGTTTCGGTGACGATAGCCAGTTTCATTGAAACCAGTTACGCAGGAGTAATTTTATAGTGCCCAAGTGTGTGTGCACTAGACATCGCTCTCTATCTAATCCTTTACTCTCACAACCCAGTGGGACGGAAGACCGACACGACTGGCGAGAGATCAGGCGTAGGACCGACTTTTTACATGCCCATCCGATTGTCCTACATACTTGGAAATACATGTTTCCAACGCGGGAATGGAACCCACGACCTCCGAGTCGAGAGCCACGCTCTATACGCTCTTATACACTGGACCACGGGGGCGTTCAACTTTTATCATGTTAGCAATTAGATGCACGTAATGATCAGATCACCGAAGACGATATCGGCTCACTGAGTACAGCTGATTGGATTTAACGAGGTATCACTGTAATTGCCCGATAAGTGATAACTTACACTAACAACTAGAATTAAACTAGAAGCGAATATTTGGGTTTGACGATACTCGAATAATATGCATTAATTGGCAAGATTATTATTTGTTAATTCTTTAACGAGCCTTAAAATTTGAAGTAAATACCAACGCGTCTAAATCAGTTCATCGGTTTAAGCATGAAGAGGGAACAGAAAGACAGACAGACCGACTTACTTTCACATCCATACTAATATTAAAAATGCGAAAGTGTGTCTGTTTGTTACCAATTCACGTCTAAACCGCTGAACCGATTTTACCGAAATTTGGTGTGGAGATACTTTGAGTCCCGGGAAAGGGCATAGTATACCTTTTATCCTAAAAAAATGTAGCCCCCCGCGCGAAACTAATTTTAGTGCAACGGGGTGCATTATCTACGAATAGTTTATTAAATTAAATACCTGCTTCTGAGCTGTTTTAGTGTTAGATAAAATACCGGAATCGAAGTACACATAACAATTTGTGCGCCCTTACGTATTATGTTTATCTTACTGACATTCGCGTACCGGATCACCCCATGGGAGAACCCCGCTTGTCACCTGTGATCAGTGTTAGGGCAAATTACGACATATTATATTCTCATGACATTGAGAGGTTTGCTTGCTCTTTGGCTTTGAAACTGGGTCTATTTTGATACGGTACAGATATACGCTGGTAAACATTAACCCTCTTACTAATAAAAAGTTACACAGCGTGTATAGAGGGTGCATAAGATTTTTTCTACTAATAATTATTTTTTGACATAAGGCCTGTATAACGATGCTGTCATTTCCATACAAATTTCTCTGTATAGACCATGTATAGACTCTGTGTAACGTGTGTATAACTTAAAAACTCCTGTTTAACTATTCACACGTTGAACGCATGCATGTTTAAGAAGTTTTTATTAGCAAGAGGGTAATTGTGTATCACCCCATAAAAAATACGTATTGAGTTATGTTCTTTAGATCACATAAACAAGATTGCATTCATAACTCAACATTTTTTTGTGGGAATGCTTAACAGCGACAAGATATAGAGTTAACTACAGGGATGGACATAGGCTTGTTATCGCGGTAAAATGCAAAGTTTATATGGAATTCTACTTGTATGAGATAACACATCCAATTTTACGTACTATGTAAATTGCAGAATATTATGACTATTAAATTATGATATTTGACTATGATTGCTCATCAAGACGAGCGAAGGGAGCCCTAGTATATTCCACAACCTGAGCATTTTTGTGCTACACTTAAGGAAAAATCACGCCTATTGGTTTGTGCTTTAACATAGTAATTTTTATTTATAATATGTAGATTTGTTATCATCGGTCACTCAGGGTTTGGTTAGTATTAAAATATAAAAAAAAACTGCCTTAAAGATTATTACCACGCAGAAAAACGACGCAAGCCCTCACAAATCTCGGCTTTTAGCTAGTAATTATTATGCTACAGCTTCGCAATCATGGCCATCCATCAAGGCTTCGATGCGTCCAACCAACATATAAATAATATAATAATCCTTTGCCGTATTAATTTGAATAATGTCGTGTATGGTGTAAAGCCGGTCGTAAAGTATCAAATTATTATTTGGCGCCCCGCCAGGGCCCCACGTGTAAAACTGACTATCAGATGGAGGCGGGGCCAAATGGGACACTTTATTAGATGTAGATACGCCACTGTTCCTTTGAATTTTAACTTTTATTTCGCGAATTTAGCCGTCGTATTGAGTTGATCAACTAAGTTTTTCTTTTGCCAATGCAAATGTATATTTTAAAGGTTTTTAACCGACTACCAAAAAGGAGGATGATCTATGTTCGGCTGTATATAGGGTATAACAAAACTAAGTGATAAAAATAATTATTATACAGTATGCACCATTATGTACGTATTTATTTTCCTGTTCTGAGTGTACGTAGTACCATACTTATATGTCAGTGATTAATACCTAATATTTCAATTTTTCTGTTGCTCATGTCAAAGTTATTTATCAATATCTCTTCTATTATTGCCAAGGAGGTAAGGTTTCTTTATAAATATGTATTGATTTAGCTTCAAAACGTGTAGCGATTTCGATAAACTCTAGCACTGACTTAGATGATAGAAGTAGAACACGTGAAAGGACACAAGCTCTCTCTCGCGGGACTCGGGAGTCTAGAGGGTTCTTGTGGGATTCTGTTATATAAACTAAAGTATATTAAGACTATATAGTAGATGTAGATGACTAGATGATAATTTCGTTTAATACGCGGGAACGGGGTCCTTTCTCCGGTCTCAGCAGTTTGAGCGTGAACAAGTAACAGACAGATTTTCGCAAGTGTAGATACTCATAATTCTCGCTTATTTTTATTTCCTTTTGGCGTTATAGAAAAAATACTACAAAAAATGGCGTTCCAACAGATATATTAACAATTAACAAAATATGTCGAAAAACCATTTCCATTTGTTGCAGGTGGGATTTTAATTAAAAATAGCAAAATTGTCCGTCCGTCCGTCCGCGCCGCCGAGCCAGCACCGACACAATTGAATAACTCTGGACAGCATCATCATGGACTATATTACAATATAGAAAAGGTTAGGTTAGGAATAGGAGCTCTCCAGTCGTGGAGGGAGTCCTGTGTTAGACAGATCCAGGACATCCCTGCTGGAGGCTGAAGGCAAACCGCAGATGGTTTGAGTGGGTAAGCTCGGCGCTTCTCGCCGGGAATCCCACATACCCCCGGGGTTCTTCAGCTTAACTGAAGCACATCCCCAACCCGGGGCACCCATAAAGGGTTTCCCCAGGGAATAAAAAAAAGTATAGGAGCCCTAAATTCCTAACATAAGCGTCGATGATGGCTACGCAAAATGTCAAATGCCAAAGAAACAATGGCTATAAGGCTGGCCTCACACAGCCGGAATATCTCTCTGAATTCATAATCTCAATTCATATTATTAATTCAGAAAGACCAGAATACCATACAATATCAGTATGCTCCACACACATTCTGATTTTTTCTGATTATGAAATTTCATAACGCGCGTATTCCCATACATTTTAATAAAGTGGCACACACATACTGGAATCAGATTATGAATTATTTCAGTTGACACTGCAAGCGGCACCTCTGGACGTGTTGCGACCTGTTGGTGTGATGTCTGACACGGAAAATTTAATCGTTAAGCCCTTGTATATGGGATACTTCCATTGAGGATTACAATGACATTGAAAAAAGGCATCGCGTGATTAGAAATTTTTTAAATTTTAATTCCAAAATTGGGAAACATTAAGGGAAGACGAAAGATTATTATATAGATCCAAAAGCAATGCGATTAGTATTAATTCTTCTTCTATAAAGACGTTTATACGTGCCGGGAATCACGAGACTACTGATCAATCTGAATTTTTAAGATCAGTGTGAGGCAATGTGCCGAAATTCAGATTATGAATTTCCGATTATTAATTCAGAGAGACATTCCGGCTGTGTGCGGCCAGCCTAAGAAAGGTTGAGCAGTACAGCCCTACTGACTACTGTGGTCTTATAACTCAGTTCTCAAACAATATGACCAGCGGTTCAAACTTTTTTGGTGGCGGAATCATTTTAAGAAGTAACATTTTTGACCTACAAGGCCTTTGCGGAAGCTATGAGATTGGCTGAATTAGATCGACTGAAATATTTGGTGTTTTTAATGAAATTAAATTGCAAACGAGCAAACTGGCGAGCAAATCTATTGAAAGCAACTACCGTGGCCCATGGACACTCGCAACATCAGAAGAGCTGCAGGTGCGTTGCCGACCTTTTAAGGGGGAATACGCTATCTTATTGATGAAGGTTTGCAGGCCGTATAGGTCCGGAAATACTGCTGGTGACCGTTCGTTCCAGAGTTTAAGGGCGAAGTCAAACGAGCGTAATTTGTGAGTTGTGAGTCGCAGAATTTCGGTTCGGTAGAATTCTGCTGCATTCAGTTTCATACAAAAGTCCTGTATGATTCACACGAGCGTAATTTTGTGTGTCATGATTTGTATGAAAAGATATAATTACGCGGCAGAAATTCTGCGACTCACAACTCACAAATTACGCTCGTTTGGCTTCACCCTTACAGTGTGCAGCAGAATGTTACGCGAAAAACGCACGGTGGAAGACTGCTACTCATAAGATGATGAGGATAGTATATTTTTCGTGTGGAGCGATGGCGAAAAGTTACAGGAGGTATGATTCCGAACAATTCCTCAGAGCACTCCCCGTGATACAGCCGATAGAGAATGCAGAGTGCAGCTACATCTCGGCGTAAATCCAAGGGGTCTAGGCTATTTGAAACACTATGGCAGTCAACAATTCTAGCGGCCCTTCGTTGAATACGATCCAGAGGAAGCAGTTGGTATTTTGGCGCCCCTGTCCAGAGATGAGAACAATATTCCATATATGAGGCCGAACCTGCGCCTTGTAGAGTTGTAGGCGTTGGTCCGGACTGAAATACTGTCTCGCTTCCAAAGCTTCTTCGAGGCTTACGTGGCCCTACCCTCGCGTACATGAGTGATGAAAAATAGTCATAATATTTGGTAAATACTTGTGATAAACCTACATCATTAAATGATTGGGATTACTTATTTACCACATCTATTCGGATTTTGTTTAATTTAGTATATGGAGTCGGTTAACTTCACGAATGATACCGACGACTGAATGATACAGATAACGTATAGGGAGGGGACACACTTATCGATTAACTTAGTATCGATAAATTAAATAACAAAGCTGAGCTATCTTTGAAACACGCACAGATACAAATGTTATGTTACGTCTTAAAAATTAAAATTCCAAAACAAAAATTGTTAAACACGTTCATTGACCTACGCTAAAACTAAAACCAACCTTTTGAAGTTTGTTTCGCGTACATGAGAAAATATGAGAATATTGTAGGAATTTGACTGAAAGAATGAGAAACAAAACTGCGTCAATGTTAGTACATTATCACTAATATAAAATAAATTAATATTTTAATTCGAAGATGTTTCTGGGAAGGGGACACATCGATAAGCAATTATAATATCGATACTCACGGAGGGGAATATTCGATACTAAATCGATATACAATTAAAGCTGCAATATCGATATCAGTTGGACGCAGTAGCAACTAGCAGTATGACGATTGTAACTGTATTGCACATTCAAACTGAACTGTTATTTTATGGCTTCGAAAAAATTTATAGCTATTCCATACCATACATTATACCATAAATATTATAAATTCGAATGAGTCTGTCCGTCTGTCTGTCTATCTATCTATCTGTCTGTCTGTCTGTCTTTCTGTCTGTCTGTCTGTCTGTTACCTCTTCACACTTAAACAGCTGAACCGATTTCGCTGAAATTTGGTATGGAGATACTTTGAGTCCCGGGAAAGACATAGGACACTTTTTATTCCGGAAATATGTACGGTTCCCACGCGATGAACGAATATTTGCGCAATGGAGTAGGGTCACTGCAACGTTTTCACGCTAAAGGCAGCAGTCAGCACCCACCAGCAGAGACAGTAAACAAAAAGCTTGGTTTTCGACGTCAACATTTCTGTCAATATTCTGATATGACGTGTGCAACATGTCGGATTTAGGTCGGATTATTTACTGTATGTGCTAGTAGCACCCTGTGCTCCGTACTTTGCGTAATATTACCTATTATTATAAAAAAAATTAATTGGTTTTAAGAAGAATTTGCGTATTTATATTAACTATTTATAATAGTATAAAACTTTTTGGTTATTTTTTGGTTATTGCTACTTTGAGTGCCAAAAATTCTACATTTTGGAAAATATTGCAAAAATTTTATATTTAAATGTACGTAAACATGAAACAGTCGGGCCAGCTCAACAAATAACGACTACTTATTAACAATTTAGTAGAAAAAATTCGTAAAAATTTTCAGTCCTTTTTTCGGTTTTCTGATTAAACTAGCCGTGTTTTACTTTTACAAGATAATTAATGTTAACGATATTTTATTATATTCTCTTTTTCAAATAATAAAACATTACCAAAAACAAAACAATATTATACTGAATTTAATAAAGAGAATCAAAGGAAAAAAGATACTTACTCAATCACTGCTGTCCTGACTTTTTTAAATTCCCCCATAGGACTGGCCACGCCTAGTTTGGGGGACCATCACTCTTGAAAATTGTAAATTACTTATTTACGGTAAATAAAGTATTTGTATTTGTATTTGTAAATTATTTAAACTTGTACTTATACGGAGTGTAACCAAACAAAGGTACTTAATAATACTTTATTTTCTTATTCTTTCTTTAGGGTATGTAAGTACCTATATTATGTGTTCCTTGCATAGAGTTCCCTGTAAAATTAGCAGCGCTGAAAGAATTATTATCATTTTGTCGTGTCACACCCTGTATATAAACTGACTGGATAAATCAGTCAAAGAGCGTTGCGCGCCGACCCGCGCCGACCCGTCCCGGCCTGCCCCGGCCCGCCTGGCACGCTCCGCCTCACTGAGCGTTAAAATCCGTCAATGCGATGCGACCCGACCCGGCAACAGTGTGCTATAGTGCATTATGCGCCGCGCTGAGCCCCGACCCGCCCCGGCACGCGGCGACTCGCGCCGACACAGTGGGTGCGAAGCTTTAGAGAGCAGCTCGACTCGCCTCCCTGGGTCACATCATGCACGCTGCTGACGTCGCATTCGATAGGTAATGTCCCAGCACACGGTCCAAGTAGCTGCACTTCAGTAACTGACTAGGCCAGCTCGCATGTCACCTCGCACCGTGTAACCCAGGCTTTCTGCCTAAACGTACATCATATTATTCACAAAATATCTGCAGTTTTGTTACACTTTATTTAATAAATAACGTACCGAGTATACTGTATACACTATTCTGTATTTCAATATAAATGAAAAACTTTTTACTTTATAATAATATTCGGCGGATTTTAGCGACAATCGTCCGCACTCAGATGAAATTTTATTCGCATGAAAAGTTACATTTAAAATAGTGATGTCGAAATGGCCGCGAAGGCTTAGGGTCCCATAGTTTTATAATGGTACTAGAATGGAAATTCGTTTATCGCGCGTGAACCGTACATTTTACAGCGTACGTGTGGTATATTTCTAGTATTTCAGCATTGACTCTCCCACTTTTCTTTCAGCGATGTTAAACCTACTACGTACAGTGCTCCCAAATCATAATGCGCAAAGAAGTTTTCGAAAATTTTCGGCAACGGTTATTATGGATTACTGTATACCCTATTTCTAACTCGGCAGGTTTAGTACGGAACCGAGTGTCACGTGGCTGGTAATGGCGTCACGGGCGTCATTTCCCCCGCGACGGCCGGCGCGGGTTGCCGGCGTTTCCGGTGAGAGATTTATAGCGGGTTATCTCATTTACACTGGTAAGTGTTTTACCAACGACTGTAAAGTAAAGTAAAGTGCCTGCAGCCTGTCTGTATGTATGTATGTAACGTCAATACAACACGCACCGGCGCAAAAATAGGGGTGTCTGTCTATCTGTCCGTGTCCGTCAATGTTATGATCTAATGTTTTTAACCCCCGACGATAAAAAAGCAGTAGCAAAAAAAGCAGCGCCAAACATGCTACAGTCTATCAGAGAGGTGCAGGTATGCCTGCGCAGATAGACCGGAATGTGTGTGGGAATAGACCTGTGCAGTTTTTTTGACCTGCGCAGGCGACCGGCGCAAAATCGAAAATCAATTCTTTCGACTGACACCTTCGCACAGGCCACAGCCCACAGGTGACCTCTCTGATGTCTCATGAGTCATGAGTTCACGACGTATGAAACTGAATTTCAAATTTAGTTAGTCTCGCTACATCTCGAGAACGGCTGAACCAATTTGGTTAATTTTAGTGTTGAAATGTTCGTGGAAGTCTAGGAAGGTTTATATTACGAGGAAAGTGATACGAAGTTCACCGGGCCATTATAATATTAGGGCCTGTTTCACCACATCCTGATTCGTGTCGGATAGGCTATCCACCACTTAACAGTTAACATGACAAGTAGATAGTATGCAGAATCTGTCAAAAAAGTTGTGGATAGCCTATCCGGCACTTTATCAGGAAGTGGTGTAAGCCCTTAGTATTTGAAGAAATAACTTGGCTATATTCTCAAGGACATAAACTATAATAATATATCAATTTCATCTCGCCGAGAAATAACCACGAGCTAAATATGCATGAAACAGACCGTGGACTTACGGTCTAGAATTATTAGCATAACACTAGACACTATTAGATCGTAGGTTATATTCCGAAAACTAGATTACCTAACTTTTAATTATTTTGGCTTTAAACATGTACGATTTATTTTAAGCTGTGTTTGCGCCTAAAGTAAATATTGACTGTTGGCTACAAATACCTTATACCACCAAATACCACACGTATCCCACCACCGGCATACATAGATCAAGATAGATACCGCATGTCGCTCCATTTGTATGAAAACGAGCGTGCCACTTTTTTATAGCTACTGTGACGTACCGATGATAAGAAAAGTGCCCATTAATTATCTAGGCCAACGTTTCTATTTGAATTTCTACAGCTCAATACGGCACTTTTAGGCATTTAGGCATTTTTAAAATTCCGATTGACGTCCGATTCCGATAGCATACCAAAGAACAGACTCTCGAAAGACGAGCATTGCTCGTCGTTTGGGAGCGCGATATGGCATGCGAAGTACATACACATGCGGTATATATCATGATTTATGTCTGTGGGTGAGCCATACAGAATCAGAGACATAAGTATAGTTTTTGTGTTAGTATCCGACGTAATTGAAATGACATCCGACGCTAGAACGGAACCAACGACCTACGTTTCAAGACCATTCTCTAAACCACTGAACCAGAGGCGTTGACCCAAAAAATTCTAAGAGTAGGTAGTTATTTTCTAATAGTACCTGACTGCTGACATAATTGACTTCCTAACGCAAAGAGTCCAGACCTGATTACCAAGCGGCCCGTTTCTATGAACAAAGACATCAGCGTATAATTACACTTTGATGGGAGTTCTATAAAGACCATTGTGAGTCATCAGCGCGCGAGGAGCTGGTATTGACCGCTGATTACCAACCATCATTACCATCGTCGTCACGATGTTAAAACGTAACTACTACGCAAATACTTGGTAAATACAACTATAACTTTGGCATAAAATGTGAGTTCAGACAGAACCAGCCGACGCACGCAACTCCGTTGCGCTAAAATTTGTTTGACGCGATGTCGATCTTGACTCGAGTTTTGTTGAGTGGATCACGATCGAAGCTGAATCAAAATCGACATCGAATGAGACTAGTTGAACGAAATCGTATCGGTCTAATGTCGGCTGGTGATATTTTTTCCGAAGGCAGGGTCATTATGTAGCTCTGGCGGTACTTCAACCCTTGAGGATCTATTGTGACACCTTCGCATTTATGAGTACCGTCCTCAACCCAATGCTGCTCATAAATTGAACGATGTGGTGCCACGAATTTCCTCTGTAAATGAGTATTCCTTCGCCCAAGGTGTCTGCTTCTGCTCCAGCTGGTGATGATGAAGTCTTAAAACCGATGGAACGGTAAATATTGATTAACCAGTTAAATTAACTGGCCGTTAACTATAACCGGCTGCGCGCGATAACGCCGAGTCGCCATTTTTATGAAACTGTAAATCCTGGAAAGCGGTAATTATATGTATGAATCGCTTTTCAATATTGCTCATTCGAATTCCCTGGTGCTGCGGATATGCGAATATATGGCAAAGCTGAGTGGCACAGTCAGTAAGCTCGTATTCGTTGATCCGGTTGACCACTTAGAGCTTGGTTCTTGATTCAGGGTCCGTACCACTAAACCGTTTTGAGACTCAGACAATGAATGCCGCGTCCTACTCTAACAAACGAGAAGTGACCTGTTGTTAGAGCAGGACGCGGCATTCTCATCCGATTGCTTGAGTCTCAAAATGGTTTCGTAGTACGCTTACAGGTCACGGGTTCGTATTTGAATTTTGAAGCTACAAAAATCATGATTTTCAGTTCGATACGGACATGGACAGTAACTATCTGACAAGACGATGATTGTGTGCATATGTGTAGTTGCACTGTGTACGCTCAACTTCTCGCCAGTCCATGTCGTTTATGCGTCACACTGAGCTATAAAAGTCGAAGAACATTGAGTCTCTGTTGCGTAATGCGGTGACACTTCAGTACTAATTCACCAAAAGGCCTGAGTGAGGGAGACAGTTATACTGGATCAGAGGTTTTCAAACTCCTTTATTTGGTAGACCACTTTCAAAATTTTGGTGTATCCGATGGACCCCTTAGAGCACTGGAGAAGCCAAGCCAGCTTTAGTTATTTACTGCAAACCTAATTAATTTTCATGGATTCGTTCTGAAATCTGTTTTATTTCCAAATTACTCAGATATATTATCACATTGGGAATCGTCCAACATGAAGCACACCAGTTGCTAAGAGATCCTTTCAAGATTTTGACTACAGAATCTACAGATACTTACGGGATGCATAAACGCACCACCACGTAATCTTCACCACGGCTCATCTATATTCCCCTCACCGTCCCACAAAGGTTAGGCAATAAGAAATGTGATTACATCTCAGTTCGGTCCCGCGAGACGAGGACAGAAGACAGGCTATTCCCCTCACGCCTCGCCTCTCCCTTCACGGAAAATGTAGCAATTTTATTGTTTTATAACTTCAACTTACAAAGTTATGGCAAATTCTAAATTGAATTGCTAATACTGAAAAGCTTGTATCCCTACGGCCTAATCTATCCCAGATTAGGCCGTAGGGATACAAGCTTTATGGCAGCAAAATGTACGCGGTACACGGGTTTCTGAGCATAACAAGAGTAGCTGATGCTACTATAAAAGTTAATGTACGATATGCGGGTTTCTAATGCCTTTCAGGAAATAATTTTTAACACTAATATCCGTTTCATAGATCTTAAGTCTGTTTGTCTATTCTACTCAGTTAAGTTAAACTCCGATATTCTAGCCTGTTAAAAACATTAATAATTATATAAGGGCCTGTTTTACCATTACCACAACTTTTTTGACAGATTATCCATACCTTCATCTGTCAAGTCAAGTGGTGGCCTATTCGGCACTTATCAGGAAGTAGCGAAACATGCCCTTAATAAAGATATAGTGGCGAATAGGTAATTCACAACTTTTTGACAGATTCTCCATACTTATCAAGTTATTTATATAAATATATCGGATGGTCAGAGTTTAGATCAGAACCTTCAGACATTGTGGGCTTACATGGGTATCGTACAAAAGAACAAAACTTGTAAAAATCAAGTCTTGTCTTCGAATCAGAGCACTAAATTATTATAACACTGTACACAATCACTATTCTCTCGACACTATACTAGAACACTTCACTGTACACTACACTACACTGACACAAAGCGAAACGTAGGACAGTTTCGTAAGCACTTGTTGACTGGTCGACGGCTGGAGCGAGAGTGAACAACGCTCCACCCCACCAGAGCTTTACGACTCTGTCGAAGCGCGCCATTTTTAAGTTGCACCAATTCGCTGCTTGGTGGCGCACTTGCGCTTCGTTTCGTGTCTGTATTCATGACCGGATACGACACGGCCATCCTGCGACGACGTGCGTCCTCGCACGTTAATCTGAAACAGTATTGAAACAAGCACAGTACCTGTGCGCTCGACCATTCCTGACGCTTCATAATGCTGTCAATGTATGAAAGAAGTTCATAGTTTATCAATCAAACTTGTTTATTATAACCAACCATAAATTCTATTCGCAAAAGAACCTTAAAAACAAAAATTGACAGCATTAGTCTAAAGACATCATTTGATTCTTAACTAGTACTAAAACTCAAGATTAAACCTCATAATTGAAAACGGCTCAAGTCTTAGAGCATTAAACCAGACGCTCAAGTACCATTGATGAGATATATTCTCAAAAAAAAATCACATTTAACTTCGGTTACTCATTCGTGGTCAAGATTCACAACACACAAAGCGAGTCAGTCACATGACTCTATGGTCTTGGCTTCGAGGCTAGACCCGACCACAGCATCCAGAGCTACTGCCCTCCGCGTACCCACGGACAACCACATGGGTCGATACCAATTTCTACTAGGCTACGGCTACAGTACAATGGTATGGTCTCAGAAGTCCGACCCAACGAACCGAGTATCCGAAAAACAACTAAAACAAATGCACTAAACATCTTCAACAACATCAATAGGTACTTGGCACTCAGGCATTTTTAAAGATATCGGTCATCATCTAAAAGTTCTACAATTTGAAATGGACCTCTAAATTTGGCATCCAATTTGGTTTGGTTACGTTCTTCATTTTCTATCCAAACGTCCCAAACGAAACCACAACTATGGAGAGAAATGAAAACTGACTATTTACTACTTTAAATTTATCTTAGCAATAAGATTTGTTCAAAAAAAGCATTAAAAATGGTTTAAACTAATCAACTCTTTTAATAGTAATTTACTAAGTTACGTTAGCAAAATAAATTCAATGACAAATCAATGACAGCCTTAGGATCCACATTCTCAGTTCATAGGTTTGCAAACCTGCGCACACACAGCAGCTCATACAGAGTGCCCGAGTCACACCACGACTCAATGATCAATGCTACACGGCATGATCTAACTGTACCATCCAGGACTACCGCAATACCGCCTATCCACGGACTACCCATAGGGCAGATGCCGATTTCTACCGGACTACGGCTACAGTATCCTGGTACAGTCCACACTTTTGAATGTGAACCCTACACAGCTTTTGACTCTGGAAACATTTCTTAAGTCTCCACCTCATTATCCTCATCAATCTCAATAGGTACCTGACTTTCGGGCATCTTTGGAATACTAAAATAGCATTTTTGAGACCAAACGGCATTGTTAAAATTCTTAATTCAAACTGTCCCTCTGGTGAAATGAATGCGGTACGCTCAATCGAGTCTGCCTGTTCAGGTATTAATGGAATCCACTGGCACAGTCCAATTTTCTGAAGTAATTGGCACCATATAACCTTGAAATTTGGTCAGTAATTAATTATAATCACTAATCACATTCACTGAAGATAATCACTAAGTCTTAAAGTAATTTTAAGATCCAATCACATAATCATTCCAGAGTATCAACTGACAATTTTGGTATCACAAGTCTGTTACAACTACACACAATAATTAAGTCTTACAATAATTGATTTCTGTCAACACACAGCCCTGTGGTCTGCAACCACATCTCATTACCCTAAACCTAGGGTTCCCTGGTTTCCAACGAAACCCGACCTCCACCAGAGTTGACTGCTTACCGCGCACTCACGGACAACTCAAAGTTGACACCGATTTCTATCGAGCTACGGCTACACGACAACCTCTGGTACGGTCCTATCAATTTGTAAACTTAATTATCAGTCTCTATGTCATCATTACTATTTAGTTCCTCAAAATCGTCAGTTATACTCTGATTTTCGGGCATTCTGCGTAATCTATCATGACCGTACTTATATTTTCGGTTAGAATTCAACTCCCTATTATCAATACACATACGCTGTGAACCATCTTGTTTATTTACCAAGATGGCAGGGCTAGCAAATGAGGATTTACTAGGTCTTATTATGTTTGCACTTTGCCTGAAGTAATTCACTAACCCTATCTCGCATAATTTGACGCTCGATTGGGGACAATCTATAAGGGCGTCTTTGGACGATACGGTTTGGGTCTATCAATCGTATTTCTAATTCACAAGTGTTAACTCGAGTGGTTGGAAAACCAGTTATAAAAGAGCAAGAATAATTTTGCAAAACATCTAAAAGCTCAATTTTTCTATTAGAAGGAATATCTGTGTCAATACAATTTAAATCATTTACACACGGTAGGTCAGTCGAGGAATATGAGTTAACAATAATTTTGTCTCGCGTCAAAACAAAGTCAGTTTCAGTCATATTTACTCGAAAACCGTTATTAATTATTTCTTGTCCTAACAAAATATCACTGCGTATAAAATTTTTCAGGCACAACGTGAAATAATATTTCCATGGTTAAATCGTTGATTTGAACTGGACACAATAATTGAATCGTACTGTAAATGTTACTATTGCCAATACCAACTAAAGAAATTACGTTATTTAGTCGTTTACCTCATTACTAGCAATATTTTCTTTAATTAATGTACACTCGGCACCAGAATCAAATTGAAAATTAAAACACTCACAAAGTGACTTACGGTACTAGATGGGGTTGTGACTTCACACAGGTCGACACGCTTCACTGTTGGGGTGGCAGCAGCGCTAGATCCACCCGCAGTAAAGCGGCTGGCGATGTGGCCAAGGTTGCCACACTTGTAGCAGGTGATAGCGTTGCTGCTGGCTGGAGAACGCTGTACCGCCCCTGACGCAGAAGAAGTAGACGCAGGCTTCTTAATATCATTCTTCTGCGTGCGACAGTGTGCTTGCTTATGTCCAAGCTCACCACACGCATGACATTTGATTTGCGGAAACGTTTCTTGATTCATACGTTTCTCGTTCGTTACGTCATGTCGGGAATCCACTGGAGCCTTGCGTTTTAAAAACGAAAAGGCCTGCAGTTCTTGTTGCAGCTGACTGCGTTGTTAGCTCCGTTGTAAATGCGAGTCGTTACAGGCGGCTGTCAATTTGTGCCAAATAAGCGACCACAGTTGACACTGCAATTTGTTCTACGCTCACATTCTTCCATCGGCTGAGCAGCGATATTATGAGACGACTGGCGTAGGCGGAATAGGTCTCGTTTTCTTTTGGCTTTTCGTTATTCAAATTTATGAGGGTAGCCGCTGAAGTTTCAACGGTTACAAATCTAGACGTGAACAACCCTTTAAACTGAGGCCAAGTAATTCCTGGATAGGTAATTTGTGGCAGCCATGCCGATGCGGAGCCTTTTAACGCCTTAATTAGCATCATAATCAGTTGCCCGCCTTGGACAACATCACCGTACAAACAAAGATCGGCCGTTGCGCACCATGATCGCGCATCCGCGTCTTGCCTATCCGGATTAAATTCTGGCAAAATAACGTTATTACTCACAGCTAGGGTCCTCAATGTTTATCAATTCACGGATTTGTTGATTCTGAATTTCAAAAAGTAACCGCCATTGATCTTCGTTTTTGTCAAGGTTATTTGCGTCTTTTGCACGATTTGATCCCAGTTCTGATATCGGATGGTCAGAGTTTAGATCAGAACCTTCAGACATTGTGGGCTTACATGGGTATCGTACAAAAGAACAAAACTTGTAAAAATCAAGTCTTGTCTTCGAATCAGAGCACTAAATTATTATAACACTGTACACAATCACTATTCTCTCGACACTATACTAGAACACTTCACTGTACACTACACTACACTGACACAAAGCGAAACGTAGGACAGTTTCGTAAGCACTTGTTGACTGGTCGACGGCTGGAGCGAGAGTGAACAACGCTCCACCCCACCAGAGCTTTACGACTCTGTCGAAGCGCGCCATTTTTAAGTTGCACCAATTCGCTGCTTGGTGGCGCACTTGCGCTTCGTTTCGTGTCTGTATTCATGACCGGATACGACAAATATTTAACTTTAACTGTCAAGTTAAGTGGTGGATAGCCTCATCCAATAAACTAATTTCTGCACAAAGTCACAGGCTACATCTAGTATTAATTACAAAAGTGTTCTCAGAATATTTTTCACTTTACGTCCGTTCGTCCGGAAAATTGGAAAAGGAATTTGTTATTAAGTTATTCTAGATGGAATATTGTACAGAATGCTGCTCGACCTCGCCAGTTCCCCACTTCGCACGGCCATCAAATGTTTATTAGGGATTGAAAACAAATAATTTACACATTTTGTATAAAATAAGTTTGCCTTTTCTGGTCTTATTTGGAACTAGACTAGCCCAGAACTCGGTTTACCACGCGGGACTAAATAAACAATAAAAAAATATAATTAATAAACAAATCTTTATTTTTTTTAACTAATTTACAGGACAAACTTATACAATCACTGATCTCCACACTAGGATTCCCTGTGTCGTGGAGACCAATAAATATACATAATTTTACAACAAAAACTATACAATGCCCTTTTTCAGGACTCGAAGTATCTCCTAGGAAACGCCTTAGATATATTCTTTGTCTTTAATTCAGTATAAAAATTATCTGAAAATTCCAAATAATTTGGACATAGTTATGGCAGTTTCGTTAAAAGAAGAGGTAACTTTGGGATTTTTTTCTATTGAGTGAAGTTCATGATATTGTGTAATGGAATAATATGAATTCCAATGTGTTAGATCCTTAACTAACACATTATATATTTTTTTTTTTCAGAATTTAAATTACTTACTATATTTTTATGTCTCCAGCTGTCTCGTTTAAATCTTGAAAATCGTCCGTTTCTTGAACAGCGGCGTATTGTGGCGGCGTAGTCGCGCTATCATTTACATACCTGAGTTGCTTGTGATCTCGAAGTGCCGCCAAACCGCGCGTTCGGGCGTCATAAATCGAGCCTAAAAGGCCCCTAAAAGAGCATCACAGCCGGATAACCGTCCAAATAACAATATAACAGCGAGCTAATTACAGCGACGTCGGTTACCGCTGAGTTATGTGCTGCAGGGGGGTTATTATGAGCTCTTATATCCAGCCAGTTTACAGGCCAATTTACAGGCCATTGCATAGACACGGCTTGTAAACTGGCTGGAAACTGGCTGGATATAAGAGCTCATAATAACCCCCCAGGTTAGATTAACTCGCCGGTTAAATATAACTGCGTTCGCTGGATCGATGAAAAACGTTACATCAAAATGGTGGTTGCACTGGTAAATCATTAAAAAAATAATTACAAAAGTGTGTAAAACATGAACCCACAAATGACGTTAAATTAAGAAATTATTAATTAATCACCTTTAAAAGAAAAAAAATTTAAATCGGTTTATCCTTTCGGGACCTATGATGCCACAGACAGACAGACACGTCAAACTTATAACACCCCTCTTTTGCGTCGGAGGTTAAAAAGAACCCACGATTTCAAACTCTTATTAAGTGGCATCAGAATTCAAAATTTTATATACACATAACTGTGGAAATCACTGGAAGTCGCTTACAATCTTTTTTGAAATAGATAAACCTAAATTTTCCAGCGCTGAACGGACTGATGATAACTATTTATTGCGATATAGATTATTATTACACTCTCGGTCCATCTGTTTGGATACTACGACGCAAATTCTAGACGTGGGAGAGCCATGCTTCGGCACGAATGGGCCGGCTCGACCGGAGAAATACCACGTCCTCACAGAAAACCGGCGTGAAACAGCGCTTGCGCTGTGTTTCGCCGAGTGAGTGAGTTTACCGGAGGCCTCCCCCTACCCTATTCCCTTCCTTACCCTCCCCTATTCCCTTCCCATCCCTACCCTCCCCTATTACCCTATTCCCTCTTAAAAGGCCGGCAACGCACCTGCAGCTCTTCTGATGCTGCGAGTGTCCATGGGCGACGGAAGTTGCTTTCCATCTGGTGACCCGTTTGCTCGTTTGCCCCCTTATTTCATAAAAAAAAAAGACAAAAACACCTCTCTGTTTTCGTCTGGTGGATGAAAAATCCCCCAGACGCAGACACGAGTCAGAAACAAAGTTAATTATGACGAAATTGAAAAATTCGACGCATCAGGTGTCTGCCGATCATCGAAACTTCCGATGACTTAATTTCCCCCAAACTCCACTCAAACTCCGCTTAAACTCCGCTCAAACTCAAACATAATTTGAGGACGTCAATCCGCGTTGTCTCATACCAATATTTTACTTCGCAACTCTTGAAAAAGTAAAGAATGTCTCAAAATATTATGAAAAATATAATATTTTTTTGAAATAGAAAATATGGCAACGCCCATTTTTGTGTAATCTTTTTTCCTTCTTCGGGACTCTACCATCAAAAACAAAATACCTAAAGTTCTCTAACTTTCTTGGTGGCGGAACCTTTAAGGTGTTTTAAGCATAAAGTTAATATTATACTTAGCGGAATAGAGCAACAATCTCGAGCTGTCAAACGAAACCGAAATTGGTTTTCATCCGTGTGAAAAATATGTGTACGTATACACTTACACAAGCATGATTGAACTTCAATTCTATGAGATTAAATTGTCAACGGGCTGATACGGGCTGACTGGATGTCAAAAAAATTGTTCTGTTGTCATGCATCACTCGTCTCTTCTTACCCAGGCGTTTGTTTCTATATTCTATCTTAACCTTAAAACCATGAAGTTATTATACCTATTATAATAACTTATTTATGGTTTTAAGGTTTTTTTAACCCCTTTAAGAACATTTTTGACGGAACCCTCTTGAAAAAAAATTGTCTGCGAATGAGTAGTCTCCGTGCATGTCTGAATGACAATTTAAGGCCGTCACAGACTTAGCTATAATATAATATTAATATACCGTACTACACACACTGAGACCAGAAATATATATTATAGCTGAGTGTGGTCACGCGAAAATTGTATAGAAAATATATAGTAATATGCCTAGCTATAAACATATTACTATATATTATAGCTAAGTCTGTGACGGCCTTAAAAGCAATATATGTATAGCTCACGGACGTAGTGATTATATTCTCTTTGGCTCACGGTACAAGGCCTTCTAACAAACAAGTTTGTTACTATAAATGCGAAAGTGTGTCTGTCTGTTACCTTTTCATGCCTAAACCGCTAAACCGATTCTGCTGGGTATGGAGATTCTTTTAATCCCGGGAAAGGACATAGGATACTTTATTACGGGAAAATGTACGGTTCCCGCGCAATAAACGAGTTTTGGCGCAACGGAGATGCGGGGGTTCTTAAGAGGTCGATACACTAGAGCTGTTTTTCCATACAAACGTTGTCCCCTGTTTCCTCCCTGGATAATGCCGGTAGAGTTATATTTTTTTTCTGAATATCTACGGCCATTAATACAATGTCCCTATGTTTTCTTTTTTGTTCATAATTTAATTATTAAAAAAGATATGATCGTTCAAAAACCCAAAAAAAAATGGCCAAATTTTCCGCTGTGTTCAAACATCCAGAAAACAAATTCGGCTAGATTATACAAAAAAAAAAACACAGGAACACAACTCAAGCCTTGCTTAAATTTTTAAATGAAAAAAGTATTTAAATCGGTTAAGTTTTGGAGAAGAAATCAGGGGACAATCGAATCGTTGATTTTCTGCAGTTGTCTCTATCGCGCTCTGCGGTATAGGCTTGAGGTAAGGGAGACAGCAATAGATATTACAAGTACTTTTTTTTCACTTCTCTAGCCCTACTTGGTGTATCCTCTTAAAGGGAAAGCCTATTCTAGTTCTAGAAACGCATCACTTCAAATTGAACTTTATGTCAATGGGATAAAGTTGAGATTGACGTACGCTTTAGCACAATATTAGTTCCTTAGACTGCCATAGAGAACCTAACAGGACCATGAATAAATGATGGACTAATCTTGATTTAACTTTGATGTGAAATTACACGCGGAAAGAGAGTTGAAAGCGCTCGAGTTTTCCAATAAACTTGCTCTTTCCTATAAAATTAGTAATGAATTTCTTAGTAACCTTTTCACGTTTCCCTTATAACGATGGACCCCTGTGGCCCAGTACTTGCATGGGCCTCTAGCCGGAGGGTCGAATCCCGCCGACGGAACAAAAGTTTTGAATGTTCTTGGGTCATCGATATGTGTATTAAATTGAGAGCTACGGTCTATATTCTCTACGGTGTGTAACAAAACTAAGTGATAATACTTTAGGGTGTGTACGTGTTCCTTGTAGATAGTTCACTGTGAAAGTAGCAGCCCTGAAAGACTATTTTTTTCAATTTTGTATGGGCAAGCGCCCCAACGTCACGAGTTTCCCCATACAAAAGTAAAAAAAATGTATTTCAGCGCTGCTACTTTCACAGTGAACTCTCTACAAGGAACAAGTACACACCTTAAAGTATTATCACTAATTAGTTTTGTTACACCTGTACCTATATATTATAATTTATAAATTACTAGATTGTTATTTGATGATTTGTTTATGTCGCTGGTTCCGTACATTTTGCCATTAAAACTAACCTTTCGCGGGCCTTACCATATCAACATACTATATTAACACAACAACTACCGCGGGAACCGTACATTTTTCTGGGATAAAAATTACCCAATTTCCTTTTCCGGGACTCAAAGTATCTGACTACCAAATTTAATTAAAATCAAGCACGTAGACAGACTTTCGCATTTTTAATATTAGTATGGATGGACCGTAAGATTACTAATTACGTATTCGTTGCCGTAAATCGTAATGTAGATTATAACGACCAAAAAGTATAAAAACTTAGCCAACGCGAAAATACGGTTTTATAATTAAAAAGCCGGTAGTTGGCTGATCTAATGAATTCAACGCACTTGAAACCTGCGAATCAGCGTTTCGTAATATCCTGAAAGGATTAGTCTGTCTACAATCCGTTCAGTGGTTTTACCTCTCATGGAACCTCTATGCCCACGGAATAAGGATGATTTTAAAGAAATTCGGTGGCAAAAACACTGAACTGACTTGTGCCTACACAATCTAGCTAAGGTAAAACAGATTTCAGACATTTTTAAAGATTTCCATATTTTAGAAAGATTGGGAATAAACTAGATCAATATTAAAATACGACCTATTTTCAATCTTCAAGAGGACTTAAATCTATGAGTTATTGTGTATAATTGTGTATTTTTTGGGACCCTCTGACGGACTATCTTACTAATAATAATCCAAACTAATACTTAATATTATTATAAATGCGAAAGTGTGTCTGTCTGTCTGTTAGTTACCTCTTCACGTCCAAAACCGCTGAACCAATTTCGCTGAAATGGTATGAAGATACTTTGAATCCCGGGAAAGGACATAGGATACTTTTTATCCCTAAAAAGTGTACGGTTCCCGCGCGATTAACGAGTTTTGGCGCAACAGAGTTGCGGGCGTCATCTAGTTCTATATTATACAAAGTGTAACCAAACTAAGTGATAATACTTTAGGGTGTGTATGAGCCCCCTTAAGAATGCTCCAACCGGAGAATTAGCAGGTCGGATGTCTGTCAGTACGAATATCGACGTTAATGACATTAAAATAAGATTCATATTAGCGCGCCTTGTACAGTGGCGGTTACGATGCTCGCCGCGTTCTTGATATGGCGAAAATGTATGAAAAAAATTGAGAATTTTTTTTATTTTTCTTATAACTGGAAAAGTTGTTTATTTTTATATAAAATTTTTAGCGAACTTTATAGAGGACTAAATAAGCAACAATTTTTTTGTATATTTATTTTCCTCAGTTCAGTGTATTTAGATATTAAGGTACCTAATCAGACCCCATTTTTTTCATATTTTGCGATTATTGTGATGGTTAAAACGTATTTTATGTGAAAATGTTGTATGCGGCTATAGAATTTTTATGGTACAGTCGTGGAGATGAATATTTATTATCTTTCATTTGAAACCAAAATATCCTCGCAGTTTGACTCCTAGTTCTTTAAAATGCTACCGGAAAATCGCTGATATTTGTAATAGCGTCCTTAAACGAGTTCGGTGTGAAAGTAGCAGGGCTGAAAGAGTAGCTTTTTTTAACTTGCCCATACAAATAACAAAAAAAATCCCTTTCAACCGTCACACTTTCACAGTGAACTATTTATTATCAGGGACAAATACACACCCTAAAGTATTATCACATAGTTATTTTAATAGTTATGTTTAGCTACCAAGTTTTATATGTATAAACAACTACAACTCAAAGACTTCAAGCACATGAAATGATTATAAAAGTAATATAATATTTTCCGCCGTCAACACAGCAGAGTATTATATTTTCTTTACAGCTTGAAGCTGGCAGGATAAGAGCTAAAATAGCTGTGATATTGAAAAAGATCTTCCCCTCTTGAAGTTTAATATACAACATAGTACCCTGTATTATGTAGGCCACCTATAATTAAATGAAAAGAAAAATGTATTATTTCTAAATAGGTTAAAAATTAACGGTCTTACTACAAAAGATTTAAACCCCTGTTGAACAGTTGATTAGAAAAAAAATCAGTACAAAATGGTGTCAAAACAACTGTTCAACAGGTGTTTAGATCTTTTGTGAACGTCTACATGAAGCCTACTGAGGCCACCTTTTACCAAAAAAATGGGGGGGGGGGGGTTGTTGGTAAGTATATTTTATTCATCTAGTAAGATGACTGATGAAAACTGGTATTGCAGACGTCGGCATAAAAGCTGCTAAGCTAAAATAGGATTGGGCGGGCGCCGGGCCATACATGTAACTTATAAGCCGCATGGATCCTGACCGCTGGGCAAAGATCTCCACAGAATGGGCACCGGATGATGGACGACGCCGCCGTGGCCTCGAAAAAGACGGCGCAGGTTGGCCTGCGGCCGTGTTGGATCGAGAGAGGATTGGAAGACTTTGGGGGAGGCCTTTGCCCAGCAATGGGACAGCATATCTTAAAAAAAGATGACGGTACTTCATTTCGCTGAAATCCAGTTTTAACGCGGAAAGTATACATTTTCCGCAACTAAAACTATCCTTAATTTCCTTTCCCAAATCCCATCTCTCAAAACAGCTCCGTACCAAAAATTTCATCTCAATCGGTTCTGCCGTTTAATGGTGAAGAGTATAAATAATAACTCCCACACCGGTTTCGGTAACGGTGGCCGGTTTCGTTGAAAACAGGCCAAGATGGCTAAGAGATGGCGCAGGACCGACTTTTTACATGCCTATCCGGAGTCAAGAGCCACGTTCTAAGCCGATAGCCCACGGAGGCGTCAATACTATAAATAGTGGTTATTAATAGTCAATAGTAGGTCGTAATAACCAGCAAGTGGTCAATACACGTTTTTTTCATTACAAGTGACCTATCACGAAGATATCCGAAGCACATGCATTATTTATTGACCATTATTTTATGTGGCAATTGTTGTTACAAAAAATAAATTGATCGTGGACGTAACAAAACTAGAGGAAAGGAGATAATACTTTAGAGTTTAGGGTATAATATTATATTAATGTGCATTCCTTATGTAGAGTTCACGGTAAATGTAGCAGCGCTGAAAAGTTACTTTTGACTTCTATGTTTGAATATAAAGAATGCCCCAACGTCACGCATTTGCCCAAAAGTCTGGCAACCAATAGGGAATAAGTATTACAATGTCGGAGCAGAGGCCACTACTAGCGCAAACAGTAAATAGTCAGACCAACATCCGACATGTTGCACACGTCATATAGTCCAGTTATTACGTCGGAAAAAATAGGGTTAGAAATGCAAGTGAACCAAGACAGCCTAATTTTGGATATTATGTGGGAGATGGCTATAAAAGCTTAAGGTGACGCCTTGATAATTTGGCTGTAGCGATGTCCATTTTTAACCCCCGACCAAAAAGAGGGGTGTTATAAGTTTGACGTGTCTGTCTGTCTGTCTGTCTGTCTGTCTGTCTGTCTGTCTGTCTGTCTGTCTGTCTGTCTGTGGCATCGTAGCATCCAAACGGGTGGACCGATTTTGATCTAGTTTTTTTTGTTTGAAAGCTGACACGACGGTGAGTGTTCTTAGCTATAGTTCATCATCATCAGCCTGCTCATTGCTGAAATATCACGGTATATCTGGTTCGTGATAGGACGATTAGCAACTTGCAGTCGTTTGATGGGTTTTATATTTTGCATCCTGGTTCGAGACACTTATGAATATATACACATTATTGGAAAGTTGACCTGGTGGTGCAGCATCACCTGGTAATCAATAGGATACCAAACTCCTCACCAACTTAGAGCAGAGGTTTCGTGTTTGGGCTCATTTTAATTGCGACAACCAGTAAGACGTAGATAAACAGTAAATATTTGTATGCTGCTGCTGCAGCATCACCTGGATTCTATAGAAGCCAAGTTCCGTATGAACCTAAAGTGGAGGTTTCATGTTTGGGCTCATATTGATGGCCTCATCCAAGAGGACATATTTTATAGATGGTATTCATTGGGATATGATCCAGTTGATAGGAATTATTCTGCACAAGTTTAAAAAGCATAAAATAAAATTAAATTAAGAAATTTAAAAAAACCCCCGCCAGAAAACTTTAAAAAGTAATGAAATAACATTTCCTGACTTTAAGTTTAAATCATTCCTAAGAGTAAAGTAATATTTTAGTCCATAATTGTTGTCAAGGTGTGTCGGGGGACCGCTAATGTAGATGTTTGATTTCACATAACAATATAAATTAAGGGTCTGTTCACAGCGACCCGAATCGAGAGAATCAGCGACTATTATGGCGATACAAAATGCAAAAGTCGCTGTTGTGGTAGTTTACTTAGCGGTCCCCCGACACACCTTGACAACAATTATGGACTAAAATATTACTTTACTCTTAGGAATGATTTAAACTTAAAGTCAGGAAATGTTATTTCATTACTTTTTAAAGTTTTCTGGCGGGGGTTTTTTTAAATTTCTTAATTTAATTTTATTCTCAGCAATAACTAAGGCTAAGAAATTAAAGTTCACTGTCAGTATTCATCATGTCTTTGTCTTTGAATTGCCCATAGCATAACACGATTGGTCAACTTTTATAACACAGAATAATCAATCAAAAAGACCTCTGTAAAAAAAGGGATTCCTATTTTGCCAACAGAGGAGAGTGATATAAGCTTCCAAAATTTGTACATAAATTGGTTCTAGTATACACTTTTATTTGTCCATAGCTTATATGAAATTTATTTATGGTTTTTAAATTACGCGACAAAAACCATTTTGTCGCTACGCCCTTTCAATTTTTTGCTGTTCCATTGCTTGTTTTCTATGAGAGGCCGGGCCAGCCTCGCATAGAAAACAAGCAATCTAAAACACATCCAACACGGTTTTTTACTTTAACATGGCGTCACCTTAAGTTCAAATTGTCGACCAAAATAACCTTGTGGGTTTTCCGCTATCTTGAAAAAAGGGTTAAATTCAGTTTTTTCATCATAACTCAACTCCCCGTCGAGATAAGAAATTTTTATGAAGTACTTTTTTGTTGTTCTATGTACGATCTACAAATAAGATCTCATACATTTTTCACGTATCGATCGTCGTTGTCGAGATATTGATATCGAAACCACAAGTTTTGGGAAAAAAAATTGTTTATCGCTATTTTCTTTTTTCTCGTGAAAGATATTGAAAAATGTCTGGTATGAAACTTGTAGACCGCGCTTAGACCTACAAATTCATTTTTTTTTATTATTCATTTCCGAGAAAAATTAAGACCTCTAGCGCGTCGCAAAGTCAGTAAGACTGTGCCCGGTTTCGATTTAGCTGCTCGCACGGTTGTATCTACACTTAAAAAACCGGCCAAGTGCGTGTCGGATCACGCGCAATATAGGCTTCCGTAGTACGCTAGTTTTTGAATTTTTTTGTATGGGCAATGAATGTACATTTATAACATGTTCTACACTACTAACACCTTGAGATGATCTCAGTTACTTTCAAAGGAATTTGAACGAAAATTTCCTTTATACTTCGCCGAATACATTTTTTTTAGTTGATCGACTATTACTCAATAACTTATGAAGTCTTCTTAGCCGTGATAGTTTTCCTTTTAAATTCAGCATATTTCCTACTCCCGTGAATTCTTTCACATTTCCAGAAGCAACCGTTTAGCTGGTACAAGGGGGGGGGAGGACACTGGAGTCTAACGATTTTTTCCACTTTAAAACTTAATATTTCACAAATGGATCCCTATATCGGAAAATAATCTATGAACACTCATAATATTTTTAAAAAACCTATCCAATGACATCCCACACGATGAGGTGGGCGCGAAAAAAAAATTCAACCCCGCTTGATGTGTAGGGGAGGTACCATAAAAAATATATTTTTCAAATATTTTATGAACCATTTTGTCGGCATTATTAATATGTGTATTCATGCCAAATTACAGATTTGTAGGTCCTATAGTCTCTGAGCAAAACCGTGGACAGACAGACAGACAGACGGACAGACGGACACACGGACGGACATTGTTGACTACGGAACCCTAAAAATGGTTCTGTCCATTTTTAGGGTTGTTCAGGGAATTATTGCTATACAATATAAATTAATAAACATGCCAAATTATAAATCATGACATTATATTATCAATTAATAATATAACAACAACAAAACAAAATATATAACAATAAAAAAAAATCAAATAAATCCTATTACTGAGACTTCGATGTCTGTCCGTCTGTCTCCAGGCTGTAACTCAAGAATGGTAATAGCTAGAGAGTTGAAATTTTCACAGAATATTTATTTCTGTTGCCGCTATAACAACAAATACTAAAAAATAATAAAATTAAATATTTAAGGGGGGCTCCCATACAACAAACGTGATTTTTCAAACATTTTTTGCTCGGTATCAATGATGACAACAGGTAGCGACTTGAAATGTACATAAAATACTCAGCTGTATTTAAACTTTAATAATTAATAAAAAATTTAAATAAAATAAATAATTAAGGGGGCTCCCATACAAAAAATACAATTTTTAAATATTTTTGCTCTATATTGGTACGGAACCCTTCGTGCGCGAGTCCAACTCGCACTTGGCTGATTTTTATTTTCGTACGGCGCGGCGTAGTGTCGCAACTCAATTAACTCGACGCAGAACCCAGCTAAGATGAAAAAACTGAATTTAACCCTTTTTTCAAGATGGCGGAAAACCCACAAGGTTATTTTGGTCGACAATTTGAACTTAAGCTTTTCTAGCCATCTCCCACATAATATCCAAAATTTGGCTGTCTTGGTTCACATGCATTTCCAAATGTATATAATGATTGGAGTTAATATCAGAATAGACAGAAACGTTGCCAAACGTTTAACTTTTTGGTAACTGTCTGTGCTAGTGCTGCCTCTAGCGTGAAAACATTGCAGTAATATATCTGCTGCTCACGTCATGTTTACTGTCTGTGCTAGTGCTGCCTCTAGCGAGAAAACATTGCAGTAATATATCTGCTGCTCACGTCATGTTTACTGTCTGTGCTGGTGCTGCCTCTAGCGAGAAAACATTGCAGTAATATATCTGCTGCTCACGTCATGTTTACTGTCTGTGCTGGTGCTGCCTCTAGCGTGAAAACATTGCAGTAATATATCTGCTGCTCACGTCATGTTTACTGTCTGTGCTGGTGCTGCCTCTAGCGTGAAAACATTGCAGTAATATATCTGCTGCTCACGTCATGTTTACTGTCTGTGCTGGTGCTGCCTCTAGCGTGAAAACATTGCAGTAATATATCTGCTGCTCACGTCATGTTTACTGTCTGTGCTGGTGCTGCCTCTAGCGTGAAAACATTGCAGTAATATATCTGCTGCTCACGTCATGTTTACTGTCTGTGCTAGTGCTGCCTCTAGCGAGAAAACATTGCAGTAATATATCTGCTGCTCACGTCATGTTTACTGTCTGTGCTGGTGCTGCCTCTAGCGTGAAAACATTGCAGTAATATATCTGCTGCTCACGTCATGTTTACTGTCTGTGCTGGTGCTGCCTCTAGCGTGAAAACATTGCAGTAATATATCTGCTGCTCACGTCATGTTTACTGTCTGTGCTGGTGCTGCCTCTAGCGAGAAAACATTGCAGTAATATATCTGCTGCTCACGTCATGTTTACTGTCTGTGCTAGTGCTGCCTCTAGCGAGAAAACATTGCAGTAATATATCTGCTGCTCACGTCATGTTTACTGTCTGTGCTAGTGCTGCCTCTAGCGAGAAAACATTGCAGTAATATATCCTATTTTAAATCCTTATCAAAAATAAATTACGAACGAGCGAAACCGCGGTCCCCTGTAGTACACAATTAGAAACCCAACAAGAAAATATCGGTGAAGACGCACAAATGCACGAGATATTCCCATACAATTCAAAAACGTATTCCACCTCAAAGGATCTCAATAAGGGTATCTGTACTACATAGATCTTACACTTTGTATTGTATGTAAGGGGGATATTATAAAGCAGCCTTTCCCAAAGTGGGCGATAACGCCCCCTTGTGGGCGCTGAAGGTCGAAAGGGGGCGGTGTAGGACCCAGAAAAAAAATGGGGGCGTTGTGTAGAGGCTAGGAGGGTGTTTTATTTCATCTAGATGCATTTTTAAGTGAAACAATAGGGGCGCTAATAACAATTTGTTCTCAAAGTGGGGAGTAGACAAAATAAGTTTGGGAACCCCTGTTATAAAGGGTATTAAAATTTGCTCTCCGTCTGTTACTAGAAGTCTTATTCAAGAAGATGCGATGCAAAATTGCTTGGACAATTAAATCTGTGCCGAACGACATTAAAATGGGTTCAGCAGTTCATGTAATATAAGCGCGTTCAAATTATAATTTTCCCCGTTTTTCCACACTTTCCTTTGATTCCTCGTTCCTATTGATCGTACCGTGATGTTATATAGCCTAAAACCTTCCTCGATAAATGGACTACCCAACACAAAAATAACTTTTCACAAAAAACCAGTAGCTCCCGAGATTAGCGCACTACGTAGGTCATCTGTATGTTGCGATGGGTTTATTCGTACCCGCAACGTTATCTTTAGTGGAGCGCCATAGGGTTGTGGCCCAAATTAGCGTCAAAATCCTGCATCGCACTACCGAAGTTTCAAAGAACACATATACAACCTCTGAAATGATGTGAGAGGGCTACGGCCTGACCGAGCATGCTACTTTCGCTAGTCACTCGGTCAGAAGACCTTCCTTTGTGGCAATCATTATTCCCACAGGTTTTTAGTGGGTAGATCCTTCGTCTGGGGACTAGGGAGTCCCACATATCCCGGCCGATGTCTCCAATCTGCCAGGGTTGCGACAAACAAGTCTACCATCTATTCACCAATTTCCCTGATGGCGTCTGGCGTTTGTTCAACGTACAAATACCATTTTGATTTTCGCAGTATTGATATTTCGGTCTAGTGTATGCTTTCTACTCTGCCGAAAGTGACTTCCATTCAGGCTATCGTGACCTGCGCTATCAAACTGTTATAGCTTTGAAATGGTTGGAGGTTTATAGCTTAAAGTTTATACTTTACAGCTATTACAGAAGTACTTGATGTAGAAATTGTTTGAGCAGTCGAATAGGAAGTTATTTTATGCCAATCAAATACTGGCATCAAGGGGCTGACAAAATTATCTTTTATTGTGCGTACATTTTGTCTGTCCGTCAAAGTCATTAAAGTTATCTATCGACTATCGTTAATTTTTTTCCATAGGGGGAGAGGAGGAGGGTGTCCGACTAATATTATAGTCCGTTTGTTTGTTACCTTTTCACGCCCAAACCGCTTAACCAATTTTGCTGAAATTTGGTATGGCGATAATTTGAGTACCGGGTAAGGACATAGGATAATTTTTATCCCGGAAAAATGCACGGATCTGCGCGGTAAACGAACTTAGGTCATCTAGACTCTAGTCTTATAATAATTCTAAGAAGCATTTCATACTAGTTCATAATTCATAATATTATGAAAAAAAATTAGTGGCAGTGTGATGGTAACTCCAGTCTCCATCCCTTCAAACTTTACGTATTTATGTGCTTAGTAGGATTAACAGATTTTTGGCTTCCAATGTCCAATATTGTATTTTAAAAAAACCTGCGGCCTGATGATGATGGACCGGAAATTGTGACAGACGGACAATAAAGTGAGAATTCCGCAAACGCCGGAGTACAAGTCGATTTCCAGCGAAAATAACTTGAGCTGATAGAAAGCGGGAAATATTGGACGTATAAAGTTTATTGACCAGCTTATGTTCTGTAGCGGAAAACACCGCGCACCTGCATCGCGCTATCGAAGTTTCGGAGAATTGCAAGACATAATATAACAAGGCCTGAAATTATGGGGTACGGCCTACGGGCGTAAGGCCAAGCCGAGCATACAAGCTTGCACGGTGAGAAGTTTTTCCTGTTGTCATCTGATTCCTACAGTTTTTCAGATTTAATAATTTTAAAATTGGATTAATAATATTATAATGACCTAACAATTTTACTTCGATTAAGAATGCTCCAACCGGAGAATTAGCAGGTCGGATGTCTGTCAGTACGAATATCGACGTTAATAACATTAAAATAAGATTCATATTAGCGCGCCTTGTACAGTGGCGGTTACGACTAACGACGCTCGCCGCGTTCTTGATATGGCGAAAATGTATGAAAAAATTTGAGAAATTTTCTTATTTTTCTTATAACTTCAAAAGTTGTTTATTTTTATATAAAATTTTTAGCGGACTTTATAGAGGACTAAATAAGCAACAATTTTTTTGTATATTTATTTTCCTCAGTTCAGTGTATTTAGATATTAAGGTACCTAATCAGACCCCATTTTTTCATATTTTGCGATTATTGTGATGGTTAAAACGTATTATATGTGAAAATTTTGTATGCGGCTATAGAATTTTTATGGTACAGTCGTGGAGATGAATATATTATCTTTCATTTGAAACCAAGATATCCTCGCAGTTTGACTCCTAATTTTTTAATAGGGTACCGGAAAATCGCTGATATTTGTAATAGCGTCCTTAAGGGTGTCGTCAAGCGTCTAATCACTTTATATCGCTACATAGGCATAGTTTAGGTAACACATTTTTTTGTTAAAATGTTTCCAAGTTCCAACTAAATTACGCTCCCCTACTTGGGAGTTGGGACATATCACATTATGGCTCTTCGCCAGTCTAAGGTATTCGACATAGGTCTTGTCTTTTACTATTCACATAGAGATAATAATTATACATATAATAAATTATTATTATAATAATAGTATTATTATTAATAATACTATTACTTACATATATACTATTCACATTTCACATGGAGAAAGTATATTTTCCTTAGTCTATGGTATTCATGACATCTCCAAAAATCTCGCGATCACTAAAGTACTAAACTAATCCTTAAGCAGGCTAAACACGCAAGAGTGTACCTGACAGGTTAGCCAGAGGTCAACTGTTCAGGTAAACCAGGGCGTGTATGTTGCAGAGCTGCGTCGGTTTTGCCTCAACTTTACCTGACAGGCGTAGCTGCACATCTGTCAGGTACCCCCTTGCGTTTGTGGCCTTTATAACGATCATCACTCACCCGAGTCCTCTGTGTCGTGGCGAGTGACGTGCGTCGCCGTGGCCGTGAGCAGCGCCAGCCACGCCAGCACGCCGAGCGCCGCCAGCCGCGCCATGTTCACTGCGCCACACCCATGTCCTTCACATCTCACCACACACCTGTAACAACATCCTTATTGTAATGTGGCGATATGGATTAACTTATTCCGGAATGGAGACCAAGGCTGGGTAAACGGGGTGGAGGTCAACCTCCAATTAGTACGACGATCTCCGTTTAGTTGTGGGTAGCAGGAGATCGGCCATCTTAGCGTTGATTGTGAGAAGCCTATGTCCAGCAGTGGATATAGGCTGATTTAATTGATATTGATGAAGACAGAAAAGGAAGATACGAGTTCCGACCGAGCGAAATAGTAACCAAACTTGAAAACATTTAAATTATTATACACTAGAACCCTTACTAATAAACGCTGTATAAGCTTTGAATAGTTATTCAGTGTTTTGTCTTCTTCAATCCAATTACAAATGTCACTTGTGTAACAGGAACAAAACACTGTATAACTATTCAAAGCTTATACAACGTTTATTAGTAAGGGGGTAGATGACGTTAATTCTGTTGTGCCAAAATTCGTTTATCCAGTGGGATATACATTTTTTGGGATAAAAAGTATCCTTAGATGTCCTTTCCTCGGACTAAAAGTAGTCTCCATACCAAACAGCAAAATCGGTTCGGCGGTTTGGGCGTGAAGAGGTAACAGACATACAGGCACACTTACGCATTTATAAATAAGAATGCATTAGAATGGATTTCTAAAACCTTTTAATTCTTTTCAGGCAGCTTTAAATCTAACATGAAATCTTGCAGCAAAAACTCAAAGATCGCGCAAAACCTAAATGCAATCAGCTCCAGTCTATAATTTCGATCCTTTAGAGTCTAGATTACTAGGTCTTTATCCTATTACCAGATTTAGTAGCAACGAGTCACTTTTGTATAATTATACGGCTTAGAGATTCTCAAAAACTGCACTAACGATTGTGAAGATTCATTTGTGTTAACTTGACTTCCTTTGCAATTTTCCAGAAGTCAATTTTCCATGAAAATTGAATTCTGATTACTCGTTTGGTTCTTCAGTTTCTTGAATATTATTTTGTATTATTCTGTTATGTTATGTAAGCGAATGCGAGAATTACGTTTACAGATGAATTCGGCACTATAAGTTTATTGGTATAGGAATTATTCTTATTCCACGTACGTCGTACACTGTACAGCCGTGCAAGGCTTTTAGCAACTTACGTGTCACTTAAAAAACTTAAGTGCACATAAAATAAAAACATTTACATCCGAGCGCAGTACCTCCTCCTTTCTTGTGAGTCGGTTAATTAACTGTCATCATGAGAAATTAATTACTTACCATCAAGCGATCTCTCTGCTCGTTTTTCATAAAAAATACACACGTATCCCGAAATCCGTATTTATGTAGTGGTAGTAATTTAAAAATTTTAAATCTGTACAAAAACCGCCCGCGATCGTAATGTATGGTAATACTGCGTATCTGCCGTCGACAGTCGGCCATTAGCATACGCGGCGCAGGTAGGGGCCAGCCTCATAGCTTAGGGGCCGTACACATGGTACAGGACTCAGGAGCCAGGCAGCAAGGCTTAGGGGCTGTACACACGACGCGAAGCAGGTAATATACACAGCTTAGGGGCTACAATAATTGTAGCCCCTAAGCTTTGTGTATGTAGCCGCTACATACACAACGCGGATACGCGGTAGAGGTAAGGGTAAAGCTAAGGGGGTGAGCACTTCTCGATCCTAATCTCTCGATCATAAGTACACAAGAGTGTACTTATTGCGCACACAATATGCGGTCACTTAAAAATACTGTTAGTTGTTACACAGTGGGACGCACGACCGACACGACTGCTCAAAGATCAGGCGCAGGACCTTTTAAAAGCCCATCCGCATGGATCAGCCTGCATTTCCAATCAGTTCCTTCCTAACCAAACTTGAAAGTAAAATGTTTCCAACGCGGGAATCGAACCCAAGTCCAAACCTAACATACATGTCTAAAGCAGAGTCAATCAAATCCAAATACAAATGTGAAACTGTGTCTGTCTATCTGTCTGTTACCTCTTCACGCCCAAACCGCTGAACCACTTTTGCTGATATTTGGTATGAAAATACTCTGGGTCCTGGGAAAGGACATAGGATATTATTTGCTTGGAACAGTGAACGGTTCCCGCGCGATAAACAAATTTTGGTCATCTAATAGGTTGATTAACGCGCCGTGTGAACGAACCCTTATATCGCGGATTCGCAGAATAAACTTTTACATCCGCCAGTGAACTGAGCACGGAAACAAAAATTAAATTTAACTTTCAATTGATATTTAAGTCTCTATCTTGGAAAATATGGTTCACTAGCTGACGCCTGCAACTCCGTTCTGCTCACTGGTCTCTTTACAAGTACGCTGGATTGCTGATAGCCTTTGAAATGACAGCTATTTTTTGTGCCTATTTAAAACGGAATCAGCGCCCCTATTATTCGGGTAGAGAACTAAATCTGACGTAAAAATGACGTTTGAAAGCCGCCATATTGGCGCTGATAGCAGTAGTGAGAGTATTTGGAACTATTACTAGTGATGACAACTGTTGTTATTGGTTGTGGTTACGTCAAATTTAGTTCTCTACCCGAATAATGGGGGCGCTGATTCCGCTTCAAATAGGCACAAAAAGCAGGTCTGTATCAGCAATCCAGCGTACTTGTTTAATAGAGATCAGTGGTTCTGCTAAAATTAGTTTTAAATAGCGCAGTAACCGTAAATATTTGCGGGATAAAAGTATCCTCCTTTCTCGAGACGAAATCGCTTCAGTGGTTTGGACGTGAAGAGGTATCAGACAGACGCGGGACAGATTTATAATATTAGTATGGATTCTCTCGAGGTGATTAAGAATTAAAATATTAGGAGAAGGGACTTTTCCCGGGACCGAAAGTTACAAATTTCAGCTAAATCGGTTCAGTGGTTTGGGCGTGACGAGGTAACAGACTGACAGATAGACAGACACACTTTCGCATTTATAAAATTAGTAGATACTAGATATGGATATGGATTTAAGGACTGGACTGGACGCTGGGCCACCGCCCAGGGCGCCAGATAAAAAGGGACGCTGAAGGGAAACTAAAGGGGCGCGCCCGCCAGTTTTTCAGCATTACCAGCACCCTGGGCGCCGAAGAAATCTCGCCCGGGGCGCTGGTAGTGCTAAAACCGGCACCGATAAGGTGAACGACATACCTTTTATCACAAAATTCCTGTGGGACGCTAAGAAACCAGTAAAAATAAAATAATAACCTGTAGATAGTTGTCTAACCCTTATAGCGCCCGCGGGGGTATTTACGACCCCAGCACCGCCGAGGGGCCGCTTGCTGTTTACAAAGTCGGCCCCAACTCCGACAGGTTGGGAATACAAGTTTAGACATTAAAATTATATAGCTAACGCTTATTATAATGGTTTTGATAGCAATCCACGAAAGGAGATTTCACAAAAGAAAGATAAAAATGTGGAAGTCATAGAAAAAGTTATAGTATATAATATTATAATCTAAAGTTATTTTTGTTACCACGGGAAAAGATAATTTATGTTCTACTAGCTGTCCCGGCAAACGTTGTTTTGCCATATAAAGTATTTCTACTTCATCAGTTGATCCAAAATCTTCCCCCCTCTTTTGTCGCCTAAGACAGGGGGGGGGGGGGTTTATACACCAAATGTTGAGTTGGAAAACACAGTAAATAATATAAAGTAAGTCCGTTAAAGAAAAAAGTTTGATACAAAATCTTACCCCCTCTTTGGTCCCCTTAGAGGGGTAGGGAGTAAAATTTTCTATACCAGATGTTGAGTTTAAAGAAGACAAATATATCTGCGAAAACCGTTTGCAAATCGGATCAATAGTTTTTGTATTAAAGAAAAAAGTTTGAAAAAATCTGACCCCCTCTTTTGTCCCCTTAGAGGGGTGGGGGGAAAAATTTTTATACCCCAGATGTTAAGTTGGAAGAAGACCAATATATCTGCGAAAACCGCATTCAAAATATCGGATCAGTAGTTTTCGTGTGATTGTGGAACAAACATACAGACAGACAGACAGACAGACAAACAGACAGACAGACAGACAGACAAACAGACAGACAGACAGACAGACAAAAAACTAACCACATTTTTGGCTTCTATAGCGATGTAGTAACAACCCCTGCTTATAATTTTTTGAATATCTTTAATGTACAGAATTTTCATTTCTACAGATTTATTATATTATGTATAGATTTTCGTGTGATTATGTTCCATCGAGTAAATTCTAGATGAGAGAGAGAGACCTACGTCATTTGGTCGAGCTATGTAAAGTCAATGTTCGTCATGATCTGTCTACTGAGTTTGACATAACGCAAGCAAATTTCTTACGTCCACCACCTGCCTATGAATCAATTATGGTAAAATTTAGATTTTCCTAGTCGTTACAGTATACTAGTCCTTATATCCGAGGCCAAGACTGCATTTTAGAGCTCTTTCTATGCTGCAAGTCCTATGTGCTTATAGTCCATGATTTAATAAAGTAAACGTTATAGCTAGGTTATAAAAGCCTGTCCTAATTTTCGAAAACTCGCTACATCAGAGATCCAATATGTTTTTTTCAATCGGATCCAGCAATACATTATTACAATTGTAATTAATACAGGGGTCCGTCCGATCCCCACGTCCGTCGCTAAATTAAAAACAATATTTATTGCGGACAATAATTCGAACGTTGTAAAATTTAACGATTTCGAAGGGTTAGATTTGCGAGTGTTTTTCACAGTTGAAACAACTCACAGCTGGTAGACATCGTGAATTAAATTTTATAATGTCTGCTGTAATTAATTATTGCAAATTATCATGATTTGGGAAGGAATATTGCTACAACACAATAAAGCTTCGGCCAAACCTACGCGTCTGCAACGCGCGACTACGGTGCGAAACCGTAGATTATTCCCGCTCTGCCACTGATAGGTATCTATTATACAAGTACGCTAGATAGCTGATTCCCTTTAAAATGACAGCTATTTCCCCCATTATTCGGGTAGAGAACTAAATCTGACGTAAAAATGACGTTTGAAAGCCGCCATATTTGCGCTGATAGCAGTTATAGTGAGAGTATTTAGAACTAATACTAGTGATGAGAACTGTTGTTATTGGTTGTGGTTACGTCAAATTTAGTTCTCTACTCGAATAATTGGGGCGCTGATTCCGCTTCAAATAGGCACAAAAAGCAGGTGTGTATCAGCTATCCAGCGTACTTGTATAATAAAGATCAGTGCGCTCTGCCGACGCGAACGTCCCGCTTTGCCGACGCTCCCGCTTCGCAGTCGCTTTAGTCGCGCAGGTTTGGCCGAATTTTTTTCGTTGTTTTCTGGTCCCTACCTTTTTTTTTTCCCGGAGGGGGAAATGCATTACGCATACCACCCAGGCGCAGGGGGCGACCCGAGCGGTGATGTGGGACTCCCGTAGCTGATGAGACCACGGTATACCCACTAAAACCCCCCCCCATCTTCCGCCACGCCGCCTTTTGACGGGGCCACGGGAACGATAGACACATCCGCGACCCCGCCAGCGGTCCGAAGACTCCACGATGGGCGCACATTTTTACACGTGCGCCCTCCTCCTCGGCCCCCACCAGGGCTGTAGCAGACGCCCCCCGAGTCTGCTACTTGGAGGCCATGTGGCAGATCAGGTCTGTGGCTCTGCCACCGACCACACCTCGGCCGCAGAGGATAGGGCAAGCGGCGCACCGCAATACCTACTTGCCTCTTCCTCTGCGGCCCCTTCTGGTCCCTACCTAGCCCAATCTGGCTTGCTGCATGGCTCAAATTTTTAGAGTTCCGTACCCAAATCGTAAAAAAGGAACCCTATTATATAACTTAGATGTCTGTCCGTCTGTATGTCTCCATATATAAGTACCTTCGATCACATATTATGTGATCGAAGGTATATGCCCTTTATAGAGGTAAGAACGACCAGCAACAATGGAGTCTCGGTCGGGGTTACTTTAGGAGTTTCAGTTCTGAAGGTCTACCTAACCTTCGATAAAGTATGAAGCTATTTTTTTAAGTATTGTCTTGTGATAGTTGTTTCCTACTGCCAGACCACCTCAAAGTCTTATCTTAGGGTTATTTTAGGGGTGTCTGGCTGCGGGGACGCAATCGCTGATACAGTTAAGGGGACAGAAAAAAAACACATTGAGAGGGGTATCGTTAAATAGGTAATCAGAAGAAAATGGCCTATGAACCTAAGAACGAATTCATAATTATGGCTTGTAATATTATAAAGCTTAAATAATAATAATTGGTTGAAATTCCTTCTCCAATCTATCTTTTAATCTTCTCGAGACAATCCATACTAATATTATAAATCTGTCATCTGTCTGATACCTCTTCAAACAACTGAACTGATCTCGTCTCGAGAAATAAGGGTACTTTTATCCCGGAAGAATGTATAGCTCGCGCGCAATGAACGAATTTTGGCGCAACGTATAATTGCGTGCGTCATCTAATTCAAAAAATTACGGATTTGTATAAAATTATGTACTGTAGATACATAATGAATAATATAACTTCGCTTTTCAGCAACAAATTGAGGGTACCCGCGCATTTTTTGCGTTGGTATTTTGATAGCGATTTCAATTTTCAACTTAGGTATTTACTTACACTTTTCAACCAAGAACGTTGGAATAATAGCACGTTCTTGTTTTCAACTATCTTCATGCTATATTATTATTACAATAATATTCAAGAAAAATATTTTTACAGCACAAAACTTTGATTGTGTACTAAATTAACTACCTACCAGAATCTGATAGCAAATTTTGACAGTGCCAGATTTTCAAAAAATATCCTTGATCATTGGATTTTATAATTATATTTGCACGTTACAAACACAGAATCAGCCGCTATAAGGGAAAACAGGATGAAAATGTTTTATTCCAATTACCCCGGTATTGCTAGAGTCAATTTACTTTCTCACTTTTTGCGCATCAGATTCTGGTAGACCTATACCTAACCGACTTACCCAGGTTTCTAGGGCATTCTCAACTACCCTTAGAAGTTAGTGAGATCGCGGCGAAATTAGGGGTTCTACGTTAATAAAGATTAAAGTCTAAAATACAAAAGCTAGGCAATTCGATCTTGTTATGTTAAGGTGACGCCATGTTAAAGTAAAAAACCGTGTTGGATGTGTTTGAGATTGCTTGTTTTCTATGCGAGGCTGGCCCGACCTCTCATAGAAAACAAGCAATGGAACAGCAAAAAATTGAAAGGGCGTAGCGACAAAATGGTTTTTGTCGCGTAATTTAAAAACCATAAATACATTTCATATAAGCTATGGACAAATTAAAGTGTATACTAGAACCAATTTATGTACAAATTTTGGAAGCTTATATCACTCTCCTCTGTTGACAAAATAGGAATCCCTTTTTTTACAGAGGTCTTTTTGATTGATTATTCTGTGTTATAAAAGTTGACCAATCGTGTTATGCTATGGGTAATTCAAAGACAAAGACATGATGAATACTGACAGTGAACTTTAATTTCTTAGCTTTAGTCATTGCTGAGAAAAATGGACATCGCTACAGCCAAATTATCAAGGCGTCACCTTAAAGTCCAGTGAGTAAAATCTTGAAATTTCGGGGTCTACTTGATGCAAGTCATAAACATTTTCTCAATAATTTACCGACGATTTGATCAATTAATAAGGGTTCTGTTGTTCTTTTAGGGCTTGGAATCCTAAAACTTGCCTTTTTTACACCATGAACACGTACCATAACAATCACAGCACAACACGTAAAAGTTTTCGGCGGGAAACACTATACGTCTGCGTTTCACAACAATCCCGGGCGTACTGAAGACTGAAGTACTAAAATTGCCGTAGTGTAAGTACGACCGGCTGAAAAAGTCCTTCAGCTATGTAACGCGGTCGGGTTATGTAATTCAGCAAAGGGGTGGGAATGTTTACTTCGAATTAACTCGACGTAGTTTATAACGAGAGCGGAGAGATTTTTAAATAACATTTTTGGAAATAAACTTATTTTACTTATTATCCTCCTCCAGTTAGTCGGCAAGTCAGTCGGCACTCACTTCAGAAACTCACTTTACTTCAGGGAAGAATCTTCCCCAAGAAGAAAAAAGCGGCCAAGTGCGAGTTGGACTCGCCCATGAAGGGTTCCGCAGCAGCAATAAGGTTTATTTTTATGAAATTAAAAGGTTTTTGATTTATTTTTATATTTCAGTCGATTTAATGAAATTTAGATTAAGGTTTACCATTTATGACGTACTTATAAAAAAACTACTGGCTAGATCTCGGTCAAACCAATTTTCGTTGGTAGTTTTTATAGTAATCTACATCATATTTATTTTTTAGAATTATCATGCCTCTACTTTAGAAATTAGAGGGGGGGACACACATTTTACGACTTTGCAAAAATCTCTCTCGCAAACTATTCAGGTTAGAAAAAAATGATATGAGAAACCTCAATATGATTTTTGGAGACTTATCCATAGATACCCCACACGCATAGGTTAGAATATGAAAAAAAATTTTATGTTTCAGTTGTACCTATGGGGACCCCTAAAATTTTTAATACTTTTCCATTTTTGCATCAAAATCTTAATGCGGTTCACAGATTACATCTACTTACAAGTTTCAATAGCATAGCTCTAATAGTTTCGGAGAAAAGTGGCTGTGACATACGGACGGACAGACAGACAGACATAATAATATGACGAAACTATTAGGGTTCCGTTTTTTGCCATTTTGGCTACGGAACCCTAAAAAGGATAGAAGACATTGAACAAGACTTGTATCGAAATTAGTTTTTTGCGCGTGAACTGTACATTTTTTCCGGAGAACCTTATTAACTAAATTTAAATCTTATGGATATAGCCTATAGGTACCTTCTATGGTGGTGGAAACGATGGAATCTGTTTTTCAGTTTAAGCGTAGCTTCAAGAGACATGTGACATAAATTTTCTTTCATTCAGGAATTTCAGTGACAACGAAAAGAGCAGACAGATTCCCTGATATGTAGCGATTTCTGCTGCTGCTCTAAAACTTCGGCGTAATACTTCATGCCTGTTTTCCGAGAGACCTTTTTACCCATCAGGCGATCCGTTTGCTCGTCGGCCCACTGGACCCGGACCGAGTTAATTGACCGTCCCAGAAGTTTCTAGAAGTTGAAGGACCGTAATGACGGCTCGTTAAACTTTTAACTTTTACTTTGAATCTTACTAGTTACTGTGTCACAGATTAGTAAATAGTTAGAAGGTAATTTAGTCACTTACTATTCGTGACTGTAGGTAAGTTTGAAGTGTGTCGTCGTTTTTTTAATAAGGCCTCCGGTTAAAAAAATACAACGGCCAGCAGACGTGAAAACGAAACAGCAAAAACTTAAAACAGGCATACATTTTCGCCGCGCTTTAAAGTGAGAGATTACTCTATCTCTTCTTTTTCTCCGTCTAATAACTTTTCGATCAGTTCACAATATAATATGACCTGATAGTTAAAAATGTCCTAAACGGAAGTTTAATGCTAACACCAAAATATATAGTAAGTATGGAAAATGCCCGCTCAAAGTGCCGGATGCTAGTTAAAACTTAAAAATGTAATTATAATCGTTATTAGACAAGGAATTCGAGTTTAATCACAATTTTATTCATTTCAGTCTAAAGGTGATTCGATATTACATTCCTCACGGGCAGGACTGCTATGCTATTCTAATATAAGGCTCGTTTATATGCGGCCGCGGCCCGAACGCGCGGTTTGGCGGCTAAAATGCGAGATCACAAAGTAAATGACAGCGCGACCGCGCCGCTATAATAATAAGGCTGGTTTTAGAGTCACGCTGACCGCACGCTGACCGTCAGCGCTGACAGTCAAAATGTATGAACTTCTAGGAAGCGTTTTAAAATAACGCGTAGCTATCAGCGCGTACGTTGATCAGCGCTGACCGTACGCGTCGTTCGTCGGCGCCGCGTAGCCGTCGGCGCTCACCGCCGCCCGCGCGCCTCTTTGTCTTCAGTGAGCGTTCTAGTGTCGAGCCGAGTGGACGCCGTCAACGTGAACAGTCATGGTGAATTATTAATGCCTTTTGCATTTTTGTGCGTCTGTACTCCAAAGCGATCAGCACGATACTGAAACGTCTCGCGCTGAATCTCAGCGCTGACAAGCTATACGCGCTGAGCTGTCAGCGCCGATGGTCAGCGTGACTCTAAAGTCTAAAACCAGCCTAAATAAATCGTTACGTCATGATATATATTTTGATTGTAATCTCATGGTGTAGTCGCCAAACCGTGCGTTCGGGCGGACGCATATGCAAAGCCATGATGCTGGGGCGCTTGCCCTGGATACAAATTACAAAAACCCATTGCTCATTCAGCACTCCTACTTTCATAGTGAACTCTATACAAGGGTCACATACACACCCTAAGGCTTAAAGTATTATTATCATTTAGTTTATTACATCATATAAATATTAGCATATTTATCTAGTGTTTTTACCAAATAAAGTTTCATTTATTTCTTTCAAGTTACAAATACGTAGCTGATAAATTTCTGCTAAGACCAATGAATGTATCTGCAGTTGTATGTGTATTGTGTAAACAAGTAACAAGTAATCGTTAACTGAGTTAACTGTTTAGTTAAACGCCACGTGTGTTACTATTTCTGTCTGTTTACTAGTTAACTTCTTTTTAACCCCCGACAAACAGAGGGGTGTTGATGTTCGGGGTATCATAGCTTCTAACGTAACAAGTTAGTGTCACTAGATGACGAGACTTTTCTATCTCCTACTCTTTTCTAATGTTAATTAGAACCAAACATTGACATAAGAAACAAACGATCCCTTATCCCGAACTATTTCTTTCCAGTAACAACATTAGAAACGGCAAAGAATGGACATACAGACAGATTTTAGTGACAAAATGACGGATTTCCTTTGTCTAACTGTCACTTTGGTAATTCTTCCGTAGAAAGAAACTGCTTCTATGGAGACTATGATAAGATTAAGAAACGGTTTCTTTCTACGGAAGTGACAGCTAGTCAATGGAAATCCGCCATTTTGCCGATAAAATCTGTCAGTATGTCGATTCTTTCCCATGTATACTGTTGTTATGCTACGCCTGCTGGTGGTTACGGTTTGCTCTCACTCCTCTACATGCCAAGTCTTAAAATGCCAAATATTTAGCTAGTTATATTTATCTAGCTAAATATTTGTCATTTTAAGCTAGAGCTATAGCTCTAAGTTAGAGCTATAGCTCTAGCTATAATCTTATTTTCCTAAATCTGGAGTTTTTGAGTCTTTACAACACCCCTACTGACAAACTATTGAAGCTCAACTGTCTATCTGTATCTGTCTCTCTATACAACTGTTGAAGGTCCACTGACCACTCTCTTTGTCTGTGTGACTGTCCAATGTGCCAGACCGAGACAAGCCGACTCTGTAAACTAATTAGCTATGTTTTATTTGAATTAGTACGGAACCATAGATATCAGAACAACAGTACGGTACTATACTATTACCTGCGGTCACGGCAGTGCTCTAGCCAAGTCTTGATCAAACGAGGCTTTCATACCTATCTCGATGTTAACGTTAGCATTAAATTGGTACAGAGCACTAGATTAGGTGGTAGCAACACACTTACAGGCCACCCGGTGCTGCACCTGAAATCACTATCACCCCCACCACCCTGGCACTGGGGGAGGGGGGAGGAATTACACGCACCACTTAGTAGCACCGCGCCGTGGTCTAGATGTAAGCGGGGAGCGGAGGTTGAGATGAGACAGCAATGTAACAGGGAAAATTGTATGTCAGCTGTCAATTACGAATTTAGAGACGTGACAGTAGATAATAGATATTATTGTACAGCACTCAGTCCAGTTAGTAGCCGCAGGCAGGAAGTCCCGCCCAGGTCGCTGGTAGTGCTGAAACCGGCACTGCACAAAAGGAAAAACCGATTTTGATGGCTATATATATAGATATATCGCACAACCTGAGCACTTTTTGTGGTACCTACGCTTTACGCAATATTATCTATCTCGCCTATTGATTTATGCTTTAACATAGTAATTTTTATCATCGGTCTGTCATGGTTCGGTTACTATTAAAATATAAAAATATAATATATTACTTAAAGATTATTACCACGCAGAAAATAGTTATGAGTGTAATGTTATAGTGCCCAAGTGTGTGCGCAGTACACAAGAGCACTCTCTGATCCTTTTACTCTCATAGCCCAGTGGGACGGAAGACCGACACGACTGGCGAGAGTTCAGGCGAGGGACCGACTTTTTACATGCCCATCCGACGCATGGATCATCTTACTTGTCAGACAGCCTGCATTGTCCTAACCAAACTTGGAAATAACATGTTTCCATCGCGGGAATCGAACCCACGACCTCCGAGTCAAAAGCCACGCTCTGAACCACTGGACCACGGAGGGGTTAATATTATAATGGACAATAAACGTACAAGTTACTAACATGGCTTATCTTGTTTTGGTTTACTCCTCTTACTGGCAACTCGCTGGCGCCTGTAACTTGGCACCACTACCACGAAATACAATACAACACATCCCTCAATATGAAATACATTCAATTATATTGCGATATTTAATACGAGCCAAAGTGGCCACAAACACGGAAATATAACTGACACAACTGATAATATAATATTATATTTGGAAATTTAATGACAGGTTATAATACAATTTACAATTGACATTATATTATTAGTGCCTGTTTCACCACTTTCTGATAATTAGTGTCGAATAGGCAGTCCACCATAAGGCATAAATATTATAATATTATATATAAGATTATTCCGACAAATAGGAGGAAAACATAAACAATTTTGTTTCTCTGTAAATATAAAGATTTAATACATATGTAAACAGTAAAACATTGAAAACTATATGTACAAGAACTAAATAAAGTGATAATAGAATAACATAAGTACCTGTAAATATAAAGAAACGACAAGTACGTTTATTGTAAATCCTCCAAACTTTCACAAATCTTTTCTTTAACACTTTTCCAGTTCTTATAAACTTGACATTGTCGTCCTTCAAAATTCAAATAAGTACTTTACATTTCTGTTGCAAGCATACCAGCCTACAATACTCTAAACTAAATAAGAAGTTTTAAACTTACATTTAAACCAACAAAGATAACGCGCATATAGATTTTCATGCAACGAATTTTCACCAAACCAAGGCTTCTTCTTCACTTAACCCAATAAGAGCGAAGCCACTATTGTATATTTACTAATATATTATGTATCTCACGTCCAGATATATAAATAATGCGTAAAAGCCGTTTATTTGTAAAGGCCGACCGCCGTACATCAGTAATGTGAAGCCGAAATCCCATTATGGGATAGCTATAAATTTTTCTATTGGGATAAAATATATTAAATCATGATAATTTGATATGACTTCGCTTACACTGGTTTGACGGTGGCCGGTTTTGTTGAAACTAGGCTAAGAGAGCACGCGGTGCCACAACACTCGTAATCCAGTGCGACGGAAGACATATACGATTGGCAGGAGATCAGGCGTAGAACTGAGTTTTGGCATATCCATTCAACGCATAGATCATTTTACTTGTCAGACAATCAGGTGATCAGCCTGCGTTGTCCTAGCTTTATAATTCAAATTCACTATGATAGGAAAAGATCCAATGCAGGAATTAAACCTCCGACCGAGAAACCCAGCCTCTAAGCCACTGGACCACGGAGTTACAAATGAGTTACTGTCACAAAACTGGCTAGGAGGAAACTTACAACAGAAGAATGTCACCCAGGTGACAGTGTGACCTGTCGTGACAGCTAATAGCGCGCCGCGTGTGACGGACAGACGGATAAACGCCGGGCAATAGAGACGCGTTCACAGGGAAAAACTCCGTACTGTATATACAGTGTGTAACAAAAATAAGTAATAATACTTTAGGGTATGTACGTGTTACTTGTAGAGAGTTCGCTGTGAAAGTAGCAGCGCTGAAAGACCAAATTATTTTTTCACTTTTGTATGGGGAAACTCGTGAGTCGTGACGCTCGGGCCTTTAGTCTTCGCCCATACAAAAGTGAAAAACTTTTTTCGTCTTTCAGCGCTGCTACTTTCACAGTGAACTCTCTATGTTCTACAAGGAACACGTACACATCCTGAAGTATTATCACTTATTTTTGTTACACACCGCATAACACGTCAATATAGACAGTTTGATATTTAGTTTCTTTACAGCGTAATAAATTAGGAATGCATTCGGTTACTTATAGAGGTGCAATAGTAGATGATGGTCGCATCTGTGTTACGCTAAAATTCTAGTATCGCCCGGGAATCGTACATTTTTCAGGATAAAAAAGTATCCAGGTAAGTCCTTTCCCGGGACTCCAAGTATCTCCATACCAAATATGATCAAAATGACAGACAGACATACTTTCGTATTTATTTAATAATAATATAGATATATCGTGGCCTATGAAAGCAAATAATAAATACTATAGAAGAGAAACTGAGTAAAAAATGGTTTGCACTGAAAAGAATTCTCTCTCAGTGTGCGCGAAGGTTTAGTCTCATTTTTCCGGTGACAGACAGACGGAAGACAGGACTGTTATTACGTGTGTCATATTATTGCGCTCCTTCTGCGTCCGCCGCCGCTATATCACATACTATTTAATATATCTATAGTATTTAACTGTAGGTGTATTTACAATGTATAGCAAAAATACAGATCCAGGTCTATGTGTCTAAACACATTAGGCCGTAGTACTTAACGCCGGCGTAAATTCTGCAATGTATTTTAAATTGCCGACGACACAAAATTCCGTCCGTATTTTGTATGCGTTTGACATTGCGGACGTAATTTACGCCGAGTAACTTCAGCCTAGTGTGTTTAGACACAAAGGGTGAAGCCAAACGAGCGTAATTTGTGAGTTGTGAGTCGCAGAATTTCTGCCGCGTAAATATCTTTTCATAGAAATCATGACTCACAAAATTACGCTCGTGTGAATCAAACAGGACTTTTGTATGAAACCGAATGCAGCAGAATTCTGCCGAACCGAAATTCTGCGACTCACAACTCACAAATTACGCTCGTTTGGGTTCGCCCTAAGAGTTATGACCGAAAACAGGCGTTTCCCCATAATAGATGAATGAGGGTTTTTGATATTCCATTTGCCACCAGGTGCCGCTATGTAGCCGGGTCTATCGTTCAAACTGCTGTCATATGTCACGATATAATAATAATTATTATTAAATGTCTCTGAAAGCCTGGAGCGTACAAATCATTTCTCGTTTCTTACCATTGTTTTGTAGTAACATTTCTCAAGCATTTGCTCGGGTATGTAAAATAATCGATAGGAATTCCAACCAATTTCCCTTTCGGCTGGAGATTTAATAAAAAAGAGTAAAGCCAATAAGACGCGGAATTTACCCGCACGGATCCGCGGCATGGATATATGTGCGGAGATCCGCTCGGACCGTTGTGGCGCGACGCGAGTGGCGGCGGGGAGCGGAGCGAGCGCGATTAGCGGGGTGTGTGGCCGCGGGAGAGGAGCGGGAGCGATTAGCAGCTGGAATTGCAGCGATTAGTAGAGCGGAGGTGACTAGCGGGTTGGTGGAGTGGGATTAGCGGTGAGAGTGGTAGCAGAGAGCTGAACTGTTAAGTGTTAAGTATGAAGAAAGAATTCGAAGCAAAAAGCATAAAATATGGGCAAAAGATGCAACAACATAAATTATACTATTAATACAATTAAACACACCGCAGTGGCGCCGCACCGCAGTGTATTCTTCCGCGAGTGTTATGAGATGGTGAGGTGCTACATTTTGAGTGGCGAAATGTTTACGCGCAGCTTATAAAGTACTGTTAAAAGTAAGTAATAAGTGTAAATAAGATAAATTATGTATATAACACTTAGAGATGAGTGGTTTTGATTTTAATACGTTGTCCGTAAGTTGATTAAATTTTTTAAATACATCTAAATGCAAAGGAGGCTGTTTAGATAAAGTAATGATCGTTGAAAATACAAAAACAAATCCTATCCAATATAATCTTTTTTTAAGTCAATAAAATAAATAGAAAAGAAGTAAGCCAATATAACCTGCTTGCTTCTTTCTAAAGTCGGTTAATTGCAATATTCCCCGCTACTCGCTAGCAGTGAGACCGCACGGCCTTCAGACCTTCAATTTCCTTCGCGGCATAATATCGGATCGCCTTCGCAGAACATAATACAACACTTACCAGTGTCGGCCACTAGGATCGTATTGTATAATTATATTTCAAATATTCTACACTAACGCCTCCGTGATTCAATAGAGCGTGGCTCTTGACTCGGAGGTCGTGAGTTCGATTGTTGTGTACAGTTATATTTCGTTATTGTAAACACCTTCGTGATGACAGCAAGAAGGTGTTTCAGGGTTTGGCTGTTTACTTTGGAGGTCGTGATCTCAAACCCGAACTATGTTTTATCCAAGTGCGTCCGGGGTTCAGTGGCTTAGAGCGTTAGGTCTATACTTGTAGGCCGGAGTTCGATATCCGTGTTGGAAACATGTTTTTTTCCAAGTTTAGTTTTTTTCAAAGTTTATGCAGGCTAATTACCTGAACGTTTCACAAAGAAGATGATCCATGCATTGGCATGTATAAAGTCGGTCTTGCGCCTGATTTCTCACCACTCGTGTCGGTCGTCCCACTGAGTTATGACTTATGAGAGTAAAGGGATAGAGACTCTCTATTAGAGAGTGCTCTTGTGTACTGCACACTTCTGTTGGTACTAGACTAGGGTTCTATATTAATGACTCTTGCTGGCCTGGTTTCAATGAAACCGGCTACCATCACCGAAACCGGTGTGGGAGCTATTTAAAGCTTTTATCAACGGCAAGTATTTGTATATCAAGCCTCAAAATTTGTCTAGCCTCGTGTTTCAACTGTAAATATGATTTGGTGTTGAAAAAGTTGGTCGTTCGTTAATGTCGGCGGGGCACGCTATATGGGAACTGAATCACTTACGAGGAAACCTCCGCTAATGTTGTACTGCTAAAACTTTTTGTTGGTACACCCCTGTATACACAGTAAATACTCTCAATTCTGTGTAAAAATCATTTTGAACTAAATTTTGAACGTACATTTTGATTGCAATTTCGCTCGCACAATAGTCATAATATGTATATCAAATAATAAGTAGTATACTGATTGTTATTATTACTTATTAGGAAGTATCAACAATTAGGTGTCTACGAAGTGGCTACGGGGAGTCTACGAAGTGTCAACGGGGAGTCTACGAAGTGTCTACGGGGAGTCTACGAAGTGTCTACGGGGAGTCTACGAAGTGGCTACGGGGAGTCTACGAAGTGTCTACGGGGAGTCTACGAAGTGGCTACGGGGAGTCTACGAAGTGGCTACGGGGAGTCTACGAAGTGGCTACGGGGAGTCTAAGCTTATTACGAAAGGTCTAAAATGTATAAACGAAGTGCCTACGACGAGTCTACTTGAAACAGTCTACGAAGGGTCAAGAGTATACGAAGCAACAGCTATGATATAATGAAGGAATTTACGTCGAGTGACTACAATGTGCCTACGAATAGTCTACGAAAACTTTACAAATTGACAATGAGATGTCTACGAAGAGTCTACGAAGTGACCGATGTCTAGGAAAACATGTAGCTGTCGACAAAATAGGCCAGCCCTTAGGGCTAGCATAACAACAGTAGACATGGGAAAGAATCGACATACTGACATATTTAATCGACAAAATGGCGGATTTCTATTGTCTAACAGTCACTTTGTCTATTCTTCCGTAGAAAAAAACCGTTTCTATGGTGACCATGCTACGCCTGAAGTATAGCTTGAAAGACGGTGCCGTAAAACTCTTAATATTTTGTTATTGACATGTGAAAATTAATTCTAATTTGTAGAAACGAAATCTGCTTTCGGCTACGCAACAAACAATGCTATGTAGAATAGCATTGAGTTAGTGAGTTACTACGTAGTACTACTCTTATCTAGTACTATATAATATCTCAATGGCTTTGTCCACATTGTGCCTTTTTCTGTTCGTCAAGGGCATACGTTATAGCGCAGTCAACAGCGAACGTGAGGCATGCCCGTGACGCGCGTTGAAATAGTAGCGCTCGTTATGACACTTTTCTTTCAACGCGGGTGGATTTTGACGCATTCAATTATTGAATATGCCAAACGATAGTTGAATAAAAAGAAGATGACGAAAATTGAAGATGAAATTGCATAATGTGGACATAGCTAATGGCTTGTAGCCATATGCTTGTAGCGCTGTTTTTAGGGAAAAGGTGACATCATTATAACGTATTTGACGTTAAAACTTCCAAACAATGAACACGTTATTAACCTATTTCGCGTTCGTGTGGAACCGAATTAACTATCTAATTAGTTAAATCTAACATGTTATGATGAGGATAACTTTATTCTGTTGTTTCACCGGTACATTATAAGCTAAGAGCCAGCGACAGCAGCTCGACTTTCGTCATTTTAAAAAAGATGAAAGAGCTCCTGTATATTGAGGTAATAATAATAGCTCCCACACCGGTTTCGGTGACGGTGGCTGGTTTCATTGAAACCAGGCCAGCTACGCAGGAGTAATTTTATAGTGCCCAAGTGTGTGCGCAGTACACAAGAGCACTCTCTATTCCTTTACTCTCATAACCCAGTGGGACGGCAGACCGACACGACCGGCGAGAGATCAGGCGCAGGACCGACTTTTTACATGCCCATCCGACGCATGGATCATCTTACTTGTCAGACAATCAGGTGATCAGCCTGCATTGTCCTAACCAAACTTGGAAATAACATGTTTCCAACGCGGGAATCGAACCCACGACCTCCGAGTCAAGAGCCGCGCTCTGTACCACTAGACCACGGAGGCGTTAAATATTGAGGTAAGAACGACCAGCAACTATGGAGTTCCGGTCGCGGTTACTTTAGGAGTTCCAGTTCTGAAGGTCTACGTTACCACCGATAAAGTATAAAGCTCAATGTTTTGGCTTATTAGCTATTTTTAACCGACTTCAAAAAAGGAGGTTATCAATTCGACGCGTATGTTTGGATTTCCAGAACTGCCCAGTTTTTGTATATGTTAATTTATATCAGCGTCTGAACAAATGTGCCAAATTTCAAAAGTGTACCTATGTATGTATGTTTTTATGTTTGTGTTCGCATATCTCCGGAACTACAAGTCCGATTTCAATAATTTCAGATTTTTTGTGGTACTAGGTATTGTTCAACTTAGGGAACGGTGCAAGTCTTATCAAAATCGGTTCAGTAGTTTTGGAGATAGGGAGTTTTTATTCTCAATTACGTACAAACTTGAGGTCGGTTTTATCTTTTTAAAACACGGAATAACTGTAGGAATCTTATCTCATACTTTCTTTTACGTTTGCTTATCATTTTTGACAGTTGCTTTTTCGCCAGACTATAGGTGGTTTCCACTGCTGGACTACCGGACTAAAGTAGGCTTTGAGGTGGTCTGGCAGTGGGCAGCAACACTGTCATAAGTGTCTGAAAGTAGAACGCGAGATACTTACAAAACCGGGCTTTATACTTAATCGAAGGTTAGGTAGACCTTCAGAAGCTCCTAAAGTAAGGCGCGCGACCGGGACACAACAGTTGCTGGTCGTTTATACCTCTGTAGGGGATGGTAGGTGTAATATCTATGGGTAGTATAACCCGGAAAACTTTTAGCTTTTATACTAAATCTTGGCTGCTGCTGGCTCTTGCGTTATAATGTTTGCGAATTAATTAATGTTCCATGCGAGTAATTTATAAAGTTTTAATTATGAAAGCGCTGGATATAATAGATAAACATTTGGATACGCCTATTTTAGATGTAGGTGATTTTTTAGGGCGGGTAGGTCCGATTCTAACAAACAACATTTAAAAAATCGCCCAAGTGCGAACTGGACTCGCGCACGAAGGGTCCCGTACCAATGTACAACATGACTGGTGAGACAATACCGATATTTATGGAGAGTACCCTGTACTCGATTCCCATTATAATCTATACATATAATAAAATCTTAGGAAAGTCAATTCTGTACATTGAATGTTTTAAAAAAATAATACTTGGGACGTGATCTACAATCGATATGGAAGCCAAAAATATAGTTTTTAGAATTTTTGTCTGTTTGTCTGTTTGTCTGTTTGTCTGTATGTATGTCCGGGATAAACTCAGAAAGTACTGAATGGATTTACTTCAAATTTTATAGAGGTCGGGTCAACATACAGCATGACTGGTGAGTCAATACCGATATTTAAGGAGAGTATTCAGTACTCGATTCTCATTATAAATATGTAATAAAATTAGGTTCTTAATTTTTTTTGAATTTTCCAAAAATTAGTGATTCATGGATACTAAGTAAATTACGCGGCTAGGCAAGTAGGCATACTATGCGGCCGGTGCAGAGGTGTGCGCTACCAAAGAAACACCACACAACTACCCCTCCCGCTCGCGGTGTCCATGCGTTGGGTAAATAATTATTTAACTTTAAGCTACATTTACTCAGTGATCAATTGATATTATTTTTTTATATTATTTTTTTCCAACTAATATAATAGCCAAATATCACGTCCTCAAGTATTGAACATGTCTCACCAGTCACGCAGTATAGGCTATACATTATGATGATATCGCCTAGGGCGGGGGGAGGGGCTCAAGTTTCAATATTTTTAGTTTTTTGCTCATATCGCTAAAACGGTGCATTGTAGAGAAAAAATGTCCGGTACGTAATGAAAGCCCATGAAATTTCCTACAAATTTGTCCTTCACACTTTGTATCTATCTTCACTCCTTGCCATGCTATGAGCTTTTGTCTATCTTTTCTATACAAATTTCGAGTGTCGTTTGATTAACATGCTGGGAGCTTTGGCATCGGTCTTTTCTTGGGGGGGGGGCTTCCCCCCCCCCCCAAACGCCCCCTCCTCAAATTTTGCTTCAAACAAAGCGGTGTTGCGGCGTTATACATCTTTTTTAAGAACAAAGTTAAAAACTAAACTACACATACGGTTTTTCAGTGTCGTTTGTTTTGGGGGGCGCAGCCCCCCCAACCCCCCCCCCCCCCCTTATTCCTCATGACACTTTTGTTCATAATTAAAAGGTATCGTGGAGTTTGTATTGCGTCTTAATTATCCATTTTAGGAACAAATCTATACATATAATAAAATCGTAGGAAAGTCAATTCTGTACATTGAATATTTTTGAAAAATAATACTTGGGACGTGATCTACTATACTAACGCGGACGAAGTCGCGGGCAACAGCTAGTTATGTAATAAAATTAGGTTCTTAATTTTTTTCCGAATTTCCCAAAAATAAATGAATCATGGATACTAAGTAAATTACGCGACTAGGCAAGTAGGCATACTATGCGGCCGGTGCAGAGGCGTGCGCTACCAAAGAAACACCACACAACTACCCCTCCCGCTCGCGGTGTCCATGCATTGGCTAAATAATTATTTAACTTTAAGCTACATTTACTCAGTGATCAATTATTGATATTATTTATTTTATACTATTTTTTTCCAACTAATATAATAGCCAAATATCACGGCCTCGAGTATTGAACATGTCTCACCAGTTACGCAGTAGAGCAAAAACAGGAAAAACATATGTTTTATGTATGGGAGCCCCCTTAATTTTATTTAAATATTATTAATATTTAAAGTATAATAAAACTGAGTATTTACTATTTTGTGAACATTTCAGTTAGCTACCTGTTGTCATCATTGATACCGAACAAAAAATGTTTAATAAATCACATTTGTTGTATGGGCCCCCCCCTTAAATATTAAATTTATTTTGTTTTTAGTATTTGTTGTTATAGCGGCAACAGAAATACATAATCTGTGAAAATTTCAACTCTCTAGCTATTACCGTTCTTGAGTTACAGCCTGGAGACAGACAGACGGACGGACAGACGGACAGACAACGAAGTCTTAGTAATAGGGTCCCGTTTTTACCCTTTGGGTACGGAACCCTAAAAACGTAAACATTATATCTAATTTTACAGCTATTGCGCCTAAATTCCTCTGACTTGAGGAAGTGACTTGAGTGTTTCTGTCTGTTACCTCTTCACGCCCAAACCGCTGATCTGATTTTGCTAAAATTTGATAAAGAGATACTTTGGGTCCCGGGAAATGACACACACACTAACTAAACTAATCTAAAGTTGACAGGGAAGGACAGTAGTTACTTTTCACCATAGGAAAATGTACGGTTATTATTAGTATTCGTGAGTCCACGAATACAGCAAATACAATACCAATTTGAAGTAGTAGTTCATGAAACTTTTTCATTTCGTGTAAACCCCCTTCATATTACGACTCGGTACCGACTACTGACTACAAGGTGAGAGGGGGTAGAGGGGTATAGAGGGGTGAGGAGAGGTAGAGGGGGCTGCATCGTCCGTCACGCCACCAGTTCCGCGAAATACTATCGGGTGCGGCCATGAAATAGGCGAGAAGAGCTAATGGTGGTCACTTGTCGTCCATCGCCAAATATAGGGCGTCAAAAGTACATTATTTTTAAATCGCAATTTTTTAAAGTATATTCTTTCAGTTCAGTCTTTTATGTACTTATTTAAAATTTTGGGTTCTTTTAATAATAATAAGGTAGTTATCACAATATTTAATTTGATTAATTTGAATGCTAAGAGGCAAAAATACGTCAAATTGAAATAATTTTTTTATTTAAATTAATCACACAAAATTCATTTTTTTAATTATTTAAAATTGCTGCAGCATTTATGAGGACTCATGACAATATCTCGTCTCATTTTTTTAATGAAATAAAAAAAACAAAACTTCCTCTGTCACTACTCGCTGGATTAATGGCCCCACGTGAGAAATTAAAACAACATTTGTATTCAAGGGCGGGCGGCGACTTTACAGTTTACAGCCGCAAGTCGCTAGTCGCGCTCATTTCAATCAATTCCTCCCGCAACTGTCGATGGTACCATGGAAAACAAGTAGGTACTAGGAGACCCGGTTACTTATTAGTTATTAGTAATATTACTTATAAAATATGCGAAAGTGTGTCTGTCTGTCTGTTACCTCTTCACACCCAAACCGCTGAGTCGATTTTGTTGTTTATTATGGGGATACTTTGAGTCCCGGGAAAGGACCGACGGACAGACAGACAGACACGCTTTCGCATTTATAATATTAGTATGGATGTAATATATGTATGACGTATTACATAATATACTGCTTATTAAATAACTCTATCTTAAAAAAAGAACGCACTACAATCTGTTGAGTACCTAATACCTATCTAATTGTAACAACAAAGCTATCATTTACTTTAGAGTGAGTATAATGTAAGGGTGTATTTCCTTTAGAGTTTAGACCACTCTCTATGCGCTGCTTTGACAGTGCACTCTTTTTAAAAAAGCTAGAAAAAAACCTATAAAAAAGTTACATTTGAAACTGCTGCATTTAACTAATCTTTTTCTAAATTAAGCCTATTTTAATTACATTTAGGTTTTTAGCTAATCTAATGTATCTGTCGGTTGGTATTTCCGTGGGGTCTAATTTTATCTTCAATGAGTCCTGTTAAATTTAGCTATTTTAATAATACACTAATGGAAACCGACTGGATCGAACATGGAACGAAGCTTAGCTGCACATTGTTTTATGTTTTTGGAATACATATTCAAATAGTTAAGTTCGTTTATCGCGTAGGATTTAGGAATCGTACATTTATCCGAAATAAAATGGATCCTATGATCTTTCCCGGGGACTCAAAAATCTAAATATACCAAATTTCAGCAAAATCGATTCAGCAGTTCGATATTGGGAAAACTTCAAAAGGCAAATAAATGGTCTAACTGCCACGTGTCCTGTGGCAGGACTATAATATTATCTATTTTACTTCCCTTTACCTAATGATTCCCCGTGAAGGGCACTTTTATCGGACATCGCAGGCGTCCCTAAACAAATATCACGAAAGAGCACTTTCCAATAGGTGTCGGCGCCGCCTATTACACTAAACTGTTTGCCTGTCACGGGGGTGAGCAACCGTGGGGTGCATTGTTAAGGTTCATCTACAGGCAGGCCGATCAATCGAGCGGATCAGACCGGATGTGCATACACGTGCACAAAAAGTGTCTTGTGTACAGTATAGTCCGCCTGCGATCAGTCGAACCGAATCAATCATCCCCATATTATAATATGGGGATTGGGGACTATATAAATTATAATTTATAACCCGTAGAAACATACCTAATAGGCGCGTTAGCATGAGTTTCTTAAGTAGTATAATATCTCAACAGCATTTATATTATATAATACAAGACAACAAAAACGTTGTACCTATCTTCCTTTAAATTATAAAAATTAAAAATCAAACATTTTCGTTTAAATTTTTTTCACTTTACATTTACAACAATAATACAACAATATTTGATTTAATAAATAGAATGAGGTGGCAAAATATTCTTTATTAGCGTAGTAGTTGGGTGTTTCACTCTTAATAATAATAAAAAAATAACGTCACGGAAAAAAATCCGGATCGCAATAAATTGTTAAATCACAAAAGGTTGGTGGGCTCTGCCCGCTGTACGGCGAGGTGCATAAATATTGTTTACAGTTTATTGTACACTGTGAAACAATTTGCGCCGTGTAATGTACACTAATATCAATGTGAAAGATTCATGGGAAGTCGTCTAATGTTAGAATAGTTTAAGTATAATTTATAGTAACATTAACTAACGAGTAGATAAATAAATAAATAACGTGTGGCACTCAGACACTGCCGCGATAAAGCTATTGCATAGCATTTTTTATCAACTTATGCAATTATAATTCGCATACGTCCAGTCGCACTCACACAAACACCATGTCGAAGTCGGCCGAACTGAAACGACGCTAGATGAGGCACGGCTTTCAACGCCGTAACGCCCACCGGAGTGAGGGGTGTTAAGTTTATTTTCTTGATTCGGTCGCCGCGCTCAAAGCCCGCGTTAAAAGTTATCCAATAGCTTAAAAACTTACTAAGAAGTAAAAGAGACTTAGATATTCAAAGTACTCGTCAAGACCAATCAAACGAGCCCCAACTTGATGCGGTTATCTGGTTTTACCATGGAGTTCCCATGGTAACCTTTCAGCTCCATGATCAGATTAGCTCAATGTCATCATAATACTCGATTATCACACGATTTGCAAAATCGTGCTTTGGGTCTCAATTGAAACCGGAACGCAAATCAAAAACTTGCAAGAAGTACCGCGTACAGTTCCCATGTAAAAAGTAGATTCAACGTAAACAAAATTACAAAAACAAAAGGCACTCGCTAAACCCGGGCGCCATTTTAACGAAGTGACGTATTTAATTTGAGTACGTCTTAATTATATTTAATTAAGTTGTAAATAAGATTAAAGTGTTTTATCCGCTTCTTTAACTGACTTGTAATAAGGAGGAGGTTATAGTATATTATGTAGTTTGCCCTAGCTAGCCTAGTAAATAATATTATACATTAAGTATGTATACTATTCCACGGGAAAACTGTATTTTTCAGGACAAAAAATATCGTGTGTACGGTGTATTAATCACAAGTCTTTAAGTATAACCAAACACTGTAACTACAGCTAGGATACCAAGTCGTTTAATGGTTTTTGCATAAACAAGTTACAACATACACACGTTACACGTACCCTCGAAGAAAAAAGGGTTTTGTCTCTTTTTTTTATCAGATATGGTCGAGGTGGATTTACATATCAGTTACTTACTTTTTAGTTTATCATCAGTTTGCCTAAAAATTTTGGGGCTTTTAAAAAATCCTATTTTTTTATTTCCTAATTTATCTTCATGAGTCATATGAGTCAAGACATTGGCTGGCTGATATCTGGCTATTGAATTCCGACAAAATGTACGGTGCTCAGAAGCCAAGCAAGATGTGATCAAATGAAATATTGGCTGGGGTACTTTTCGCCGGAAAGTAGTGAGCAGCTCAGACCAAATAAAAACTCAAGACAGAGCGTTGCGAACAACAAAGTGAAGCAGGTTTTATAAGCATGTGTGCGCGCCGCGCACTGTATGGGCTAGTGTCGCAATGTTATTCAAATTACCCTAAAATCGATGAAATAAATATAATATAATATTTATACCCTTTCATAACGCAGCTCGGCATTTTGAAGTGTTTACAAATTATTTTCTAAACGCGTGCTGCTGTCACGAGTCGCGATATATACGACTAAAACTGGCGTACTTTCGTTTTGCGTATGTGGGCGTAAGCGTGTACATACACAGCTGGCGTACCTTCGATCGGCTTCACTTTGTTGTTCGCAGCCCTCTGTCTTGAGTTTTTACTTGGTCTGAGGTGAGCAGTAAAATGGGAAAATGCGTCGTTTCTCATACGACGAATAGTTTCGCCCAAATTGATGAAACTTATAATATAGGGCAGGTGGAAATAAATAATATATTGGGGAAAAACTCACGCTTTTCACGTATTGACAGGAAAACAGTTTTTGCTTGACTGCGGTAAAGTTTTTTTTTCTGCAAAAAGTCCGTGACATACTTTTGAATCAGAAGTTTGATTAGAAGTTTTGATCCCTAATTATATATTGCGACAGCTACACAACAGGATTTTAATAGCAGATATTATGCTATTTCTATTATTATAATATATTGTATTTAAGCTATTATAAAATAATAAATGCGTATAATAGGTTCGTCAGCTTAGTTTTGGGGCAAAATCGAGCAAAAATTATTTTAAACGTCTTTTACTTCACGCTAGGTCGATTTTGATGAAAATCTTTTATATAAGTATACACACCGGCAAAATTAGCGGAACATAACAAAATATTCAGTTTTTTTGTAAATTATTCGCTTATTTTTATATATTTCTTTATTAATTTAATAATTGATGATTAAAAAATAAAATCTATATAAATTTAGGGCATGAAATCGTGTAAAAAGAAAAAAAATCAGCAAAAATCAAAAATTAAGAAAATCTTTGAAATTTCAGTAGTAATTTTTTAAGTTAAATTCTCCATTTTTACTTAAGAAATGCCATGTTAAAAACGTTTAATGCCTTCTATGGATCTCAAGAGGGCCTGGATACGCCATTCCATGCTTGCATTTTGATTGTCAATCATTTCCTGTGGGATATTCTCCTACTCCTCCAGTAGCGCCAACTCGAGCTCCTGAACAGATTTTGTAGCTGGAGGTTTAACTCGTACCGTTCACCCATTGATGTGCCATACGTCCTCAATCGGATCCATATCCGTAGACCGTGCTGGCCTCTCCACCTAGGCTACGCCAGCATAATTTAGGTAATAATGCCCGATTTTTTTACTCTATGGACGCGCATAAAATTGAAGCTACTGCCTAAAATTGTGTAAAAGGCACAACATGCAGTTCTAGGACATCTGTGCTTTAGCCGTGTACTGTCAAAGTACCATCATTAACAATCATCAGCTCCGTGCGGGCTCCAAGTCATATGCCACCCCAAACCATTTCGAAGCCTGCATGATAGGCCACTGTTTCCGTTAAGTTTGATGGTCTATAGCGTTCCTTACGATTTATCCACATTCTTTATCGCCTGTCAACAAAATTTACACAGAATTTGCTCCCACACTGTACAGCATACGATTTCATACACTTGTCAAATTTTCATGTTCACGCGCATATCTTAGCCTGGCTCTTTGGTGTCCTGTCTCAAGTTCTGGTGCCCTTGCTGGCACTTTTGAGTTTAATTTAACTTCTTTGAGTCTTCTTCTTACTGTACAATCGCTCACACGTACATCTCGGATCTGTTCCGACAGGTTTCGTGTATGCAATGCAGTTTGAGGTCGATTTCTTAAGGCTTGTACCCTAATAAAACGGTCATCCTGAACCAATGTCACCCGATATCTGCCTTGTTCTCGTCTCCAGACGTAAGATCCAGTCTCTCTGTAGCGTTGAAAGTTACGATGGACCACGGAAGCTGACCCACCTAAGGCCTGACTGACCGAACGGTAGGTGTGACCTTTCTCTATCGTGGTTACAGCTCTAGCTGTCGTAGATGCTGGGAAATCACTAATTTTATATCTAAGCAATGTGTTCTTCCAAAAACCAAACAATCAAATGAGCTGGCATACCTTGAACCCCGCTAAAAACGCCATTCTTATCAGAAACACTTACAAAGTCAATCATCGAAAAACATTTATTATGGCATAATTGCAATAAAAATCTCTCAAATTGCCAGTTTTGTTCAATATTTTATTTCTTAAATGAGCTTAGAAACTATTTATAAGGATTTCAGACAGCCCGACCCACTTGAGTTCAAGTTGTGCCCCTTTTTAACTATGTTCCGCTAATTTTGCCAGTGTGTGTACTTACATAAAATATTACCAGATACTTGAATTCCCTCGAAAAACAAAGTTTTATTCCAAAAAAATGTACGGTTACCGATAAATTATGAGCAACTAGCACTAACGTTGATCAGCAAAGAGCAGAGCTAAGAGGATTATCGCGTAATTAGCGCTCGCACCTGCGAGCCGCGGGGTAGTGCGGATTGCCGCGTGTGAATAAACATGAGCCGCACGTCTGCCAGGGTGATTAATATTTAGTGTGCTGTCAGATATTATATTGATTCAGCAGATTGCGGGCCTTCGTAATTTGGTCGGGCTATGTCATAAAGTCCAGCGGACGTATATTACAATGATTTGACCACAGATTTGACACGATCCACCAAAACACGCCCCCAAACGGCTACAGTTCTGAATCGCGCTATCGTAGTTTTTCCACGATATGTGTGACTTAAGAGGATACACCAAGGACTAGAGAAATTAAAAACAAGTCTTTATAAAATCTATTGCTGTCTCCCTAACCTCAAGCCTTCCCCCGCAGAGCGCGATAGAGACAACTACAGCTTGACGCAACGCTTGACGTGAAAATCTGAACATTACTGTTCAGATTTTCACTTCAAGCTGATCAACGATTCGTTGTCCCCTGATTTCTTCTCCAAAACTTAACCAATTTAAGTACTTTTTTCATTAAAGATTAAAGAAAGGCTTGAGCTGTGTTCCTAATGTTTTTTTTTTTGTATAATCTAGCCAAATTTGTTTTCTGGATTTTTGGACACAGCGAAAAATCTGGCCATTTTTTCGGTTCTTCAACGTGCATATTTTTTTTAATAATTAAATTATGAAAAGGAAGAAAACATATGGATATGCTAATAGTGGCCATAGACATTCAGGAAAAAATTATAACTCTACCGGCATTATCCAGGGAGGAAACGGGACAACGTTTGTATGGAAAAACGGCTCTAGTGAACGCTCTTGCCGGATCAACTAGAACGCGAAACTGTCTCTATCAGCTTTACCTCTTCACGGCCCAACCCTTAAACTGATTTGCTGAAAAGTATGCAGATTGGATACACATTGAGTCCTGAAGGACACAGGATATTTTTTATCCCGGAAAAATGTATGGGTTATAAATTAATAATAATACATTAATAATAATATTTAGTTTTCTCTCCACAATAATCATTACAATAAATTATTATATCATTTACAGTACAGTGCACACTGCACAAATTATAAATTAAAGCTACTTACCGCAAAAAAATACCCTTCTGTCTGCCTGACCAGATAGCAGATAGTAATTAGCTGTAATATTTAAGCTGTCAGTAATTGTTCTAATTAGGAACACACAGTCTGAATGCTGAGCTGCTCCAAGCTATTGAATTATCAAATCCCTTGTCCCCATTAGCTATTGGCTAAACCTACTGATTGGATATTAGTTATGCCACAGGTTATTAGTGGAAGATATGCATCGGGACCTTTAGTCAATTTGCATTCGATTGCCACAGTTAAGCCGCCAACCCACCGCGGCGCACGGAGAGACTACGCACGTGCGTCAAGCTTCGCTTTGTAAGAAAATATAAGTGACTGTGTCCACTGGAACCCACGGACACGCTACGCACGAATTGTGTCAAGTCAAAGAAATAAATCGTGCACGTCCGCGTGCGCGTGGCCATGCACAGCGTGCGCCGCTGTGGGTTGGCGGCTTAAAGAAAATAGAACCCTAAAAATGTATGGGACTTGATATTATGACGCTTTCTGGATATACATTAAATAAAGTACATACAATATACTATTGCGATTGCCTAGGACGATTATTAAATGTTTCTCCTTTTTTACTACCTAACCCAGGGAATCGCACAATTTTACTTCCTTATTTCTTGTCTTTGAACTCTCAAGGTTCGGTTTGCGAGATACAAATATTTTAAACAAACTGAAACCATATCCACTGGCTGGGCATTTTCAAATAACTTTTAAGACAGAGTATTCCCAGAGGCTTGAAATCTGATACAACCTCTGTCAGTTGCCTTTCTATATAACGCGGAACGCCGCAGTGGTTGAGTGGCTCTTAACCGGTCGTGGGTTCGAATTTCGATTTCCGCGTTCGAAAAGTGTTTGGTCAGAACAATGAAGGCTGATCGCCTAAGAAATGTCTTACAAGATAATCAATGCGGATGGGCATATAAAAAGTCGGTCCTGCGCCTGTCGGACCAGTCGTGTCGGTCATCCGTCCCACTGGGTTATGACTTAGGAGATTAAAAAGAAGATTGGGTACTTTTGTGAATTGCGCACACACTTGGGCACTTTTAGTGCCTCCCTTTCTTTATCATTGATTGTCACACAGCTGTTTTCAATGAAGCCGGCCTCGGTCTCTACTTACTGAAATCGGTGTGACCGGCAGTATTTTATCAGGTGCCTCGCTGTAACGGCTAGATTCTACCTTAATTCGCCTAGTCTACGGTCTAGGCTAGGCTAGCTCGCAGTAATATGAAACTGGGAATGGAAATACATTATTCGGTGATTCGTATCGAGTATCGACTTTACAAATTACATGAGGTATGGCTCAAATCTGTTACCGGGCCAGAAATAATCGAATAAATCGAAGACACAATACAGTGTATCAGAACGATTATTTTATGGTTTAGGGACACACCCGGGCGGAAAAGGTCTCGGCATCTCACAATATCTCCATGCCAAATTTCATCTAAATCTCTTCAGGTATTTAAGTGAAGGCAAAGATTCAAAGATTTTATTTGCAAACTAAGTAAAACATTATAAGTAAAGACTTAGTACCTTGTGCAACAGACAGACAGGCGTATTTGTAAGGACAAGGTTACATTGATATAGTCCGGTTCCTATCAAACTAAAATATAATATTATTATTAGGAAGTTCATTAATGTTTTATTAAATTGTGGAAAGCTTAGCTCACTTCGACAATGAAATCGTAAGCATCTTGGCTAAGGGCCCTGATATTATCAAGTATTTAGTAATGTTAGCAGGCCCTGCCGACAGCTCTACAGGGAACACTCGACAGCAATGTCGTCAAGTTTTATACAAAGGACAAGACAATAACAGTTTCGTTAAGAAAATATTTGTGAGTACTGGGAGTACTGGGAGTACTGGGAGGAAGTTCAAAACTCAGGCTATATGACGCCCCCAACTCCGTTGCGCAAATTCGGTTATCGCATAGGAACCGTACATTTTTCCAATGTCCTTTCTCGGGACTCAGAGTATCACCATACCCAGCAAAATTGGTTAAGCGGTTTAAGCGTGAAGAGGTAACAGACAGACACACTTTCGCATTTATATAAAATAAAATAAATAAAATAAAATAAATAAATAAAATAATATCGGTAGGGATTAGGACATTATCGGCTTTGGCCTCTACTCAAGAAGCCGAATGTCTGACCGAAGGCCGAAGCCGTGAATTAGTATGCAAAGCTGCGGAACCCTTCCCTGGCGTATTCGGTATTACTGTATAGTATCGATTCTGCGAGGGCGCTCGCTCGAATTACCGACCATCGCAAATACTACTTTTTATTGCGCCGCGGTGTTGCCAGGCAAGGAAATTTGTAGAGAATGTTGGAGAATTATTGTTATTTGGCAGAATAGGACATTACGCTTCACTATAAAATATATTGATAGAGCATAGAATAATATTGGTAGATAGACCCACAGACACAGAATTTGTAAATAAAACCATTGTTTTTTTATTATAAAAAAGTACTTACAAATAACGTGCAACTTTCTGTGACACGATAAACTTGATAGTTTAAATATCCACATTGAGGCGTTGTAAGTTGTTACTTAAAACATCTTGAATCTAGATAAGATTACAATAAAGATGTGAACTGTAATAATATTATAATTACTTACAAATAAATTTTGTGAACTTACCAGTAGGTACATATTATTATATTGTGACGTTGTAACTTGGACCTCTAAGTTCTAACAGCTCTGGCCTCTGGACCAACCGAACCTTAAAATTTAAGAAACGTATATTTTTATAATCTTTTAGAAAGCCACGTTATCTGCGAGAATCGCAATTGATAACTCATAGCTGGCATGAGCTCTAAAAATTCAAGTAAAAAAAGTTTTATTTTTAATTATTCCACCGAGGAGTTCACTTATAAGTTCAATTAAAGCAGTTCCATTATGAATTATTATTGATTTGAGTAATTACAAAGCGGGGAAAACACTACTACCCTGGCAACACTCCGCCGCAGTTACTTATGGAATTTACTCACGAAATTCAAAACGACGTAATAAGTAAAATTAAAATAAACGCAGCCAACAGCTTGCCAATTGAGAGAGAATTTTATTGCGAACTGGCGGAGGGAAGGGGGAAATAGAGATGAAATATACACGAGTGGCTCAGTGGTTATAAGTGAGCTCCACTACAGATTCAATCCAAAGATAATTATTATGAAGATTAAAGATGGCGGAGAGAAGTGAGGTAAACGAAGGATTGCTGTAGCCACGCCGGTTACCTCAACATTGACCGAGGTTGACATTCAAGCCAGAGGCCCCGGGTTCGAATCCCGCTGATGGGACAGAAAGTTTTCAATGTTCCTTTCTATGTTAAAGCACACATCAATAGGCGTGATAGTTTTTCCGTACCTAAAGTGTACCCAGTACCACAAAAGTGCTCATGGGTTGTGGCCTGTGGGATATAAGTAGTAGGGATCGCTTCGCTCGCCTTGATTATTTTTTCCGTTGTCTGGTACCTGTAACAATTAGGAGTACTGCAAATCGGTTCAGATCTAAGGAGCCGTCCGCGTCAGGGTGATAATTTTGCGACAGCTTAAGCAACAGGCATGATTGACAGACAGCGGATTGCACCGCTTGTTAGTTGATTCCACTCGTAATCGCCATGCCGGCCTTTCGGGCGTGGGTTTGGACTCGGATCGAACGTAGTGTCGCTATGTAAATTAAAATACTAAAGGGCAATCTAAAGGGGTTGATAAAAATCCAGTTCCGATTAGTCTCTGTCACGCAAATCAAAACGCGAAATCCGCTTGCAATATTGTATAACAAAATCAATTTGGGCCCCGAATAAAATGAACGTCGTAAACAAGTCGACATGTTTTCTATTTACCTGAGGCATTAGACGGCGGCCACACCTGCGCACAATGCCCGTCACATGCAGTAATAGTTTACTGTGTACCGCGCCACAAAACGCGCCGTTTTCTATGGAACGCTTTTGAATTTTGACGCCATTTTTCCTTCTTCATTTTTTTTATTGTTTTTTTTTTGTTGCCAAAGGGTTAAAGAGGAAAGCTTTAAGATTACTATAATATTATGTTTGCGTGTCTGCCTGTCATCGCGCACCAGGCAGAATCGTAAACCGTGGTAGCTGGAAAGTTAAAGTACATTTTCAGACATTAATTAATTATATTCTCTAGCTACTATAAACTAATTAAACTACTTGAAAAAACAAACTATGTCTTTTAAAGTTGGTTTAAAAACATGAAATATTAATCGCATATTTTTTTATTGTGCTTAAGGTGATATCAGACGGTTCACTCGGATGATTGTTCACTCGAGTGAATGCTTCATTTTCCTTTCATTCTATGTTCACACGGCTTATAGGGAATGATATAGAAAAGAACATTCACTTTTCTTTTCTTTTAATATTTCCTCGAATGATGTCGTGCGTCTTGGAACTCTTTACTTTAATTTGTGATCATTTAACACAGAGTTGACAAAAAGGAAGCAAAGAAAACGTCAACGATGGTGGATCCAACCGTCCAACCATGAATTAAAAGAAGAAATTCATAAGAAGCTTCAATTAAAAAATAATACATTATTGAGAGAACTAGCCGTTGAAGATCCTGATTCATATTTATTAACGAAATAAAATATGTACTTCAATGAGAGACAGCATACCTAACCGAATAAAACTTCAAATTGTACTGAGATACCTACTACAGCCTACAGGTGATAGTTTTGGAAGTTTAGGGGCCTGTTTCACCACTTTCTGATAAGCGCCGAATAGGCTAACCACCAATTAACTTGACAGATCAAGTATGGAGAATCTGTCAAAAAAGTTGTGAATAGCCTATTCGGCACTTTATTAGGAAGTGGTGAAACAGGCCCTAGATGTGTTTAGATGTGTCAAGTAGGTAAGTTTAGATGTGTCACTCGGAGTGAAAGATGCAAAATGAAAGACGAAATTGAACAAAAAATGACCCGTCTGATATCACCTTTACCTAAATTGATCTTTTAAAGCTGAAAATGTAACAAAGTATTCGTAACAACTAGCTCAATCTTAGCGTCAAAAAACGTGAAAAAACGCTCCAAATATATACGGAAAAGACTTATCTAAGAAAGTTTGCCGCAGAATTCTATTTCCTTTAGTGCCTTAAGTGTTAATATTCTTTGGATCTAGAGAATAAAAGTAATAAGTTTTCGACGCTGGGGTAAGATAAAAACAAGATGTAAGGGCTCTACCTTTCTCCCTGTAATTAACATGTACTCGGGATAATTGTGTTTACTTAAACAAACAAACATGTTAACAATTAATAGTACTTAGATGTTATTTTGATTGTGTCTAGAAAAATACATAAAAGCAATCACCTGTAAGGTGAGCTAAACAAGAAGCGGTCATTTGATAAACTGAAAAAGTTTTTGTGTAATTCTAGGTAAAACATCCGATTTTTAGGGTTCCGTATTAAAAATAATGTCACTTTCATAGTAAAAACTATCTGACCCGGCAAATGTTGTTTTGCCATATAAATTACCTATTTGTAGTATCAATATAAATAAAAGCGGCCAAGTGCGAGTTGGACTCGCCCATGGAGGGTTCCGTAGCAGCAATAAGGTTAATTTTTATGAAATTATATTATTTTTGATTTATTTTTATATTTCAGTCGATTTAATGAAATTTAGATTAAGGTTTACTATTTATGACGTATAAAAAAAACTACTGGCTAGATCTCGTTCAAACCAATTTTCGTTGGTAGTTTTTATAGTAATATACATCATATATTTTTTTTAGAATTATCATGCCTCTACTTTAGAAATTAGAGGGGGGGGACACACATTTTTCCACTTTGGAAGAGTCTCTCTCGCAAACTATTCAGGTTAGAAAAAAATGATACAAGAAACCTTAATATGATTTTTAAAGACCTATCCATAGATACCACACACGCATAGGTTAGATGAAAAAAAAATTTTTTTTGTTTCATTAAGGTTTACTATTTATGACGTATAAAAAAAACTACTGGCTAGATCTCGTTCAAACCAATTTTCGTTGGTAGTTTTTATAGTAATATACATCATATATTTTTTTTTGAATTATCATGCCTCTACTTTAGAAATTAGAGGGGGGGGGGACACACATTTTTCCACTTTGGAAGAGTCTCTCTCGCAAACTATTCAGGTTAGAAAAAAATGATATGAGAAACCTCAATATGATTTTTGGAGACCTATCCATAGATACCACACACGCATAGGTTAGATGAAAAAAAATTTTTTTTGTTTCAGTTGTACCTATGGGGACCCCTAAAATTTTTAATATTTTTTCCATTTTTGCTTTAAAATCTTAATGCGGTTCACAGACTACATCTACTTACCAAGTTTCAATAGTATAGCTCTAATAGTTTCGGAGAAAAGTGGCTGTGACATACGGACGGACGGACAGACAGACAGACAGACAGACATGACGAATCTATAAGGGTTCCTTTTTTGCCATTTTGGCTACGGAACCCTAAAAAGCGGCCAAGTGCGAGTTGGACTCGCCCATGGAGGGTTCCGCAGCAGCAATAAGGTTTATTTTTATGAAATTAAAATATTTTTGATTTATTTTTATATTTCAGTCGATTTAATGAAATTTAGATTAAGGTTTACTATTTATGACGTATAAAAAAAACTACTGGCTAGATCTCGTTCAAACCAATTTTCGTTGGTAGTTTTTATAGTAATCTACATCATATATTTTTTTTTAGAATTATCATGCCTCTACTTTAGAAATTAGAGGGGGGGGGACACACATTTTTCCACTTTGGAAGAGTCTCTCTCGCAAACTATTCAGATTAGAAAAAAATTATATGAGAAACCTCAATATGATTTTTGGAGACCTATCCATAGATACCCCACACGCATAGGTTAGATGAAAAAAAAAATTTTGTTTCAGTTGTACTTTACTATTTATGACGTACAAAAAAAACTACTGGCTAGATCTCGTTCAAACCAATTTTCGTTGGTAGTTTTTATAGTAATCTACATCATATATTTATTTTTAGAATTATCATGCCTCTACTTTAGAAATTAGAGGGGGGGGGACACACATTTTTCCACTTTGGAAGAGTCTCTCTCGCAAACTATTCAGGTTAGAAAAAAATGATATGAGAAACCTCAATATTATTTTTGGAGACCTATCCATAAATACCCCACACGCATAGGTTAGATGAAAAAAAAATTTTTTGTTTCAGTTGTACCTATGGGGACCCCTAAAATTTTTAATATTTTTTCCATTTTTGCATCAAAATCTTAATGCGGTTTACAGACTACATCTGCTTACCAAGTTTCAATAGTATAGCTCTAATAGTTTCGGAGAAAAGTGGCTGTGACATACGGACGGACGGACAGACAGACAGACAGACAGACAGACATGACGAATCTATAAGGGTTCCTTTTTTGCCATTTTGGCTACGGAACCCTAAAAAGTAGATAAAAACCTATTCTCCGGCTCAACGAATGTATAACTATCAGGCATATGGGGGACCTACGCAGTTTGTAGACACCTTAAGCCTTAAGGGGTTTCGAGACGAACACGCAGCTTAGCGGCAGGCACTTAGACTTCAAGCAAAAGCAAAAAATATATCCTATCAAGCGCGGAGCAAGAACACTAATGCTTGACTCAATGATCAAGTAAACATTGTAAATGGTCAATGTGCTTGAAGCAAACAAAAATCTAAATCTAAATCTTGACGAAGTTGCTTGATCGTCTCAGAACCCCTTTACAAGCTTTAAGCTTGGATCAAGCCGTTCATGCTAAAGCGCATCGGCAAAGAATTAAACAAACACAAATATATTCAAAATCTTAATATTTTTCATTCCAAGTTAAATGAGAAAAATCGTGTACAAAATCTAGTGTTGCCACAACAAAAGGATTTCCATGAAAAGTACCCAAAAAATAAATATCGTCTAATTTAAAGTCAATTCCGGCCCACACTCGCTCGTATTACATTTTATTGGCTAATATCTTCGCCCCGAAATGTGGAAATGTCCTTTTGTTTGTTGTTTTTGTGGCAAACGAGCGAATACATCACCTAATGATAAGGTACATAAAAAGTATAAAAATCAGTGTTTTTTAAATTGTTTTAAGTAATTTTTATATAGTATAATATTAATTTATTAAAATCAACAAAGCATAATATTAAAGTTATTACAAATAGAATATAATTACAGCTAATTAGTTAAACAAAGAGGAAAATAATAATAATAATAAAGAAACACTAAATATAAAAAACTAAATCTAAATCGGAGGCTGAGTTTTTACTTCAAAAATACCTTTACTTTTAGGTTCTTACTAAAAATATAGTAAATTCGATAATATTTCAATATATTAACTTCATCACCATACACAATACACAATCTATCTATTATACTGCTCGACTAATATTATAAAGCAGAAGAGTTTGTTCGTTTCATCTCAGGAACTCGTGATTCGAATTGAAAAGTTCTTTTTGTATCGGATACTTCTTTTATCAAGGAAGGTTAATTTAACCTGTATAACATCACGCTGCGACTAATAAGAGCGAGAAAAGGGAGAAAATCTGGAACAAAACATTGCTCATATTAAAGCGGACGAAGTCGCGGGCACCAGCTAATTTCCTTATAAAAGTTCACAAGCAGTTAACTAGCCCATAAGGATGCGTTGGTGGTTTAGAGCCCTTAATACAGGGTATTTAAGCCCTTAAGATGTTTCAGCGCCCTTAAGGTTATAAGGGCGGACTATTATAAGGGCGGAGGTAACTGCTATGTGTTAATTAGCAGGAAGCACAATACTTAAGTCTTAAGTACTCGTGAAAGATTCGGTAGAATTTTTACTGTTATCCTCCCTTACTAATGAAATAGGTACTGGATCACTTAAATATACCTCTTGGAATAGCGTTAGGAACAAGTGAACAATCGTGCTTTTAAGAGTTTTTGTTAAACAATTTAATTCACAAAATTGCAATAGACATGGCGTTAGACTAGTAAGAATCAAAAATTAATATGGGTAATTAGTATAGCAATTTGAAAAGTAACTTAATTTAAATATTGTAAAATTGGACTCCAGGTTAATATATCCAAGGACACAACATACAACAGCATTTCAGCGCTCATTTTATGCTGTCCCTACTTCTGTGTTACAGGTAAAATATTTTGAAAAGCACGTTTATAAGTTCACAATAATATTATTCTCTTGCATGTTGACTATGGTACGTAAAGTCGGCGGAATAATGAGCGGGACTGGGACTAATGAGTAATGATGACAAATATTTGAGTACATTTGTTTTAGCTCTTTAACTGACCAGTCACCAGTCTTCCGGACCCCCCAGGGGTCACAGCTCATGACCTTTAGGTTGAAAAACACTGGCTTAGTATGATCAAGCTGCATCCGTGCAAAGCTTAAGGGTCGCTAATACTCCATACTCCGTTATGTATTCCACGCTTAATCTCACCAAGATTCTTAAACAAGATCAACATTTAATGAACACACTATGAAAAATACTTTTAAGATCCCCGCCAAGATATATCATATCTGGCAAATGCCATTACTCGGGGAGGGGGAGGTAAGCTGGCAACACCGCCGCCATTACAGGGTAATCCCCCGTTTGTCTCCGTTAGCCTGGCACGTGATTAAAAATACTATATCTGCCTTATCGCGATAGAACGTAAAGAATACTACTGCTGTTACTTATAAGAAATACTAGATGACTCCCGCAACTCTGTTCTAATAATTCTTGTATCGCGTAGGAACCGTACATTTTTCCAGATGAAAAGTATCCTATGTATAGGACCCGGGACTCAAAGTATCTTCATACCAAATATTATCAAAATCGGTTCTGTGGTTTAGGCGTGAAGAGGTAACGACAGACAAACACACTTCGCACGTAACTTTCGCATTTACAACATTAGTATGGATACCAGCATTTTTAGAAGTTTGTCCAGTGTAAAACTATGAAAGTGGAATAAAATTAGGGGTAAAATTGAAAAAATCAGTTTATAAGGTAAGAACGACCAGCAACTGTGGAATTTCGTTCGCGGTTACTTTATGAATTATGAGGAATCAAGTAATTAGTAAATATCTATGTAACCTTTGTTTAAAGTCCAAAGCTCAATTTTTTTTCTTTTTTCCTGGAGAAAACTGTAGCCCTTCCGCTACACAAACAAAATATTATGTTCCATTACATTTATACCACAATATTATGAATAACTTTCATATTATTACTTCCATGTTTTATCCTCGGGATAAGTGTAACACTTGCAATACGTCGTGGATGTTATGGACATCCTGAGCGGGAACGATTGTGGGTCCAATTTATGTTCCCGGCTGCCCCTGGCCGTGTTTATGGGGCACCCCTGGGGCTAGGGATCTTTTATAGTTTTATGTGTGTAGCTAAACCGAATTTGACCAATCGTAGTTTACCTTTCTTGGGTAAACTAGATTAAGATGCAGTTGTGAGTTAAAAATCTTATGTTATATATTTATACAAGGGGGTAAGAAAACCATAAAGTAGCAGCGCTGAGGAAGCAAATTTTTTTGTGAATTGTATGGGCAAGCGCCCGCGCCCCCGCATCATTAATTTTTCCATGTAAAGGTGAAAAAAGTTACTCTTTAAGTGCTGCTACTTTCACAGCAAAGTCTATATTGGGGACCCATGTCCCGTACACACCCTAAAGTATATACTGTATATCGCACTACAAGAGCAGCCGCAAGTGCGTTTAAAGACCTTTAACCAGGCTGGACAGGGCTAACATTTTACATTTCTAATTTCCGCCGCTCGCCAATAATGAACCAGATGTTCCGCTTTTTGTGCCTTTTATTAAAAAAGAACTTTCACCAATCACCACGCCCAACTTCCAGGAGAATTTAGGGTAGCACAGTATATCTTGCTTTACCGGACAAATTTTCTCGTTAGGCATGATATTCAAAAATCCGGATAATCGAATGTGCGAAGAAAAGTAGGATCGGTGCATAAGTAACCAAAGCGGAAGGAAGGAGTAATTTTAATGCGAAAGTCTGTCTGTCTATTACCTATTCACGCTTAAACGGCTGAACCGATTTAGATAAAACTAGATATGGAGATTGGAGATACTTAGACGGATAGTTATGTTACGGACAAATGTACTGCACCCGCGTATGAAGCTACGGTGTTATTTAGTGTCCGTGAGCGCTTATCACTTACCATCAGATGATTCGACTGCCCTTTTCCTTCAGTTCATAGAAAAACTTTGTTACAAAAGCCGAGAAATTTGCACACACTTTCACTAGTTTCTAGGAATTTTAGTATCCCTAGTTTTTAGGAAGTTCCTATAGTTTCTAGGACAAGTATTTCAAGCTAGGAATAGACAAAATAGTCTTGTTTCCAATTTTATGCAAATGGTACAGAGATATCGGGTTGTCAGAGTATTGAAAATCAATGCCTCTTTGTCCGAGAAACTTTATACCTTAGGACTAAGGCATATTCCTAAGTCTATTATCTAGATTCGACTAGATTTTGAGACCTATTACTTTTCCTTTTGTAACACAAAAATCATTTCCACCTTATTAAACTTCAAAGTGAAACCTATTCCCGAGGTGAGGTTTAACTGTTTCTCTCCGTCTGCCTGTCTGCTACTTCTTCACGCTCAAACTGGTGAACAGATTTAGATGTTATAAGAATATAATTAAAAATTTATATTTGTAGATATTGTAAGTCACGAAAAAATTAAATTCACAATTTGGATTACGGAAAATTTTAAGATTCTCGCACAATAGGTGAATTACAGCCATTTATAACGTAATGTATGAATAATATGAAATATTATGTAAGTTTTTGTTTGTGTTCGCAATAATCGCATAGTATCTCCGGAACTACAAGTCCTTTTTTACCTAATACTTTTTTTATTGTACTAAGTATTGTTCAACTTAGGGAATACGGTAAGTTACATCAAAATCTGTTCAGTAGTTATTGAGATACGGAATTTTGAAGTATATTTTATTTATTTGAGAACTATAGGCTCTCTTTGGAAGTTTTAGTCTATAGTAAAAGAATTATTCCATGTCTACCCAATCCATAAGTCTCTCTGAAGGGTTAAGTTTGAACTGTGAAGTTAATGTGGCCATTCCCCGCATCTGCAGGGCTCGTCTTAATTAAAGGCCACCAGCCCTTACCCCTTACGTCACCCTGCGACATGAAGACAAGGTACCAGTAAATAACAAGAATTTGAAAGGAAGTCTGTATTAATTTTTTAGTTATTGCATAGCTTTCATCGCGGACTTTGAGCGCGGCGACCAAATCAAGAAATTCCGTAACGAAAATAAACCTAACACATTGTCTAGCGTCGTTTCAGTTCGGCAGATTTCGGCATATGTTTGTGTGGGTTCTAATCGTATGCGTGTAGACAAGATATTAGTTAAATTACTATGCAATAGATTATGGATTTACCACGGCGGTCCCGTGTCCCACGCGTATTTTTTTAAACTGTAAAGTGTAAATTTTTCCGCCACAGATAGGGCCAACTTTCGAATCGTTTTTCACGGAATATACCATGGACTCAAACTGTAATAGAATATGTCCAATCGAGTTAAACAATAAGACAAGATGCTTATGAAGTGGCGGGTTTTTAGTGGATGGATGGTGGGTGGAGGCTGGTGAATGGATGGAGGGGAACTTCGATAGACATTGACGAGACATAATTACATTACTCAAATATTGTTATGCCTCTGATCCACTTACGGTGTTGAGGAAGTCGTTTTTGCTGTGAGTTTTTGAAGCAAATGTGTTCTTATTGGTACGAACTACTACTCTACTAATATTATGAAGTAGACTTGTCCTGCAACTTTGTTGAAATTCATTATTCGCGCGGAAAACAAACATTTTTAGTGATAAAAATGATCGTACGAGAATGTCCTCTCCCAGGAATCATAGTACCTATCTTGATAGGATATCTAGGAAACGTTATCGAAATTGGTTCAGCGTAAGCGTAAAAAGGTAACAGATAGACTGAAGACTGGTAGACATTGAAGAAAAACAAATAGGCAGCCCGATAACTGGTCATAATATACCTACATAATATAGACATACATTTTCGCATACACTAGATGACGCGTGCGGCGTGACGCCCGCAGCCCCGTTTATCGCGCGGAATCCGTACATTTTTCCGCACCACACTCTCCTGAGTCCTGACTAACCCTACATCACGCCTATTGAAATTTGTACTTTCACATAGTAATTTTATCTACACTACTATTATAAAGAGGAAAGTGTGGCGTGACATAATCCGCCACGCTTAAGAAATCGCTCCGCTTATGCAGCTTGTACCGCGCCTCGGAACAAGTCGGCGTGCGTGACGTAGGCGCTGCCGCGCCGTCGCCTGCGCGCCCCACTACACACACTCCGCATCTAGCCCTCGCTTTGATCGCGCGTACAATCTCACTATTATTATATAGCTTCACGTTCATTCGCTCATATCATTCACTGTAATTGTAATATTTTCATTAAACATCATTTCCATCAATAGTGCATTTCTTTCATCTCATTAATAATAGTTCAATCGCCTTCAGCGAAAATAGTTAGTGCATTTCATGTGTGTAGCTGTGTTCATTGGAGTCCAGGGAGATAACCGGCTACCACATACTGGTGACCCCGACGAAGCCTAGAAGACGAGAGGTATCCGCCATTCACCGGCAAATAACACGTGGCACTTACTACGATCATAAAATATCGAGGCGTTATCTAAGGCGGTGGTCCAAGTGAAACGCGGTGAGCGATTTTTATTTTATTCCATAATGTCTGTCGAAAATGCACAAGAGGAGGACACTTTTAACGACGCTCATGGTCCCGATGTTGGTGGCGAAGTTTTAAGAGTTGGTATAAGGGTACCCCCATTCTGGCCCGAGGAGCCAGCACTTTGGTTCGCTCAAGTGGAAAGCCAATTTGTTTTATCTAGAATCACGAGCGATGAGACAAAATTTTATTACCTAATATCGCAACTGGACCACCAATATGCCACAGAAGTAAAGGATATAATTACGAATCCACCTGCAACTGACAAATATTCCAAACTTAAAACAGAACTCATCAAGCGATTATCAGCTTCGGCGGAAAAGCGCATCAAGCAGTTTGTCATGCACGAAGAAATGGGCGACAGGAAGCCATCACAGTTTCTCCGATATTTAGAAGGACTAGCAGGCCCATCTGTGACGAAGGAATTTCTAGCAAACGTTTGGTCACAGAGGCTACCCCAATCAATCCAAACTGTAATTGCTTCTCAGGTAAAACTGCCTTTGGACCAGCTTGCGGAGTTGGCTGACAAAATTTATGATATTGCCCCGCCTGTGCCACAGGTGGCCAGTACTTCTACGGCAGCACCAGCGCCATCTTACGAGAGCTTGGCGAAGCAGGTATGTGAACTCACCCAGCAGGTAGCAAAGCTCACTGCGCGCCTGGATAACGGTAATAATAATCGTTCACGTTTGCGCTCTCGCAGGTTTAGTAGGTCGCGCAGCCGATCCAGACCAAGGCAGCCGCCTCCTAACCACCCGCACTGTTTTTACCATTTCACTTATGGCGTTAAAGCAAAGAAGTGCAAGCAGCCGTGCAGTTTTTCTTCGGAAAACTACCAGGGCAGTCGCAAGTAGCGGCCTATGACTGCCCCTCACCATCATCTTCAGGCCGTCTTTTCATTACTGACCGTTTCACTAAAATGCAGTTTCTGGTAGACACTGGTTCGGACCTGTGTGTTTTTCCACGGTCAGCATTAAAGACGTCGCGCAAGAAATCTTCATTCGAACTTGTAGCTGCAAATAATTCTATCATAAGTACGTATGGTCCAATTAAGTTGCACCTAAATTTTGGGCTTAGAAGAGATTTAGTATGGAACTTTACCGTGGCAGATGTTCACCGACCAATAATCGGAGTTGACTTTCTCAAGCATTATAACTTGCTCGTTGATTGTAAAAATCAGCGCCTGGTCGATGGCCTCACTTCCCTCTCTGTTAATGCTGTCCGATCGGGGCTATCTGACATCGCTTCGATTAAAGCTGTCTCAGGACAAACTGATTATCATGAGATCCTACGTAAATTTCCAGAAATTACGAGACCTGCAGGGATGCGTTCTCCAGTCCAACATGCGACCCTGCACTATATTAGAACCACGCCCGGACCTCCAGTTTCTTGCAAGCCAAGACGTCTCGATCCTGTCCGTACGCAAGCAGCCAAGAAGGAGTTCGACGAGATGTTGGAAAGTGGTACTGCTCGTCGATCTGAAAGTCCCTGGTCGTCAGCTCTTCACCTCGTCAAGAAAAGGGATGACGGATGGAGACCTTGTGGCGATTACAGAGCCCTAAATGCGAGGACTATACCTGACAGGTACCCCATCCGCCATATTCATGACTTTTCCTATCAGCTTTCGGGATGCTCAATTTTCTCCACAATTGACCTCGTGAAAGCGTACAATCAGATCGCTGTAAATCCACAGGATATACCGAAGACTGCCATAACGACCCCCTTTGGATTGTTTGAGTTCCCTTACATGACCTTCGGCCTAAGGAATGCTGCTCAAACCTTCCAAAGGTTCATCGACGAAGTCTTGTCTGGACTAAACTTTTGCTACGGATATATCGATGATATACTCGTATTTTCCGCTAATAAAGAAGAGCACAAAAGACACTTGCATCAGCTGTTTGAACGTTTGCAACATTATGGCATTCTTATCAATACTTCAAAATGCTCGTTTGGTAAGGAAACAGTCAACTTTCTTGGATATGAAGTATCTGCTGCTGGATCTAAGCCTCTTGGTGCGAAGATCCAAGCTATCAAAGAGTATCCTGTACCTAAGACTGTTAAGGAACTTCGGCGTTTCTTAGGAATGCTCAATTTTTACCGCAGGTTTATTCCTGATGCTGCGAAAATCCAAGCGCCGTTAAATTCTTTGCTGCAAGGACCAAAAATCAGAGGTTCTCACCCGGTACAGATGACAGAAGAGCTCCTGAAAACCTTCGAAGATTGCAAAACGTCACTCTCCCGTGCTACACTTCTTGCTCATCCTGATTATTCGGCGAAACTTGCAATTGTCACAGATGCTTCGGATTCGGCAATTGGAGCTGTACTTCAGCAACGCAAGGATGACGTTTGGCAGCCTCTGGCATTTTATTCTCGCAAACTTTCAGCTGCACAAAAGAAATATAGTCCCTATGATCGTGAACTCTTAGCAGTATATGAAGCCATTAAATACTTCCGGCACATGGTGGAAACGACTACGTTCACTATTTTTACAGACCACAAGCCTTTGACTTTTGCTTTTGCGACAAGTAAGCAAGACTGCTCTCCAAGGCAATTTCGGTACCTTGACTTCATTTCCCAATTTAGTACAGACATAAGATACATACCTGGTAAAGAGAATGTAGTTGCTGACGCCCTTTCCCGCGTTGAAGAAATCACCACAATCGATTATAAGGCCCTTGCAGAAGCTCAAGATAAAGATCCTGAACTGCAAGACCTTCTCCGACATGGTTCTTCTCTGAAACTAGAAAAGATGCTGACTGAAGGTTGCAACTTACCTTTATATTGTGATGTCTCGCAGCAATCACCTCGACCTTATGTAACTGAAGAGTTCCGGAAGAAAGTCTTCGACATGATCCACAACTTACATCATCCAGGAGGTACAGCTACAATGCGACTGGTGACACAGAGATTTGTTTGGCCAGGGATTCGCAAGAATTGTAGAGAGTGGGTAAAGCAATGCGTAAATTGCCAAAAATGCAAAATTTCCCGTCACACCGTTACCCCCCTCTCCTCTTTCCTTACCCCTTCCTCGAGGTTCTCCCATATACACCTCGACATCGTAGGACCTTTACCTATTTCTTCTGATTTCAGATATTGCCTCACCGTCATCGATAGATACACGCGATGGCCTGAAGCATATCCTATCAAGGAGATTACAGCCGAGTCGTGCGCTTCAGCCCTCGTGTCTGGCTGGATAGCGCGATTTGGTTGCCCAGCCCGGGTGACCACAGATCGCGGTCGGCAGTTCGAGAGCCATCTTTTCAAGACCCTGACTTCTTTAATTGGCGCTCGTCACATTCGCACTACGTCTTACCATCCAGCTGCTAACGGCCTTGTCGAGCGGATGCATCGGCAGCTGAAAGCAGCAATCATGTGCAATTCCTCTTCTCAGTGGACCGAAGCTCTTCCATTGGTTCTTCTCGGCATGCGCAGCTCCTGGAAGGACGATCTACAAGCATCACCTGCCGAATTAGTCTACGGTGAGCCTCTCAAGCTACCTGGACAGTTCCTGTCTTCGATGGAGGACTTCAGCACAGCGGATGTCAGCCAATACGCTACACGTCTCCGTTCTCACATGGCCAAGCTTACGCCAAAACCTACTTCTTGGCATATTTCGAACTCGTCGCCTTTTTATATCCCACGTGACTTACCTTCTTCTACTCATGTCTTTTTGCGACTTGATCGAGTTCGTGGTGCCTTAGAACCTCCCTATGTTGGCCCTTACAAGGTCATAGAAAGAAAGCCCAAGTTCTTCACCATAGACGTCCAGAACAAAAGAATAAACGTCTCTGTTGACAGGCTCAAACCAGCGTACATGGCTAGAGAAGCAGATGGGAAGCCAGTTCCACCTCACACTTCGCACGCCTTACCAACTCCAGCTACCTTGACTACATTACCAGCGGAGAAGAAGAAGACACGAAGCGGACGCACTGTCAAATTTCCTGACTTCTATCGACCGTAGTTACGGTCTGGCCAGGGGGAATATGTGGCGTGACATAATCCGCCACGCTTAAGAAATCGCTCCGCTTATGCAGCTTGTACCGCGCCTCGGAACAAGTCGGCGTGCGTGACGTAGGCGCTGCCGCGCCGTCGCCTGCGCGCCCCACTACACACACTCCGCATCTAGCCCTCGCTTTGATCGCGCGTACAATCTCACTATTATTATATAGCTTCACGTTCATTCGCTCATATCATTCACTGTAATTGTAATATTTTCATTAAACATCATTTCCATCAATAGTGCATTTCTTTCATCTCATTAATAATAGTTCAATCGCCTTCAGCGAAAATAGTTAGTGCATTTCATGTGTGTAGCTGTGTTCATTGGAGTCCAGGGAGATAACCGGCTACCACAAAAGATTTGATTTTTTGTTTGTTTGTTTGTTTGTTTGTTTGAGTCGAATAGGCTCCGAAACTACTGGACCGATTTGAAAAATTCTTTTGCTATTGGAATCTTACATTATTTCTGCTGAACATAGGCTATATTTTATTTTGGAAAAAAGTAGGGTTCCGTAAGATATTTGAGTTTTTCGGACGCAAGGTGTAAAAAATCAGCTAGAAAAGTTACTTATTTTGCGTACGCTGCCTAAACTATAAAAGATAGAACCATAAAATGTTCTAAGTAATTGTAGATCTTATAAATATCTACAAAAAAGTCCGCGACACACTATACCTATCTATGTCGAGTGAGGCACAATAACCATTTATTTATTTAAAAATCCTGAATTTTTTTGGACTACATTTAAACGGATATATTTTACTCACGCTATTAATCCTTATCAAAATAAATTATTTTATCACTAAGTACAGTTTATGTAGATAATATTTGGTCTTTGAATGATTAAAATTGGACGTTTGGTTTTGAAATTATGGCGAAATTAAAATATTACGATAGTGGGCGTCACCAAAGCGCGTGCGGGAGGAAGACAATATTCTGTTGTAGAAATGAAAATTCTGTACATAAAAGATATGAAATGACACCCGAAATTACACCTTTGTCACTACATCGCTATAGAAGCCAAAAATGTGGTTAGTTTTTTGTCTGTATGTCTGTCTGTCACTCTTTCTGTCTGTCTGTATGTTTGTTCCAGCATCACACGAAAAATACTGATCCGATTTGAATGTGGTTTTCGCAGATATATTTATCTTCTTCCAACTTAACATCTGGTGTATAAAATTTTTCCCCCCCACCCCTCTAAGGGGACAAAAGAGGGGGTCAGATTTTGTATCAAACTTTTTTCTTTAACACGAAAACTACTGATCCGATTTGCATACGGTTTTCACAGATTTGCATACGGTTTTCACAGATATATTATATTTGTCTTCTTCCAACTCAACATCTGGTGTATAAAAATCCCCCCCCCTCCCCTCTCAACCCTCTCTGGGGACCAAAGAGGAGTCAGATTTTGTATACAACTTTTTTCTTTAGTGGACTTACTTCATATTAGGTATGTATTAACTGTGTTTTTCAACTTAACATCTGGTGTATGACCTTCCCCCCCACACCCTCTTAGGGGACAAAAGAGGGGGTAAAACATGTATCAACTGATGATGTAGAAAATATACTTTAAATGGCAAAACAACGTTTGCCGGGACAGCTAGTCTCTATATAATATAAAAAATGAATCCATATTCGCGTGGTCACGACATCACGCGTAAACGGCTGGCCCGATTTTGCTGTTTGGCATAGAGATACTTTGAGTCCCGAAGACCAACTTTGGATACATTTTGTCCCGGAAAAATGTACGGTTAGTGCACTTATATGATTTGCGCGTACTTTTATGATTTGCGCCTAAACTATTCAGTCTATTTTGATGAAATTTGGTATGGAGATACTTTGAGTCTCGGGAAAGGACAAGGGATACTTTTTGTCCCGGAAAATGTACAGTTCCCGTAAACCTTTACTCATGATTTTCGCCACCAAAACTATTTAATCTATTTTGATGGGCATGGAGATACTAAATCTTTTCTTTTTTTAATTTTTAGTTTAAGTATACCAATTCGAATTAAATATACATCGTTAAGACAGGACAATGTCTGTCGGGTCAACTAGTTTATTTATATTTAGGTGTAAGTAATCATTGGTCAGTCAAGGTTTGTTTACACGAACTTACAAAGCTCTGCTTTTATCTACCTAGTTAAAAAAATATACTCGGTCCACCCACTTCCTCTACCACCCATCGATCAGTCCCTCCCGAAATCCTGAGGAGGTGCTGTCAATTAGCCAGCACTTAGCTTTTACTGCGTCACCGTGACGGCGCGACGTGACGCTGACGCGGACGTCACAATTAACGTCACGACGCGAATCTCGTTAACGCGTCTGGTACTTAACGAAATAATATACAGTTGGACAACCCTTCCCCTCGCAGCGAGTCGCCATGGTGAAGTTATTACAAGTGGCGATTCGGTCCTCTATTATTAATTTATAGGACGCGAAAATTATGTAAATTCTAGGCACCTTGTTCTAAGGAAATATACATATCCACTCAATATTATAAATGCAAAAGTGTGTCTGTCTGTCTTTACCTCTTCACGCCTAAACCACTGAAACGATTTTGCTGAAATCCATAGACATCATCTATGTCCCGGGAAAGAACATAAAATACTTTTTATCCGGGAAAAATGTACGGTTTCCGCGCGATAAACTAATTTGGGTACAACGGGGTTGCGGGCGCGGGGCGTCATGCTAGTGTTTATACATACCGAGTGCTCGGCCGAGGACACTGTCTCGATTCTCGCCACTCTACGCGGTAGGTGTAATCAGGCCTTGAGCTAGGTACTATCAGAGAAGTTGATTTTTGGTCGCGTTACGTCAAACCCAGCCGACCAATCACAATTAACATTGAATTGACATAAGTCGACCAAATGAAGTAGGTCCGTCAACTGCTTAATATGAATCTGAAACTTCTCGGATAGTACATATTTTCCAAAATTCACCCCTATCGACTAATTTTCCCCTACACAAGTTCGGTATCGAAACTGCAGAAGCAACTTCAGCCAAAATTAACAAGTTCATAACAACCACTTACTTGTAACTCCGGGCTAACAACAATTAAAACACATTCGACTTGCATTCGACGTCACAAAGAACAATCTTCTAACTTGCCGAGTTTGTAGCACCCCTGCCGTGCCACAGTATATGTATACAGTAGACCATCTTTTTTTAAGAACCTATGATGTCGCCCCTGCTATGGCGAAGGCCTCCCCCAAGTTTTTTTTTTTGCCATTCATCTTACTCTAACGCCACCGTAGGCCAATCTGGCTTGTATATTTCAAGATCATCGCGCGATGAACTTTGTCTACTCAGTCTTAAGAACTCATCAAGTTCAGTACGTAACTAGTACTTACTATTGTATGATATTTAAACTGTGCCTGAGACAAGAATTCAGGATGGCCACTTATTTAGAACTAGGGTTGTCGCTAGATAGAGATCTATTGGAAAAAGTTTTCTACGAACTATTTGGCATCTCAGTTGTTTGTTACTAAACCCTAAACCTTTGATAGTTTCACTTGATAGCATACATTGTAATGTTAAATGCAGAAAATACGGAAATATAAGTTGTGGTCTTTAAAAGTTTAGTAAAAGTCTTTAAAAAGTGTTACAAAATTTAAAGACATATCTTACTTAGGCCCACTTGCGCCAATCTGGGTTAAAGTTAACTCTGAGTTAAACATAATGTCATCTCTATCACTGACTTGGTGAGTGACAGATATGACATGATGTTTAACTCAGAGTTAACTTTAACTCAGATTGGCGCAAGTGGGCCTTAGTATATCTAATACCATAATTTAAATGCGAAAGTTTGTATGTTACTTCTTTACGCTTATTTATTTTCTTGCGAATGAAAGCATCACAGTAACAAATTTATCGCAATTATTAGTTCACTGGTTTTTAGGTTACGTACAAAAGTGCATCACATTTATATTTTACAAGATGGCGCCCACAACTCCGTTGCGCCAAAATTTGTTTATACTTTATCGCGCGGGAACCTACCTTTTTTCTCCGGGATAAAAAGTACATATTCTATATCCTTTCCCGGGACTGGAGTACTTATCTCCATAATTATAGTCCATACTAAAATTTAGCAAAATCGGTTTACCGGTTTGGCTGTGAAGAGGTAACATACAGACAGACAGACATACTTTCGCATTTATAATAGTAGTATATTAGTGTGGATGTACAAAGGCTAAATAAAATCATACTTTTTTTGAAGCTGACAATCAATAACTTTTCGTTGTGACAACCCTCGCCGTTTCCATGGCAATGCGTTGTATACAGATTACAGTACTAAACATGCCTAAGTCCAAGAAAGGTGCGATATGGGAGGACAAGGAGGTTCTATTCGACCTTCCCTTCGAGTGAGTTGATGCACAATTCTTATGCTTCGAAATTCGAATGTCCCTTCGATCGCCAAAATTTGGCGATCGAACCGTAGTTAATATTATCCTGCGCATGCCGGAGGGTTTGGGGACAACTCCCCCGGGTATGTAGGACTCGCTGCGGCCGTAAAGATGGTGAATTGACCGCAGCCCTACCCACTAAAAACCCGTCTATACCCTTCCACTCATCGCACGCAGGATTGCGAGAACGCGTGAGCTTTCTTTCCGCGGCTCTGCGTTCGCGTGCCTGCTTGTCACCAGCAGGCCCTCCTCGAGCCCATGCGGGCTCCGTGGCCAGACAGAGGCCCTTCCAGGGCTTGTGTAGGCCTGACACTTTGGTGTCGCGATGCGCGAAGGGTACCCAGCGCATCGCGACCCTCTCGGGGACTCGGTGCAATGGGCGACGGCATCCCCATACCGCCGCCCCGAGCCCCCTGGCTAAGGTGGGACGCTTTGGTCATTTGGATTGACCCGTCTTCGCCTTCGCCTGCTTCTGCGACGAGGGTCGAGCGCCTCCCTCTCCCTTATGCGCTCGGCCTCCTCTTTTGCGGAGATGACGTCGTGAGCGAAATCCTCCACTGCTTTCCACTTTTGTTCGCCACTCAGCATTGCACGAAACAATGCCGGCAGCGAAAGGTCTGGTCCGATAGTGGCACTGAGTGCCGCACGTTGTACTATCCATGAGGGACACGCCGTGATGGTATGTTCGGCCGTGTCCCTGTCACAATCACAGTGGTGACATCGCGTGGTTTCTTCTCGACTTACGATCTCGCACAGGTACCGACCGAAGCAGCCATGCCCGGTCAGCATCTGTGTGAGTCGGAAGGAGAGCGCGCCGGTCTTCCTTGTCAACCACTGTTTCAGCACTGGTCGAATGGCTCGCACCAGGTTTACGCTGACTTGAGGCTCTTGCAGCCTTTCCTCCCATAGCTCGATGGTCCGCTCTCTAGCTTGGTCCCTCCACCGACGTACGGCGTCCGGTAGGGGGTTGCTGCCCCCCGCGCGGGTCACTGCGCCACGCCAGTAGACGTCGGCGAGGGCTCTAGCTTCAAGGTCCCATGGGACACTACCGGCAAGCAGGCACGCAGCATCTTTTGAGATGGTGCGATACCCACGAACTGCTCGCGTCGCCATGGTCCTTTGTAGTCTCCCGAGGACAAGCCGATTTGTAAGCGACAGATTTTCGGCCCATATCGGCGCCCCATACATTATCATGGAGCGAATGACTCCCATGTATAGTCGAGTTAATATTATCCTAGTGACTCGGCAGCGCACTTGTTGGCACTTGTCCTGTTGCTGACACTCTCTGACGTCTGTCAATGTCACTGTCATTTATGTCATAGCACCAAACAATACCAATATAAGCCTTCGGTACTTTCACACATATTCTATCATTACGCCGATTCTGATGATGACGTGACCTGTCTGTCTGTCTCCAGGTACCTGAAGTTGCGGCCTGGTGAGCGGATATTTGACCGCATTGAGCCCATCGAGGACACGAAGGGCAACAGTGGCAGCAAGGGCCGCATGGTGGTCACCAGCCTGCGCATCATATGGCACTCTCTCAAGTCACCCAGGATCAACCTGTGTAAGACAGCAAAGGGCACCATGGCTGCTATTTTAGAGCAAAAAAGACCGAAGAGCATTAGTGGTAGCAGGGCTAACCGGGTAATTTCAGGATGAAGATCTTTCGACCAATAGTGTCGAGTTCGCTGAGTTACACAATACCTGGTTAGGTTAGGTTGGTTACATATACCAACAATTAAACAAGGGCAAGTCGCAAGATCACGTTGAATAAGGGATATTACCCATCCAAAACACTAGATCAATTTATTGGTTAGTTAAACCTTATTAATCATTCAAATTTTCCCCTGAACCCGAATAACAAAGGTCTCATCTCCAACCATAAGACCACTTTTGACACAAATCCCTAATGGAAACCCTACATCATTTTCCGCAGCCATCGGCCTCGGCTGCGTGATCACGACCAGCACGCGCACCGTCAGCTCCGGTCTGCGCGGCACCACACAGGCGCTGCAGCTGCTGGCCGGCTGCGGCGGTAACCAGTATGAGTTCGTGTTCACCAACCTCGCGCCAAACTGCGTGCGGCACTACACCTCCGTCATCGGCGTGCACAAGTGAGACAGATAGATGCTCTCTCGCTCTAGCAGTCTCCGCCTGCTGCTGCGGCGGCAACCAGTACGAGTTCGTGTTCACCAACCTCGCGCCCAACTGCGTGCGGCACTACACTTTCGTCATCGGCGTGCACAATTGAGATAAATAGAGGCTCTCTCGCTCTATCAGACTCCGCCTGCTGCTGCGGCGGCGACCAGTATGAGTTCGTGTTCACCAACCTCGCGCCCAACTGCGTGCGGCACTACACCTCCGTCATCGGCGGACGGCGTGCACAAGTGAGACAGATAGATGCTCTCTCGCTCTAGCAGCTAGAACAGGCTAGGAGTCCAGCGTGCTTGGTCCTTACAGCCAGTTTTTATACTTCTAATCTAATCCAAACCCTATAACAATGTAGGAGCTCTGAAAACTAAGAAGGAGACTAGATAATTGCACACTAGCAGCTTAGATACAATCTTGATATCTCTAATATACCCTTCGTCATATAACCCCCAAGATCTTGGTTAGTAAATAAGCCCAAATTGCGTCTGATGCGATTGCGTGCAAGATTAATTTGTTTAATATCATATTCCAGGGCATACGCCGGCTCCAAGATGTTCAGAGAGCTGAAGCTGCGAGGAGCTTTTATACATAACAAGCAGCTGCGCATGCTCCCATCGGAGACGGTAAGTCGCTGATCTTCGCTCTGGTTCCTTATGGTTTGTCATTGTCTCCGCCCATTGGTTTGGACGTCAGAGCTACCAAAGTAATGTGTTGTATCAAACCTATGGTATCCTATTGAGATAAGTATTATATCAACATATTATATACCTTTCCGTTGGAAGTATTACTTTATGGCTGCAAACAAAACCGCTACAAGCATCTGAATCAACCAGTCTCGTCCCATTCTACAACCATGGTGGCTGTGTGTTCAATGTTCATTCTAAAGCTTGCGTTTCATTTCCATTTTTAATTCATAACGAAATCCTTTTTTAAAGGTCTAGAGTCTAAACCTCAGATAGATCCCATCAGATGTTTTGGGATCACATCATAACACCGTTCCTTCCACCAACCCTTCTTCCATTACAGATCTGCCTCCAAGAGTCAGGTATCTGGAACCTGTCGTCGGAGTCCGGGAACCTGGGCCAGCTGGTGGTGACGACGGTCCGCGTGGTGTGGTTCGCCGACCTCAACGACGCCTTCAACATCTCCATGCCGTATATCACTATTGAGAGTGTAAGGATCATAATGTTCCTTAGATTCAGTGAAAAACTCCATGCCGAGACGCGACGCTGCATTTTAAAAAGCTATTCAAAATTTAATTGTATTTACTAGGTATACTTTTTTTGCGATGATGAAACCCAAGCAACGACAAGTGTCCCACAGAGTGAGATTATCTTGCGACCATAAACCTATAATGCACAGTATATTATAAGTCTATGCTTGCGACACATTAGCAACGAGCATTTGACAGCAGAGCAAAATATCTGCTATTTGTCAATGTTATATAATATATTAGCCGTAACATATATACGGAATTTGTAACAGACAGCAAAATTTGTGCAATTTCACGTAGTGATTATAATTATTCTCTTTGTGTGCAATAGCCAATATCTGCTGTCAAACGCCAGTTGCTTACCTGTCGCAAGGTTTATCCTGGCGTTGTCACCCTTTGGAGACTGAAACTCAACAATTACCAATCTCCCCAGATCTCAATCCGCGACTCCAAGTTCGGTGATGCCCTGGTGATAGTCACGCGCGCGGCCGCCGGCGGCTACGTGTTGGGCTTTCGGGCCGACCCTCGCGAGCGGCTCGCCGGCCTGGCGACGGAGCTGCAGACCCTGCACCAGGCGTACTCCGAGAGACCCAACCTGGGGGTGGAGATGGCGTGGGATACGAAGGTACCATCGAAGAAATTGATTCATGGGCAGATGGCGGACCTACTTCGTTTGGTCGCGTTATGTCAATTCAATGTTAGGGCCGGGACACAAAAACACGATACGACGTCGTGTCGTACCACGACGCGGCGTCGTTTCACGATGCGACTTCGTGTCGTGGGAATCCACGACGAGCATCGTAAAATACTACGACACGACATCGTGACGTGCCACGATATACGGCACGACGTCGCGTCGCGTCGTAGAAACTCACGTAGAAATTCAAAGATGACGTATCGTGAGTTTCTACGGGTCGCTACAACGCATAGCGTCTACCTAGGAAATGGGGATAGGACTAGGAGTCACAGTACGTTAGTCATTAGTGTGATAGTCCGCCGCGATCGAAGCAAAATTCTAAGCATGAGAATAGGGCCCCAGATTTTACGTAGTAAGTAACTTTTTAGGAATCTGTGCCCAGACCCCAAAGTGGAATAAGTTGAGAAATCGGAATTATGTTTACGTATGAATCTGAATTCTGAACAATTATTAGTTATTATCAGCCTTTTTACTAAAGGATCATTTATTTTATAAATAATAATATTAAGCTATAGGAGAATGCTAAGGATGTTGAAATATTTTCAAAATGCCTGCAAAATTTGAACAAAGGAATATTTAACTTATTTGCAGCGTAGCTCAGTAATGAGTATAATGTCAGGCTTAAATTGAGCTTTTGTTTAAATATTTTAATAGATTTTGTATTGTGTTATGTGTAAATTCGGTTATGAATTCAAATTTTTATTTCGATTTTTAACATATAAGTATTTTTTTATTTAAACCAAACGAACTAATGTCTAAGACTAAAGCATAAGAATATCGCAAGCTTATTCCATTCTTGATGGGACATTTTTCACTTTCCTGTTGCGATATAATATTTATCGCAATTTTAACGTGTTTCTCTCTAAGGCACTATCTCCATTTACGCCAAAACTGAAAACGTGTCCCAGAAACGCGAGAGATATTTACCCATCAATAACAGATAAAAAATATTTATCCAATATCCTCAATACACACTTTTTCCTTGTGTTTGTTTATTTTATTCAGTTATTTGCTTCATCCATTACAATAGTTTACTTTAGGGATGGGATTATTGCATGATTCGGCCATTTTTCTATAACAGAGTTAAAGAAAAGGGGCTTTGGAGTCAGGACGTCGAATAGAACACTACGTAATAAAGAATTTAAGAGGAAAGACTTATCTAGTACCTACTTACTAAATAGTAAATGTAACTAATAAGTAACTTGCTAATAAAGATATTTCTGCAACGTAGTTTTTGTATAATTTTAGGTATTTGTTGTGTAAACACTATTTCATTATTTAGGCTTTAGAGGGCTCTACATCACTATAAGTACATATATACTTAACTTAATATACATTATACAATCTACCTACATTACTTTTAGTAGGTATATTGAACCTGTATAACCTTTAAATTACGACCAAAAACCTCCACCGAACTTTACATATTTTATACTCCATAACCCCTGATTTGTGCTGTAAAATTATGTTTTTACGTCCAAACTTTTCCGAGAGTATAACGCAGTGAATAACTGTTGTTTTATGATCATCATAACCTGCTGACAGTTGCAAAGTTTCATCGCGAATTGATGAGCTTAATATAAGGGTCCATCCATATGCAACAGTGTGACAATACAGAAAAACCGGCCAAGTGCGTGTCGGGCCACGCGCAATGTAGGGTTCCGTAGCACCGCTAGTTTTTGAAAATTTCTGTATGGTCAATGAATGTACATCATGTTTTACACTACTAACAACATCATCTCAAAGGAATTTGAAGGAAAAGTTCCGTTATACTTCGCCGAATACATTTTTTTTATTTGATCGACTATTACTCAATAACTTATGAAGTCAACTTAGCCGTGATAGTTTTCCTTTTAAATTCAGCATATTTCCTACTCCCGTGAATGTTTTCATATTTCCAGAAGCAACCGTTTAGCTAGTAGAAGGGGGGGACACTGGACTCTAACGATTTTTTCCACTTTAAAACTTAATATTTCACAAATTGATCCCTAAATCCGAAAATTATCTATGAATACTCATAATATTTTAAAAAACCTATCCAACGACACCCCACACGATGGGGCGGGCGCGAAAAAAAAATTCAACCCCGCTTGAGGTGTAGGGGAGGTACCATAAAAAAAATTAATATTTTATGTACCATTTTGTCGGCATTATTAATATGTATATTCATGCCAAATTACAGCTTTGTATGTCCTATAGTCTCTGAGCAAAACCGCGGACGGACAGACAGACAGACGGACGGACAGACCGAAACTATAAGGGTTCCTTGTTGACTACGGAACCCTAAAAAGCGTGATATAGGTGGATATAGGTAGAACTTAGGAAAAAATCGAAAAATAGTCGCGTGTTTCAGAAAATTCTCACAAAAACGTATTAGCGGACCAAATTACAGCGTTTAGTCCTGACTCGAATCCAATTAATCACTCCAATCGAAGTCTGAGATCTACTTACCTCAGTCATCACACCTCGCTCGGCCGGAAGATCTGTTTTTATTGTTCTGTGATATCAAGCATATTGCCCCAACGCTTAAGGCAAAACAACGTAACCGGGTCTAATTAACGGGTCTAATTAATAATTTAACTAACAAGGTAAATAATGAACTTTTAATACACTTAAGTCGTCACAAATGAAAGTGGAGACAATCGGGGCGCATTAGCCGGGTCTTTTCAGCTTACTCGTGAATGCTTCGTTATGAGCAGTCTGTATTGTCTCAAATTGTAAGGAATGCTAAGTTAGAGTGGGCCAGGTTGTAGATACGAAATATATTGTAGGTGAGGGTTCCGTAGGCGTCTTTAATAAATTCGAAAGAAGGAATGTTTCATTGTTTTATTTTCTAAAACTACTAAGTAGGTAGTTTTAGAAAAAAGTTGTCAAAAATACAGAGAATCCTAGCGCGCGAGGAAGGAAATTAGAGAAACATTTTATCAATGTAATAAGTACGGTTGAGAGTCTGCTTGTCTGTGTCTGGAGTCTGGACTCTGGACTTGAAATGACAGATACGGGCAGCAGACCTTGAATATAATAATGTATAATAAAAAATCTAAGTAACTGTACTTAGGTTACTTCTATACTTACATAATATAATAAAACTGTAGAAATGAAAATACATTAAAGACTGTACATTAAAGATATTCAAAAATAATAAGCGGGGGGTGTCAGTACATCGCTATAGAAGCCAAAAATATGGTTAGTCGTTTGTCTGTCTGTCTGTCTGTCTATATGTTTGTTCCACTATCACACGAAAACTACTGATCCGATTTGAATGCGGTTTTCGCAGATATATTTGTCTTCTTTCAACTTAACATCTGGTGTATAAAACATTTTCCCCCCACCCCTCTAAGGGAGCAAAAGAGGGGGTCAGATTTTGTATCAAACTAATTTCTTTAACACGAAAACTACTGATCCGATTTGCATACGGTTTTCGCAAATATATTTCTCTTCTTCCAACTCAACATCTGGTGTATAAAATCCCCCCTTCCCCTCCCCACCCCTAAGGGGACCAAAGAGGGGGTCAGATTATGTATCAAACTTTTTTCTTTAAATGGACTTACTTCATTTTATTAACTGTGTTTTCCAACTTAACATCTGCTGTATAAAACTTTCCGCCCTTCCCCCCCCACCCCTCTTAAGGGACAAAAGAGGGGGTAAGATTTTGTACCAGCTGATGAAATAGAAATATACTTTGAATGGCAAAACAACATTTGCCGGGACAGCTAGTATATAAATAAAAATTAATTTTAAATGTTGTTAGTTTCGCTAAAACTCAAGAACGGCTGAACCGATTTGGGTAATTTTTATGTTGAAATATTCGTGGAAGTCCAGTGAAGGTTTATATCAGGAGGGAAGTGAAGTTCTCCAAGTCATCAAGTAAAAATAAATAAAAATGTAGGAAGAAACCACATAACGTACGTTACATCTTTAACTTATCTCTCCCGCCATTTACAGCCTATGTTTAGTTTATCTTAATGTTTAATGTGTTGGAGGAGAGTTATTTATAAAAATTTAAAACTCATCCGCGGGATCCCCGGGCGACACTAAAATCTCAAGTCGTTTTGTTGCATACTGAATGAAGTAGTTTGTCTTCATTTTCTTGCAACAACGTTAATATATTTTATTATCTGTTTCCTTCTTAAATTTTTATTGCATATTTTGCAGATTCAGTTGAACCCAAATAATGAACCGCCATAGTGACCGTACTCAGATGATCTAAATAGAGTTTGACAGATAAGCGTTCGTGGCCCCTAATGGGTAGACCTTTGGTTCGTACTCCTATAGCCTATAGGGTTCAGGTTCGATCCCGGGTGGAGGCGGTGTACCAATGGGACATTTTCTGATCTCAACTCTCAAGTACATACGATCACCGTACATAATACGGTGGTCGGTGAAGGAAAACATCATATTATACTTAAACAGGGTGTAACAAAAATAAGTGATAATTAATACTTTAGTTTGTGTACGTGTTCCTTGTAGAGAGTTCACTGTGAAAGTAGCAGCGCTGAAAGACCAAATTTTTTTTCACTTTTGTATGGGGAAACTCGTGACGCTCGGGCCCTTGCCCCGTTACTTTGCTTAAGTTAAGTAAGTGCTTCCTTGTTTTCAGGTAACAAAACCAATGCAGTCCGATATAGAAGAACTAGAAGAGATCGGTGAACCGCGCGGCGAGATGGGCCCAGCTTTATACCTCGCCTCGCAACTCGCGGGGAAAGAGGACGACAAACAGCCGGTCTACAGCAGCTACCTGGGCCTCGCGATAGAACCCCTGAAGGAAGGATTCAGCTTGAAAAGTCTGTTCGAAGTGCAAACTTCGAGTTAATGAGAATGTAGTTTTTAAGAGGTATTATGTTTAAAAAATAATATTCACGTTTCAAATTTATTTAATTGTTTTATTTTATACCGATTTTATTAATAAAAGAAGAAAATTGTATTTTTTAAATTAAGTTTTATCTATAGGCTTTTTGGCGTATTACTTTTGTCTTTACCGTTGCATTGGCATTAAAAAAAATACAGATATGTCACATGTCATGTTTTGACTTGTTGACGTCAAACGTGTTCTAAATTTACAAAATCAATTTTAATTATGTATTTTTCGTTGTTGCATGTTGGTTGCATGGTATTTTCGTAAAGTTTTATTAACTTTTTAATACTAATTATGTTAATTTAACTATTATTTACATGTGTGATGTGTATTTTATTTAAAAATACCCACTAGAATAGGTGTGAATCAATATGGAAAATAGAAGTGCAGCTGGCCTGGTAAATAAATGAATAATATTAAATATTTTTCTCTTTTTAACAACTTTTTAACGAAATATAGTTTTTATTATTCGTAGCTTATAACAAGTCTGAATAGTAATTTATTTATGTAATGAAATGAGTAATTTACAAAGGTTCACCTTGCCTTACAAAGCTGTTTAATTTGGCCGACTTTCGGTTAATTCATGTTTAAATATATATTACAGAGACGCTCAGCAATCGCTGAAAGATTACGGCTTAGAGAGGAGTGGTCGGCTCTGAAGGAAATAAACGAAGAACCAATAACATCTAGTCAGAAAAATGTACTCTCAAAGAAACAGCCAAATACTAAAAGTAATAAAATATTTAAAGAAAGAACAAGAACCAGATCCAGAGTTCCTGGCAAAGAAAATTCACAGACTAGTTCACAGGTACGTAATTCCTCGATTGTGGGAATCGCAGACATAATAGATTTTCAATTATTGTTGTGCGGAAGCCAGCTACAGCTTAGGGATTGATGGGTTAAGTATAATTTATCACATCAATAGAGTTGCTAAGTTGCTAAAATATTCCATCTATCCATCTAGAGGTGCATTTGCAAGTCCAGTCAAGGTAGTGCTAGCAGTGTGAATTGTGAAAATATTTCATGATCAATTTTGCAGTACTTTGGCTTTCTGATAATAATTAATTATACATAAAACTGCCTATGACATTACTTAGTTGTAAGTTTTCCATATTATATAATATGTACATTTAGCCCCGTTAATTTGTAGAATTCATAGTATTGCATTCTCTAACACAAACAATTTCAGATAACCACAAGCGATGTTCTCCGCGGTGTTGTTGTGCTGGTGGAAGTAGGCTCGGAGTCCCGGGCGCTGGCGCTGCGGGCTGCTCTGTCTGCACTGGGTGCAACAGTTGTGCCGGCCTGGAGCCCGCTGGTCACTCATCTCGTGTGGTCGGAAGGTAATACTTGATTGTGAAGAAAGTTGTATTTAGAGATAAAAAACTACCCAATCTCTACTATAACTCTATACCAAATTTCATAAAAAAAACGCAGTTTTTAATAAAAAGGTTTTTTGTCGGGCCACGTCAAATCATTATCCATACTAATAGGAGCGAAGATTGAAGAAATAGAGGAAAATGTGGAAAAAACGGGAAAAATTGTTTGAAAGGGCTAACTTGAACGCGCTAATCTCAGTAACTACTAGTCCGATTTGAAAAATTCTTTCAGTGTTAGATAGCCCATTTATTGAGGAAGGCTATATTTTATCACGCTAAGACTAATAGGAGAATGTGGAAAAAATTTGGGGAAATTATTTGAAAGGGCTTATCCCACAGCACACATAAGAAGTAGACCACGTGAAGGATCATAGGCTATCGATTTCAATCATTTTTTCAGTGGCTATATTATATTTTATACGCGTGCGACGCCGGGGCGGGTCGCTAGTTAATTATTAATTAGTAAGCACTAAGCTGGTACAGAACCCCACTATAAAACCATTGACGAATTATACATATTGTATATTGTATATAATTTCTCTATGATATAACGTTGATCTAAAACTCAAATTTTTTTATATATGTAAGGGTTGTCAACATCATGGTATTTCATATATTATCATGGTTTTATTAGTGTTCAAAAATTTTTGTTCAGATTTTTTTTAAATAAGTATAATATACTGGTACCAGTACCACTTAGCACCGGTTTGGGAACTAGCCGAGCGAGAAGAACTGGCGTAAGAAACTCGCACTACAATAGAAGATGTGAGTGGAGGAACACAACACCTAAGTAACATTTTGTAACATACGGACTTTTGGAATAGAATATACTTTATTGCATTCAAGATATTGTACAAACATAAAATACATTCAGCAAAGATACAAGAACGCAAAGGCAGCTATATTGCTATTGAGCAATTTCTTCCAAGCGACCTTTGGTATCTATAGGAGTACAATAATAAATAACTTAGGGTATACTGTGCACTGATAAAAACTAGTATTGAAACTTAACAACTAACTTACATTCTATTCACAATAATATATGCCTAATAATTACATAAACATTTACGCTCTAATACACAAATAATAAGTATATTATAAATTTATTCATTTACTTACTTATTTTTTCCCTTATAATTTTGATAAGCCTGGTAACCTATCTACTTCATCACCTGGCTAATACATCTGGACCATCTGGCTACACATAAAATGCACAGTTTTTTTTTATTTCAAATAATATTTCTGGCCCTAAAGCCTCCATTAATGCAAAAAAACGGCAATTTTTTTACTGTCACTTATCGTGTTCTTCCACTCACGTCTTCAATAGTTTCTCTTACTCTCTTCATCAATTTCACATTCTAGGTGGCTGCCGCTCCGTCCGCGCTCGGGCGCGCGCGCTCGCTGCCCACGTGGTGTCCCCGCTGTGGGTGGAGGGGTGTGCGGGGGGACGGCGCCTCCCCGAGCGCCTGTTCCCCGCCCCGCCCCGGCCATCAGACCTGCCCTCGCCGGCCACGCTGAGGCGGATGCTGGTGAGTTGAGGTTGACTGATTTTACAATGTGAAATGCCGAATCACAGATAAGTAATAATAGCTAAGTAATGGCAGGGGGGTTTCACTACGCGATTCCGCCGCCGAGCTACGAGACTCCCCGACGTCGGGGCGATTCAATGGTTGCCGCGCACTGACCCGTGGCGCACGCGCCGAATATTTGTTAAAATTGTTTTGTAGATTTCGCATAATATATTTGCAACGATTAAATACAATAATCGTCAATTAAAAGATGGTAAAAACCAAATAAAAAAATGTATAAAAGTTAGCAACTTATATTTTTTTATTTTAGCTTATTCTTACATAATATTCGACCCCGCGCCATAGATAAATAAAAGTGCAACCGTTAAGTAAATATTATGAACAGCATGAATCTGATAGTACAATAGATATTTAATTAAAGTATTGACAACCATAATTTCGGGATATCCGATAACACAGTGACAAGGTGTGGAATAATGTCGACCTTCGCGCGGCGCCAGAGAGCTCAAAGTCGGCTGCTCGCGTGCGGTCCATTTGTCAATAATAATATGTAGGCACATAAACCACAGAATAAATAATAGTACCTATCGGTACAGAAGTCTCACTCCCGCGTTTAGGTATGATAAACGCAAGCGTCCGGTCACCGGACTAGTCTCAATAGGCTGGCACTCGCTCATACGCAGCGCATGCATCCGCGATACAAAAGTAATAGTACCCGGCCGCCGCGCGCCGCGCCGCTCGCTTCACAGCCCTGGCAGATTGAAGCGAGACGGCAGACAGTTATTGTACTATGAACACTAAACGCAATGCAAAAGGTTGAAATTAGGTTGTTTTCCAGAATATGTAGGTAAATATCTCGGCGATTTCGCGCCGTTTGTATGGAAGTGAGACAGGCCTGCATAAACAGGCGGCATTTGTGAAGATCAAAGCAGTGAGACTTCTGTACTTGTACTAATATCTATTCTGTGGTAATGGTCATAGCACAATCGAAGAGATCCTCACCATGTCTCAAATTACATGAGAAATCCAGATTTCTTTCAAAACCGTTGTGTAATTTGTTAAACTTTATAATAATCTCTTAATATACTTAAGTGATAAAAGTGCACGAAATATTGTATTTTATTAGTGTTCTGTTTAGTATTGTTTGTATGAAACTCCCTACTGCAAGGCAAATGGAATCATAGCTCAAGAAACCGAAAACCTTACCTCAGAACAAGCCTGAACCGCTCTTAGGCTTGCAGCATGCCAGCCAATATCAGTCAGAAGTCGGCGTCAGTAAGTCGTAATCGCGATGTCGCCTACACGTAGCTGAATTGACGACATTCTAGCAATAAATTTATTTGATTTCATTTTGAATGGTGAGGTGATACGGAGGACCAATGCCTTTTCGAGTTATACGTGTGCGTGACATTTAAACACGTCATGCAATTTATGTTCTGTGTAATCACGATTCACGTCTCTTCGGCAATTATGCATGTGTAACCAAACCTCTAACCAAAGCACTATACCACATAATCTTCTCACTCCATTTCAGATCCGTGCTGAGCGCGAGAACATATCGCTAGCTAACCTGCTCTCCGACAGCCCGGAGCCGGTCAAGCGGCTGCGGGTGTCAGACGAGACGGACACCTCTCGTGACACCTCCAAGGATACCTCCAGGGACAAGTCTGATGACACTCCAGGTATACAGGGTGCAATTAAACCTTCCTGGCAAATTTTTTCCAGGGCTTAGGTATCATTAGGAGAGTCTATTTAACCCAAAAATATTGGGTGTTATTTTTTTGTTAATGACATATTTTATCCCATTAAAATCGTTGCAGAACGATCACTTGCGACGGTGGATATAAGTGGGGGTGACGCGGGGGGAGAAGCGCGCGCGTGAGCACGTCACGCGCGGGCGACGCGTAGTATCCATTAATTGTAGTGTTTTTTAGGATAACTTTCGGAAGCTGTTTCTCAACATTTTAGTACTGAGTGATTATAAAAGAAAAAATACGTGTATTTTTATTTTAACAAGGATCAATATATTAAAATTTGGCAGGAAGGTTTAATTGCACACTGTATTGATTTATATTACTGTATGGGCAAATTTATGATGTTGCGTTGAGGCAATTCTCATTTCTCATAGAATTATAGTTCAAAGTCAAAGTAACTCTTTCAGTGTGCTCCTTTCGCAGTGAACTCTATGCAGGATGTAAGTGCCAATAATTTAGGGTATGTTACATGTGACTTACATGGAGCCAGAGGAAAAAGAAAGAACAACTACTAACTTCTTGTTCTATGAATTTTCCCATATAAATTTCAATTTCGCAGTTTATTTATTAGTTACCGCTTTTGACAATTTGAACTTATTAATTGATAGTAGATTGACAACGTCCGTCGGGGCTCGGGCCCGAGTGGCTAGTGTGAGTTTTTTGTATGACATTCGATCGCGAACGCGTTTGGTGTTTACTGAGATTTTGTATGGGATTTGTAAAGCGCCACCTAGCGATGCTCGCGGGAGTGAGCCCAGCCCCCCTAGACAAGTGGCAAACGACTAACACTACGCTAACGCTACTTGTCTAGGAGGGCTGCTCCCATACAAAATCTTAGTAAACGCAAAACGCGTTCACGATCGAATGTCAAACAAAAACTCACACTCGGCACACAGGTAGTCAAAGTAAAATGTACGGTTTGCAGGCGAGGCGGTCCGCGTGAACACGGCGCCGCGGCGTGCGCTGCCGATGTCGACCAGCCCCGAGCCGGCGGGGAAGTCCCGTCGGAAACTGTTCACCAACCGGGAACCTGACGGGACCACTGACGCCGAGTCCGGTAGGATAATTTGCGTGGAACAATTATTCCTTATCACCAGCCAGTTGCGGTGTTAGTCTGCCCAGGACGCCGGATAAAAAGGGGCGCTGAAGGCAAATAAAAGGGGCGCCAAATTTTTTCAGCACTATCAGCACCTTGGGTGCCGATGAAATCTCGCCCAGGGCGCTTGTAGTGCTAAAACCGGCCCTGTCACCAGCAAACGTCATATTGTAAAGATGCAAAGTTGTAGTGATGTGGAGTACTATAGGTCTACCAGAACCTGATGGTAGAAAATGGAATAAAGTAAATTAATTAAAAAATTAAAAAACCCGACTGCAAAAAATTTTAACTAAAAAGACCGAAACAAGACCTAATTCTGCCGGAACCTTCAAGCCATGTTTAAATTGATACGACCATTGCTTACGAGATTCATGTCAAGATGAATAGAAGGCTACAGCCTACATTGAAAGATATTGAAAAAAATGGACTACAAAATGCAGTCGGAGGCATGTCGCACCAATTTAAACCTTTTAATAAAATCATAAAATATGCCTCCGACTGCATTTTGTAGTCCATTTTTTTCTATATCTTTCAATGTAGCCATTCATCTTGACATGAATCTCGTAAGCAATGGTCGTATCAATTTAAACATGGCTTGAAGCTTCCGGCAGAATTAGGTCTTGTTTCGGTCTTTTTAGTTAAAATTTTTTGCAGTCGGGTTTTTTAATTTTTTAATTAATTTACTTTATTATACGTCATAAATGGTAAACCTTAATCTAAATTTCATTAAATCGACTGAAATATAAAAATAAATCAAAAACCTTTTAATTTCATAAAAATATACCTTATTGCTGCTGCGGAACCCTTCATGGGCGAGTCCAACTCGCACTTGGCCGCTTTTTATAGATTGTATATTTTATCCATGCAGGCGGGTTTTTACCTGCACAGCATTGTCTAGGTAGACAATCAGCATGGACGGAGGTCCGTCCATGCTTCCTCCCGCACGCGCACCCCCGCCTTGGTGACGCCCACCATCATAATATTTTAATTTCGCCATAATTTCAAAACCAAACATCCAATTTTAATCATTCAAAGACCAAATATTATCTACATAAACTGTACTTAGTAATGGAATAATTTATTTTGATAAGGATTAAAAGAATGAGTAAATTAAACACGTTTAAATATAGTCCAAAAAAAATCAAGATTTTTAAATAAAATAATGGTTATTGTGCCTCACTCGACATAGATAGGTATAGTGTGTCGCGGACTTTTTTGTAGATATTTACAAGTTCTATAATTACTTAGAACATATTATGGTTCTATATTTTATAGTTTAGGCAGCGTACGTAAAATAAGTAACTTTTCTGGTTGATTTTTACACCTTGCGTCCGAAGAACCCAAATATTTTACGGAACCCTATTTTTCTCCAAAATAAAATTCAGCCTATGTTCAGCAAAAATAATGTAGAATTCCAATGGTGAAAGAATTTTTCAAATCGGTCCAGTAGTTTCCGAGCCAAACAAACAAAAAATCAAATCTTTCCTCTTTGCCCTATTAGTGTATATTTATCGTTCGATTTAATAATAAAACTGCAAGTTATATACATACTTAGAATCAGTGTTTAAAATCCTTTATTTTGATACCCCACTCGATATGCTTGGTAAATTTTTATTTTTTTTTACCTCACAATATGGCGTCAAACGTCCACCATTTTGGTTTTTTCTTCATGTCACCTATCTAAGAACACTTGGGCCATTAAGACAAATCTAACGATACTTCAAATATGAAAATCCGCTTAGCGGTTCTGAAGATACGAGGTAATAAAGAATATTACAAACATACAAGATACGCGCCAAACACATAACCCTCCTGGCAGTCGGGTAAAAAAGAAATTGACGCTACCAATACTGGGGATATTGGAGCAAAACGTTTGCTAGTATTTCTTCCTTATGGCGGCTGATTCTGTAAGTGACACATGCAAATTTAAAATACATGCGAATACAATACGAAATAATTAATTTAAAATCACTGGAAAACTGGTTGTTTACAATCCATCACTTAGTCATATTACAATCTCAGGGTGACATATTATCTATATACTGCGTGACTGGTGAGACATGTTCAATACTCGAGGACGTGATATTTGGCTATTATATTAGATGAAAAAAAATAATATAAAAAATTAATATCAATTGATCACTGAGTAAATGTAGCTTAAAGTTAGATAATTATTTACCCAACGCATGGACACCGCGCGCGGGAGGGGTAGTTGTGTGGTGTTTCTTTGGTAGCGCATGCCTCTGCACCGGCCGCATAGTATGCCTACTTGCCTAGCCGCGTAATTTACTTAGTATCCATGATTCATTTATTTTTGGGAAATTCGGAAAAAAATTAAGTACCTAATTTTATTACGTATTTATAATGAGAATCGAGTACTGAATACTCTCCTTAAATATCGGTATTGACTCACCAGTCATGCTGTATATAAAACTCAAATGTGACTGACTGACATGGTGATCTATCAACGCACAGCCCAAACCACTGCATGGATCGGGCTGAAATTTGGCATGCAAGTAGATGTTATGACGTAGGCATCCGCTAAGAAAGGATTTTGATAAATTCTTACCCCAAGGGGTTTAAATAGGGGATGAAAGTTTGTATATAATAAGCTCGTATAATATAAAATCTGGTAACCATCCAAACTGCATTTTATCATATAAATCATCAATAAATCAAGTCATAAAAATATTATATTCCTTATTCTCTTTATTATAATATTATAGAAATAAATCATTATTTACAACTAAGCGAGACGAGACGAGACAACGATGATTTATGACTTGAGATAGGGCGATGTTCACATGTTGGCATTTTCTGGTCATTTGAATTTGGATACTTTTTGACAGTTATGTCAAACAAACGATGCGATGGATATCGCTACGTCTGTAAAATTAGAATTCAGTCTATCAAAAAAAAAGTAGACGCTGAACTAAATTTTCTAATCGGAATCAGTATCGAATGGTGTTTTTTACGCCTCGTATTTCCACTCATAACGTTTGTACACTTCAAATATAATATCATTCTGGCACATTTTATATCTGGTTTATTAAAGTTTTTCAATATTTTATGTAATTTAAAGTGCAGCGCGCCTACTCTTTTTGACAAGCTATACATTAGTAGAAGGCCGATAAACGCTACGGTCTGATCTTATATCTAGGGTTGCCAACTTTTTTTTATATTGATATTGATAGATGCTTTATTTCTATCATCCCGCCACTTAGAATTCATTACTGAAAAAACTCTTTCAGTAAATGCTGAAGTGGCGGGAACAGAAAGTAGATATGAGACAATTTTAGTTATGTTTTTAAATTCTTCAGAGGTGTTTACTAATAAATGGCTCCACTTTTGGCTAGTACTCATTTCAAGAAAATCTTTGTCTTCTGATATTTTTTCATAAATTACTTTCAAATTTGTTAATTCTGAATATAAATCATCCATACCAATATTTGAGTCTATACAAATTTAGATTATCTATGATTTTCTCAAAATGATCAAATGTGACCGCAGACTTCAATGACAAACAGCTAATTAAAGAAAGCCAGTTAGTCTGATTGAAATCGAACCATTTTTCTAAATACAAATTAGCCTTTTCAATAAAAAGTATGAAGTTATTTATAGTTCTATTAAAAACTTCTTGGGAAGACTCTCTAATAGTATTTAAAACAGTATTTTGTATACTTTTTTTTGTTCAACAGTAAAAAGTATAATTGAGTGAAAAACAGTATAATACTGTTCAAAACAGTATAGTTGGCAACCCTACTTATATCCTTTTTGGTCTGACCTGGCCGCTAGCATAGCTATTTTTTTAATATTTCTGTGACAATTAGAAAGATATTTTGATGTTGTCAAATAATATTAATTAGGTATGGAAATTATTGCGATTTGCGACAGTAAAATAGGTCGTACAAAGAAGTTGTGTTTATCTGTTGACGAAAATATCTCTAGTATAGACATAGTATTCGGTACGAGTAACCTCTAAGATTTACGCTGGATTTATTTTGTATATGATATGCGTCCGCCCGAACGCGCGGTTTGGCCGCTAGCCCTACACCGCGAGATTACGAACAAAATATGTATGTAACGATTTATTTAAATAGCGGAGCGGTCGCGCTGTCGTTCACATACAAATATGCTGAAGCTTGTCATCTTGCGGTGTAGAACGGGGAATGGACTACCGGGCCGCCCGTCACGGGCAGGTCTGTCGCGTGTAGGTACGGACACAGACATGCCTGTCGGCCCGTGCCCGCAGCCTCCCCGCGATTTTTCCCGCGCGGGCACGGGCAAGTCTGAACGCGCGGTCGCGACAGGCGGCCCCAGAGGCGGCGTGTATGCATGGGCGGTGTGGCCTGTGGGCGACCGTGGCCTTGCGGTCCTAGGGGCCTCGCGCCCCTTGGACAGCGCGTTTTTTTTTATTTCAACATATTTTTGATACTCGTTATAAATCTTTAAAAAAACGCGCCTTCATCCAATCCAGCCCTAAGGTTCACAAACCTACCCCAAAATTGATGTAATCTATCAATTTCAGAGGAGGACAAGACCCCGGCGCCGAAACCCGCTAAGATGACTCCGCGGCAAAGGAAGGAGCTGGCGACAGCTGAGCGCATGGCGCGCCGCCTGCTCGCCCGCGGCACGCCCGCGCACAGACAGACAGACACGGAGATGAGAATTGTGAGTACCTAATGTGAGATTCACCCGTAGTATTAGGTACTTATAGAGAGCGCGCGTCACGGCGCGGATTTTTCCCTCCTACACCTATCTTCTTCTGAATTCTGATTAAATTCGTTGCGGGTCCCGAGACAGCTTTAGCATGTCCCTCGGGCTCCCTGAGGCTCCCATCATATCAAAGGGTTTTTTTTTTATGAAAAAAGGGGCAAACGAGCAAACAGGTCACCCGATGGAAAGCAACTTCCGTCGCCCATGAGCACTCGCAGCATCAGAAGAGCTGCAGGTGCGTTGCCGGCCTTTTACGAGGTAATAGGGTAGGAGGGAGTAGGGAAGGAAATAAGGGAGGGTAGGGCAGGGAAAAGGGTAGGGGATTAGGCCTCCGGTAAACTCACTCACTCGGCGAAACACAGCGCAAACGCTGTTTCACGCCGGTTTTCCGTGAGCCCGTGGTATTTCTCCGGTCGAGCCGGCTCATTTTCGTGTTTGGATACCGCTGTCGATCCTGGCGACACATGAGCTGTGGTGGGCCAAAGCCCGTTTACTCAACTCAAAAAACTCAAATTTTCAGGTTGTAACAGGCACGTCACGTATAGAGCGACGCATCATCACCAGAGCCATCAAACAATTGAATGGAGTGGTCCAATGCAAAGTTAACAAAAAAACTGACTGCGTGGTCCTGGGTTCGTGTTCCGCGCAATGTCCCGAGGACTTAGCTAATCTGTTTACCGAACAGTTTATTGATAAAGAGAACATAAACATATCGGGTGTTTGTGAAATTAATTCGAAGAACCAATGCACAGTACAAAGTGATTTGATGCCATATAAAAAACCTGAAGCGGAGCCGAGAATAATAGATTTAACGCAAGGTGATGAAATGTCTGAATTCGGCCAACCACACGTTCAATTTGAAAATAGGTCAGAATTGACCCAACCCCAAAATTTGAGGTCAAAATTGACCCCGGCGGCAGTGTTGACCCAGAGCGGGATGATCAGCCTGGGGAAACCCCGGACTGTGAACGCTCTGCTGGGAGCGGTGAGGGGCTGCAGGGTGGTGGGGACTGCATGGGTTGTGGACTCCGTGCGGCAGAACAGATGGGTGCACCATGTGGGGTACGAGGTTAAACACCTGATGAACATTTCTCAGGTATGTACTACACTGTTTATCGAGCGGGAACCGTACATTTTTCCGGGATAAAAACTATCCTATGTCCTTTCCCGGGACTCGAAAGTATCTCCATGCCAAATAACAGCAAAATCGGTTCAGCGGTTTGAGCGTGAAGAGGTAACAGACAGACAAACTTTCACATTTATAATATTAGTATTGATAGTATGGAAGTATGGATTGAAACATTTATCACATGAAGGGTTAATGCTCTTTTTTTATGAAATAAGGATACAAACGAGGAAACGGGTCACCTGATGGTAAGCAACTATTGTCTCCCATGGACACTCGCAACATCAGATAAGCTGCAGGCTAACTTAGCAATGTAGCTTGCAGGCTCATCATTAAATATTATGTTTTTATTATTTGGCTTCAACGTCACAAGTTTTCACTGCAATATAATCTTTTTTTTTGTTTTAATTTCCTTTTTAATGGTTGTCTGCAAAAAACCGCTTAAGGGCCCGGGTTACCCTCGAAATTTTCGTACATTCTTAATACCAAAATCATTTTCTCATACGAAAATATTTAACATGTTTGAGTTATTTTTCAGCTTAAGATAGTAATTACCTAGGGTCCTGAACAATTTTTTTTTTACAAAATATTTAAATATACTAAAAAAAAATTTTTGTTTAAATATTTTTTAGTAAATTTCCTACTAAATATTTAAACACCAAAAATAGACAAAAACACCAAAAAATATATAAATAAATAGTAAATTTACTACAAAATATTTAAATAATAAAAAATATTTTTTCAAGTTTAAATATTTTGTAGTAAATTTACTATTTATTTATATATTTTTTAGTGTTTTTGTCTTTTTTTTGGTGTTTAAATATTTAGTAGTTTTACTAAAAAATATTTAAACACAAAAATTTTTTTTTAGTAAGTATTTAAATATTTTGTAAAAAAAATTTGTTCAGGACCCTAGGTAATTACTATCTTAAGCTGAAAAATAACTCAAACATGTTAAATATTTTCGCATGAGAAAATGATTTTGGTATTAAGAATGTATGAAAATTTCGAGGGTAACCCGGGCCCTTAAAGCGGTAAGACCGCCAATTTGCGCTCTGCCTAAAAATTGTTTCTTTTTATTTTGTATTTCCTTTTTTTGATGTGCAAATAAAGAGTTTATTATTATTATTAATCCTTAGATCTGAGCTTTTTAACACCCCTATATTAAAATCAAAGAGTATTCTATCATTATTGTAGACTTTTGAGTATGAATTAAATGTTTTATCCCATTTTGTTTCTTTATTATTTTTGGCATCACACTGCACTGCATTATGATATTTGAAAGTGTAACTAGATCATAATTCATGGGGGCGATACCGGTCCGTCCACGTCGTGTCCCTGGGCACCTCCCCCGTGCCATCGTGAGCTTTTTCACGGTGACACGGGAGGGGTGGCTGAACGCCGGTATGGGCGAGTGTTTGTGTGTGTGTTTGGCTGCGCCCGCAGTGTGACGAACGGGCCCGCGACCCGGGGTGTCGGAGTGAGTAATGATGGAAGATCGTAATAAGCCAAGTATTCTCCGGGTGGGTCCCGGCTCCTCAGGAGCCGGAGAATCCCATGCGCCGTCTTCGGACGGTGGCCGGCCCTCGTATACGGAGGGGCCACTTATTGCGAGGAAGGACGAGGGGGCCGCTAAGGCGGCGAAGAAGGAAGAGGAGGCCGCTAAGGCGGCCAGGCAGAGGGCCATTTTAGCCGCATTGAGCGGCGATGGCGGAATTAAGAAGACCGACAGCCCGAAGCCGGCGCCCATTACCGCGCCGGCGAAGGAGCTGCTTACTGATGAGGATGTGGACTTCAGCCAACCGCAGCCCAACGGGGTGGAGCGGAAGCTGAAGCTCCTGCAAAAGATGAAAGACAGGGGGGACAAGAATCTTCCGCGGGTTCTTTTGACCCGCGATGTGATCATGCCACCCCCAAATTCCGGACGAGGCAACTTTACTGGTAGAGACTCCCCTCGCGGTCGAGTCTCCCAGCACGGCTATGGCGCACATGGACGTGACAGCGAGGACTGGCTCTCGGACTCCAGTGAGATGTCCGGCATGTCGCTGGACTCCGGGGGCCTGCCCGCATTCCTGGACAGGACACGCCGAAAGAGGCGATCAGACGAGGACATGGCACCGCCCCTTGGTAAGGGAGCGATGCCGAAATCCAAAAGAGGACGCGGCCGCCCGCCAACGACTGGACAGTACGTCGGTCTGGCGAAGGCGCAGGCCGATTACAACCGGCAGAAGGAGGAGGCCCTTCGACCTCGGGTGGAGGAGGAGGTAGCCGAGGCGGCCAGGGCTGCCCGAGAGACGCGCTCTTCGCTCCTCGCAAGCTCTGCGCCTATGGAGAGTGACAAGCCGGAGCAGACAACCAACGCTCTGGCTCAATGCGTCGAGGCTTCGTTGGATTCGATCATTATGGTCGCAACGAAGTCCAGAAATTTGAAGGGGACGTTCCAATGTCTTCTCAAGGAGGCGGTCGGTGACATACGCGCGACCGTCGCCGAAATGAAGAACCGCGGAGCGACGGACGAAATAAGAGCCCTCGAAGCTCAAAATGCGCGGCTCCAACAGGAAGTGGAGTCCTTGCGCAGAGAAGTCGAGGGCCTACGTCGACAGATGTCGAAGCCGGCTGAGCAAGACATGCGCCAGCTGTTGTCTGAAGTCTCTCGTTCTAACGTGGAGACTTTCAGCAACATGCTGAACGCTCGGCTGGCCGGATTAGAGAGTCGGCTCTTACCGGAGCCACGACTCCGACCTCCTCTCGCGGCGGATAGAGCCCGGAGTGTTACTTCGGCCGCCGCTGAGAGCGTTGAGGCACTACCGGACGAGACGCTGGGACCCCCGAGGCCAAAAGCCAAGGGGAAACCGGCCCCGAAGACGCGGCAGCCAGTTGCCGCAGCGGCCCCGCAAGAGACCCCTGCCGCACCTACGGCGCCAAAGGCCAAAAAGGCCCGTAAGAAGAAGAAGCGGCCTTCAATGGCCGCTCAGGAGGCGGCACAAGGGGGAGCGAACACTAGCTCCCCCCGCACGGAGGCCCAATGGACCACAGTGGGCCCAAAGGGCAAGAGTAAGAAGAAAGGGGCGACTACTTCACCTAAAGCCGCCCCTAAAAGAAAGAAGAAGGCCAAACTCCGCGCCCCGGCCACCGCGGCAATCACCCTTACTTTGGGGGCGAGCGCCGCGGAAAAGGGCGTCACTTATCATGACGTCCTTCTAAAGGCTAAGGAAGCGGTGAAGACGAGCGGACTTTCGGATATGGACATCCATAATCTGAAGCTCCGCTTCCGTCTGGCCCAGACCGGCGCGCGCGTCCTCACCATCCCTGGTGAGGGCGCCCAAGAGAAGGCGGACACCCTCGCTGCCAAAATGAGGGAAGTCCTGGACCCGGACGTGGTAAAAGTCGGCCGTCCGACGAAATGCGTGGAAATGCGCATCGCCGGGCTGGACGACTCAGCGACGGCTGCCGATGTTGTTGAGGCGGTGTCGAGAGAAGGAGGATGCCCGGCCAACTCCATCAGGTCGGGCCCAGTAAAGGTGGGAAGATGGGGCGACGGCTCCGTCTGGCTGAGCGTCCCGGTTGCGGCCGCCAAAAAGCTTATTAGCTTGAAGCGGCTTCATGTGGGCTGGGTGTCGGCTAAGGTAACGCTGCTGGCCGCGAGGCCCATGCGGTGTTACCGGTGCCTTGATACCGGACACCTTGCGACGTCGTGCCAGTGCCCGGTGGACCGCAGTCGGAATTGTTTCCGCTGTGGCAAACTGGGGCACAAGGCAGCCGAGTGCCAGGAGAAACAACCCAACTGCTTCTTCTGCGAGGCACTCGGCAAGGAGAGCGGGCACGTCCTTGGAAGCGGCGGCTGTCCAACAGCTAAAAAGCCGCCTCCCACCACGAAGCGCCGCAGGAGAGGAGCTCCCTCTGACAAGGCTCGGCCGCGTGAGCCTGGAGCTGGTGGTGCCGGGGTTAGTCAGCCCCAGCCCGCCATGGAGGTGGAGCAATAGGCCCGTGGGCTGTCGATCGGGGGATCACAGCCCGCACGAAGGGCCCCGAGAAGAAAGCTCCCTAGATGCCCGGGGAGCTCTCGGTGAAGAAAGCAGCGGCAGAACACCAGCCGCCGCAATGGAGATGTGCCGGACGTGGCAAGCGCCGTGAGGACGCGGAGTTTAACAACAGAGTTCCCGTATCCCACGGCTGGAAGGAGGGCATGGGGGGGTTTTAGTGGGTACACCTCTTGTAGGGAGTCCCACATACCCCCGCCCCTTTCCCCGAAGGGGTGGGGGATACGTAACGTATTTCCCCCCCTAAAAAAAAAAAAAAAAAAAAAAAAAAAAAAGTTCATAATAAATGTACCTACCGCTTAAAGCTAATTAATCATCATGATGTATTGTGTGATGCTGGAAATAATTAAATGCATTCTTATTCTTATTAACCGACTTCAAAAAAGGAGGTTATCAATTCGACGCGTATGTACCTATGTAATATTTCCAGAACTGCCAAATTTTCGTATGTTTGTATAATTATAACACACAGGCACATTTGTTCAGACGCTGATACAGACTAACATATTATACGAAAATTGGGCAGTTCTGGAAATATTACATAGAGATAAACTACGACAACATGGCGCGCCCCTCCAAAATTCAAAATGTTTGAAGTGCGTTGTCTAAACGTTTGAAGAGCGTTGTCATGCGCGGTCGGCTAGTTATGATTAGTTGACCAACAAATCTTGGTAATAAGTAACATTATGTGAAATATTATGATTGGTTGAATACTTACTACATACAAACTCTTTCATATGGATATGACTACACACATTGAAACAGTAATTTGGAGGGGCGCGCCATGTTATCGTAGTTTATCTTTACATACGCGTCGAATTGATAACCTACTTTTTTTGAAGTCGATTAAAAAATACAGTTATCTTATTCTTGTATTGCATTCTTTTACAGAGAGCGCGCGCCGAGCGATGGGCGCTAGGGCGTATGAAGCGAGAATACGCGTACAACATATTCCGAGGTATGTCTGTCCATGTCACACGAGACGCGGAACAGAGGGACGCCATATTACAACTCCTCACCATGTGTGGCGCAGTCCTGACGGATAAGCCAACTTGCAAAACTGCAGGAACACAAGTTGGCGGCACGCAAAATGGCGGGAACTTCAATTATATTACACAAAATGGCGGCTTTCAAAATGGCGGATTGACGCAAAGTAATATCCAAGATGGCGCTGATGTTACAATAGGAATTAACACAGGAGAGATCTGCTCGAAATGGGTTTTCGACAGTATAGTGGCGGCTAGGATGAGAACTACAAGGCGTTATGTAAATATTTAAGTGTATGTATATTTTTAACCGACTTCCTAATAAGGAAGAGGTTATACAGGGTGTAACAAAAATAAGTGCTAACACCACTGATCTGGGTGCACGGTAGTGCACCCGCCGAGATGAGCCAAGCGAAGCGCAAGGGCACTACCTACCTTTTCTCGAAGTGTTTCGCCGTTTTTTTGAACCTTCATAGAATTGGTTTCCGATGTTCCAGATAGTTTATATTCTCAGGATATGATGTCAATAATAGACTTATTAAACACACAAAGTTTCAGTTGAAAAGCTTTTATACTTAAGATTTGAATATACAGATTTCGTCACTGACTCACTGACACACTATCATCACATCTGAAATATACAGATTTCGTCACTGACTCACTGACACACTAGTGATCATCAAAATGTTTGGCTACTTCCTGAAGTGCTAGAAAATCTGAAATTTGTATGTGATCTCAGTTTAGTATACAACTAACAAAAAAAATCATAAACTTTTAACTTTTGCCCCCCATCCCCTAAAATGAGGGGTGGGGGGTGGAGGTTTATGTAGGACTTTTACCAATTTTATGAATTAGGATATAAGTTTACTTTTTTCTACTTTTTTTGTTATGAGCTTTCAAAATTGGATAATCAAGTCGAATTTTTTTTCAATTAAATTTCTTAATATTTGTATACCATTCGATAACTTATGCAATTAAAAGCAACTTTTGTTATGAAACCACTTTCATAAACGCAATATTTAATATACCTATCGAACAAAGTTCTCTCCCGATGCGTACAAACTAAGAAAGAGTGACTTCTTTCGTAGCACTTTGTATGGAGCGTTTCGGGCAGGTCTATTTTATGTTTGAATTATATATATAACTAGCTGTCCCGGCAAACGTTGTTTTGCCATTTAAAGTATATTTTCTACATCATCAGTTGATACATGTTTTACCCCCTCTTTTGTCCCCTAAGAGGGTGTGGGGGGGGGAAGGTCATACACCAGATGTTAAGTTGAAAAACACAGTTAATACCTAATATGAAGTAAGTCCACTAAAGAAAAAAGTTGTATACAAAATCTGACCCCACTTTGGTCCCCAGAGAGGGTTGAGAGGGGAGGGGGGGGGAGGATTTTTATACACCAGATGTTGAGTTGGAAGAAGACAAATATAATATATCTGTGAAAACCGTATGCAAATCTGTGAAAACCGTATGCAAATCGGATCAGTAGTTTTCGTGTTAAAGAAAAAAGTTTGATACAAAATCTGACCCCCTCTTTTGTCCCCTTAGAGGGGTGGGGGGAAAAAATTTTATACACCATATTATGTTAAGTTGGAAGAAGATAAATATATCTGCGAAAACCACATTCAAATCGGATCAGTATTTTTCGTGTGATGCTGGAACAAACATACAGACAGACAGAAAGAGTGACAGACAGACAGACAGACAAAAAACTAACCACATTTTTGGCTTCTATAGCGATGTAGTGACAAAGGTGTAATTTCGGGTGTCATTTCATATCTTTTATGTACAGAATTTTCATTTCTACAACAGAATATTGTCTTCCTCCCGCACGCGCTTTGGTGACGCCCACTATCGTAATATTTTAATTTCGCCATAATTTCAAAACCAAACGTCCAATTTTAATCGTTCAAAGACCAAATATTATCTACATAAACTGTACTTAGTGATAAAATAATTTATTTTGATAAGGATTAACAGCGTGAGTAAAATATATCCGTTTTAATGTAGTCCAAAAAAAATTCAGGATTTTTAAATAAATAAATGGTTATTGTGCCTCACTCGACATAGATAGGTATAGTGTGTCGCGGACTTTTTTGTAGATATTTATAAGATCTACAATTACTTAGAACATTTTATGGTTCTATCTTTTATAGTTTAGGCAGCGTACGCAAAATAAGTAACTTTTCTAGCTGATTTTTTACACCTTGCGTCCGAAAAACTCAAATATCTTACGGAACCCTACTTTTTTCCAAAATAAAATGTAGCCTATGTTCATCAGAAATAATGTAAGATTCCAATAGCAAAAGAATTTTTCAAATCGGTCCAGTAGTTTCGGAGCCTATTCGACTCAAACAAACAAACAAACAAACAAACAAACAAACAAACAAACAAATCTTTCCTCTTTATAATAGTAGTGTAGATTCAAACATGTAAGTTAAATAAATAAATAAAAATAAAATAAAAATAAATTCTTACTCTTTAGTACTTGACTAGTACCTCTTTCAGAATTTGCCTTAACTTAACCTCAACTATTTCTGTATACAATCTTCATAATTTTGAAGTCGGTACCAGTCCCAAAAATTTAAAATATTTTGTCATAGAATTTACGTTTATGCCGCCAAGTGAGCCAACTTATTTACGTTTCTTAGCTGGTACCGACTTCAAAATAATGAAGATTGTAATTTGTATGTAAGAGACTTATTTGAGGTTTAGGCAAATTCTGAAAGAGGCACTACCATGGACCAACACTACTAAAGAGTAAGAATTGTTTAATACCTACTTTTTAGTTCGTTTAAGAATAAGTAGGTAATATTATTGTTTTCACTTGGAAATCGGTTTTAATTAAAAATAATAATTTATAATGAGTAAGTATTAGATAATAATATATTTATTTAAGTAATAATATTAGATAATACAAATAGAATAATATTATAGTCATAATATTGTCGTATTTTTTTTAATAAACGCGTTTTACAAGATGATTTTTATTTTTACTGATCTTACCGGCCCCCTAGACGAGCAATTTTATTGTCAATATCACGCTTTAAGTTTATTGAATCCATACCCCACATAATATAATTTTTAATTACGTTCTAATCAATTTTACCGATTTTCAGCATGGTGCGAATTAATGCAATCTCAAAATATGTTTAACTTGACTGGGGAATGAAAGCGCGCGATGTTCAATATCAACATTATCAACTCTAGACGGTCAATATAAATATTACGCAATACGTGATATTGTTCAATACTATTGTAGGTCTAGGCGCCCACTATATTTTAAAATAACGGCAGAACAGTCATATTTATACAGTCATATAAATAGGCGACTGAATTTGGGCACACTGCGAATTCGCATCGCAAATATCTGCGATAAAATTCAGAATAAAATGACATTACGATGCGATATGAATTCGAGCGATCACACTGTCGCCAAAAAGCGTCGCTAAACATCATGTTTTGTTTTCGCGGTCCACTTGGGCCGTTCAGGCATTTTTACTATTGTTCGATGGTTCGGGCCTCAGGGGTTAATGGGTTAAAATTAGTTTAAAACATAAGACCACTGACCTCCATTATACAAGTACGCTGGATACACGCAGCACCCCCATTATTCGGGTAGAGAACTGAATTTGACGTAACCACAACCAATAACAACAGTTGTCATCACTAGTATTAGTTCCAAGTACTCTCACTATTGCTATCAGCGCCAATATGGCGATATCCAATATTCTCTTCCCCCGCATTGGGGGCGCTGATTCCGCTTCAAATACTGGCACAAAAATAGCTGTCATTTCAAAGGGTATCATATTAAGTCCAGCGTACTTGTATAATGGAGGTCAGTGCATAAGACATGCCTAGGCCTGCCCTCTATAATTATTCATACTAATATTAAATATCAATGCGAAAGTGTGTGTGTCCTCACGCCCAAACCGCTAAACCGATTTTGTTGAAATTTTGTATGAGAATACTTCAAATTCCGGGAAAGGACATAGGATACTTTTTATCTCCGAAAATGTACGGTTTCCGCGCGATAAACGAATTTAGGCGCAAGTACGTTGCTGTCGTCATCTAGTATAATGACTAGCTGTTGCCCGCGATTTCGTCCGCAACAAAGATTATTTATTTCAATTTTTTTTACAAATTCTTAGCTCCTATTGGTCTTCTTAGCACTCTAGCGTTATGTAAGATAGCCTAAAAGCCTTCCAAACGTAAGTACATTTTTCGCACGCTTTTGGAGTCTTAACTGGCCAACCAGTTACTGGCCATTCGGTTTGGATAATGGATTTACCATGCACATTGCACACCCTTACTTCGCTATGAAATCCAACTTGACTAGAGACCCAGTTTGTTTAGGCCACTCGCCCAGCGTTGGGCCATATTGGGCGTGCTATTGTCATGTTAATAAGCGATTGTATTCAATACTGACATGTGGCGTCACATTACATAACTTGGTGAAACTGCTTTAGGTGCGTTGACAGTTTTTTAACGAAGTAAGTATCACGTAAGGTCATTCACGTTGACTCAGGATGGATTACCATGATTGACATGGGCAATCATAGACGAATTTGCGTCTACATGTTCGTAAGCGCCTGTAATAGGGAATATTAGGCAAAGGTTGGTGCAGACCATAAACCTTATAAGTCTATGGTGCAGACTGCAGAGTACAGTAGTACAGTAAGGGTGAATTGCACCAGAAGCGTAGTTAAAGTTAAGGTTAAGGTTATCGTCAAATATGGCGAATTTTGCTAGGGATTTGACAGCTAATTTCACATTTTGTTATGGTTAAAGTTATAGTTAAAGTAGGTTAATGCAACTCACTCTGACCGAAGTCCGATATGTTGCATACGTGACACGTCGTAGGCTGTAGGTTTGAGAATATTGACAGAAACGTTGTCAAACGTGGAACAAAACGTTTGTTTACTGTGTAAAGGCCGTCACAGACTTTGCTATAATATATATTAATATGTTTATAGCTAGGCATATTACTATATATTTTCTATACAATTTTCGCGTGACCACACACTCAGCTATAATATATATTTCTGGTCTCAGTGTGTTTAGTACGGTATATTAATATATATTATAGCTAAGTCTGTGACGGCCTTAATGTCATAACGTGTATGCTGGTGCTGCCGTCTGGAGTGACAACATTGCAGTAATATTATATTGTATGGGTTAACAGTTAACTGCTACGTTATAAGTTTATAACATGTCATCAGTGATCAACTGATCAGCGTACTATTTATTACCGGCGCCAGGCGTGTTGAAGTGAAATATTATATTCATAAAAACTCAAGTTCCTGCTCTGGCGCCATTGTTGTGTTACATACCTACTTGTATAGAATATAGGTCGAGAGCTATAAATATTTAATCGTAAAGTTTATCGAAGTGTCTTATTCTGCCTTACAATTAATTTTATGTGTGTTACAACTTAGGCAGAGTAAAGAATTGCATTCTAATTTGAGTATTTTACTTTAACATTAATAAATTAATATTTTTTTTGTACGTAAGTAAACCTCACAAACACAATTTTGTCTCTTTTAATAAACAATCGGCTAATGTCTGCGACGCGCGACGGCTGTACAGTGTACAGTGTACAGGGTGGTACACCGTACAGGCATTCATAAAATTTTAAATGAAGTGGATTTTGGGAAAGAAAAAATTAGTTTCTTAAACAATTATATATAATACTGTAATACTTACTTAAAAGGATCAAGTAATGAGTTGATGACAAAATATAACAATCTATAACTATTTCATATCATCACATTTAACATTTGAATTTTGATTTTTAAAATGCAAAATTTTAAAAACTCGGCCAAGTGCGAGTCGGACTCGCGCACGAAGGGTTCCGTACCAATACAGACCAAAAATAGGCTAAAAATTATGTTTTTTGTATGGGAGCCCGCCTTAAATTTTTATTTTATTTTAATATTATTATTAAATATTAAATTACGTCTACACATAATATAACAAAAGAATTTGTGAAGAATTCAAGTGCCTACCTCTTGCCATTATTGATATACTTAGCGAAGGCCGAAAAAATCTCGTCTGTTGTATGGGAGCCCCCCTTAAATATTAATTTTATTTTGTTTTCAGTATTTGTTATTATAGCGGCAACAGATATACACAATCTGTGAAAAGTTCAGAAGTTTAGACTGTAGCTTTAGCGGTTCTTGAGATACAGCCTTTTTTTTTTTTGTAACGGTGGGAAATGCGTTACGCATTCCCGACAGCCCGGGGGAAAGGCCGCCGGGATATGTGGGACTCCCCAGGTGCTGCGGTAAGGAAGAGCACCCAGGTTTACCCACTAAAACCCACCGGTGCCTCCTCCTCCGCTTGTTGCTGGGCCGCCGGACCCGCCAGGGGCGAAACTGCAGCGGCCCAGTTAGCGGCGTTTGCTTCACAGCAACATTCGCCATGCGACTGCCTGTCTACGACAGCTGCCGCTATCTCCGGGAGAGCAGTCCGAGGCACCGGACGCTCTTCAACCGGTTGGGCTCGTGCAATGGGCGGCGGATTCCCCAATCCGTCGCCCGAGCCCATCTTGAGATACAGCCTGGAGACAGACAGACGGACAGACAACGAAGTCTTAGTAATAGGGTCCCGTTTTTACCCTTTGGATACGGAACCCTAAAAAAACATTAAATCTTCAAGTATCTTTAAATAATACAACATAATATTCGATGTAATTTTCTCAGCCGTCCCCTGGCCTAAGTTGTGGGAACACTTTCACATAGTGGGCTGAACTAATAAATAACAGGCTGATAGCAACACTTTCCTTTTACTAAAACCACTAAACTTACTAAGTAGTACAAAGAAACATTTGTTGACTATTAAGGATAAGTACTTAATTACTTTTGTGTGTACTTCAAAACAATCTATTCGAAAAATTCTCGTGTCGCGTTGTTCGTTGCAAAAATCCTCAGAAATTGCTGGACCGATTGTGCTGATTTGATGTTGGTCTGAGAGTGAAAAATGGCGTTAAATAATACGTTACCACTACTAACCACTAGGGGTGGAAATTCGGTACTATAGTTAAAGTCCTCACGGTGAATCACTTACATAAACTCACACTCAGCACAGTTTGGTGCAATATTGGTTTCCGGTGAAACCCGTGAGAATTTTATTGATTCAATAAAATAATATTAATCTTAATGGCTGATTGCATAGTTGAAGAATATGCAGTGCCATTTCCGTCGCATATTGGGACCGCAAAACGAGCGGCGCGGCGGGTCACATGGCCATCCGCAGATTACATAATTACAGGCTTAGCATGGTCACCGTGAAAATAGTTTCTTTCTACGGAAGAATAGACAAAGTGACAGTTGGACAAAGGAAATCCGCCATTTTTGTTGTTATCATGCTAAGCCTGCAGAGGAGTGCTCCACATCTTGTAAAGTCTAACAGCTGACACTGATTTAATTATTACTTAATATAGAGTAACAGAACAGATAGGTATTGTATGGATGAAGAGGTAACAGATTACATACATGATACACATACTTTTACGGATTTATAATAATATTATTCTGGATTAAAATAACTTATTAAGTACTAAATAAACCTTTACAAGTTACAACAATAAAATATCTTAAGAGCCCGGGCTACCCTCGAAATTCTCATACAAACGGAATACCAAAATCATTTTCTCATACGAAAATGTTTAACATGTTTGAGTTATTTTTCAGCTTAAAATAGTAATTACCTAGGGTCCTAGCCAAAAATTTACTACAAAATATTTATACACTAAAAAATATAAGCGATTACATTTCATGCATTTTGACGCCATTAACGACATACTTTCCGCACACTTGTTTTATATTAAAAACTCATCGAATCGTTACGTATTTTTTCTGGGACCTTAGCTTATATTGTGTAGTTACAGAATGTCTTCAAAATAATGGCAATATAATAAATTTTCATTCATCATTTTTGGTATTCGTGAACGCGGCGCAATTTCTCTATAATTTCCAACCTGGTATAGTGCCGATCCGCTCGCACGTCAGAGCGCGGCGGCGGGAAGCGCGGGCGGCGGGGTGGGGTAACCGGTACACGTGATGTGTGTGTATTCAAGTACAATAATAATTATTCTATCAAGCCCCAAGCGGTCGTATGCGACCGCGCGCGCCATAACAGTAGATTTCCAAGAATCCGCGATCGAGAGAATATTATTATTGTTGTTGTTTTGCATATTAATTATTATAATGTTGTTTTGATAGTTTTTTGTGATACTTGAAGATAATTGCTTGAACAAAATAATAATGGATAAGTAATAATGGATACCGAAAGATGGGAATTGGGGTTTGGGATGTATCACACAGTAAGTATATTATAATTTAAATTATATTTTTTTATGAAATAAGGGGGCAAACGAGCAAACGGGTCACCTGATGGAAAGCAACTTCCGTCGCCCATGGACACTCGCAGCATAAGAAGAGCTGCAGGTGCGTTGCGTAATAGGGGAGGGTAGGGATGGGAAGGGAATAGGGGTGGGTAGGGAAGGGAAGGGAATAGGGGAGGGTAGGGAAGGGAATAAGGGAGGGTAGGGAAGGGAATAGGGTAGGGGATTGGGCTTCCGGTAAACTCACTCACTCGGCGAAACACAGCGCAAGCGCTGTTTCACGCCGGTTTTCTGTGAGGACGTGGTATTTCTCCGGTCGAGCCGGCCCATTCGTGCCGAAGCATGGCTCTCCCACGTCTCATATCATAATATTATGAATTTTCTTATCTAGAGTATTTTGAAAATAACGATCAGGTCAGGAATAGCGATGGGGTATTTTTCTACTATTTAGAAGGCCGACATAATAATATTACATTATGAGACTTCTCCTAAATCCTAACTGTAAAATGTTTACTAATTTAAATAAATACTAATACTAGCTGTCGCGGTAAACGTTGCTTTGCCATAATACAGTGTGTAACAAAAATAAGTGATAATACTTTAGGGTGTGTACATGTTCCTTGTAGTGAGTTCACTGTGAAAGTAACAGCGCTGAAAGAAAAAAAAATTTCACTTTTGTATGGGCAAGGAACGTCGCGAGTTTCCCCATACAAAAGGGAAAAAAATTTTGGTCTTTCAGCGCTGCTACTTTCACAGTGAACTCACTACAAGGAACACGTACACACCCTAAAGTATTATCACTTATTTTTGTTACACCCTTTTTAGGGTTCCGTAGCCAAAATGGCAAAAAAGGAACCCTTATAGATTCGTCATGTCTGTCTGTCTGTCTGTCTGTCTGTCTGTCTGTCCGTCCGTCCATATGTCACAGCCACTTTTCTCCGAAACTATTAGAGCTATACTATTGAAACTTGGTAAGTAGATGTAGTCTGTGAACCGCATTAAGATTTTGATGCAAAAATGGAAAAAATATTAAAAATTTTAGGGGTCCCCATAGGTACAACTGAAACAAAAAAAAATTTTTTTCATCTAACCTATGCGTGTGGGGTATCTATGGATAGGTCTCCAAAAATCATATTATTGAGGTTTCTCATATCATTTTTTTCTAACCTGAATAGTTTGCGAGAGAGACTCTTCCAAAGTGGAAAAATGTGTGTCCCCCCCTCTAATTTCTAAAGTAGAGGCATGATAATTCTAAAAAAAATATATGATGTAGATTACTATAAAAACTACCAACGAAAATTGGTTTGAAAGGGATCTAGCCAGTAGTTTTTTTTATACGTCATAAATAGTAAACCTTAATCTAAATTTCATTAAATCGACTGAAATATAAAAATAAATCAAAAATATTATAATTTCATAAAAATGAACCTTATTGCTGCTGCGGAACCCTCCATGGGCGAGTCCAACTCGCACTTGGCCGCTTTTTAGGGTTCCGTAGCCAAAATGGCAAAAAAGGAACCCTTATAGATTCGTCATGTCTGTCTGTCTGTCTGTCTGTCTGTCCGTCCGTCCGTATGTCACAGCCACTTTTCTCCGAAACTATTAGAGCTATACTATTGAAACTTGGTAAGCAGATGTAGTCTGTAAACCGCATTAAGATTTTGATGCAAAAATGGAAAAAATATTAAAAATTTTAGGGGTCCCCATAGGTACAACTGAAACAAAAAAATTTTTTTTTCATCTAACCTATGCGTGTGGGGTATCTATGGATAGGTCTCCAAAAATCATATTGAGGTTTCTCATATCATTTTTTTCTAACCTGAATAGTTTGCGAGAGAGACTCTTCCAAAGTGGAAAAATGTGTGTCCCCCCCCCCTCTAATTTCTAAAGTAGAGGCATGATAATTCTAAAAAAATATATATGATGTAGATTACTATAAAAACTACCAACGAAAATTGGTTTGAACGAGATCTAGCCAGTAGTTTTTTTTATACGTCATAAATAGTAAAGTACAACTGAAACAAAAAATTTTTTTTTCATCTAACCTATGCGTGTGGGGTATCTATGGATAGGTCTCCAAAAATCATATTGAGGTTTCTCATATAATTTTTTCTAACCTGAATAGTTTGCGAGAGAGACTCTTCCAAAGTGGAAAAATTTGTGTCCCCCCCCCTCTAATTTCTAAAGTAGAGGCATGACAATTCTAAAAAAAAATATATGATGTAGATTACTATAAAAACTACCAACGAAAATTGGTTTGAACGAGATCTAGCCAGTAGTTTTTTTTATACGTCATAAATAGTAAACCTTAATCTAAATTTCATTAAATCGACTGAAATATAAAAATAAATCAAAAATATTTTAATTTCATAAAAATGAACCTTATTGCTGCTGCGGAACCCTCCATGGGCGAGTCCAACTCGCACTTGGCCGCTTTTTAAATTATAAAGTATTTCGCCCATATTATTTTATTGAGGTGACTAAATAAGTACCTATGTTACCATGGCAACGTCCATCGCTATCCCGTCGCACAAACAATGGTCGCCGCCAGTCTCGAGTTGTAATAATTTACATACTATTATATATTCAACAATTAATGCACTTATCAATATAAAAAGTACCCAGTAGTAGATTCTCAGACCTACTGAATGTGCGTATAAAATTTGGTAAAAATCAATAAAGCCGTTTCGGAGGAGTACGTAACTAACATTGTGACACGAGAATTTTATATAATATACCTATAAGATGTACTAAAATATAATATAATGCGAAAGTTTGTCTGTCTGTACTCTGTCATCTTTTCACGCTAGAATGGCTGAATCGTTTGAGATGAAAGGTACTATTTACTAAGATACTTTGACTAGGAAAGGATATAGGTAAAGGTTACAATATTATTTTTTGTTGCGAGAAAATGTACGGTCTCCACAATTCCCCTTCATTTAGTCTTCTATATATAAATAAAAAAAAGATACTTAATAAATTACAATATTATACATATTATGTATAATTAATTTCGTTAGTCTCGCTAAAACTCGAGAACTCCTAAACAGACTTGCTAATTTCTGTCTTGAAATAATTATATATAGCAGAAAATTCGCGCACATTGTGACTGAATGCCGATGCATTCCGTCACAACTCACAATGTGCGCGAATTTTCTCGTAAAATCTCGTCGGGCCGCATTTTTAAAGTTTTATAACCTATCGCGTATGCGCTCTAAACTTGCATGAAAAAACCGGCCAAGTGCGAGTTGGACTCGCCCATGAAGGGTTCCGCAGCAGCAATAAGGTTTATTTTTATGAAATTAAAAAGTTTTTTTATTTATTTTTATATTTCAGTCGATTTAATGAAATTTAGATTAAGGTTTACCATTTATGACGTATAAAAAAACTACTGGCTAGATCTCGTTCAAACCAATTTTCGTTGGTAGTTTTTATAGTAATCTACATCATATATTTTTGTTAGAATTATCATGCCCCTACTTTAGAAATTAGAGGGGGGGGGGACACACATTTTACCACTTTGGAAGAGTCTCACTCGCAAACTATACAGGTTAGAAAAAAATGATATGAGAAACCTCAATATGATTTTTGGAGACTTATCCATAGATACCCCACACGCATAGGTTAGATGAAAAAAAAATTTTTTTGTTTCAGTTGTACCTATGGGGACCCCTAAAATTTTTAATACTTTTTTAATTTTTGTATCAAAATCTTAATGCGGTTCATAGATTACATCTACTTATCAAGTTTCAATAGTATAGCTCTAATAGTTTCGGAGAAAAGTGGCTGTGACATACGGACGGACGGACAGACAGACAGACAGACAGACAGACAGACAGACAGACAGACATGACGAATCTATAAGGGTTCCTTTTTTGCCATTTTGGCTACGGAACCCTAAAAAAATACGTCAGACATGTATGAAAAAACAGACAGACAGACAGACAGACACTTTTTCGCATTTATAATATTAGCCTTCCTCGATAAACGGACTATCTAACACTGAAAGATTTTTTTCAAATCGGACCAGCCATGAGCTCTTATAGCAGTATTTTTAATATTACTTTCAGATTTCGCACAAACAAAAAACATAGCTATGATTATATAAATAGAGATCATGTTTGTTTATGCGAAATTCAAAAGTACCTAATATTAAAGTAATCTATATAATATAATATAATATATTATGTATATAAAACTCAAAGGTGACTGACATGGTGATCTATCAACGCACAGCCCAAACCACTGGACGGATCGGGCTGAAATTTGGCATGCAGGTAGATGTTATGATTATGACGTAGGTATCCGCTAAGAAAGGATTTTGATAAATTCTAACCCCAAGGGGTTCAAATAGGGGATGAAAATTTGTATATAATAATACTTCTTGACGCGAGCGAAGCCGCGGGCAAAAGCTCGTAAGTCGTACTGCTATAAGAGCTCATGGTAAGAGGGCAGTAGTTCCTAAGATTAGCGCGTTTAAACAAACAAACAACCGCTTTATCATATTATATAATATATAATGCTATACACCAGATGTTAAGTTGGAAAACACAGTTAATAATAATATGAAGTAAGTCCACTAAAGAAAAAAGTTGGATACAAAATCTGACCCCCCCTTTGGTCCCCAGAGAGGGTTGGGGGGGGGATTATTTTTATACACCAGATGTTGAATTGGAAGAAGACAAATATGTCTGTGAAAACCGTATGCAAATCGGATCAGTACTTTTCGTGTTAAACGCCCCGCCTTGGTGACGCCCACTATCGTAATATTTTAATTTCACCATAATTTCAAAACTAAACGTCCGATTTTAATCATTCAAAGACCAAGTATTATCTACATAAACTGTACTTAGTGATGAAATAATTTATTTTGATAAGGATTAATAGCATAAGTAAAATAAACGCCTTCAAATGTAGTCAAAAAAAAATTCAAGATTTTTAAATAAAAAAATGGTTATTGTGCCTAACTCGACATAGATAGGTATAGTGTGTCGCGGACTTTTTTGTAGATATTTATAAGATCTACAATTACTTAGAACATTTTATGGTTCTATCTTTTATAGTTTAGGCAGCGTACGCAAAATAAGTAACTTTTCTGGTTGATTTTTTACTCCTTGCGTCCGAAAAACCCAAATATCTTACGGAACCCTATTTTTTTCCAAAGTAAAATTTAGCCTATGTTCAACAGAAATAATGTAGGATTCCAATGTCTTGAAAAAACACTATGTTTCCAAAGGAAGCTAAGTACAAGAATATTTTTCTAATTCCGCGCGAGCCCGTGTTGAATGACCTCGCACGCACACAGCTGCTGTATACTCAATAAAATTACTCTGAATGGTGCCGTGCGGAGCGTGAGGTGCACGCGGGGCGCGGGGTACCTCGCAATAGAGACAGCGATATGTATAAAACTTGTGGCGCTAGTGTCGAGCTTGATTTGAGCGGCCGGGTTACCCGCGCCCTTAACTTTTATTTTTATTTAAACCAGTACAACTTTGGTGACACTTTTAAATTATTTCACAAATCTTCGAAATACCTGTTCTTAAACTAGTTATACAAATCACTTGAAATTAATGAAGGAAGGAAGAACTACATTTTCTTTGAATTTTAGGTACCTATAGATTTACTAAGCACAGGGATGACGAACCAGTGCCACGTGAGTTGACATAAAATTTGGAGCATTTTAGTCACACTTTACTTATGATTATGAAGCATCGGAATTGTTTTACCAACAATGAAGTTTATAATATTATGATATATCCACCGCTGCATAGTGAGCACCAAATTAGGCAAAGTTTGAAATACACAATAGGATCACAAAAAAAAATTTGAATGGCACGTTATGACATAATATGACTTCTTCAGAAAAGGGCACGTTGATTCGCGTAGTGTATATTTTCTTTGACGTTGATACGAAAATGTTCGCCATCCCTGACTTAGCAGGAAAAATTCTATCACAAGACGTAGGTACGGAGTACTATTATATATTCTGTGACGTAGGTAATAAACTTAGGCATTTTTCTAAGATAGCTCTACTTCAAAAAAACTTTATTTGCTTCATAAATCGCAACAAAATATTGAATTGTCACTTTAAATAATTATAAAAACTCTAAAAAGTCGCGCTGCGCACAGCGATGCAGCTCAATTCTATCTTCAACTCTTCTTCTACTACTGTAAATAAAATAAAAAAAAGCGGCCAAGTGCGAGTTGGACTCGCCCATGAAGGGTTCCGCAGCTGCAGCAATAAGGTTTATTTTTATGAAATTAAAAGGTTTTTGATTTATTTTTATATTTCAGTCGACTTAATGAAATTTAGATTAAGGTTTACCATTTATGACGTATAAAAAAAACTACTGGCTAGATCTCGTTCAAACCAATTTTCGTTGATAGTTTTTATAGTAATCTACATTTTTTTTAGAATTATCATGCCACTACTTTAGAAATTATAGGACACACATTTTACCACTTTGGAAGAGTCTCTCTCGCAAACTATTCAGGTTAGAAAAATATGATATTATGAGAAACCTCAATATGATTTTTGGAGACTTATCCATAGATACCCCACACGCATAGGTTAGAATCTAACCTATGCGTGGGGTAACCGTTAGATGAAAAAAAATTTTTTTTGTTTCAGTTGTGCCTATGGGGACCCCTAAAATTTTTAATAATTTTTCCATTTTTGCATCAAAATCTTAATGCGGTTCACAGACTACATCTACTTACCAAGTTTCAATAGTATAGCTCTAATAGTTTCGGAAAAAAGTGGCTGTGGCCTGTGACATACGGACGGACAGACAGACAGACAGACAGACATGACGAATCTATAAGGGTTCCTTTTTTGCCATTTTGGCTACGGAACCCTAAAAATGCATTATAATTATGAGTTATATAATGATGCAGAACCATGTCCCTTTATGGAATACCAACAGCGCATTACAATAATTTAGAACTGAATTAGAACACGTCTAGGAGCCTGTTTTACCACTTTCTGATAAAGTTCCGAATATTCGGAACTATATCAGAATTTAGGCTATTCACAGCTTTTTTGACATTTAGGTAAAATCTTTACTCATACCTGTATATGAGTAAAGATTTTACCTAAATGTAACAAAACTAAGTGATAAAACGGTGTGTACGTGTGTACGTGTTCCATATTATAGAGTTTATTGTGAAAGGGCAGCGCGGAAAGACCAATTTTTTTTTTACTTTTGTATGGGCAAGCGTCCCCGCGCGCCGCGCCGCCACGCGCCGTGTCATGAGTTTCCCCATACAAAAGTGAAAATAAAATTGGACTTTCAGCACTGCTACTTTCACAGTGAACTATCTACAAGGAACACGTACACACCCTATGCCTACAGTATTATCACCTAGTTTCGTTACACCCTGTATATACATATTATATTATAGTATACAGGCGAAAGTGTTACATTTATCTGTCTATTTCCTCTTCACGCTCTTCTCTTCACTTCTAAACCGCTGAATCGATTTTGATGAAATTTCTCGTGGAGATAGTTTGAGTAACGATTAAGAAGATGGGATAGTTTTTATCCCGAAAAAATGTACGGTTTCCGCACCATAAACGTTGCTAGTAACATCTAAAACATTTTACGATTTACGAAGTTACGCGCTCCTTCGCACGTACGTACTTACCATTCAGGATCATTTTACACCTTCGTCCCTTCAGCCCTTACATCCTGGGCATAAGGGTGAGAGCCCCGTGCGCTGCGCCTTGCATCAAGGTTACGAGGGCTGCACACAAAGGGCGCGAGTACCCTTATGTCAGCTGCAGGGAATACGTTAAACCAGTAACCAGTTACATCATAACCACGTTGCGTGTCTTTCGAGAAGCTATACTAATCGTTGAAGGACATAAAGAAAATAGAAATGCAATACTTAAGGTTAAAACGGCGAATAGTTGAAACGGTGCGGTCGAATGTGTATAAAATTCTGTGTCTCGACCATTTCTTTTTATTTCTTTGGAAATCGTTTCTAGAGACTATCGAGGGGCAATAATAATAGTTCCCACACCGGTTTCGGTGACGGTGGCCGGTTTCATTGAAACCAGGCCAGCTACGCAGGAGTAATTTTATAGTGCCCAAGTGTGTGCGCAGTACACAAGAGCACTCTCTATTCCTTTACTCTCATAACCCAGTGGGACGGCAGACCGACACGACCGGCGAGAGATCAGGCGCAGGACCGACTTTTTACATGCCCATCCGACGCATGGATCATCTTACTTGTCAGACAATCAGGTGATCAGCCTGCATTGTCCTAACCAAACTTGGAAATAACAGTCATGTTTCCAACGCGGGAATCGAACCCACGACCTCCGAGTCAAGAGCCGCGCTCTGTACCACTAGACCACGGGGCAATAAGAAGGGCACTAAGCGTACACATCGCAGAAAATGCGCGTACCTACTACCTAGTAGTACCTAATACCTGTGGACGGGTTTCAGATTAGCGTTTGTCCTGCGTAGTACTACAGTCTACACGTGGTATACACACTTCACAGTGAGGGCACCGTGTACAGAGCGCAGAAAACGCGAACATAGCTCTGTGTTCCGAGACTGCCGAGTGTGAGTTTTTTGTTTGACATTCGATCGTGAACGCGTTTGGCGTTTACTAAGATTTTGTATGGTACTCCCGTGAGCATCGCTAGGTGGCGTTGTACAAATCCCATACAAAATCAACGCCAAACGCGTTCACTATCGAATGTGAAACAAAAAACTGTATTTTTAATTAAAATTAGTATAACAATAAAAGCGGCCAAGTGCGAGTTGGACTCGCCCATGGAGGGTTCCGCAGCAGCAATAAGGTTAATTTTTATGAAATTATATTATTTTTGATTTATTTTTATATTTCAGTCGATTTAATGAAATTTAGATTAAGGTTTACTATTTATGACGTATAAAAAAAACTACTAGCTAGATCTCGTTCAAACCAATTTTCGTTGGTAGTTTTTATAGTAATATACATCATATATTTTTTTTAGAATTATCATGCCTCTACTTTAGAAATTAGAGGGGGGGGGGACACAAATTTTTCCACTTTGGAAGAGTCTCTCTCGCAAACTATTCAGGTTAGAAAAAAATGATATGAGAAACCTCAATATGATTTTTGGAGACCTATCCATAGATACCACACACGCATAGGTTAGATGAAAAAAAATTTTTTTTGTTTCATTAAGGTTTACTATTTATGACGTATAAAAAAAACTACTGGCTAGATCTCGTTCAAACCAATTTTCGTTGGTAGTTTTTATAGTAATATACATCATATATTTTTTTTTGAATTATCATGCCTCTACTTTAGAAATTAGAGGGGGGGGGACACAAATTTTTCCACTTTGGAAGAGTCTCTCTCGCAAACTATTCAGGTTAGAAAAAAATGATATGAGAAACCTCAATATGATTTTTGGAGACCTATCCATAGATACCACACACGCATAGGTTAGATGAAAAAAAATTTTTTTGTTTCATTAAGGTTTACTATTTATGACGTATAAAAAAACTACTGGCTAGATCTCGTTCAAACCAATTTTCGTTGGTAGTTTTTATAATAATATACATCATATATGTTTTTTAGAATTATCATGCCTCTACTTTAGAAATTAGAGGGGGGGACACACATTTTTCCACTTCGGAAGAGTCTCTCTCGCAAACTATTCAGGTTAGAAAAAAATGATATGAGAAACCTCAATATGATTTTTGGAGACCTATCCATAGATACCACACACGCATAGGTTAGATGAAAAAAATTTTTTTTTGTTTCAGTTGTACCTATGGGGACCCCTAAAATTTTTAATATTTTTTCCATTTTTGCATCAAAATCTTAATGCGGTTCACAGACTACATCTACTTACCAAGTTTCAATAGTATAGCTCTAATAGTTTCGGAGAAAAGTGGCTGTGACATACGGACGGACGGACAGACAGACAGACAGACAGACAGACAGACAGACAGACAGACAGACATGACGAATCTATAAGGGTTCCTTTTTTGCCATTTTGGCTACGGAACCCTAAAAAAAGAATTACTGAAATCGGATTAGTTCTTCCACTTTCCAGAGATAAGCGAACACAATCATAATAACTGTATTACCGACTTCAAAATTGTACGTACTTAATTGAGAATTAGAACTCCCTATCTCCAAAACTACTGAACCGATTTTGATGAAACTTGAAACTTGAACACTATTCCCTAAGTTGAACAATAGGTCTAGTACAATAAAAAAGAATCACTTAAATCAAACTTGTAGTTCCGGAGATATGCGTGCATAAACATAAAAATATATATAACATACATAGTATACACTTTTGAAATTTGGCACATTTGTTTAGACGTTGATATAGACTAACATAATTATAGGAAAATTTGGCAGTTCTGGAACTGCCAAATTTTCCTATAATCTACCCGATTTTACCCCATTTTCCACTGATTCTTCGCTCCTATTGGTTGCAACGTAATGTTATGTAGCCTAAAATCTTCCTTGAAATGAACTGTCCAATGCACTATATTTTACAATTCGAACCTTGTTCCGATCCTGAAATTAGCTAGTTCAAAGAAACAATTTCTTAGGGAACGCAAGGCTTATTTTTATTTTAGAAGTGCTAAAAAATTGTAAATGCAACTTGACTTAGTGCCCAGGTGCACCGTCTGCTAACTGCTTATCGTGTTCACTTTCTCATCACTCATCAGTCATCACCAACCCAGTAATTACCAGCAGAGCGTCACACGAGCGGGGGGGGAGAGCACATCCACCGTTTTCACTGTTAACACGATGCCCTGTGAACATGTTAAGGGTTAGTAAACTACTATATAATTATGACATGTATTATGCTGGTGCTGCCTCTGGCGTGAAAACATTGCGGTAATATATCCTAATTCCTACAGTAGAATATGACGCCCGCAACTCCGTTGCGCCAAAATATCGCCAGGGACCGTGTACATTTTACCGGGATAAAAAGTATCCTATGTCCGTTCCCGGGACTCAAAGCAAAGTATCACCATACCCCGCCAAATCGGTTCAGCGTGGGTAAAGAGGTAACAGACAGACACACTTTCGCATTAATATTAGTATGGATGAGGTTGGCAGCACTAGTGCGAAATCCCGTGCATCTCGGTCTACGGTATAACGTTACCGAATCGTGACACAGATAAGTCCCGTTACCTTCCGGTAAGTTCGGATGACACGAGTACTGAGTACACCACGACACGGCGCCAGGTACCAAATAATCTGGTACCAAATACTAGATCTGGATCGATGTCTGGTACTAAATCCTAATTCAACTTATAGAATATGACATTCAACCTTCGGTAGACTTACCCCAGCACTGACTTATTGATTGATGAATAAAATCTCAGCAGAATTCATTATTAAGTAATAAGTATCCTTCTTTAGTTCTTAGTTTTTTAGGGTTCCGTAGCCAAAATGGCAAAAAAGGAACCCTTATAGATTCGTCATGTCTGTCTGTCTGTCTGTCCGTCCGTATGTCACAGCCACTTTTCTCCGAAACTATTAGAGCTATACTATTGAAACTTGGTAAGTAGATGTAGTCTATGAACCGCATTAAGATTTTGATGCAAAAATGGAAAAAGTATTAAAAATTTTAGGGGTCCCCATAGGTACAACTGAAACAAAAAAAATTTTTTTTCATCTAACCTATGCGTGTGTGGTATCTATGGATAGGTCTCTAAAAATCATATTGAGGTTTCTCATATCATTTTTTTCTAACCTGAATAGTTTGCGAGAGAGACTCTTCCAAAGTGGAAAAATTTGTGTCCCCCCCCCCTCTAATTTCTAAAGTAGAGGCATGATAATTCTAAAAAAAATATATGATGTATATTACTATAAAAACTACCAACGAAAATTGGTTTGAACGAGATCTAGCCAGTAGTTTTTTTTTTATACGTCATAAATAGTAAAACTTAATGAAACAAAAAAAATTTTTTTTCATCTAACCTATGCGTGTGTGGTATCTATGGATAGGTCTCCAAAAATCATATTGAGGTTTCTCATATCATTTTTTTCTAAGCTGAATAGTTTGCGAGAGAGACTCTTCCAAAGTGGAAAAATGTGTGTCCCCCCCCCCTCTAATTTCTAAAGTAGAGGCATGATAATTCTAAAAAAAATATATGATGTATATTACTATAAAAACTACCAACGAAAATTGGTTTGAACGAGATCTAGCCAGTAGTTTTTTTTATACGTCATAAATAGTAAACCTTAATCTAAATTTCATTAAATCGACTGAAATATAAAAATAAATCAAAAATAATATAATTTCATAAAAATTAACCTTATTGCTGCTGCGGAACCCTCCATGGGCGAGTCCAACTCGCACTTGGCCGCTTTTTTGCTTCTGCTGTCTCCCGCTTTGCCTCGAAAGTCGGAATGGAATACTTTTCTCCTACCTTTATTTAGCGAGTTCCAAGATAGTTTTAGCCTTTCGACTACGTATGATCATAATATTATCAAAGAGTTTTAAATCGTTCTCTTCTTTCTAACTTTGTTATGAGTCCCAAGACAGCTTTAGCATGTCCCTCGGGCTCTCTGAGATCAAGTCAAAGGATTTTCATGGTTGGGTACCGCTGTCGATCCTGGCGCCACAGGAGATACAGCGGTGGGATGTATGATAGTGGGCCAAAGCCTTTAAAAAGATATTTTTATTTTTTCTGATTGCTTATCGCCATAGCTTACAGTGGGTCAATGTCTATTAATTATAGAACTGGGAAAAGATAAAAGCCACTTAATTTAAGCAGCGTTTGAGAGGCTCCCAAAACAAGAAGTCGCAGCCGGCCCCAGGAATGCGGAAACAATTCTCGGTTCAACGATTCCACTGTTACTGTACATTACGTCTGGAGAATCAAGGCTTTAGAGGAAACTTTTATTATTGTTATGTGCAACTGCAAGATGAGTAAAAACACAGATGGTTGAATAATTTTAAGATAAAACAACCATAGTACACACTACACTACCCAAGCTTGGCGCACTGAAAGTAGTCTTTCTTGTTCCATCACATCCAGCTAACTTTATTATTAGTTATCGGATTTGTCAAACTTTTGGCAACATGAACCCCTGTTATGGTTTCCAGATAAGATAGTCCTAACCTCCCCCTTGGACAATTTAACCCTTTTTTCATGGGGAAATGCTTTACGCATCCCCGGCGGATTGAGGACATCGGCCGGGGTACGTGGGACTCTCCGAGGAACTACCCACTAAAACCCCATGGTGCTCCACTCCCGCTTAGGCAAAGTTACGGGCACGATCAGCAATTTAACCCTAACAAATATGGCTCAAATTCAGTCGCGAGGGTAAGCTTTGCCATCACTTAAACTTACCATGAAGTAGTCAGGAAGTGGTCCTGACTCCTGACGAATGGTGAACTAAGTAAGGGCTCGCGATTCTCAGTTTGGGAAGCCCCGAAGTTTATCATACAATATAGTTAATACAACATTCTGTTGTTGGCAAGTGGCAACATACTCTAGAAATCGACCGTTTCTGAACTAATGCCATCGAGGAAATTGATTCCTAGGCAGTTGACAGACCGACGTCATTTGGTCGGATCATATTGTCAATTCAATGTTAATTATTGTTAATTGTGATCTGTCGACTGGGCAGGATGGTTTCTTTTCACGGAAGCAATGTAGACAAAATGACACTGATAGAGGTAAGTAATTTTGTCTTCTGAAGTAAACAAAACGCATTTCTTGTTCATGCATAAAGAATATGGTTTATGGGGTTCCGACTTACGTGCGTAGATTTTATAAATTCTGTAATAATTGTATATATATAATTATATTATAATGTACTATTAGAGAAGTTGATTTCTAGGCAAATGGGGGACCTACGTAGCTTGGTCGCGTTACTTAACCCTTAACCCATTACCCAGCCGACAGATCTCATCACAATTAACATTAAATTAAGTCCATGCATTAAATTGACATGATCCGACCAAATGACCTTGGTCTGTCAACTGCCTAGGAATCAATTTCCTCGATGGTATAACAGTGAAGTCGCTCAGCCTTCTAACAACTTTTTTTAGTCACGGCTAAAAGACCACGTGGGTCGTGGTAAATATTTTGCAAAATAATTGAAATAACCATTTTTTTGACTCCATATTATAAGTAATTTACGCGTGTTACGATAATTTCTTTATAAATACAATCCAGATATACAATTCATGAAAGGATAGGTATTTTGTTAATAATAATTTATTGCAAAAATATAAATTGAATGAGTTGAAGATACTGAAATTGAATGAAGTACCAAATTGAGAGTACTTTTGCATCCAAGGCAAAAATTACCAAGAAATGCCTTAATTGCTACATAACATAATATCTATGGACGCTTCACACCACGTCATTCTGGCCCCGTGCTAAGTAGTAAGTAACCTGATGGACTTGTGTCACACGGGTACCAGACAACGGAAATATAATATTATATTATTTAATACTTTTATACTATACCACAGAATATATATTGGTAGTAGGTACCAAACTATACATATATTTAAGATTTTTATTATATTAATATGATACACAAATTTAATACACGTACCTACAATGTCCATGACCAGGAACTTTGAAAACTTTTTATTCCGTCGCGTCGGCGGGGTTCGAACCCGCAACCCCCGTCTTGAACTACCAACAGCCCACCAACTGAGCCACAGAGGTCGTCATAGTTTATTAATTATTATGAATCATAATAATATTAATTATTATTATTGACACCGAAAGTTAATATACCTATAGGCAACCTATAGGTATAACATAAAGTTAATATACCTGTAGGTATATTAACTTTATGGTGTCAAATGTCTTTTGTCGCATTTTACACCTTGACTCGCACGCTTATCAGGATTCAGACTAAATAGAGTGATTATTAACTGTGTTAGGTTGGTAGATGTCCTGCTTTGCGCTTTGCAGTTGGGAAATTGACATCGTTTTTACTAGATGATGCCCGCAGCTCGTTGCGCCAAAATTCGTTTATTGAGCGGGAACCGTACCTTTTACAGGGACAAAAAGTATTCTATGTCCTTTCCCGGGACTCCTCCATGCCATTTCAGCAAAATCGGTTTAGCAGTTTGGGCGTGAAGAGGTTAAACAGACAGACAGACACACTTTCGCATTTATAATATTAGCACTAGTATGGAAGTATCAAGTATGGGTGGTATGGATATGAGCATCAGCTGATGTTTATTGTTTTTCCAGATACATATTTTGGATACTTCTCTAGAATGAATACCTGATGATACCTGGATATTCCCTTTTTTGGTCTAGAATGTTAAATGCCCTCAAACTTACTAACATATCGACGGCGTCTATTTTCCGGTCCAATGCCACAATATTATCTTAAGCAAACATCGCCTATCGATACGCGGTACTGGGTACACCTCGAGGCTCGAGGTCTCCGTCACGCCGCCGGAAAGACATCTGATATTTCATAATTTGACCACAGCGGACCGGACCAAACGAGTTTATTTTACCGTTTTGGCGCCAACGGTCGGGCTAGGTATGCGAGTACCGCAAGCGCAGTGACAGCCCGGCTCGTTTAAATCATAACGGTTAGTCTTAACTTGATGAATCATCTTTCCGCTTGATTCACGATCTACTACGAGCACGGCTCGAGAAACACACGAACAATGGGATACGAGCCGTGGGCAGCCGACTGGGCCGACAAATAAAAAACAAAGACAGCTGTTCTACGCGTGATTAGCATATGGCGGTATAATTGTGTCAAGCTCGAGCCGCGAACGTCCCTCGTTTCGGCGGTGGATATGCTCGCGGAACACGTCCGATTACGAAAACCGGTCCGCTCGGCCGACCACATCGAGTCACCCCGAGACGAATAATTCACACGAAACTGACGGTACCTGGCCTACCCGCCCGCACCTCCGCCGCCGCCGCACTGCAACGAGTCGAGTCCACAACACACACACCGCGGGGCCTCATGTAGGCCGGGATTGGTGCAATTTGATAGGATCACAACAGTTACACCGAATCACGTCCTATGCGGGGCCGCCGCTGTGAACGACCGGCCGGCTAACGGGATCGCGGATGCTGGAGCCGCAGGCCTGGCCCGGTTGGATAGGCCGGGACTGGTGCAATATCGCGTGCCACAGAATATAGCGCCGGTCCCCGCCCAGCCAGCCGGGCCCTCGACGCCGTCGCCCGGGAAACTAATGTCGCGGAGTGTCGACGATCACGACTACGTACGTCCGGCGCGCGCGGCGGGTCGCGCTGGAGTGCGCCGGTGCGGGGAGAGAGTCGCACGCGCAGCTGTCGCCCCCTCCCCCCGCCGCCCGCGCGTCCCGCACTCGTTCTGGGAAGCGGTTCCTACTTCCCGGCCGCCCGACTGCGCGAATCCTCCCCGATTCGTGGGAAATTATGAGACCGAACGTAATCGGTAAAAGTTGTAATCCTTGACATATCAGCCCCGCGCCGCCGGAGAACGAGGTTACATGTCGCTCGGCTCCGGCTGCGACACTCGTGCCGGTAAGGCTGTGTCCCCATTAGACACGGGGCGGCACGGCACGGCACGACGCCGCCACCTTGCACGGTACGGCGCCGCACCGTGTCACGGTACTGCGTACGGTGCGACCCTATTCAGTCGAAATTTGCGCTCGAACGAGAGTGCTTGTCTGGAATTGGATATGGATCGCGAAAGAATTATTCTCTTGTTGTTACTAAGACGAAGATTGAAAAAGAAACAGAGGAAATTTTGGGTAAATCCGTATATTTATACAATGAACCCAGACGGAAGTCATTTCAGAAGGAAATATGCAACGCTAAAATTAAGTGGGAATGAGAAATTTTTTGAATATTTTAGAATGACCATATCAACTAACCATTACCAAAATTGTGTCCAAACTTGTTTAAGTTTGGACACAATTTTTGTTCGGAAGTTTCACCAGAATGGCTAATATTACACGCATCAATATTATCACGATTCCGTGATAATATTGATGGTGTAATAGGCCGAATCGCAGTATCGCAGTAGTACTTGTGATACGCGTGATACTAGAATCGTGATTATATTGATGGTTTTGATGTAATACGAGCCAATAGGGGCGCGTGGTGCACGGTTTACGGCACCGCGCCGTGTTCACGGTGCGGCGCCGTATCGTGCACGGTGGCGGCGTCGTGCCGTACCGTGCCGTGCGTGCCGCGCCGTGTCTGATGGGGACGCGGCCTTAGGCCGACATTGAATGTGGCCCGAGACAAAGGAAAGTGGAATATAGAAAACATAATCGCCACACATACACACCGCACATACCGCCGGGAGCCGCGTGATCGCCCAATAACAAGTTACAAGATAGGACGGGAATCTCTGCAAGCTATATATTTTTATACACCTGTTGAGTTGGAAGAAGACAAATATATATGTGAAAACCGTATGCAAATCGGATCAGTAGTTTTCGTGTTAAAGAAAAACCACCCCGCCTAGTTGGTGACACCCACTATCGGAATATTTTAATTTCGCCATATTCGCGCAATTGAAAACCAAACGTCCGATTTTAATCATTCGAAGACCAAATATTATCTACATAAACTGTACGTAGTGATAAAATAATTTATTTTGATAAGGATTAATAGCATAAATAAAATAAACGCTTTAAATGTAGTCCAAAAAAATTCAAGATTTTTAATTAAAAAAATGGTTATTGACTATTGTGTTGTGCCTCACTCGACATAAATAGGTATAGTGTTGCGGACTTTTTTGTAGATATTTATAAGGTCTACAATTACTTCGAACATTTTATGGTTCTATCTTTTATAGTTTAGGCAGCGTACGCAAAATAAGTAACTTTTCTGGTTGATTTTTAGGGTTCCGTACCCAAAGGGTAAAAGCGGGACCCTATTACTAAGACTTCGTTGTCTGTCCGTCTGTCCGTCTGTCTGTCTGTCTCCAGGCTGTAACTCAAGAACGGTAATAGCTAGGGATTTGATATTTTCACAGATTATGTATATCTGTTGCCGCTATAACAACAAATACTAAAAATAAAATAAAATGAATATTTAAGGTGGGCTCCCATACAACAAACGTGATTTTTTGGCCTTTTTTGCTGTCTCCAGGCTGTAACTCAAGAACAGTATTAGCTAGAGATTTTAATATTTTCACAGATTATGTATATCTGTTGCCGCTATAACAACAAATACTAAAAATAAAATAAAATGAATATTTAAGGGGGGCTCCCATACAACAAACGTGATTTTTTTGGGCTTTTTTGCTCTGTATCAAAAATGTCAATAGGTAGGTACTTGAATTTTTCACAAAATCCTTAGTTATACGTGTACTTTAATATTTAATAATAATATTAAAATAAAATTAAAAAATAAAATAAATTCCCATACAAAAAACACAATTTATGGCCTAATTTTGCTTTATAATGGTACGGAACCCTTCGTGCGCGATTCCGACTCGCACTTGGCCGATTTTTACACCTTGCGTCCGAAAAACACAAATATCTTTTCCAAAGTAAAATTTTGCCTATGTTCAGCAGAAATAATGTAGGATTCCAATGGTAAAAGAATTTTTCAAATCGGTCCAGTAGTTTCGGAGCCTATTCAGGACAAACAAACAAACAAACAAAAAATCAAATCTTTCCTCTTTATAATAGTAGTGTAGATAGCTTATCAAAGGCTTTTGACACAAAATATGTGTTGGTTGTTGAGCTGCGTAGAAACTTTTTTTATGAGTAACAGTCACTGAATACACAACAACTGTACACTGTAAAGGTGTCAGGTGCTTTTTAAAATGAGAGCTTTTTAGTTTTTGTGTAAATCTGAGTAATAATAACTTTAATAATTAATTGATACATTTCTTCAATTCATTAATATTTTTCACTATTATATTTTATGGGAAATAGGTAGATACTTGTAATTATTGACAATTTATTAATACAATTTGCATAATATATTTTAACCACAAATATAAAAAAATATTAAATTATCTTTCTCTTTAATAATTAATGTTGCTTACAAGTTACAATAAAGTTACGCGTGATTGTATATTCAATATTGTATTCCTGTCGCGTGAGAGATGCTAGATAGATATTGTATGGTATTAAAATATACACCCGTCACCCGAACACTGAACCTTCTTTTTTGGAAGTAAAAAAATTAAGTTATGTACTTAGGTAGGTAATTAAAAAAAATCCAGGGGTAACTTTACATTTGAATGTTGCAACCCCAATATTCGAAATTCAATTCAAACCGTCCATCCTGATTTCCACCTCCTTGTCGTTTTTACCTGCGGCACAGAGCACTCACCGCACAGAGAAATTCGATCGTACCATCTAATATTTTGCACAAAAAAGCAAATTACAAAATGTTGTTTTCAACAGATATGTTTATGTACATTTAAATAAAATGTCTTAAAATTTAATTTATAAATTGTTTTTATATTATAAATTATAATAATTATGTATAATATTATAATTTATCGTTTCTTACAATTTTCAGAAGGTTCAGACTTCAGAGGTGACACGAGTAAAGACTAAAGACGTAGGTACCTACACCTTTGTTGTGAATTGTGATAAAATTAATATTAAACAACACAAACAAATAAGACGTAGGTCATAATAATTATTTATAGCTATATTTACCCAAAAGACTTGGGTAATACTAAGTCAACCCGGATAAACCTAAGTTTACTCCACCTTCTAGCATTACCCGTAACATTTATATAAAAATGGATTTTCAATTGTTAGTAACGCTATAACTCGATAAAGGCTGGACCGATTTGGCTAATTTTAGTCTTAAATGATCGTGGAAAGTTTATAAGTGACACGAAGTTCACCGGGACATCTAGTTTAGAATAAATAAAATATGTTTCACCAGGATGACCCTAATTTATATTTATTGCCGAGAAACTTAATATAAAAATAAGCTAGAAAAGATAATATGTATCACCATGAGTTTTAATTTTTAAGTTTTTTATCAACGAAAAAGCTTGAATCGGCTCAATGGTTTATAACGGGAGATAACAGGCTGTAGCTCTCAGGTTTATATAAAAAAATAAAATTTTCCATAATATGTGTACCTGTAGAAAACGGAGTATCATCCTAATAATTCACTTCCTAGCACCGAAGGTAGAATAATATAATGTTAATATGAGCCAATGATATAATATGAAAAACTCATAGATATGAGCTAAGTATTAATTTTCAGTGATTTTAAAATTCATGTTTCACTTTTGGCATATTTTTGTGCAAGTGGAAAATTATGTTTGTACAATTTTATCGTATTCAGTTTACGTAATATAAATAATTATAAAAACAGCTGTAAAATACCGTGCGTGATCAATGAATTCTGTGCTACCAAGATTTTATAATTTTGACGTTTACTTTTCAACTTTAGAAAACGTCGCAAATAAAAAAATGACAATACTAAACACCTAAAAACCTTAGTAAAAGAAGTTATTTAACTAGGAATGAAAAGCAGCAAAAGCACATGAAATGCTGCTTTTCTTAAATTCCTATGGTTGCGAAGATAAAAAACTCTGTTTGCATCAGCAGGCGAATTTTGTCCATAGTAATAACCACTGCGGCCACTGCGATCTATGAATACCTGATGGAATAGACACAAAAACATAACACGCTTAATTATGTTCGCTATTAATGAAATTAAAGGTTAAAATTTAAAAATAAGTTTACCTACCTGCTAACAAATTCTTCGAATAATTTCTATTGCCCGGACGATCTGCAACATGCAAAATTTTGAAATTGGCAGTTCGCTTTACGAATATTCAAAATTCAATTACTGTCAATGGTTTGTTCCATTCCATCATCTTTTGTTAGATACCTACCTTTGTCGAATACTTTTCATTTAACTTAAAATTAAAATTCCTAGAAAGTTTACTTAACAATTATTATTGTTAATTTTTTTATGCATCAGCATGCGGCCCTGCACTTCGAGTACTGAGGGTTGTAATCTCTCAGGTAACCATTCATTCCGTGCCTCAGGTAAGAAATGCGTTACTGGATACATCCTCCCGAATCTCTTTGTAATTGTTATTTGACATTTTGAACATTATTTTGATTTTTATCATACACATTTTACTTCATGCAACGAATGCATAAATGTATTTGTGACCAATCATTTATCTATATTTGTGACGTTAAAAATAATATTAATATTTATGTGATCTAACTTTGTAGGCTACCATCGGCAGCAGCGTAATATTATTATCTCTTGAACGGCAACTTGTAGCTTCTCTAGTGTCAAAGTTTTGAGAGTTACAATTAGCTTTAGCGCTTTCTATAGGGCGCTCTATAACTCTTTGTATCTCCTAGTTTTACTAGTAGGACAATAATGTTATACGTATAAGGTCTACATAACTTCTGTGATGTTCTATAATAATAATCTATACATATAATAAAACTGTACAAATGAAAATTCTGTACAATATAGACATTTCAAAAATAATAAGCGGGGGGGGGGGGGGGGGGGGGTGTCACTACATCGCTATAGAAGCCAAAAATGTGGTTAGTTTTTTGAAAATTTTTCTTCCCACCCCTGTAAGGGGACGAAAGAGGGGTCAGATTTTGTATCAAACTTTTCTTTAACACGAAAACTACTGATCCGATTTACATACGGTTTTCGCAGATATATTTGTCTTCTTCTAACTCAACATCTTGTGTATAAAATACCCCCCCCCCCACCCCTCTAAAGGGACCAAAGAGATTTTGTATCAAACTTTTTTCTTGGACTTACTTCATATTATCAACTGTGTTTTCCAACTTTACATCAGCTGTTGATAAATCCACCCACCCCTCTTAGGGGACAAAAGAGGGGGTAAGATTTTGTATCAACTGATGAAGTAGAAATACTTTAAATGGCAAAACAACGTTTGCCGGGAAAGCTAGTTCGATAATATTAAATTACATAAATTATACATCCTTTTCCACAATTATTTCATGTCAAACCGTTATGGGCTATGGCGCTTCTAACCTATTTTGCCTCTGGCAGGTCACAGCCGCTTTTTGATGTCGACATACGTAAACGCGTTGGATGAGGCATTTCAACATAAGGAACGTTTCGGAAACCCTAAGATATTTATTATTATTTATAACTCTGAACGTACAGCAAACAGTTGATAGGAAATCAATTCGTCATCCGCGGCTCCTGCTGCCCCCAGCCTGACACATGATTTATCGGTGACAAGTTTTGGGGAGACCGTGGTGTTACAATGATGGATTCATATAATTGCTTACAAGATAAAAAGGTGGTATAAAAAGTGTGTAATATGTATTTAAAAGACGTTTACATAGGTTTTTTATTTAATTATATTTCGCCGACAAATTTGCTGTACCATTTTGCACTTTAAAGCTTATTTCCATAATAATAATTATACTCATCAAGATTCAGATATTAATAATAAAATCAACTATAATCTATATATATAATTATAAAACTCAAAAGTGACTGACTGACATGGTGATCTATCAACGCACAGTCCAAACCACTGGACGGATCGGGCTGAAATTTGGCATGCAGGTAGATGTTATGACGTAGGCATCCGCTAAGAAAGGATTTTGATAAATCCCACCCCAAGGAGTTCAAATGGGGGACGAAAGTTTGTATATAATAATATTTCTTAGCGCGAGCGAAGCCGCGGGCAAAAGCTCGTTAACATAATATAATTTATTCCCATGTTTAGTATAGTTTATTCCACAGAGCGCGGCTCTTGACTCGGAGGTCGTGGGTTCGATTCCCGCGTTGGAAACATATAACATGTTTCCAAGTTTGGTTAGGACAATGCAGGCTGATCACCTGATTGTCTGACAAGTAAGATGATCCATGCGTCGGATGGGCATGTAAAAAGTCGGTCCTGCGCCTGATCTCTCGCCGGTCGTGTCGGTCTGCCGTCCCACTGGGTTATGAGAGTAAAGGAATAGAGAGTGCTCTTGTGTACTGCGCACACACTTGGGCACTATAAAAATACTCCTGCGTAGCTGGCCTGGTTTCAATGAAACCGGCCACCGTCACCGAAACCGGTGTGGGAGCTATTATTATTATAGTTTATTCCAGTTTATTCCCTATGTTTATTATGTAGGTTATATTCTAAGTTAAAGTTGAAACGTGGATTTGTCTTAATGATTTTTTGGTCACACGTTGCCTTGTTTTGATTGTTTTGTGAACCTAGATTAAAAAATGTATCAAAAATCCGTCGCCAAATTTTAGAACAAAAGCTGAAGAAGCTCTAACTGTTAAGTTGTTAAAAGTGCAGTCAAATTTCAACTTTGACTGGTTGCTTTAAGTTTTATTTTCAAAGAGCGACGCAGTGGCCTCGCTTCCACCGCATTTCCAAGAAAGCTCCAAGTGTTCGTTCCGATGAAATTTTTGCTCAGTTTTGACTATAAGTATAACGTTATCATCATCAACTCTTATCCACTCCCACAGTATATTGGCAGCAGTAGCAGGTCATACCACTGCACCGTCTCAATAGACGATAATAATCTTATATATAAAAATGGATTTTCAAATGTGTTAGTTGGGCTAAAACTCGAAAACGGCTGAACGGATTGGGCTGATTTTAGTCTAAAAATATTCATAGAAGTCTAAGGAAGGTTTTAAAGTGACACAAAGTTCACCGGGACAGCTAGTAAAGAATAAAGATCTCAATAGAAGATTATTTAAGTATTAAAGGTTTTGATAGAATATACTTGCAAATTATAGTCCTCTTCTATTTTAAAATACAAATTGAAAAAAAAAGTTCAATTTAAAATAATTAATTCCAATAGTATATTCATCTACATATTTTTGATTTAAGTCGTTACTCGTTAGCTATTAGGATAAATAATATAATATTATGTATTTTTAAGCTCAAAAATGGCAAAACAAATTTTTTATTTTGTATTGGTATTTAATTTGGCGTGAATTTGGCAGTATAATTTATTCATCAAAAATATTTTTTTCAAACATTTAGGAATGCAAAAAAAATTATTGCCGCAAACAGTCTATTAGTCTTTACTTCAGAAGATCAGGCTAACAGGAAAACTAGTTTTATCGGGGCAATAAAATATATTTTAATATTATGCACTTACCTAATTATGTAAAAATAAATTATGGATATAGATAGCGGAAATTAATTTATCATTTTATTTTAATTAGTATTTCAACGGCCAAGGAAGAGGGTTCGGACTTCGGCGTTTCGGACTTTCGAAGCATGAGCGAGAAAGTTGAAATGAGGAAATATTTGTTTTAAAAGTGGGCGTACCGCGTACATTATATGTAATACATAATTCCTTTCTATAGTTCCATACCTAAAGAGTATAAACTATAAACGGGACCCTACTATTAAGACTTCGCTGTCTGTCCGCCTGTCTGTAGGTATACCTCTGTATCTTAAGAACTACGCTATCAAGATATGTAGTTGAAAATTTCACAAAATATGTTGACGCTGTAACGACAAATATACGAAATTTAAATAAAATAAATATTTAATTAGGGGTTTCTAACAAAAAAAACACAATTTCCCTATTTTTATCTTTACTGGTACAGAATTGGTACAGAACTACAGAACCCTTCGTGCGCAAGTGGAACTCGCACTTGACCGATTTTTCACTTTTTGTTTATTTTTTACTTATGTAACCACGCTCCAAATTCTAAAACCATTCTAAAACTGTGTCCATATCATATATTATACGTATGTATGAAGTCTCTAGGTTATTATTACACTATATTTTACAATTTTTCAGCATTTAAAAATACCCAGTTTATGTATAAATTATTTATTATTTTGTTGAAGACGTAATAATATATTATTTCTTCTAAAATTTTCGTACATTTTATAGTAAAGTCATAAAAATCGTTTATTTTATATGTTTCTAACAGTTTTAAACATAATAAACGATTTAACGAGATGTCAAATCGTTAAAGGGGATATTATCAAGTCATAAAACATAATTAATTAAAATATTAATTTATATACGTCGAGGAAACTAGGGTCACTTGGTCTTGATCCCTAATTTGGTTTTAGACATGTTTTAGATTAATCCTTAAATTGTTACAAATACGGCACTGAAGTATTATAAAAATATGTTGAATAAAAATAATTTAAAAAGTGAAAATGATCTTTTCGTTATTATCGAGGAGAAAATGACTGAAAGCTTTACTACTAAGAGTGAGTTGCATCAACCTACTTTAACTATAACTGTAACTTTAACCATAACAAAATGTGAAATGAACTGTCAAATCCCTAGCAAAAGTCGCCATATTTGACGATAACCTTAACCTTAACTTTAACTGCGCTTCTGGTGCAATTCACCCTTAACTGTAACTTTAACCATAACAAAATGTGAAATGAACTGTCAAATCCCTAGCAAAAGTCGCCATATTTGACGATAACCTTAACCTTAACTTTAACTGCGCTTCTGGTGCAATTCACCCTAAATTGTAATAATAAATAATACTAGCTTACAGTTAAGTAAATAATAGTTTAAGTGCTGAACTCGGAGATTAATATTAATTACTTATCAGCTGTAATTTTGACATAAGCCCCATGCATTATCTTTTTTAACCGACTTCCAAAAACGAGGAGGTTATACGTTCGTCTGTGGATATTTTTTTTTTATGTATGTTCAACAATTAATCCGCCGTTTTATTATTAAACTCTTCATCAAGTTGAAGGTTAATCAAGAATCATCATGAAATAGTGTCTCCGAAATGCCCGAATGCGACAGTTAGCAACTTAGCGCCTTAAATTCGCCATTAAGTAAATCTTTCCTATCCTTTGCTTTTTATGCTTTTACCCTTTTTGTGTATGTTCACCTCTAATGGCTCTATAGCAGGCAAAAATGACCCTAAACAGTCTCGAAGTGGGGCCATTATGACTTCTTGATATGCCATGGTGGATCTACGCTAACAGGAAAACGTTTACTTCACGATGTCCTTACGGATATGTTAATGGACTGTTTTAAATACCTTCGGAAACACCTAAATAAACCACTCAAGGATCTATTATTAGTGACCTACTATCGGTTTACTCCAATGTAATCCTAATCACATAGATTTATGATGGGTCTCGCGCGCGCGCTCCGCGCGCGAGACCCATCATTAATCTATGCCTAATCAATTCGGGACGTTTAGGTCTTCAATACGCTAGTAATAACATTATTATTTTAGGGTTCCGTGCCCATAATATTGTAAAAGAAAGACAATAATTTAACTATGTATATATTTGTCTTGAAAAGTGAAAACATCAAAAACTTCCGTGCAGCGTGCTTATGGTTTCTAGACTTTAGAGTTTCGACTATAACAGTACGCTGCACTGTACGAGTCAGCAATTATTATAGAACTTAAAGAAGCTTTTCAATATTAACACAATATAATAAGTAAGTAATAACATTATCACCTGAAGAATTCACAGCCAGCACTATCGTTATCTTCGCGTGCGCGTGGGTGACACTTGGCAGGATGTTTAGGCTATGCGCATTACACTTACACAGTGCATAGGTAGGTACATTATACTTAGTATATTGTGCAAGTTACAATGTAGTTGTTAATCATCAACAACGCCCTCTTAACTTTCTATATACCTATTCTCCCAAGAACGTTGTTGTATTCTCCCTATTTTCCCTAGGCTACACCCTTCGATCAAATATTTCTGGCTACACCAAGTATAAAAATGATGTAGTTTTGAGAATAAGAATCTTCAATCTGATTTGAACCGTCTACGATTCGCCTTAGTAGGTGACCTAGCAACCGTTATTAATAATCTAAAAGGCTTTAGGCTAGGTAAGTAGTTAAAAAAAAGCGGCCAAGTGCGAGTTGGACTCGCCCATGGAGGGTTCCGCAGCAGCAATAAGGTTTATTTTTATGAAATTAAAATATTTTTGATTTATTTTTATATTTCAGTCGATTTAATGAAATTTAGATTAAGGTTTACTATTTATGACGTATAAAAAAAACTACTGGCTAGATCTCGTTCAAACCAATTTTCGTTGGTAGTTTTTATAGTAATCTACATCAATTTGTTTTTTAGAATTATCATGCGTCTAGTTTATAAATTAGAGGGGGGGTCCCCCCCCATTTCATTTTTCATCCCCCCCACACATTTTTCCACTTTGGAAGAGTCTCTCTCGCAAACTATTCAGGTTAGAAAAAAATGATATGAGAAACCTTAATATGATTTTTGGAGACCTATCCATAGATACCCCACACGCATAGGTTAGATGAAAAAAATTTTTTTTTGTTTCAGTTGTACCTATGGGGACCCCTAAAATTTTTAATATTTTTTCCATTTTTGCATCAAAATCTTAATGCGGTTCATAGACTACATCTACTTACCAAGTTTCAATAGTATAGCTCTAATAGTTTCGGAGAAAAGTGGCTGTGACATACGGACGGACGGACGGACAGACTATATAAGGGTTCCTTTTTTGCCATTTTGGCTACGGAACCCTAAAAAGAATTCAAATTCAAATCTTCGAACAAAGAATAAAAACATGGCGTCTTGCAACATGGCGCGTGCCGAACAGCTGTCCGCGCAGCTGCCGTACAATTTACTTTTATTTTGCTTTCCATTATAAATATCGCCTTTATTTTTTGTGACAACATAATATTGTCTGCAGTAGATAACTCCATTCATTTAATAATTGTAATGGGCGATTTGATTAGGCATCAATAAAACATCAACATGTTGCACGACTTGTAAGGTAGCTTTACCAAGAACGTTGAAATAATATTTTCAACGTTCTTGGCTAGTAACATAATATTTAAAGTTTATGGTCCTTGGTAGTTACCTACAGATTTATGTCTTTTAATCTTTTATACGCAATAAGTAATAAGTTATTTAAAGTACTACGTGGTACAGTCTACTACGTAGTGGACTGTACCACGTAGATAGTAGATATTAGTGATAACTTTATTTGTGGGATTTGGGAATCGAATGTATTAGTACAACTACAGTCTACATAGCGGTACTATTTAGTTTCGTATTCGTACCAAGTTATAGGCCTGCACATAGGCCTGCACACCGTGTAGGCATATAGTTTATTATAGGTCTTCAGCATCATTTTAAAAACTGAAAGGCTCTAGACCAGCTATACTCAACCTGCAGCGGCCCGCGAAACTAAGAGCCCGTATAAGAAAAAGGTTGAGTACCACTGCGCTAGACAAGCTTCTTAAACTTTTTTACTCTCATAAAAAGTGATTTTTCTTTAAATGGATTGTCTGATATAATATTATGGTGATAGGGTGTCTGATGAAATTAAAAAATATATCGTATCGCTCGCGGAGCCCCATTGCGGAGCCCCACAAGGCCTTCATCTGGAGCTCCAGGCTCCAGGGCTCCGCGAAGCACACTGAGAATAGCTGTTCTAGAATCTAAATTATACTTTTTGTGAAAACTTTTAAATGGCTTAAGTATAGTTACAATTTAGTTAATGTAATCTATATATATATATATATATAAAACTGACATGGTGATCTATCAACACACAGCCCAAACCACTGGACGGATCGGGCTGAAATTTGGCATGCAGATGACGTAGGCATCCGCTAAGGAAGGATTTTGATAAATTCTCACCCCAAGGGGTTCAAATAGGGGATGAAAGTTTGTATATAATAATACTTCTTAACGCGAGCGAAGCCGCGGGCAAAAGGTCGTTTATAATAATAGCTGTAAGTTTTCCGAAGTAATGAAAATAATTAGATCGTCATGATCGTAGAATAAAGACGGATCTGCAATTTAGCAATTTTACAGGAGAGCCTTTCAAAGGTGTTGTGACGTATTTTGTTTCATGTTTTCAGAATTAATAATTAAATTGACCTGAAATTTGGGCAAGTGGTTTTGTTTTATGAATTTTATAATGTGATTCATAGTACAAATACCTAATTTGTGTAGTTTTTTTAAAAAGCACATCGGTCGTTATTTACTGGAGTACAATGTGACGTATTTAGTGAACCGACGTTATTGTATGGAGTTTTGCATGACGGTTGAAACTTTCCGTCAATATTCTAGGGATAGGTACAAAACTTTACGGACGGTTTTGACAAGTATAGGTCCAGGAAATGAAATAAAAAACATTTATTACTTTCACAATAGCTTTTTTTAGTAAGCTTCATTAAGAAAAAAACAATAATATAAAAACAAATTCTTGTTTTACTAGAAAAAATTTAAAACGTAATGGATATTAATTCCTGTACAAAAAGTATTTTCATATAAAAACAAAACATATTATAAAAATAAACGTATACGATACAATATAATATTGATGATTCTTAAATTTCGTCTTCTGAAAAGGCATAAATCCATACATGTTGCATTTGCTGAATTGATAATATTTCAGCTGTTCCTTGTGGTGATGTCGTCACATGTGTCCGCTCCGCTGAAAAAAAGGAAGTTCTAGTTGTCTAGTTACTTACTTTTTTTTTCTTCAAGCATGAAAATAATATGTACTCTTAGAATATGTCACGCCGCGCTGTACAAGACAATCATAAGTGACATTGGGGTTGTAGAGAGATATAAAGCAGTGCGGTTCTTAAGATGAAACCTATACGTACAAAGTTGTACGTTTTGCAAATAATTTCAAAAGCCAAAATATAAGAAATTTTAAACATCAATTTAAAAAAGGCCATAAAATAAGCTTTATGCTCACGGTTAAATCAAATTACAATTAAAAATATCAAAATAACTTCATTATTTTTAATCAAAAAACGACCGATGTTAAATTGTGTGCCACGAATAACGTCGGATTTGCATATCCAACCAGCATCTATCCATAGAAAAATGACGGTTCATACGGTACGCCCTTAAATGATCCATAGAATAATAGCGGTTCGTTAATTCCGACAGTGAAATAGTACCTACAGAACAAATAAAAAATTGTTTTGACTCTTATGAGGTTACTTTTAAGTTTTAATATAGCTTAATCAGCGTAAATACCAATAATTATACACCAAAAATGTAAGTCCTTAGAACAACGACGGATTTGTCAAATCCGTCGTTGTACGGTGGATAAGTAAATTAAATCTTCTGTGTGGTCGAATTCGGTCGCGTACATTAATTTTCTACAGTTCTTCTATTAATTAATGTAGCAAACGTGTTTAATTTATAAATAAACAACATCTTAAGTCTTTACGAAGCAACAAAATATTATGATATTCACTTACCCATAATATTATCATCAGTTTGCACCAACGCTAACATCCGTTTTGACCTTTAATGCATAATATTTTTAACTTATTCGACTTACATATACCTAATACGTATTATAAACTATTTTAATATTCTTTAAAAATTATTAAAAAGTGCGTTACGAGTGACACGTACGCGTTACCGTAGAACAGGGACGGTATTGACCATCCGCCGCGGTGAGCGGGGGGTGGGGGACGGACGCCTCCGCCGAACTCAGGCGCATTGTTTAATCCGTCGTTGTACTACGATCACACAGTCAAATCCGCCGTTTTTCTAGTCTATAAATCAGGCATTCAGTGGATTTTCAAAAAAAAAAGTAATAACAGTCGATAAAACACATAATTTTATACAAGTTGAATATGCAATAAACCAAAAATTGAAAAAAATCAGATCAGTCTTTATTCTACGATCATGATGAAATAATTACGATCCCCTTTACCCTAGGGCTGCACTGCCATCCGTCCGGGTTTCCCCGGTTTTAAGGACTTGAGTTATTCAGACTTACTTGTTGGAAAAGCAGCAAAAGAAAGATGTTTTAGCAAAAAATGGCAAGAAATAGGCTACGTAATCTTAAATAGTAAATTCTTATAAGAGGTGTCCGGGAAAATAGTCACATTTCGGCCAAACGTCCAGGTTTCTTTTTGTGCTTGACCGGCGCGGCGCGGCGGCGCGGCGGCAGTTTGTGATGGGCGATGGCAACCCTACCTTTACCTCTTGCAGGCTGCAGCACGCTGCACGACCTTAAACCGAGTTACTCATAACACGCGGCCTCGGTATTGACACACCAACAGGTGTTCCAGTTTAATCTCAAACATATTACTATAATCACCATAATCAAATATTAAACTTACGTGAAAATGTTTGAAAAGCGAGCGGTTTTATAATTGTTGGTTCAGTAGCCATAGTAATTTTTAAAAATAATAATATAATATCTTCAATCTTCATGCAAGTGCAAGTGGACGCAGGCCACTCGCACGTACAAGCGTGAAAGCAAAACACTTCATCATCATTGCAAACACCCGTAAGACTTGCGTCTGTGTTTGAAAGAGATCAATACATGCCAAACTTAAGTTATAACACCCCTCTATGATCGATGGTAAAAACTAGATCAAAATCGGTCCACCCGTTTAGAATTTAGAACTAGGTACGATAGCACGGAGTCACGGACAGATAACGAAAAATTTTCAATATGCCTCTGTTTTATGCTTAGACAATCATTTAACTAAGGTTTTATGCCTATTATACAGGGTATAACAAAATATTATAGTCACAGTATTACAATAATAGTGATAAATGATAATAAAATAATATTATGATAATATACTATAGGGTGTGTAATGTGTATGTGCATGCATCCCATAAAAGGGTTCGCTAAGTGCTGCGCTGAAAGATCTTTTTTACACCTTTGTATGAGAAAATTCTTGACATGGAGGCTCTTGCCCATACAAATCACAAAAAATCCTTTTTAGCGTTGCTACTTTCACAGTAAACTGTATTAAATACTCACTCACATACTCACCCTAAAGTATTATCACTTAGTATTGTTACGTACGTTGTACAATGTACATGCCTATTGCCTATCCGTATTCCGTATACTCTGTTGGGTTTTGTTGTCATCCCGCGGAACCCCGAGGTGGACATCTGTAGCGGCAGCTGCGCCGCCAGATTGCAGCCGTCCACACAACGAGCGGCCGTTCACCTGATGACCAGTGACCACTGAAAACGCGCCTTTTTACAACATGGCGGTGTTTTAGAATAGAAATTAGCATGGGGTTCGCCCATGATCAGACGAGGATCTGACTAAAAACATCTTTAGCTTTACAGTAACTGAATAAACCTTCATTTGAGCTAGCAATTTTACTCCATAAATAAATATTTACGTCCGAATGAGGAATAATTCAGATTTTGTTTCTAGTAGGCATTAGATAATTAGCGAACCAGTGACCTCAACTAACAACTTTTACAACTAGTTAACTTTGACCTTACCAGTTAGCACTTAGGATCAGCTGTCCACCACGCCCATACACCTAGAAATTAATACAGTACAACATAGAACCCCTTTTTTCACGTCGGTTAAAATACTCACACTACGGCGTGTCGTAAATTCGCCTGAAATTATGAGAAGCTTATTACTATTTACCGGCCGGGTGCCATCGAAATTCTCATACAAATACAAATAGTTTATTGACCATAATGTTTACATGGGGTTTCAGTCCCCCAAACTAGGCAAGGCCTCAGGCCTGTCCTATGGGGGTGACATACATACGCAATACCAAAATCATTTTCTCATACGCAAATATTTAACATGTTTGAGTTATTTTTCAGCTTAAAATAGTAATTACAGCACAGTCAAAATCTGTCGAAGAGACTACTCATATTTAGTCGTAAAAACCGATAGTTGTAATAACCAGTGACAGGTGGTCATAATTATAGCATTCAGCCGCGACCTTTGATTTTGGTCAATTTAACCGGTGTGTTGTTCTAAACGTGTCGCCATAAACGGTTTTGAATTTATCTAGGTTCCTGCACAATCCTCCTGGAGTGGACAACGGAGGTCTCCGAAGAGGGGTCTGCCGACCACCAGGCAGACGACCGCTGGTGGAGTTGCGGTCGCGGTGTCGTACCCGTGGCCCCGCCGTCGGAGAGAGGGCGCACCGCCAAGTTTTAGTGGGTAGGGCTTTTTCGAGCGAATCCCACATATCCCCCGCGGAATGCCTAAATGGCGTTAAAAAAAAATTTTTTTTTAGGTTCCTGCACAAAAGTTTACTAAAAAATATTTAAACAGTATTTAAATATTTTGTAGTAAATTTTTGTGCAGGAAGGTAGGTAATTAAACTAATAATTACTATATTTTGAGTATAGTGGCGAGACTCGGCCAAGTACGTGTCACCTGATGGAAAGCAACTTCCGTCGCCCATGGACACTCGCAGCGTTAGAAGAGCTGCAGGTGCGATGCCGGCCTTTGACGAGGGAATAGGGTAAGGGGGGGTAGGGTAGGGGGTTGTTTAGGGAAGGAAATAAGGGAGGGTAGGGAAGGAAAAAGGGCAGGGGATTGGGCCTCCGGTAAACTCACTCACTCGGCGAAACACAACGCAAGCGCTGTTTCACGCCGGTTTTCTGTGAGTCCGTGGTATTTCTCCGGTCGAGCCGGCCCATTCGTGCCGAAGCATGGCTCTCCCACTGTAAAAATGAACGGATGAAAGAATTATTCATCGTAAATAATTGATATAAAAAATGAAAAAAATCAATAAGCGATGTAACCATAGGGCATAGAGTAATAAATTGTATGATTGGTCCATGATGTAACGTAAAAAAGTTACGCTACTGGTGACGTGAGGTCTCATAGGCCGCTATCGAACTTTACATCCATATAACTTATCGATTTGGGTTAGGCCTCCTTCTACGGCGCGGGGGCAACCAAACTCGAAGCTACACAGACGTTCAAACCCGGAGAGTGCGGGGAAGTGGGTGAAAAGACGTTTCACTGACGCCGTTCGGCCTGTGAGACCGCTTGTCACCAGTTAAAGGTTAAGATAGAGATACATTCAGTAGTTTTTGCGTGAAAGAGTAACAAACATCCATACATCCGTACATCCAAACAAACTTTCGTCTTTATAATATTAGTAGGATGTGCTCGGCCGAGGGCAGCCAGTGTCTCGCCGCTCGTTTCGGAATTGAGCCCTCAGTCAGCGTCACACTCACCAGTCACCACTACCAGACTAGTCTCCAGCTCCACATAACACTGATGAACTAAAGGTATAGTAGTGGTTCGACCACGGTTCGACGCTCGCTGCGTGCAGCCTTCGGCAGCGCTGTGGGCATCGGCTGTGGGCGAGGTAACGGTCGCCCCGGATGGGACCGGTCCCAAGCCGCTTACGCTGTACGATTTCGGTATTAAACTATAGTTATACCATAATACCAGATATATTGTAGCGAGAATAGGAAATAGGAAATGGTGGTAAGCAATTGCCAATAATTATTGTCATTCTGCTACAGCGAAACCACGTATTGTCATTTGTCGTACTGTCGACATAAGTACCTATATAATTGCTTATTTATAAAAATATTATTAACTAGCTGTCCCGGCAAACGTTGTTTTGCCATTTAAAGTATATTTTCTACATCATCAGTTCATACATGTTTTACCCCCTCTTTTGTCCCCTAAGAGAGTGTGGGGGGGAAGGTCATACACCAGATGTTAAGTTGAAAAACACAGTTAATACCTAATATGAAATAAGTCCACTAAAGAAAAAAGTTGTATACAAAATCTGACCCCTCTTTGGTCCCCAGAGAGGGTTGAGAGGGGAGGGGGAGGAGGATTTTATACACCAGATGTTGAGTTGGAAGAAGACAAATATAATATATCTGTGAAAACCGTATGCAAATCGGATCAGTAGTTTTCGTGTTAAAGAAAAAAGTTTGATACAAAATCTGACCCCCTCTTTTGTCCCCTTAGAGGGGTGGGGGGAATACACCAGATGTTAAGTTGGAAGCAGATAAATATATAGACTGCGAAAACCACATTCAAATCGGATCAGTATTTTTCGTGTGATGCTGGAACAAACATACAGACAGACAGAAAGAGTGACAGACAGACAGACAGACAAAAAACTAACCACATTTTTGGCTTCTATAGCGATGTAGTGACAAAGGTGTAATTTCGGGTGTCATTTCATATCTTTTATGTACAGAATTTTCATTTCTACAACAGAATATTGTCTTCCTCCCGCACGCGCTTTGGTGACGCCCACTATCGTAATATTTTAATTTCGCCATAATTTCAAAACCAAACGTCCAATTTTAATCATTCAAAGACCAAATATTATCTACATAAACTGTACTTAGTGATAAAATAATTTATTTTGATAAGGATTAATAGCGTGAGTAAAATATATCCGTTTAAATATAGTCCAAAAAAAATTCAGGATTTTTAAATAAATAAATGGTTATTGTGCCTCACTCGACATAGATAGGTATAGTGTGTCGCGGACTTTTTTGTAGATATTTATAAGATCTACAATTACTTAGAACATTTTATGGTTCTATCTTTTATAGTTTAGGCAGCGTACGCAAAATAAGTAACTTTTCTAGCTGATTTTTTACACATTGCGTCCGAAAAACTCAAATATCTTACGGAACCCTACTTTTTTCCAAAATAAAATGTAGCCTATGTTCAGCAGAAATAATGTAAGATTCCAATAGCAAAAGAATTTTTCAAATCGGTCCAGTAGTTTCGGAGCCTATTCGACTCAAACAAACAAACAAACAAACAAAAAATCAAATCTTTCCTCTTTATAATAGTAGTGTAGATCAAATAAAACGAAGTTATAGTTTTAACTCCAGCATGGAGTAAATTCGTCTATGAACTCCAGTAATGTGCAGTGCATATTGTGTAGTGTTTAAACTTTAAACTGTCAATGTTCTGCACATGGTATGGCAGGAACTTAGTCGGTATTGTATCTCGGAGGTTAAATGCCTGTCTGTACGCACTACGCGGTGTAGTCGGGGCCGTCGGGGGCGGCTTTGTTCCCGCACTAAAAACATCCCTTTGTCAGGTTTCCGGGGTGTAGGGAGACCAGCATTTGTAGTTTTGTTGGACTTTCCCATTCTTAAGTACATGTTTAAGCTATGCAGCTCTATCTGCGTAAATAGGAGTTTCAGGTCAATGGTTGACCTTAAGTTGGCAGGGGTTCCCAAACTTATTTTGTGTACTCAGTACTGCCCACTTTGAGAACAAATTATGTTTTAGCGCCCCCCATTGTTTCAATTTAAAATACATAGAGATGAAATAAAATTACAAATCTCCCCCGAAGATTTCCCGGAAAAAAAATGGGGAAAAAAATCCGGGTCCCACGCCGCGCCGCCCCCCTTTAGACCTTCAGCGCCCACAAGCGGGCGTTATCGCCCACTTTGGGAAAGGCTGACCTAAAGCATGGTAAGGTTGAAGGTCAACAATACATTTTTCGACAAAAAAGTAGCCTTACTAGTAACTGCCCAAGGCACCCGACAATAATGAATAATTTTCCCGTTTTTAGGGTTCCGTACCCAAAGGGTAAAAACGGGACCCTATTACTGAGACTTCAATGTCTGTCCGTCTGTCCGTCTGTCTGTCTCCAGGCTGTAACTCAAGAACGGTAATAGCTAGAGAGTTGAAATTTTCACAGATTATGTATTTCTGTTGCCGCTATAACAACAAATACTAAAAACAAAATAAATTAAATATTTAAAGGGGGCTCCCATACAAGAAACGTGATTTTTCAAGCATTTTTTGCTCGTTATCAATGATGACACCAGGTAGACACTTGAAATGCACACAAAATACTCAGCTATATTTATAATTTAATAATAATTAATAATAAAATTTAAACAAAATAAATAATTAAGGGGGGTCCCATACAAAAAAAAACAATTTTTTACTATTTTTGCTCTATAATGGTACGGAACCCTCCGTGCGTGAGTCCTACTCGCACTTGGCCGATTATTTCACTTTTTCACTGAATCTTCGCTCCTATTAGTGGCAGCGTGATGTTCTAAATAATTGTAATAATATAGCCTGAAGCCTTCCTTCAGGCTATATTACAATTATATTATTTCAATTTTATAATTCCTTGAAGTTTGACTTAAGCTTGTAATATATTATTATTACGAGGGTATAAAATGAACTCTTAAATTATTATTATTCAATAATCGGGACACGTCCTAGTAGTCCCTTGTGAGTGGGACATGGTCACCGCGTTCTCAATACGCGGTGTCCTGTGTCCTTACAATTGGGTTTTTTGTCAGTTTTTGTCAGTCGGCTCGTATTCACTGCTCCAATGCCTGAAATGATATAAAGGTAAAAGCAAACAACTTTAAAGTTAAACCTAATTCTTTTTAACCAACTGCGGAAAAAAGGATCGGTAAGAAAATATACATATAAAGGATATTTCTATTTGTACTTAATGGTTCCGTTATAGCGCCTAAAGTCTTAACTAATATGCAAAGCAGAGGGCGCCACTAGCACATGCAGTAAGTAATCCGACTGAAATCCGACATGTTGCTCACGTCACATGAGAATATTGACAGAAACGTTGTCAAACTACGAACAAACTTATTGTTCTTCATACTGTTCATACTGTTTATGCTGGTGCTGCCGTCTAGCGTGAAAACGTTGCAGTTATGTAATAATATAATAACCAACTAGATGACGCCCGCAACTCCGTTGCGGCAAAATTCGTTTATCGCGCGGGAACCGTACATTTTTCCCGGATAAAAAGTATCCTATGTCCTTTCCCGGGACTCAAAGTACCTCCACACTCATCAAAATCCGTTTAGCGTGCAACTTGGGAGTCTGGGTATGAAGAGGTTACAGACAGACTGACAGAAAATATTAGTAAGTATGGATTGTTTGAAAGCTGGTGTTCTTATATCTTAGTAACTAGTTAGATCCTATGTCATAATGTTATGAGCTACATATATGGATGGCGGTTAGAACTTTACTAAATTGCAACGAATCATGTACCCCATGTACCTATTCTGCGGCGAATATGCTAGCTAGGGCTATATTTTAAACTTGAGTAAACCATGGGTATATTTACAAAATATGTTTGTGATGTTTACGGCGCGGCGGCGCGGTGATCGGCAAACATAAAGGCTAACTACATGACACCACGTCGCGTCGCGTCGCGTCGGATGTCGTGTCATGTCACGACTCACGTGTGTGATGTGTGTATGTAAGTTTCAAACACCTAAACTACACGGTGCTTCGGTAATGTAAACTAGTATACAGGATGTAACTCAACTAAGCGATAATACTTTAGGGTGTGTAATACGTGTTCCTTGTAGAAAGCTCACTGTGAAAGTAGCAGCGCTGAATGACCAATTTTTTTTTCGCTTTTATTATGGGCACGCGCCTCAGCGTCGCGAGTTTCACCCGTACAAAAGTAATATAAAATTCTTTCAGCGCTGCTACTTTCACACTTCACGGTGAACTTGCCACGAGGACACAATATACACACCCCAAAGTATTATCACTCAGTTTTGTTACATTTTGTATAGTTTATATTTTATATTATGAGTATTTTCTTAGATTTAAAATGATTGGTCTCCGCTCGGCGCTACGGCCTACGACCGAACGGAGACCAATCATTTATCTAAGAGTATTTCTAGGTATGGATATTTTGGCTCCTTTTTAAGGACACCGGTAAAATTCGTTACCTAATCTACTTGAGGGTAATCGAGTCCTCTAGAGGGAGACAGAATATCAAGATGAGTGAGCAAGAGAGTGGACAAATCCGCGCTGAGTGCTGTTTAATGTGAATTTAAATGTTCAGTACACGCTAGGGCTGCCACAAGCGGGTATTTTAAAAATTCAAAAAAGATTTTTACGAGTTAACTTGGATTAGTGCATAAGGCGGACTTGCGCAGATCTGAGTTAAAGTTAACTCTGAGTTAAACATCGTGTCATATCTGTCAGTTGTCACTCACTTTAGAGCGACTTGATAGAAATGACATGATGTTTAACTCAGAGTTAACTTTAACTCAGATCTGCGCAAGTGGGCCTAAAATGACTATATCGACATTGTTACCCAATAGCTTGTTTTAGCTTTGTAATGTAAAAACTTTAAGTATTAATTACTTTTTTGTTTTACTGATGTGGTAACTGTCTATAGTAAATATTGTATTATGATTTATGTAGTATGTACCTACCTAGTACCACAGAATATAATATATTAGTAGTAGTACTACTTAATTACTTAGTTAGTTTTTATTTTTCTTACTTTTTGTCTATTTATAAATGTGTGACTTTAGTCTAGGACACCTTTAGGTGAAAATTAAATAGAAACTCTTGATTCGCAATTTTTTTTACAAAAATAGACAAAAAATAAAGTTCAAGCTAGCAGCCTTACTACAAGAAGTAGTTTCTTCCAGGCATAAATTATACTTAAGGGCCCGGGTTACCCCCGAAATTTTCATACATTCTTAATACCAAAATCATTTTCTCATACGAAAATATTTAACATGTTTAAGTTATTTTTCAGCTTAAGATAGTAATTACCTAGGGTCCTGAACAATTTTTTTTTACAAAATATTTAAATACTAAAAAAAATTTTTGTGTTTAAATATTTTTTAGTAAATTTACTACTAAATATTTAAACACCAAAAAATAGACAAAAACACTAAAAAATATAAATTAATAGTAAATTTACTACAAAATATTTAAATAATAAAAAATATTTTTTAGTTTAAATATTTTGTAGTAAATTTACTATTTGTTTATATATTTTTTAGTGTTTTTGTCTATTTTTTGGTGTTTAAATATTTAGTAGTAAATTTACAAAAAAATATTGAAACAAAAATTTTTTTTTGTAGGTATTTAAATATTTTGTAAAAAAAATTGTTCAGGACCCTAGGTAATTACTATCTTAAGCTGAAAAATAACTCAAACATGTTAAATATTTTCGCATGAGAAAATGATTTTGGTATTAAGAATGTATGAAAATTTCGAGGGTAACCCGGGCCCTTAAGTCATGGTGTCACCGTCAGTTACATTAAATAATATTTTGAAATAATTCTGCTCAAACCATTGGCTCAAACAAATATTAGCGATTAACAAAATCGACAGCCCTACTCAAATCCGAGCAGCTGCGGAGATCCAAAAGAAGCGAGATGAATAGCGCACCTGGCCACCCTCCCCCCGCCTCCCGCCCCCCCCCTCCCGCGCCGCGCCCGCGCAGCCAGCCCGCGCAGCCAGCTCCTTGTGAGTATAGTATTCGTTGCGCGCAGCTACCTACACGAGATTACAGGCAGGCTATACGTAGGTAAATTGCGTTCTAGTACGGGGATTTGGGCTCGACTGCCCGAAGTCCGAACGCGCATATTATATTTGGCGGCTACCTTAGATATATGAAAGGCGGCTACACTGATCACAAGCAAAGACGGTGTTCTATTTGCCACCTGTGCCGCCTTAGGGTTGATTCAGACCGTAACGCGACGCGTAGATGCATTAATTCTAAATTTGTATGGATTTGACATATTTCAAAGACGTCTGACGCAATTGAGATCTGTCAAATCAGTACAAATTTAGAAATGCATCTATGCGTCGCGTTGCGGTCTGAATTGACCCTTAGGGTCTATCGAGTATCTACCGGACACGTGACAGCTGTTTGACACGATAAATCTTATTATTATTCCAACGTTCTTGCCTAACTATATAAAATTCTCGTGTCACAACTCACAATGTTACACCGCGTACTCCTCCGAAACGGCTTTACTGATTTTAACCAAATTTTATATGCATATTCAGTGGGTCTGAGAATCGGCTACTGGGTCCTTTTCATATTGATAAGAATAAGGGGGGGGGGGGGGGCTGGGGGGGCGCAGCCCCCCCAAAACAAACGACACTGGAAAACCGTATGTGTAGTTTAGTTTTTAACTTTGTTCTTAAAAAAGATGTATAACGCCGCAACACCGCTTTGTTTGAAGCAAAATTTGGTGGGGGGGGCAAGAAAAGACCGATGCCAAAGTTCCCAGCATGTTAATCAAACGACACTCGAAATTTGTATAGAAAAGATAGACAAAAGCTCATAGCATGGCAAGGAGTGAAGATAGACATAAAGACGTGTAAAGGACAAATTTGTAGGAAATTTTATGGGCTTTCATTACGTTCGGGACATACCTACATAACATTAGGATTTTTTCAATTCGCGAATAACCACCTCACGGCTAAAGGGCCAGTACTTCCTGAGATTATCGCGTTCAACCAAGCCCTTCAGCTTTATAATATAAGTTATAACATTAGTAGTTATAACTAGATTCTTATTTTGAGCAATACCATTGTCAGAAAAGCTTCACAAATCACAAGTAACGGTCGCGGATCCCCTCGGCCTTGGGCCACCACCTGACCTGACCTTGGAGCTGGCCTTGGTCTCCGGAGCCCAGGGGGACCGTACAATGGGAACCAGTCCTCAATGCCCCGGAAACTCGACCGGAGGGTGAGATGCTGGGCTGGGATTATTACCATGAAAATGGTGTTTTTTCGCCTGTTAAAGATTCGCTTTAAATTATTCGCGTATTGAATAGTTGGTACATATCAATTATTGTTGTATATTATAATAATTAATAAGTTTAGAAGTGTTTAGAATATACTTTATTTTTCATACAAAATATAAATATAGCACTGTAATATAAGTAAAACGTTAAACGATAAAAATAGGTGTGAATGTTATAATTATTATTTTCAAGAAGCACTCTTTATGTAACTTCGCATAGCAGGCTGTTGATGGAAACAGAGAAGTAAAGTGTAGGTACGCCAAAGTGTCTGCATGTCTCTCTGTGCCATTATAATTTCCTCCCAAACGGATGAATCGAGTCAATGATCAAGCGATTGGTAGGTAATGGGAGTACTATTATATATTCTGTGGTAATGGTTAAAAAACTTTCTTCAAATAAGCGATTTAAAAGTGAAAAAAAATTACAGCTTTCATGACGTCCGCGTCATATTCAGTCATCCAGATAGGGGTTATAATAATGTTCGTCTGTGGATATTTTTTTCTATACTATTCATTAACTGTGGTATAGCTGTCCTAAACGAATGGAACTACATAGTATATATTGTGATAATATAAAGATGAGTTACTGGTTACACTTATATTCATTAAATTTTAAGCAGTATGTTTTTAGCATTTGAGTGTTCCCATACGTAGCAAACATATAAACGACAGCGACAAACCAGTAAAATAACAGACAGATTTCGCTATTCATCCCGCTTCCTGTCGTAAGGATCTTTTCACTCCGCCGCAGCTGAGCCCAAACCGGAATTCAGCTTTATTCTTCTCAAAAAATAGTCTTTAAGGGCCCGTTCTTCGTAAATTAGCAGGTCGATTTCTGTCAGTGCGAATATCGACCTAAACGTCATTACAATAAAATTCATATCAGCGCGCCTTGTACGGTGGCGGTTACGACGCTCGCCGCGTCCATGATAGGGCGAAATAGGAGAAAAACCCGTTTTACTTAGATACAAATATTATAACTAAACATCTATTCAATGATTTCCCTGTTAAATTTTAATAGCTATCGAATTGTCCAAATTATTTTTTGATTGAGTCTCTGTAAGTCCTATATAACTCAAAATGCTTTTAAAATCGATGTTGTTTCGGATTTTTTTTTATCGAGCCAAATTATCTGTATTGTGTTTCTATCCAATGAAAGCACTAGTTAAAAGATGCATCTATACATGTATATGTTACGCTCAAAGACCGAAAACGCTCAGTGAGCGAAAAAATGGCTCACAACGCGTTGTGGTAATAGTGAAACGGCCACGACGCGAAATTCGCGTCGTGGCCCTAGTGAAAACGGCCACGACGCGTTCTGGTAATCACTGAAATACCCCAAAGCGAAATTCGTGTCGTGGCTGACGTGCTATTCGACCACAACGCGTTGTGGTAATCGAGTAAAGCACGCGTTCTGAGCATATTTTATAAACAGCCACCACGCGAATTCGTGTTGTGGCCCTAATGAAAACGGCCACGACGCGTTCTGAAACCAACTCACAAACACACTTGGGCGCTATAAAATTACTCCTGAGTAACTAACCTGGTTTCAGAATGCGTCGTGGCCGTTTTCACTAGGGCCACGACGCGAATTTCGCGTCGTAGCCGTTTCACTATGACCACAACGCGTTGTGAGCCATTTTTTCGCTCACTGAGCGTTTTCGGTCTTTGAGCGTAACATATATATTTTTCAGTTTTTTTGAATGACGCTTTCTATCAAAAAAGCTCATTCTAAAAACGTGAATTTGGAATAACCGGCCCTTAACGTCCGTTTTGTAAGAAGTTATCTTTTAACAAGATGATGCCCGCAACTCCGTTACGCCAAAATTGGTACTACTAATATATTATATTCTGTGGCCAAAATTCGTCTATCGCGCGGGAACCGTACATTTTTTCGGGATAAAAATTGTCATACTCATAAGTACTCAAACTATGTCCTTTCCTGGGACTCAAAATATCTCCATACTAAATAAATTAAGTAGCAAAATTGGTTTCAGTAGTTTAGGCGTAAAGAGGTACCAAACAGACAAACAGACACTCTTTCGCATTTATAATATTAATTAGTGTAGTATGGATTTCATAATGTGCCTACTTATACAGCATGACTGGTGAGTCAATACCGATATTTAAGGAGAGTAATTAGTACTCGATTCTCATTATAAATATGTAATAAAATTAGGTTCTTAATTTTTTTTGAATTTCCCAAAAATTTATGAATCATGGATACCAAGTAAATTACGCGGCTAGGCAAGTAGGCATAGTATGCGGCCGATGCAGAGGCGTGCGCTACCAAAGAAACACCACACAACTACCCCTACCGCTCGGGGTGTCCATGCGTTGGGTAAATAATTATTTAACTTTAAGCTACATTTACTCAGTGATCAATTGACATTATTTTTTTATATTATTTTTTTCCAACTAATATAATAGCCAAATATCACGTCCTCAAGTATTGAACATGTCTCACCAGTCACGCAGTATGTATTTAAGCATTAAGCATCTTGCGGCTTGCCTTCTAATGTTTATTTCTTATGCTATTTAAAAATATTATTTTAATATTAATGTTTTGTCAGGAAAAACACTAGCATATGTTTTAAATGCTTATGGAACCAGTGTACAATATTCTTACTAACTTACTAATATTAAATACTATCTGTCGATTACCTTAATTTCAGCATATTTCAGTCTTCACGCCACTGTGAGTTTTTGTTTCACATTCGATCGTGAACGCGTTTGGCGTTTACTAAGATTTTTGAGGATTTTGTATGGGATTTGTACAGCGCCACCTAGCGATTCTCACGGGAGTGAGCCCAGCTCTTACTTCCCATACAAAATCTTAAACGCCACAGTAAACGCCAAACTCGTTCACGATCGAATGTGAAACAAAAAACTCACACTCGGCACACAGAACCATTGGTGTTTAGTATGCACAGATACTTTGAGTCGGGCATCCCGGTTGAAGGACTATTTTTCTAATTTTATACATTTTTAATACTTCTAAATAGTTAAATTATTATAACTAAATACTTATTGTTAGATTTTTCCAGAAAATACACGAAATAAACTCTACGGAACTTATAATCTTAACAAAGAATAGAATTTTTTCAAACAGGCCAGACACAAAGGTCCCATGGTCTGTAAGTAAAATATTTTATTGTATATTGTAACTACCTAGTTTTGAACAATACCTGGAAATTGTATTGTAGTTTTTAGGCTTAGGGTCGTACAATCTGCGTTCAATAGGCCAGGCCTGTCCGAGTGTTTCGAGCCTATTCAATTTAGAAATACAGTTATTAGGGCTCATACCTAGCTGGTATGAATTATTGTATCTTAAAATAGTTTTAACACACACACAAGTAATACAATGTATATGGTAGACACAATAGCCATGTAGAAAAAAATATTCTTCCTCATAATTATTATTTTAAAACCAATTTTTGTAATTCTACCAACAAATGCAACACGTAATTTAATTTAGTTATGTATGGTATACATAATACACACTATACAGGATGTTAACAAACTTTAGTGAAAATACTTTAAAGTTTAATAATTAAGGTATGTAGGTACACGAGTCCCATAATAATAATTATATAGAGTTCACTGTTAGGCCACCTGTCTCACTTCCATACAAACGGCGCGAAATCGCTGAGATATTTACCTACTATTCTGGAAAATAATCTAATTTCAACCAACCGGGCCAGTGCCCGCCGGGCACCTGCGGCGCGGTCTTTTTGCCCGCCGTGTGCGTTGGTAATATACTAAAGTTCGGCCGTTCAGAGAATGCGTTCCTGACACGTCGCGATTAAACTGACGACTTAACTTTGTAATGGCGTTGCAGATACGATAAAAATATTTTTGCTGGTTGCTTACCGTTTTAACAATTGATGAGCATTAAAACAACATTAATATATCAATAATCTTCTTCTTTTCAAAATGGCCTCCCTTGAGGAATAGCCAGTATCAGTGTCGGCGAGATAAAAAATAACTTGTTCGCCATCGACGACAATGAATGTTATAATTTTGTGACACTAGTCGTGGCTAACTGACAGGTGTCAGAAACGCATTCTCTGAACGGCCGAACTTTAATATAGGATTCCTTTTGTGCTATCGTTCGCGGCGAAATTGACCAGTTTGTAACTTGTTACACCCTGTACAACTGGTTTAGCTTTAGTAACAAAGTTTGTAGACTCTCACGCCAAGTGCCAACATTCTGCGTGTAGGACGTACATACATATACGATAATAATCGTTCTGATTATAAGAACTTTTTCCACAGACTAAAAAGTACGTCACGGATAGTCTGTTGTCTGCGCTGCGCCAAAACAATTAAGTCTTCTATTACGAAATAAAAGACGAGTAACATTAAACACGTTTATTGCGCCCAGTCGCGGGTAATAAATGAAACGATATCTCAGTGTTGCCACCGTTTATTTGAATTTTACTAAAAAAATTTGAATAAAAAATATTGTATTTCATCAACATGTTCTTTTTGTTTAGAAATGAATAATATACAGTATAGAAAATGTCGCGGAGCACATAGATAGTTGTTTGTTTGTGGTATGGTGACATTATACAAGTACGGGCTTGTTGCTAATAATTCTTCAGGGAACGGTGACATGTGTGGTACTGGTTGATGACTGTCGGGGCACGGTGGTGCCGCGGTGTGTGGTGGTGGGGCTGGTGTGGTGGTGGGGCGCCGGCCCTCTGTCGGGGGTATATTATGCTGCGGGCGGCGCGTTCAGTCTCACTCGCTGTACTTAAAACTAATCCTCCTCCTCGCCGCTCTCCGATTCTGAAATCAAACGTTAACGGTTTAAAAACTTTTTTCAAATTAAAGTGTAATGTGTATTTTTCCTTTTCAGAACGGAAGACAACTGCGTCGCGGTGAAACAACGTCAACACAATAAGATCCTTTTGCCTTCGACATTTCACACATTTCGGGCAGTAAGTGACAAAAACAGGTATGTGCGTCTCACACAAAAACACTATCCTTCAGGCGCTTTGCAGACGACGGGGCGGGGCGGGTCGGTCAATTTCGCCGCGAACGATAGCACAAAGGGAATCCTATAGTACCAACGCACACGGCGGGCACTGGCGGCGCATGTCCGCGGCTGCCCGCCGTGATCACACAAACCAGGCTTTGTCTACATCTGTATCATGATCGCGTATCAGATCTCCGTCGCGTAGCATCGAAGCGTATCATGATCGCTAGTGTGGACGCAAAATGATCGCGATCATCGCGTAATTTCTAGCGATCATGATACGTTCGATGCTACGCGACGGAGATCTGATACGCGATCACGATACAGATGTGGACATAGCCTTACATGTAGTAACGCAGACGGCGTGTGCTGTGTTGTGTACGCGGCGCGGGCAGCCGCAGACATCGACGGGCGTACGCAGCGAAATTGAACGGCCGGCCGCGCTCCGTCGTCTGCAAAGCGCCTAACGTTCGCGCCGAAATTGACCGTAATGCTGTTTAGTGCGGACTCGCCCTAAGACAAAACTAAAAATCTCCTAGAAGAGAGTGCCGGCAAATTGTTCACTCTTTTCTTACCCTCTATGGGCGACTAGTCGCTTTCTATCAGGTGCCCCGAGGTTGCTTTGTTTGCACGTCTCCCCCCTAAGGGTCAATTCAGACCGCAACGCGACGCGTATATTATGTATTTCTAAATTTGTATTGAATTGATAGACTTCAATTGCGTGAGACGTCTTGCAAATCTGTCAAATCCATACAAATTTAAAAACGCATATCTACGCGTTGCGGTCTGAATTGACCCTTAGAGCCAATCCACACGGCGCGCTGCGTCGTCGCAACGCAGACGTGACGGACAGCAGCCCCGAGACGAAGCGCGAGGGGATGCTGACGTTAAGACTGCTTCGTAATAAGCTGCCCCATCACAGCCTTATTAGTAATTACACTGCGATGGGGCAGCACCCGTGTGGCCGGCTATGCGTCAAACGGCAGCGCTGCGTCGACGCAACGCGCCGTGTGGACTGGCTGATTATTTAATTACAAAGTCCCCACTTACCCTCCTCAGCGCTCTGCAGCCACTCGACGAACTTCTTCATCTGGTCGAGGAACATGACCTTGCCCTTGCTGGAATTGGGCTCGCGGTACCACTTCAGTATCACCTCCTCCGACAGCACGTTGGTCTTGTACAGCATCAGCACCAGCTTGCTGAACGCCTTCATGAAGCTCATGTTCTCGTAGCAGTACTCCTGGACCTGGGGGTGTACAGGAGCTTGAGTGGGGAGTAGAGACTGATGGGTAGATGGCTGGGTTTAGGGTTATAAACTTGTATAGCTAACAGTAGAGGCAACTAATCACTTTCAATAGTAGTTTTACGCTGGGACGCGACGCGAGGAGCATATTAATTTATAAGGCTGGTTTTAGTGTCAAGCGAACCGTCAGTACAGATCGCTCTATATAGATAGACCAATCTGTATGAAGCTCTAAAGGCCGTCACAGACTTAGCTATAATAATATATATTAATATACCGTACTAAACACACTGAGACCAGAAATATATATTATAGCTGAGTGTGTGGTCACGCGAAAACTGTATAGAAAATATATAGTAATATGCCTAGCTATAAATATATTAATATATATTATAGCTAAGTCTGTGACGGCCTTTAAGTCTAAGGGTTGATTTAGACCGCAACGCGACGCGTAGATGCATTTCTAAATTGGTATGGATTTGACATATTTCAAAGAAGTCTGACGCAATTGAGATCTGTCAAATCAGTACAAAGAATTAATGCATCTACGCGTCGCGTTGCGGTCTGAATTGCCCCTAAAGAATAATGCGGACGGGTCCGTATGTACCAGTCTGCACGCACTCTAAAACGCTACTTAAAACTTCATACAGAACGGTATATACGGACTATGGAGCCATCCATACCAACGGTCCGCGTTTATACACTAAAACCAGCCTAACGCACAGTTTTCGTAATATTTTTTAGCCAATCATAATATGTTGCGTCAAGCAAGCGACGCGATTGCGCGACAGCGCAGCGTCGTCGCGGCGTAGCGTGGCGTGAACGCCATTTTGTACACTCGTCTTGAGATGTGACATTGTAGATAGTGTTTGAGCAGTAGTGTTTCCTCGTCAGAATCAATTTTGGTACTGAGTGTACAAAACGCGGAAGGCAAGCTGCGTGCACATCGCGCAATCAGACGACCTCTGTGGCTCAGTGGATAGCACGTTGGTAGCTTAAGCCGGAGGTCGCGGGTTCGAATCCCGCCGACGGAACAAAAAGTTTTCAATGTTCCTGGGTCTTGGATGTGTATTAAATATATTTATCATATAATAAAAATCTTAAATATATGTATAGTATAAAAGTATTAAATATATTTCCGTTGTCTGGTACCTGTAACACAAGTCCATCAGGTACTTAGCATGGGGCCAGACTGACGTGGTGTGAAGCGTCCATAGATATTATTATATTATTATTATTATTATCGCGGCGTGCGCGCTGCGCAATTGCGTCGCTTTCAAATCGCTCGCTAATCGCCAGTGTGATAAGGCCCTTAGTGTATTTGTCTTGTTGGTAAAGCTATTTTGACAAAGTCGGGCACATGGATTAGTCAGTCTGTCTTTCGTGTATTAATATGGCCGCAATAATTATATTTAGTGACTCTACTCTCTACTGGTCGCTATACTCGTAAAATCAGATTGCCAAATCGCCATGGTGTGGCGACAGACGGCGCGCGCGTCGCCCGGCGCGAAATACTCGCGGACGGACGCGCGCGCACCGCGACGTCGCCACACTCCGACTCGTCATCAAGTTTCATCATGTTAGCGCGTACGGTGCGGACAAATATGAGATCGGCTTAATGTAAACAAAAACAGGAATTGGTAGCGTTCTTGAGAGTGGAAATGATAGTCATTGAATTATATCAATTATTTATTAAACCATTATATTTACTCTAATTGCTCCTAAATTTTGTTTTAGTTTACATTAGACTGCTTCTGAGCAGAATATTCAAGCAATTTTTTGACTAAGAAAATAAGGAAACATATTTTGCTAGTAAGGGAAAAGAAAAACACTAAAATATGTAAAACAAGTGAGCATTACAACATGTACAGTTGTTACCTTGTGACACATTAGGTTACTCGGCTGATGCGCTTGTTGAACATACAATAGAAACATGAAATGTATGATATGCATAAAGATACAATCATAATATTATAATTTATGACAAAACCATCAATTAAAAGTTGTAAGTATTGCATGTATATTGTATACTTTGTTTAAATTCATTTTAGTCTAAATCTTAATAAAGCTATCTAAAATTACAGAAAATGTTTACTGTTTGATTCTAGATCAAAATGAGTTATGATAAAATATAAATGATATTTTGATTTTTGATGAATAATATAATGATATTTTGATGAATGTTTGCATTTTGCATTTTACAGTTTCTTGAAAATATGAATGGATAGAAATTAGTAACGCATATATAAGAAGAATTTAAACTAAAAGCATGTTAACGCCTATAAGACCTAAATATAATATTATATGTACTATCAGGGAAGTTGATTCATAGGCAGATCGCGGACCTACGTGATTTGGGGGCTTTATGTCAAACCCAGCCGACCGATCACAGTGAATTGACATAAGCCGACCAAACGACGTAGGCCCGTCAACTGCTTATGAATCTTCAATGGTACACCGTACACTCAACATATACAAGCACTTTACCTTACTCAGAAGCGCCATCTCGGCCTTGGCGGACTGGCAGAAGGCGGCGAAGAGCGGCGTGTACTGGCGCAGGTACTTGGCCGCCTGCTCCGCCAGTAGTTCCTCCTTCTTGTTCCACTCGCCGCGGGACATCACGCAGTACCAGATCTGCGACAGAGTAACACAATATGTCAGAGTATGTACAGTATACAAGCCACTCAGGGTTATATTATATGGTGGTGATCAGATTGCCAAATCGCCATGGTGGGGCGACAGACGGCACGCGCGTCGCCCGGCGCGAAATACTCGCGATCGGACGCGCGCGCACCGCGACGTCGCCACACTCCGACTCGTCATCAAGTTTCATCATGTCAGCTAGTTTGTTTTGAATTAAACCAATTGAACATTTAATAACCCTTGTCCATAATTACTAAGCAGTCTTTGAGGAGCATAAGTTACTTGAACTCAATAGTGTAAATGTTTTAACAAAAACATTTACTTACACTAAATCTTACATTCCAAACTTTATCATTAACTCATAATTTTGTTAGTCATAACTCACAAGACAGTCTCATAACGGGAAAAGGTTTCCCTCAAGGTCCCCCATTTCTCACATTAACTTTAATAATAAATTCTAGTTCCTACTGTCCAAACTGGTAAATTATGTCTCAAGTAATGATGTAACTCACAATGGCGACGACCTCGTGGTCGGGCACGGCGAGCTTGGCGGCGAGGTCGCGCAGCTCGGGCACGAGGTCCTTGGGCGCACGCTCGTCCGCCAGTTCGTCCCGCAGCGCCGACGTCAGCGCCCGCCGCGCCTCCTGCTCCGCCTGCGCGCGGTGCAGCTTCAGCAGCTCGGACAGCCCGCGAGCAGCCAGCGCCGACGCCAGCGCCTCCTCGCCGCGACGGTTCAGCGGTAGGAACTCCAGCAACCTGGAAACGAGTTGAGAGTGATGAGCATTCCGTGATCTTGTAATGCTATAGCACCATCACGACAAATAATTAAGTCAGTGATATTTCACTACCCATTGTTGTTAGTCAGTTATTTTATTTTTATTTTAATAGGAAAACATACAGTGATTTGATTTACAACCGTAGATACTACATAAACACTTAACACTATTTACACGTTTTCACAGTTAGACACTCTAGCACTGAAATATAACAGTATACCAATGAAAACATCGAGCAAATTAACAAGTTTAAGTATGTTCTAACTTCTAACAGTTAAGAAACAGTCTCAAACCATTGTTTAGTGATTTGCTTTTTTGTAGCACTTACTGAGGAGTTAAATAAATCAATATCCGTGAGCTTGCTTATGTCGTTAAAAAAGTTAGCTGAACGAATAAAAAATGTGTTTTTACGATAGTTAGTATGGGAAAAAGGTGTAGACAAAGGGTTATAGGAAGATAATCTAGAGGATCGGGAAGGGACTTTGAGATGTATTTTGGAAAGGAGATGAGGTGAGTCGATTTTTTGTTGGGCTATATTTAATAGACTCGAGATGTCTGCAATTCGACGTCTGTGATTAAGTGGAAGAAGGTGGAACCTTAAACATCTTGACTCATAATTAGGATCAGAAGAGCCGCACTTAAATTGTAAAAATCTTGTAAATTTTCTTTGGATAGACTCTAGTCGATCAATATGGGTGCTATATTGAGGACTCCATGCTTGAGAGCAATACTCAAGAACACTGCGTACATAAGAGCAATACAGTATCTTGAGTATTTTAATATTTTTAAATTGAGAGCTCATTCTTATGACAAATCCCAGAGACCTGTTCGCTTTGGCAACGATATAGTCCATATGATTGATATAAGTTAATTTCGAGTCATGAATGACGCCCAAGTCACGAACTTCGGATACCTTTTTTAGCTCTTGTTGCTTCAGGTGATAGGGATAGTGGTCAACGGCCTTTACCGTACGGCTGAATGTTATTGAGCAGCATTTACCAGTGTTCAGCTCAAAAGTTTATTAGCCTCACAGTATCTCTCAAGCCTTACAAGGTCCTCCTGCAGTAAGTGACAATCGGTAAGTCCTTTGATTTTTTTAAACACTTTCATGTCGTCCGCATACAGGAGGAATTCCGAGTGGAGGAAACATGTCGCTGTTGTATCGTCAGAGAAACTTATTATACATTGTATATTTTTTAATGTCAGTCATGATCTCGTAAGTTTACTGGCCTTGACATACCTTATCAATTTCTTTAGTTTTCTACGTTCACAATATAATTGACTATGTATTTTCAAGTTTATTCAATGTTATATCAATATCCAATATCAGAGGTGGCGCAAGGCGTAGGCGGTGTGGGCGACCGCCCACGGGCTCGCACCCCTTGGACAGTGCGATTTTTTAGGATTTACGAGTAGGTATCAAAAAATCTTTCAACAAAATATTCTTGCAAGTTGCATCATCCATCAGGGGGCCTCACAAAATATATTTTGCCCACATAAAATTTAGATCTTCGATGTCGATGCAAATCGACAATAAAGATGATTGCAGGCACGCGCTGTTAGAAGTTATTGTTGAATGTAGCAGCACATATGACTGCACGGCAACATTACCGTGAGCCAGTACAGTGACGCGTTGTTCTGTCCCAAATGTTAGCGCAGTTCCGATGTCACGAAACTACCGTGTGTATGTATTTGGGAAGACATTAGAACCTTGAGAGGATCTTCAGTCTAATATACTAATAGTTAATACCGACTGAAGCTCAAGTTCTGGCTACCATCGCTTCGATTGTTTCAAGCCTTCGGTTTCGAGTTTCTTGTATATTTGAGATATAAAAAAATATTAGTGCTGGTCTCGTTATTATTAGACTCACCTGCCCTCGAGCTGCCCCCGCTTGAGCGCGGTGACGAGCGAGGCGGCGCCGCGCTCCTGCTTGACGGTGGCGAACACCTCCAGCACGAAGTCTAGCGCCAGGTTGTCCTTCACCAGGTGCTCGTTCACCAGCACCAGCAGCACAGACGGCGGCACGCACGCGTTACCTGCCGACCACAACACTCGTCTCAAAACAACAGGCTTAGCATGGCGGTGGCCACAGTGGAAATGCGAAAGAATAGAAACACTGACAGCTTTTGCAGACAAACTGACAGATTTCCTTTGAAAGGCGTTTCCCAAATAAGGCGTGCGTGTCCACGGGCAGAACTTACGTAGTGCGCTCGCGGGCCCGCACCCGGCGCTCGCGTCGCTCATACGCCCGCGGAACGCGCACGCCTAATGTGGGGTCAGTCTTAATCCATATTTTTCTACATTGCCATAAGTAAGAATGAACCTTTCTATGGTTGACAATGCTAAGCTTGCTGGTCGGTCATGGGTCCTAAAAGTTTACTTTCAGTTTTAAACGGTTTATGTTAAAGAAGAGTTAGATTAGAGAAAAAATAATTATCTGCAGACACTAGAGCCAATATGCATCCACAATATTTGTCAAAATATGAGAAATATGATTTTCTATCTCTATTCTCTTTCTATCAAAACGGAATTTATGAGCTGCCGCTGCTGCTAAACAATGCCTTATCTATAATAATTTTTTTATAACACAGCAATAATTATAGGTGAAACATTAATTTACAAGACATTCAGGATCTATCTAGTAGGTATCTTACATTTAAATTTGAACATTTTATTGAGCGAAAATCATCTCTACACAGTTTATAATGAACTGTATCATGGCCAGTGATGGAGTCAGCTAGGGGCCGGTCCAAGCACGAGCCGCGAGTTGCTGTAGCACTGTTCGACACCGACACGACTAAATATCATCGTGTTGGCTCTAATTAAGTGCAAGGAAGGATATGCTTTGAAGTCTATATGCAGGTAAATAGAGCCAGTAAGTAAACCGTTTTGAGACTCAAACAATCGGCTGAGAATGCCGCGTCCCGCTCTAACAACGTTATTTCTCGTTTGCTAGAGTAGGACGCGGCATTCTCGTACGACGTGATTGTTTGAGTCTCAAAACGGTTCCGTGATACGGCCACAGGCTACAAGTATCAAATATGTTTTAGAACATTTGAGGGTCGTTTTACATTGCATAATCAGACACTGTTAAGAAAATGTTTATTCGCGAAAGACAACCAGCTCGCGCCGTGCCTAGTTTACTAGTAATCGTGTGGTAAGTTTTTGAAGAGATGAAACAGAAAATGTGAACCACGACCGGGGGATAAAAATGTATTCATACGTGATACGAGACCCAAGCAAGCGTAAGGCGTCCACAAATTACGTGAGGTGTTTAGAGGGGGACGGGGTCGAGTCAAATCTCATCTAATCTCACATTGGGGAGGGGGGTCTCGGCAAATCTCTCGTATTTTTTTCTCAACACTAAATACTATTTTGATCCATTTCAACCAGATTGTACGTATGCTTAAAATTTTATCGTAAGCGTAATCGTTATACGATTTAAATGATACATTAGGCTTTTTAATAAATAATAATGAAAACTCACCTATCCACAGCGCCACCATCCGCGCGAGTTTGATACGGTTCTGGGGTTCAAAGCCCTTGATGTACACAAGGACCTGAAATACACATCAACATACTATTTAGTACTAGTTCAGAATTCAGATATAACTAATTTGCAAGGATACTGTTAATATTTATCTTCAGATAAAATATAAATTTTGTACCAAAAAGGCTGAGTAATTAATAATTTGTATAATTATTATAATTATACAAAGTCGTCGATTGATTTTCGGCCGTTCCCAATATTTGATCTATCTCTTACTTGAGATAGGAATAGCTCACATTAGACATTAGCTCCATATATTTTATGTCAATTCTATGTCAGCTGCGATCGGTTGTATGTCAAACTAGAGATAGATTGAATATAGGGAACGGCCATTTGTCATTAGACAATCATAGCATTAACTAATAGATAAACTCGCGTCAAAAAATTTTTAGAAACTGAACATATTTAACCTCGTACGTAAGTACAATGTACATACATTATTGTACACAACAATACATGTTAAAACCCAAATTCTTACCTTCTTCATCTCCTCTTCAAACATCTTTTCCAAATATTTATAGCGCCTCATCAGTTTCAGGAATATCTGGAAAGTGCGACACCATTAGTGCTTGCTCACCGGTCCGCCACTGATGTAAATTGAGGGTAATATCAGTGTAAGTTGAACGAGAAGGTTTTGTCCACATGTACATTCAGGACTCTAGCCATGTTTTCATCATTTTGGATAAATTATAACAAAAATATTTTCGAGAGCCACAGAGGACGTCGAACGTAAATGAAATTGAAGGTTACCTGTTCGAAGTTTCGCATGGTGTCCATATCTTCGTTGGCGTTGAAGATGCAGGTGTTGGTCTTGGGGGTCTCCCCATCCATGGACACCGACCCTCCGGGGACTGCAACACACAGACAGTTCTGTCACGACACGAGTGTGCTGATAGTGTGTTGTGAGTGTATGTGTTGTGTCAGATGTAGAACGAACGAGAGTGTATCCACACGAGTGCTCAGGACTCTAGCCAGATTTCTCATCATGTTAAGGTTTATTTGGGATTTAAAATGGACCATTTTCTGCTTGTAGTTTACTTTATAATACACAAAAAGAACAGCAAAAAAATGTAGTTAAGACTATACAGGCCCTTCTAAGATAAATTACACCTGCAAAGCTGGCCTGCTCTTCAATAGAAGCAGGCAACAAACCGAGAGGTGAAAAGCAATGCAACAAGCATTTCACTACAGTAGGGCGACGATTCACAGTTCACACGATTCGGAAACTTTAGCGTACGGTCATTGGTCAATGCCTAGCGGGGCGAACGTTTATTGTATGACGCGCGATGATGTTTCCGAATCCAAGTCGAATACTTAACCAGGGCCGGTGTTTGACAGGAGGATATTGCACAATATCTGTTACATTGCTGTCGCAAGATGCTATTGCTTCCTGCCGGCGTGGGAAGCAGTGATGCTAGCGTGTATACTGCTGGTAACTCACGCAGCAGGCCGCCCGCGATGAGCACGTCGAATATGACCTCGCCATAGCGGCGGTAGTCGAGCTTGGAGCCGGCGGCGTCTAGGAACTTGTAGGCGGCGTCGAGGTCCCCCCCCGCGCGCTCGAGCCCCGCCACCAGCGCGTCGCGGAACCCGTTCGGGTCGTACTTCTCTTTCTCATCTGGAATAACAGAGACCAGGGGTTAAAATACAGCAAGTATAGGGAACGTGCGCAACGATGGTGCTGCCAATTCTAAACTTAAAATCACAAGGTTTATTTACTAGACAAGTGGCAAATTCCTGCATGATCTCCTCGCCCGATAATAATATGGTTGGTAACAATAACAAGTAATACCAGTTTATTACCATTACACCTATCAGTGTTGAAATAACGAGTATAATATGACTAATACTATAATCATATCAAATAACAAATCATAAACTGTAAAAGCCTATAATTTCAAGGAAAAAACGCCATAGCCTGTCATAATTTAGTATATTTTGCTGCCTGTGGAGTGTAGACACACACACACACCCTAAAAAGATTTACCAGACCTACTGCAAATGTGTTACTTAATTTAAGTTTCCTAGACCTCAAATCCCAATTCTCATATTAACCCTTAACTACCTGACCGGAGTCTCTCAGACTCCAGCAGTTCTATTTTTGTTCATATCTTTACAAGCAAGGTTCGTTGATGGTTTTGCGTCCGTGTACCTTCGCCTCTCTACCCGCCGTACCGCGCCTGTGGTCGTCGAGGTCGCACGCGCATTTGGTGCATTTTGGTGAGTCAAAAACTATGTCGTGGAGTCTGAGAGACTCCAGGTAGGTAGTTACGCGACTTTTTCAAGAACCTTTTTTTTTGTTGGTTTAGTTGAAAATGACGTCAAATAATAAAAATATTGAGCGTTGGTAGGAGGAAGACATTTCTTCGAATGAAAAGGAATATGTTGATGAAAAATGCAGCGAAAACGAGCCAGACATCGATGATTTTCCATTCGTCGAGTACTGAAACTTGACCAAGAGGCATTTTTAGGTGCTGCAGGATGTAGTTATGTAGGACCTGAAAAGTTGGCACTACGCAAGTACTGGTTTACACGTGACTCGAAGAAGAAACATAAGACACAATACTTATGCTTCATATGTAAGAAGCCTACCTGCCTGAAGTGCTCCTACACGACGTGCTCAATATACGTCAAAAATTGTAAAGTTCGAGCCTTGCAATTTTATTTTAAAAAGTCTTTTTTGCCAAATATGTATGTCACATTTTGTTGATTAGTCACAAATCTTTAAATAATTGATAAAGGAAGTTCCTATTTTTTGTTACATTTTTTTTAAGATCTCGTTTAGCAAAAGAGTTAGAATTTTGAAAAAAATTTGTTCATTTTGAAAAAATGTGTAGTTTTAAAGTACAACACATAAGTTTATTGTGTTTTTATTACTTTTAATAAATAAAGAAGTATTTAAGCTATAACAAGTTTATTTTAGTTTATTTTCATGTAGCATACTTTTTGTATAATAAGATTTCAAAATACGGGAGTCTGAGAGACTCCGGGTAGGTAGTTATGTATGAGAAATTAGGGTCAGGTAGTAGAGGGTTAATAAATAATAATAAACATAGACTTTATTAATGTGATTTCTTATTAGTTATTAATCATTACTAATTAGTCATTACAGTACAGTATCATTGGACTTCAATGATGAAAAATCTAGAGTCATTTATTCCTTTGACTTACATTATTTTTATAGGAATACCATTTTCAACTTTTACTCAAGACCGCGTTAAAACTACATAAACGCTTATTATTTAGCAGAATACCTACCAAACAGATATTTTCACACATTGCGCATTCGTCGGGCGAAACACAAGTTTGTTTCAACACGTTTCCCGTCCCAATATGGCGCTAACACGCAGCTGTCACGTGCTACCAGTTACCACGTCATGTTAAACAAACCCGGCGCCTGTGTTGTGTGTGGAACAGGCGAATATAATATGTATTATGTACCCTATTGCGCAGACAATAAGACAGCGCCAGCGCGGCGCTCTGAGTGTACCGTTAATATTACTGTTCTAATGTTAATTGTGAATTTTAATAAGCTTGTAAGTGATACTTGGAGATATTCGAGTTATCATGTTTTACCTGACTCTCGTGTAGAGAAACACGAACATGTAATACACAGATTGATGTAATATTTTGACATACTCTATACAGTTTCTGTTAAACTCGCCATTAAAATAATCATTAAGCCTCTAATATAGAGGTTATTTTAATATTTAGTTGACTTTATAGTTGCCCAATTTTATAATTATAGTCGCGTCCGAAAGAAAAGGGACAGTCTTTCCTTGTCTGATCCGTACCATTACTTGGTACTACTAATATAATATATTCTGTGCCATTACAGTAGTCATGCTAAGCCTTCAGGGCAGGATTATGTACTTGAGAGCATCTTAGGTAGCGTTTATATATTACGCAGCCTCCAGCCCAAGTAAATACAAGATATCGAACTAAGTTCTGACGTACGCGGTACGGCCAATTAGGACAAACTATACAGTACCTAACCTAATACATAAAACATAAGATTCTAACCTAATAATCACACTACATATTATCCAGTATCTATGTCCAAAACTGCCGTCGGAATACATAAGCGCGCAGGAATGCCGCTCAGAATTATTTAGGTCAGAGGATTAGATAACTCCACCCCATACTCGTTCATTCACTTGAGTTGACATGACATATTAATACTAGATGACGTCTATAACTTCGTTGCACCAAAATGAATTATCGCGCGGGAACCGTACCTTTTTTCGGGATAGAAAGTATCCTTTGCCGAACTTTGTCCTTTCCCGGGACTCACAACACAAGCCTTCATACCAAATCTCTCAATGAACTTTTTATCTTGCATCACGTCATATTTTTTATATTTTATTAATCTGTTTCGCGGCTCAAGGAAGGAATCGACCAGGGGCCGGTCCAAGAATGAGCCGCGAGTTTCTGTGGCACTGTTCGACACCGACACAGCTAGATACCGCTGTGCTGGCTCTAATTAAGTGCAGTCTAGAATCAAATTTATCCATACTAAATACTAATGCGAAAGTCTGTTTGTCTGTTATCTCTTCACGCGGCATGCCCAAACCGCTGAACCGATTTTGCTCAAATTTGGTCGAATTGCGTCATAGGCATAGGATAATTATTTCGTTGCGGAAAAATGTACGGTTCTCGCGCGATAAACGAATTTAGACGCAGCGGAGTTGCGGGCGTCATCTAGTACTTCATAATCAAAGAGAAACCTATTCAAAGAAAAATTTCTGGAAGTCTTAACAATAGATTTTCATTAACAGAATGACTGCGTAGGAAGAAAGCTCGTTTTAGACTTTAGCATAAAGCCTCAACTTCCGACGAATGTATTTTTATGTTACTCTCGCTAAAACTAGGGAACGGCTGAACAGATTTGGCTAATTTTAGTATTTAAATATTCGTGGCACTCCAAGGAAGGTTTATATCAGCAGGCTTAGCATGCTCACCATAGAAGCGGTTTCTTTCTACGGAAGAATAAGTAATAGACAAAAGAAATCTACCATTTCCACTTTCCCGTTTCTAAAGTTGTTATGCTAAGCCTGCAGGAGGGAAGTGATACGAAGCGCACCATCTACTCATCTAGTGTTCTATATATATTATGCACGCGTAGGATGAGTATCGTCGAAGTCTAACAATAAGAATGCAATTCAATATAAGGATTCAAGTGGTCGTTCTCGTCGACAACGTTTTCCCCTTCTATTTATACCTACACCGTCTCACCATGAAAACGCGCTCTCAATGACAATACTATCAACAATCATAATAATTACTCCCGCTATACCGTTGCAAAACGATTAAATTATTCTCGTGCCACAATTTAATGAGTAATGACGATGATGATGATGATATGACGCCAGCAACTCCGTTTGCGCCAACATTCGTTTATCGTGCGGGAACCGTACATTTTTCCGGGATAAAAGTATCTTAATTCCTATGTCCCTTCCCGGACTCGAAAGTATCTCCATACCAAATTTCTGCCAAATCGGATCAGCGGTTTGGGCGTGAAGAGGTCACAGATAGACAGACAGACACACTTTCACATTTATATTAAGGTGACGCCTTGATAATTTGGCTGTAGCGATGTCCATTTTTCTCAGCAATGACTAAAGCTAAGAAATTAAAGTTCACTGTCAGTATTCATCATGTCTTTGTCTTTGAATTACCCATAGCATAACACGATTGGTCAACTTTTATAACACAGAATAATCAATCAAAAAGACCTCTGTAAAAAAAGGGATTCCTATTTTGCCAACAGAGGAGAGTGATATAAGCTTCCAAAATTTGTACATAAATTGGTTCTAGTATACACTTTAATTTGTCCATAGCTTATATGAAATGTATTTATGGTTTTTAAATTACGCGACAAAAACCATTTCGTCGCTACGCCCTTTCAATTTTTTGCTGTTCCATTGCTTGTTTTCTATGAGAGGCCGGGCCAGCCTCGCATAGAAAACAAGCAATCTCAAACAAATCCAACACGGTTTTTTACTTTAACATGGCGTCACCTTAAGTATGGATATACTACCAATCTGCCGCAAAACTAGCATTGAAAATTTTTCATTGAAAATTTTTCAAACTATGTATCATAAAAGAAAAAAAAGCATTTGCCAATCTCTAAGTGCGTCATAAGCATCTACTAGACCTAGCCTTTGCATAAGGTTGTTATTTGACTTTGAAGTATTTTAATCTCATTTGTGTTCTACGCAGCATGGTCAATGGTGTTAATGTTACAGGTATTCAGATCTAGATTCTAGACTGATCTAAGCAATATAGTTTGTGGGGTATTTGCCACTACATTTTTGTGAAGAATGACTGTATTTTAAAAAGATAAAACCGACTTCAAAATTGTACGTAATTGAGAGTTAATATCTCAAACACTACTGAACCAATTTTGATGAAACTTGCACTGTTCCGTAAGTTGAATAATACCTAGTACCTACAACAAAAAAAGAATTACTGAAAATCTGACTTGTAGTTCCGGAGATATGCGAACACAAACATAAAAACATACATAGGTACAAACATACACTTGTTCAGACGCCGATATAGACTAACATATTATACAAAAACTGGGCAGTTCTGAGAATATTACATACATAGATACGCGTCGAATTGATCTCTTTTTTTGAAGTCGGTTAAAAATCTATGAAAATATTAAAAAAAAGGAAATCTGGAAAAGAAAATGAAACCAGCTTCTTTTTACAAACTATTATTACAAAACAAATTTTCTTTGCACCTCATAACTTTAATTTCTGACTTTCAATATGCAGACTGGTGAAATCTGACACTGATGAGTCACAGTGACCTTTGAACAGTCAGCCCGTTGACCTTACAGTCCTCACCGATAAAGGAAATCTATGTGCCAATACTATAGTTTCACATCCTTTAATGGCCGCACTCAAAGACATTATACCTATGCCTACTTAGGCCCGTATAAATAGTTGGCTTTCAAATTTCATCTCAAGACGCTATTTGGTTGATATCCTCTCAAACACTGATCAGCAACTTAGGATGTTATCTAATTAATAGTTTAATATCTGGAGCGTTTCCATTGAGATACTATAGCAGGAGAGAGCCTTATATCAGTGTACAAGCGTCAAAAGCGTGTAATGTTATGTCCTACTTACTAGGACATAACAAAGGAGTCGGTATGCATATTTCATGTAATAAAAGTGATAATAAAGGTTTTTATTGAACATTTTATGCTAGAAATTGTTGAGTTCTATGGTTCCGCTAAAATAAAAACCATAAGAATGGCCAAAGAATGCCTCAAACACGTGGATTTAACATTAAATACGTAAGTTTTGAACAACGTTTTTTGGACTTTTCAATTGGTATTTTTGTAAGCTAAAAAGGATAATATTTAAGTTTAATAATCCCTTATTCGTGCTATGTAAGGCATTAGTGCTAAAAATGTCACATTAATTACTAATTTGACTACAAAAGTTGCATAGCTTTTTACGTGTGTTTACGGATTCTCATTACTTGAACTATAGTTTATCGATATCATGAACTAAATGACTTTCTTTTCTAGATTTAAATGTGCTTCGAAATGATCGACAAATAGAAATATTCAAGAAAATAAACGCACACTACTTGTATGAAAATAAGCACAAAATGGCCACGCGATGACGGGCTAAGACTACATCTACCTATATATCCTTAATCTGTGAGCGTTTCAGTTGATATGAATATCTCACTCACCCCAAATCAGCAACTAACAATCCAAATCAGCAACTAAATATGAAATAATTATTGTAAGCCTATTCTACACATACAAATTACGTTTCGTTTATACGATTAAAAATCGATTTTATTAATAAAATAAAATGGTACGATATTATCTTTATTTTCTCACATATTTATAACACAAATTACCAAAAGTAATTAACCTTGAAATTTTTGTATTATCCTAACTCATTTTCGTTAAAATTAAATGAAAAAACAACTATATTATCATACTTTATAAAACACGTTCGGTCAAACGGAACGCGTTGACGTCAACAGCTGACTGCTGTCACTGTCAAGTGTCAAGTATATGTTTATTTCTAGGTTATTTCGAAAGAAGAAGAATATTGTTAAAATTGTAAAATCTAACAAAGTCTTTAAGCTTTTTCGTTGGAATATAAGTTATTTATAACTTTACCGAAAGCTGTGTAGTAATGTTTTGTGTTTCTTTATTTACATACTTTATAAATTGACCAAAGGGATGTTATTTGTTAACCCTATACTTTGTTTCAGGCCAACATGTGGAAATTTGTCCAACAGTGACTACTAATAAGTTAACACACATTGTTGCTTTCTTGAAGACATTCAAATTAAAATACAGAACTGTACCCGCCTTACAAGGCCGTCGATGTGCAAGAATATATCATAGAAAAATATAAGAGTACTGAAAGAATATACATCAGACTTCCAATTCAAAATATTTTAAACAGATACAGACAATCATAAATTGGCAGCACGAAATTGGAAGTATTATCTTAAATTGAATTTATTTGAAAATTTGCAACAGCAATAAAGAAAATGTATAATAAGATATTGTATTTTTTCAAACATAATAATATAAGTACCTACTTAAGTTTAAAAATATAAGCTATGAAATTGTTCTGTATAAAAAACCTTTAATAGCCTTTTTACATTTTAACCCATTAGCCCCTTAAGGACAGCGGTGACCGCAACAACAATAGAATAACAATAGATTAAAGATTTCCAACAATCCGCAATCAAAGGATTAATTTCCTAAATATGTACAACTTTCTACTGGTAACAAGAAAATATTTGACACAGTCTTTTATTTACCTTATCTAATATATAAAAATAAGTCGGATTTTCCTTCCTGACGCTGTAACTCCAGAACGCACAAACCGATTTCCACGGTTATTTGCATTCGATGGAAAGGTTTTGGGCTCCGTGAGGATATATTTTTTGGACCGTCTAGATCCAACTTAATTAACAATTGAAGTTTAAAGTTTACCTTTTTTCTTTACTTTAGAACTTGATAACACAGACACAGTGTATACTTTATATTATATTAAAAATTTCAATAACAATTTTCATTTTCTATTAGAAGATATTACTTTAAATATTTTGTTTTGTTTCTGTGGCGAAGAGTTTATAATGTAACTGATGAAACATAATATTACGCTAAAAGTTAAAAATAAAAATAAAGGTAAAAGATTATTTTGTTTTTTATAATCCCTACCTTATACTACCTGCGGTGTTTGAAAAGATTAAAGAACCTATTTATTATTCCAACGTTCTTGATTTTACCTAATAAAATCCGTCCCAATTGTGTCTTTTTGACTATAATAGTTAGAAACAACTATCATTATTATATACAAACTTTCATCCCCTATTTGAACCCCTTGGGGTGAGAATTTATCAAAATCCTTTCTTAGCGGATGCCTATGTCATAACATCTACCTGCATGCCAAATTTCAGCCCGATCCGTCCAGTGGTTTGGGCTGTGCGTTGATAGATCACCATGTGAGTCAGTCACCTTTGAGTTTTATATATATAGATATAGATTCATTATAGTATAATTTACTTATATTAGCTTGATAATGCAATTTATATGGGTACTTACTTTTAATAGATTAATTTAGGTAGTACACAATAGAATAATGTAGGTAATGTGATGACTACCCTTACCTTACTTATTAAACACTGTAAATTCGTTTTAAATATATATTAGGTACTTAACAGCTTGTTATATTAATTTTGTGTTTAAAAATAAGCATTCCATATCCCAGAAAATACTCTTAAAATTAGTTTTTTTTCTTCTAATTGTGGGAAAAATCCCTATGATGGTATCCCTAAGATCGTATTTTTCTCCTAATTGTGGGAAAAATCCCTAAATTGGTATCCCTGAGCGCGCTTAAGTCAAGGTCTGACCACACTCAAGAATTAGCCACTCAAGCAACAGTTTGATAGCACACTTGAGTGCAAGATTTCATTTATTAATACGTTGCCCGCTCAAGCGACAGTTTGACAGTACAGTTGAGTGCAAGATTTGGTTTATTAATACGTTGCCCACTCACTTGATCAAGGCACTTAAAAGCTGTACTCAAGTGAGGTTTATTAATAAGGATAGCAGCTTAAAACACATTTTAAGCGAGCTCTTAGTAGTAAGAGCCAACTATTTATACCGGCCTTAGAGAGTTACTTAGTAAGGGTTTGAAAACTATTCCACCTGTGATAACAATACATACATAGGCTGCTATTTATGTATCCGGAACTGGCCACTTACAAGAACAATATTTAAAAAGTAATTACAACATTTGAAAATATAACTCTTTGGTTGAAGAATACATTTTGTTTCATGTGACTGTCAATTATTTTTCCATTGTGGCGTCATTTTGAAAATTGCGTGTCTTCATTTGCCATGGATTTAACGCGTGAACATTTTCGTGCAATGATTTACTACGATTTTCGGCGTGGGCTAAATCAACAACAGTGCTTTATTCAACTCACCGCAACTTTTGGAGATGAAGCACCATCAAAAACCACTGTTTATCACTGGTACAGTGAGTTTAATCGTGGGCGGTCTATGCTCACGGATGAAAATAAAGAAGGTCGCCCAAAAACAGCTGTTGTCCCACAAAATATAGATGCTGTGCGGGAACTAATAATGCGTGATCGTCATGTTACATATCGCGAGATAGAGGCGTCCTTAGGCATAAGTATGACGAGCATACATAAGATATTACACGAACATTTGGCTGTAAAAAAAATATGTTCGCGTTGGATTCCGCACAACTTGACAATCGATCAAAAACGGGCTCGTGTCGATTGGTGCAAAAAAATGATAAAAAAATACAACCGTGGTACGTCAAAAGCCGTTTATAATATCTACACAGGTGATGAATCTTGGATCTATGCATATGACCCCGAAACTAAACAACAGTCAACGGTGTGGGTGTTCCAAGATGAGCCGAAACCAACAAAAGTTACTCGTGCAAAAAGTACTTTGAAGCAAATGGTCGCCTGTTTTTTTGGAATTAATGGACATGTGGCTACAGTGCCATTAGAGAATCGTAAAACGGTTAATTCTGAATGGTATACGACCATTTGTTTACCAGAAGTCTTTGAAGAAATAAGAAAGGACAACCGACAACGCAGAATCATATTACATCACGACAATGCTAGCTGTCACACCTCAGCTGAAACAACTCAGTTTTTGGAGGGTCAAAAGATCGAATTGACTGGTCATCCGCCGTACAGCCCTGATTTGGCACCTAACGATTTCTTTTTATTTCCATACGCGAAGAACAAATTACGTGGTCAACGTTTTTCGAGCCGCGAAGAGGCTGTTGATGCGTTCAAAATGCACGTTTTGGAGATACCTCAATCAGAATGGAAAAAGTGCTATGATAATTGGTTCCAGCGTATGCAAAAGTGTGTCGATCATCGCGGCGAATATTTTGAAAAGCAATAAAACCATATTAAATGATATATGTTTGTTTCTTTTTTTAATTCCGGATACATAAATAGCAGCCCTCGTAATATTATAATTTATAATGTTGACATGGTATTTATCTATAATTATAAAGGCAAATTGAAATGCCAAACTTCTAATGAAAAAAATTAATCATTTTGTGAAAAAATGGACAAGATGGTTAGTAACATTCACTGACAAATCTTTATCAATAAAAGCTTGGCAATATTAAGAATATTCAAAGCACAAAAATGTATGACAATTCAAAAGATTAATAAAAGCATGTTAAATAGACTATGCATACTCAGACTTCAGAGACATAGGGTCTTACCACAAAAGATTTAAACACCCGTTGAACAGTTGATTAGAGAAAAATTCAGTACAAAAATGTCACAAAACCAGGGCTCGGAACCGGTTTCAAAATACCGGTTCGTTTCGGTTAAAAACCGGTAAATATATCGTTCTTTTATTTACCGGTTAAACAAGCGAACGGTTCTTACGTAACCGAAATGGTAAAAGTTACCGGTTACTAACACACAAACGATTTTGAAACCCGAATTAACCGGTTAATTTCGCAATTATTTTCAGGTATATTTTTAATTTTGGTGCTTCCCGCTTGCGCACGGGGTGGCAACATCGCGCGCAGCAAAATTACCGGTTAATTTTCAATACCAAAACCGAAATTATAGAAAAACCGGTATTCTGCGTTTACCGGTTTTTACCGGTAAAGTGAAACCTTTAACCGAAATCGATTTCGGTTTGGGGTCAAAGAACAAAACCGGTTACGTTCTGAAACCGGTTTCCGAGCCCTGCACAAAACAACTGTTCAACAGATGTTTAGTTTTTTGTGGTAAGACCGATAATATTAATTTAATTATGATTAACCTTCAATTTAATGAACAGTTTGACAGATAATGTATGGGGCTTATGTCAAAATTTTGAATTAATTACATTTAAGTATTAATTAATGTTCCACTCTAAATGCGGCAGTAAGTATTGCCAAAAATAAAGTAGACAAGAAATAAAATTAATATGTAGTAGAAACTATAGTAGCATTCTTGAATGCACAATGGAACGTAAATAATAGTTATCTTACACAATATCAACAATATTAAATAAACACTTCCTAAGTTCAATATAATTTATGACTTTAAATACAATTAGTAGTATTGTGTTACAGTAGCTATAAGACGTCATGATAATAAAGATGATTAAAAGTGTTATTTCTGACAGTCAATCATCTTGTGAATATAACTGTATTTTAAAAAGATAAAACCAACTTCAACATTGTACGTATTTGAGAATTAAAACTTCCTATCTCCAAAAGTTCAGTAGGAACCGATTTTGATGAAACTTGCACTATTCCCTAAGTTGAACAATACCTAGTACAATAAAAAAGAATCATTTAAATCGGACTTGTAGTTCCGGAGATATGCGTGAACAAACATAAAAACATACATACATACATACATACACTTTTGAAATTTGGCACATTTGTTCAGAAGCTGTTACAGATTAACATAATATACAAAAACTGGGCAGTTCTGGAAATATTACATACATACGCGTCGAATTGATAACCTCCTTTTTTGAAGTTGGTTAATTATTTTATTACATTAATATACCCTGAGTGAATATTATATTCTGACTGCTATGGGGGGGTAATAGCTACAGAGTATAAATTTAAGAAATGGTTGTTACTATTATGATGTCCTCTATCACTAGACCACAATTAATTTTGACTGATATGAGACATATAATATATCTTCATCTTTCATTTTAATCTGCTTCCTACTTAGATAAAAATTGTCAAACTTAAGTGCTTCACGCATTGCATATATTATTAAGGTTTATTACAAAACTGAAAAAGGTAATTCTCATTACCTAATATTACAAAAATTGTTAAAAAGCTGTAATGTATGAATGTCGTAGTCATGTGATTGGATCTGCTATTTGATTGAATGACTAGCATTGAATGAAACTGTTTTATTTAACAGCTAGAGGCCAACTCGTAAAGTCTTTAACTGTAAATACCTATGCCCTTTAAACTCAACATTTTAACTTGGAGATGTTTTATTGACATGTAAAAACAAAAACAAGGTGATGTAATATACAGAAACATATAATAATACGTTTCCCAAATTAGACCCTTACAACACATAGAAGGAAAACCAGAGTTATCAGTTCAGTTCTTGTTTACATTATAGTTTTAATTTAGCATGTAGACTAATAGTTTAATGTCTTATACAATTGTTCTGATATAATTATCTGATGTTCTGTCTAAAATCTAGATTTTAATAGAAGTATCAACTTATCAAGTAACTTTAATTAAGCAGTAATATTAGAATGAAGTTTATCCCGTCTTTGCAGCAGTTAAAAATATATGTTGCAGTCTCTATCTGGTTCAATAAGCGATTCGATTGAATGACTATATATATAGCATACATGATACATCACAATATATGAGTATAGTATGGACTATGGATGTCAAAGTTCCATGTACTAGACCTAGTCAAAACTCAAATGTATAATTGTGATGATGTATTGGTACATTATACATGCATTAGGAGAGTATTTGGCATCGATACTTCCGCTCATGCTGATCAATCGCTGCACTTGACCTAAATAGCGGCGGCCAATCTACTTTTCTTTTGTTTCTGCATAGGACATAGTGCAGTCGAAATGTCATGTACAAACACTCACCTCTTTTTCTGGTCTTGATCCGTTGACCCGATAATACTGGTTTTTCTACCTTCTGACTCATACAATATATTGCTGAAACAAAACACACGTGGCAGTTAGGACTGGGGTCCAGCGAGGGTTCAATAACCCTACCCTACACTATAAAATGTTCTTCCCACGGCAGATACCCTTCGTTATGAGGATATCGGTCAACTTACTAGTTGGGCGAGGAAAACTGCCGAGAGAACACAGACTAGTGTCCCTCAGTTAGGTTTTAGAGTTTAAATACACGTATGACTCAGCAGAGAACGATTATCGCGTGATTCAATCTAAATCGGCGCAGAATGGACCGAAATGTGTAAAGTATGCGCAAAGTACACTAGTGTGCAACGATACTTACGTAGTTACAGGTTATGTAGGAGCCTTTTACTCCTTTTGCGAGTTCTCTCGGACTGCGCTTGTTCAGAAAAGAAAGAAACAGAGCTACGGTCTCTGTCCCCTCGCGAGGTAAAGACAACGTGTATGGAGCCGCCGGATATCCGGTACAGATAGGGCTGAAATATTGATTTTATGTGAATTTCGATTTTAATTATAAATAAAGAGCGAAAATGCTATCGTTTTTACGTTTGTTTGAAGCCGTATTGATAAATATTAAACATGAATGGAAAACATAGCAACAAAATCAAATGAACTGAACTGCTTAGAAAAAAACATGCACAACACGAAATAAAATATACATTTTTAATTTATTACAAATAGCTAAATTTGTATTACCTATAAATTAAGATATATAATTTTAAATTTTCGAAACTATAATTTTTTTGATATAAAAATTCTAAACCAAAATTTGTTATTTGAAAGAAGTCTTTTTGACTCAAAAATGGCATTACGATCATAGACAACTAGTATATTTTCTAATTATGGTGGCACTTCACATGGCTATTGGTATAAAATCTCGAGTGCAAGGAAACCTTATCGAATAACAGAAAAAATATCGTTATGCTTATGCCGCGGCCGCATAATTATGCGTAGACGTGCTTCGCGCTAAAACCGATACCACAGCCGATACTATTGGACGATCTGCGTGTATCGTCCAATAGTATCGTCTCATCGCACGAAGCTTCGGACGATACACGCAGATGCGGCCGGGCCGTTACGTACCGTTATTTTCATAAAGGTAGCCAGATAACGGTAATTTTTTTAACGTTATCTAGTAACATAATGAAAAAATATCGTTATTATAAATACCATTTTCCGTTATTAACATCAAAATTTAGCGTTATTTCTAGCATATCGGGTATTTTTCATAACGTTATCTTTGCCCTTAAAGCAGTAACGTTATGAAAAATAACGATATTTGAAGACTAGAAATAACCTCCTTTTTCCGCTTTAATAGGCACAAAAAGCAGGACGGCAATTCTCAGGATGTGAGCTTTTTCGCTAGTAAAATTATTTCACGAACTATTCATCTCTACTGGCAAGTTCGTATGATCCATAAAACTCGTATTCTGGGGCACCAATAGAACAATTACCAATCGAGCTGTGGAGGTGTTCCTGCCATAGACAATATGTTGCGTTCCGTTCCGGCGTTAAAAAAACGCAGGGACAAATTTTGTAACGTTCGAAGATATTTAAGTGTATTCTAATAATTAAAGCTTACAAATTAATTGATTTTGTAATATCATTTAACATAAACGTAATTATCTAAAAACTTATTGTATAATAGTACAAAAGTTGTGATAAAATGATTCGAATGTACTGTGTTCATTACGTAGAACGGAAAGTAACGAACTGTCACCCTGTCACTTGTCAGTGCCTTACATTTGACATATTATTATTATAATTATTTTTTAGGTTAGTTTATATTAATTTTAAAATCGTAAACAGAGGATAAAATAGAACCACAAATGGAACGAAATATAAAATACGCTAGTGCGGAGCAAAAGCTCCGCCTAGTTATTAGTTTAGTGACCTTTCAATATTTAGGTTACTTTATGGTTTAGTGGAGGCAGATCCACTTCTAAGCCGCGGAAAGTTTTCGGCCACCTTCACAGGCTGAAGCCAAAAGAAGGTTGCAAGAGATAAGTCGAGAGCTAAACTCAATTACAGGAGCTAATAAATCCTGGGATGAGTGGCGCAAAGTATTTAAAACTTTTTCTCTAATTTCTTAACTTCATGTATAAAAATCCAGTGTCAGTCATGAGTTAACCTCTCGTCTGTCAAGCGCCCATGGCTGGGCGTCTTAGTACGACCTATTTAATTAAACAATATAAGCCTTGCTTGTTACATATAGATATTGACATGTTATAAATAAAAAATGTTATATTTTCTAGACATGGCAGGATAGTAGATTTTACTGGTGGTGGTCCGCCTCCAGAGTCCCCAACACTGGAGTAAACCCGGATCATAAACTTAATAGACCACAACTCCCTGGTTGGTCATATTGACTCAAACGAATCTCTGGCTAAAATAATTGGTAAGATTGATTGGATTGATTTTGGCAAAATAAATAAAATAATAATATATATGTATAATGTAAATATTATGTGATGTCAACTATCTAGCTATCATGGTACCTGAGATACATACAGACAAACAGACAGACAGCAAAGTCTTAGCACGAGTAGTAGTTTAACCCGTCGATCATGGAACAACGAGACACAATAGCTTATCTATTGTTCGGGAGCTTATCTATTATCTGTTATTAGGGGCTTGATGAATTAAGCATGTGTATGGGACCTTAAAAATGGCTTCCGTTTTATTGAGAACAGCATAAAAACATAACAAATGTATTCTGTTTCTAAATATATTGTATTTATTTCAGATTTATCAGAATAACATAAAATTTGTGGCGAGTCTATTCTAGAAATAGGTAATTTATAATACTAGCTTTTGTATAATTTTGTATAATTAAATCAAAACCACAGTTATTTTACATACATAATACATAACTCTGTCATATCTTACAATGGTATCTAATATGTACACTACTGCACCTTAATCATTATAAATAACATGGTCGGAGTCACTGTAAGAAAATGGTCAAAATATAGTTTCATTTTCAGATCTGCCACCACCTAAAGATTTTACCGATGTAAATGTTGCTACACATACATGTACATCAAACAAAGGTAAGTAGTAAGTAACTTATCTACTCAAATAATGTTGTCATAAACCCCACAAAACTGTTCCAAACAATCTACAAGTTCTTAAGAAATATTGATTTTGATTAATAATATATTATATTAATTATATATTTTTCAGAGGGCTATTCAATAAATATGTAGGCAATAAAAAAATCAAACACCTTATTATAAAATATTTATTTAGTAACATACTGTCTGCACTCTGCGTAGTAATGCATATCATGAGCAGAGATAAGAAGACAGTCAAAATAATATAATATTGTGTCTGTTTCAGATTTGCCACCACCACCAGGATTTAATGATGAATATTATGTTGCAGATACATCAACCAAAGGTACCTATTGCAATAACAACAATACTGTATATTATCTGAAATTAAAAAATATATAAAGTGCAAATAAAGCTTTGCATTCTGTTTTTTTTTTAATATAATTAAATAATTAGTTAATCTGTCAACTTATATATGGCTTATTTCGTTTCAGAGAACAGGAGGAATAAAACTATGAAACAAAAACGGACAGTTGCACAGAGGCGGTTGCAGCAAAGTCTGAAAACCGCTGAAACTCTTAACGAAAACTTTAGAGAAAAGATAAATACGAAGAAAAATTTTATGCAGATTTTTTACAATTTGATGACTGAGTATGTTAAGTCAATCAGTCTGCAAACACAGGCTCTAGTAATGCAACTGCAATGTATTACAGAGCAATAATTTGTGAAACAAACATTTTTTAACTGTTTTATTTTAGACTTTAGTTGCATTTCTATTTAAAGCCGCTGCAATGTCTACCAGAGGCTGTGTTTGCAGACTAACATACTCAGTATGCAATTGTAAAAAATCAGCATAAATAATAATAACAATAAGGAAATTGAGTAATTATAATAATAATAATATAACAATAATTATAAAGCTTTTAAATCTACTAAGTATGTACAATTATTGTTATGATTATAATAACTCAATTTCCTTATTGGTATTATTTTAGATCTTAGGTGGTTTATTGTTGAAGTATTTTAAAAAGAAGTTGAAAAAGTTATTTTTTGTATAAGCTCAAGCTTATTTATTTTCTTTATTAGGAACAATAAACAGCTGTTACATGTTAAGCTTATTTTAGTTCAAGACTGATTTGCTCTTAATTTTTTTTAATGTTAATTAATAAAATATTATTGTTAATGTTTTAGTATACTTGTTATGTTTGGTTATATTTTAATCGAAGGTTCTAAAAATTAATAACATAATTTTTTAACTTAGGTCCAGCATTTGGATAAAACACACTTAAAAAAGCACTCATTTTAGTATGCTTTTACTATTCTAATTAATAACAATGACAAGTAATTGTTTATTTTAATATTTATTATATGTATAGATGATAGCAAAATATAAAAATGTTGATATGTGATTATAATTTAATATTTATGACTGTGCCTAATGTTTAACTATTTGTAGTACAGTCTGTCTATAAAGTCATGAAATTAAAAAGTGGCAACATCGTAGTGTCATCCCTTTTTTCTTAGATTGATTTGAAAGGGATGAACACTTTGATTTTGCCACTTTTTAATTTCATGACTTTATAGACAGACTGTATGTTATCTTGTGTGCCTTACTATTATATATATAGAGATAAGAACAAATAATATTAAAGATTTATTGAAATTTATTCAATTAAAATAATTATTTACAATTTGGTTTTGTTTCTCCCGCCCTTGTGTCAAAAGTACATTTGTTCTGCTATTATCACTTAAAATAGGTCGTTGATATATTGAACCAAGCTCCTCGTCCAATTCCGGTTCAGGCATATTGTTCAAAATGCACATATTGTGTAGTACACAGCAAGCATTTATAATTGTAATGCAGAACTCTATCTTTCACAAGAGGCACCTAAATCTTGCCTTAAGCATTCCATTGCACCTTTCTATACTTGAGCGTGCCCTTCTCAATGTGTCAGAATACATAAACTCCGGTGTACCTTCTTCTGCATTGAGGATAGGCATTAGGCACCAAGGCCTGAGACCTAAAAAAAAGTAGTATTTTATCATTTTTAGTATAGATAACTTGTAAGGCGGACAACATAATTTGTGAATCTATCAACTGACTAGCTGCTAATATTTTGGTGATAGACACAAGGACAAATGGCAAGGTTTTATAATTATTAGGATTTAGGGTATGAACACTAAAAAAGGAAACTTTTTATTTGCAAAATGTGTTTAAGACAACAATAATAACAGCTAAAGTAATGTATAAATCTATTCAATTAAAAGGAGCTCTTACTGCGCAAGTGAGTTATTATTTATCATTGGTAACTAACCTTCTAGATATGTCACTGAGTTCTTGGAGATTGCTTGGGAATTTAATCCAAGCATTAAATATGCTGGGATGATTGAGTGCATCAACAATGTCTGAGATACAACGGGAGGCTGACGACTGAGATAATATGTTGATGCAATTTAATTTCCCTGTTGGGGTTTGGTAACTCCCCGTACCAAAAAAATGTAGTGCGCACAACAGCTGCAATATATAATATATTTTTTATTCTATTTTACTTATTGTACTACGGCTATTTTTAGGAAATAATTATTTAAAGTTATCCTACAGCATACCTTTGTTTTTAAGTCGATATTATGTGAATGCGGCACAATTAATGGCTCAATTAATTGAAGGAGTTCCATAGTTATTTGTTGAGCCGAAATTTTTGTATAAGCTCAGCATCGCTGAGATCAAAAGGATCTCGAGTTGCATATGCTCTACATCGTGGCGGTTCTTCAGTCGCTGCCTCTAATTCTCCAATCAAGTTGGCAAAAAATCCACAACAAATAATTCTTCCTCCATTTCCCAGTACCTAAGTAGGTAGTATTTTCCAAGTAAAAATGACACCAAATTTTAAGACAAATCGAAATTACAAATAGTTTCTTTTAAAGTCACATATAGAGACTTAATAATAACGCAAAACAAACAAATATTGTAATTAATAGGTAATTTAACGCAAAACAAACAAGTGACACAGCTAGTACACAAGCGGACATATTGAATTTTTAGTTTTTACGTAATAATTTGACAACTACTTTGTTACATATCCACCAATAGGAGGGCAAATTTGCGATCGAATTCGGACATCTACCGGTCCCTAGCACTCGTTCAACTCGAACGACGTTTTCACGGAATATTTCGTATGTGAAGTTTTGAGAATACACAAACTGTGTTTCTCTAGTAAAAATCTCATAATTCGGTAATTTATTCGTAGATAAACTTTATCTCACATCCTGAGAATTGCCACCCTGGTCTGTATCAGCAATCCAGCGTACTTGTATGATCAGTATTCACTATTCAGTCATTTTAAAATGAGGATAAATACCACTGATCTCTATTATACAAGTACGCTGGATTGCTGATACAGACCTGCTTTTTGTGCCTATTGGAAGCGGAATCAGCGCCCCCATTATTCGGGTAGAGAACTAAATTTGACGTAACCACAACCAATAACAACAGTTGTTATCACTAGTATTAGTTCCAAATACTCTCACTACTGCTATCAGCGCCAATATGGCGGCTCTCAAACGTCATTTTTACGTCAGATTTAGTTCTCTACCTGAATAATAGGGGCGCTGAATCCGCTTCAAAGTTCAAACATAGAGATAGAAAGTAGACTCTTTTCTTAGGTTCATGCCTCATGGCTTCAAATAGGCACAAAAAATAGCTGTCATTTCATTTCAAAGGCCAGCAATCCAGCGTACTTGTATGTATAGGTATAGAGCACAGATATATGTAGCAAGCTATAGGGACCGTGCAGAGCGACGACACTGCCACAAGTGGCGAATAGCCGAAACTTTTACGAAAATTTTATTGTCAAGCTCTAATTAAGCTACGGAAAATTAGAAGATTTCTTAACAAATTCTGAGTATTTTCAAGAATTGAAATGTATTGTTGTTCTAATACATACAAGAAATATAAAGGCAAATCGAACGATGTAAAATTTTACTATTTTTCTGCCAAAATATTCACATGGCTTTGCTTATTGAAAAACGAAAGAAATGGATAAAAGGCGGTAAAAATATACGTAAGTATTTAAAAAGTTCCATGAGTGTTATGTGTAGACTAGTAAAAACACTAAATTTTGTAGATTATAACCGTAAATTCATTTTTTATGAACACAATATGAACATAACCTATAACCATTGCTTTCTTTCAGTGAACATCCAAACTGGCTTCCATCTTAATTGATATACATACATAGGCACCGCTCATTTAATTGGCATAAAGTTGCATCAAAAGTAAGGATAATTTGGAGAAGTCCTGCCAGGAATTCAACACTGAGGATAGTATTGAACTTGAACCATCTTGTCAAAGTGTTGGTTCTCAAAAGGATGATTCTTCAAGTAAGAAAAAGATTAGTAGTGCAGTCTTTGTGTGTTATTTAAAGAATACATACCTAAATGGTGTTTACACTTATGAGATCCAGACTGAAATTAGTTAAAAATAGTGACAGACAAAAGTTGTGAAGATGGTATCGATCGAATCGCAGAAGGTTGAAATAAAAGCATTTATTTTAGTGAACTTGTTTTATTTTATTAATCCACAAGCATTTTCAGTAATTAATGTAAGTATTTTTGCATAGCTTCATTATTTTATTGCAATATTTATCAAGTTTTTACTTTGTATGCTGATGGATGCTATTAATTACTTTTTCAGATATTTTCTTAGTTAACTAACTAGATAAGCTTTATACATTTTTATTCACTCTTCCATTCTTTGTTTACGGGTAGAAAGTAGAAACCCTTAATATTATATTTAATATTATAAAAATATACTTAATATTATAAATGCGAAAGTGTGTCTGTCTGTTAGCACTTCACGCCCAAACCGCTGAACCAATTTTGCTGAAATTTGGTATGGATTTACTTTGAACCCTGGGAAAGGACATAGGATACTTTTTATCCCGGGAAAATGTACGGTTCTCGCGCGATAAATGTTTTTTGGCGCAATGGAGTTGCGGGCGTCATCTAGTCTTTAACTTTAATATTTCGATCGCGGATTCTTGGAAATCTGTCGTTGTTCTCGCGGCCGCATGTGGCCACTTGGGAGTGTAAGTATTATATCATTTTATAGTGTAAAACATAAAAAAACACTCATAAACTAGCCAGGGTCAAGGAGAATGCGAAGTCAAAGTCACTCACAAGTTACGTCTTTTACTCGCATCGTGGCGCTGCTGTCGAATTGCGACGCCCTCTATAGTTTCTGCACGGTCCCTATAGGGACCGTGCAGAGCGACGACACTGCCACAAGTGGCGAATAGCCGAAACTTTTACGAAAATTTTATTGTCAAGCTCTAGTGAAGCTACGGAAAATTAGAAGATTTCTTAACAAATTCTGAGTATTTTCAAGAATTGAAATGTACTGTTGTATTCCCGGATGTTAAGAAATATAAAGGCAAATCGAACGATGTAAAATTTTACTATTTTTCTGCCAAAATATTCGCATGGTTTTGCTTATTGAAAAACGAAAGAAATGGATAAAAGGCGGTAAAAATATACGTAAGTATTTAAAAAGTTCCATGAGTGTTATGCGTAGACTAGTAAAAACACTAAATTTTGTAGATTATAACCGTAAATTCATTTTTTATGAACACAATATGAACATAACCTATAACCATTGCTTTCTTTCAGTAAACATCCAAACTGGCTTCCATCTTAATTGATATACATACATAGGCACGGCTCATTTAATTGGCATAAAGTTGCATCAAAAGTAAGGATAATTTGGAGAAGTCCTGCCAGGAATTCAACACTGAGGATAGTATTGAACTTGAACCATCTTGTCAAAGTGTTGGTTCTCAAAAGGATGATTCTTCAAGTAAGAAAAAGATTAGTAGTGCAGTCTTTGTGTGTTATTTGAAGAATACATACCTAAATGGTGTTTACACTTATGAGATCCAGACTGAAATTAGTTAAAAATAGTGACAGACAAAAGTTGTGAAGATGGTATCGATCGAATCGCAGAAGGTTGAAATAAAAGCATTTATTTTAGTGAACTTGTTTTATTTTATTAATCCACAAGCATTTTCAGTAATTAATATAAGTATTTTTGCATAGCTTCATTATTTTATTGCAATATTTATCAAGTTTTTACTTTCTATGCTGATGGATGCTATTAATTACTTTTTCAGATATTTTCTTAGTTAACTAGATAAGCTTTATACATTTTTATTCACTCTTCCATTCTTTGTTTACGGGTAGAAAGTAGAAACCCTTAATATTATATTTAATATTATAAAAATATACTTAATATTATAAATGCGAAAGTGTGTCTGTCTGTTAGTACTTCACGCCCAAACCGCTAAACCAATTTTGCTGAAATTTGGTATGGATTTACTTTGAGCCTCGGGAAAGGACATAGGATACTTTTTATCCCGGGAAAATGTACGGTTCTCGCGCGATAAATGATTTTTGGCGCAACGGAGTTGCGGGCGTCATCTAGTCTTTAACTTTAATATTTCGATCGCGGATTCTTGGAAATCTGTCGTTGTTCTCGCGGCCGCATGTGGCCACTTGGGAGTGTAAGTATTATATCATATTTTTATAGTGTAAAACATAAAAAAACACTCATAAACTATCCAGGGTCAAGGAGAATGCGAAGTCAAAGTCACTCACAAGTTACGTCTTTTACTCGCATCGTGGCGCTGCTGTCGAATTACGACGCCCTCTATAGTTTCTGCACGGTCCCTATAGAGATCAGTGATAAATACCGTAATCTGTGATAGCTTGCTACATAATATATTAAACATGAGTATAGTATTCGTTGATATTAAATCTGTGATCTGTGATTGAGGTTATGTTTTTATTGAAAGCAATTGAAAGTCTTTAAAAATAATTTATGTAAATTTATAATATTTATATAACTATTCACGTAAAGTAATGGTGCAATAGAAGGTATACATATTTAGCAAGCACAAATTCGAAAGAAGAATGGCAAATTCTATAGCCATCAAGGTGATATAGATTTTTGTTTACTTGTATTATTAGTTGTCTGCCTACACCCTCGTACTAGGTCATTGCAAATAATAAATACTGTAAACAATTTATTTCAGCTCTCCTCTCTCCGTTTGGCCCCACCACTGCCATTTCTTCAATCTTACCGGACAACTACATCAAAGCATTGGAACCCTAAATGGAAGAAGGACAGGGCCAAGAAATACCTGAAGTTCCCGCTTCCGGATTTCAATGAAAATGTCAAGGAGATGCCACAGGAGAAAATCAAGCAGAAAATGAAGGAGAGAGGAATCCTGCCGCCCAGACCATGGCAGGAACGGGCCTTCTATATCTCAGCTACTAGTGTGTACTGTGTTTATATGAATATGAAATATGTTTACACTTTACATGTTTTGTAGTTATCCATCTAATTTGCGATGACAAAAGAAATAAGTTACACTTATTAGACTTATATTCAGGTTTTGTAATACATAAGTATATTAATATCTTAAAAAGGACCTATAAACAGTAAACCTATGTCATAGGATTAGGAATGAGTAATGACTGTTCATTCATGTGGAAACTCAATTTCTTAAATTCAATTACTGCTGTGTTTTGAAGTTTTTATTATTTTGTTTAATCTTTCTAAAATGAACTCATAACTGGCAATTTTTGTTTATTTTCTTAAGGTGGCGTCTTCGAGCCATATGTCCCACCAGAAGGCGATGGTAAAGCGTCTCTCGTATCTACCACAAGAGCCAAACAGACTGTGCAACTGCTGGAGAAGAAATCCAAATCTATGATGGCCATACGGAAGATCAAATCCTACGAAGAAGATTTTGATGCTAAGGAGTTTGCACTCAAAGCTCAAGATATCTATATCAAGGCACATGAAAGTCTAGCAAATGGTGATAAACATGCTCTAAGAACATTTGTTACGGAGAAAGCGTATCCCGAGTTCAGACATAACTCATTCTCTAAGACTATAAGGTGGAAGTTCCTAGACTCTTTGGAGCCTCCACGAGTCGTCCACGCTAGATGCACAGATGTTATCAGCAAGGAGAATATTTTTGGTCAGGTAACGATTATAACCTCATTAATTAGGTTATTTCTTTTGTTCTAAATACCACACATTAGATTGCATAAAACTTGGCACAGATATTATAAGAATATCTACTTGTCTTATGTACTGTCTGAATATCTGTTTTTGTGTGTACTTTATATTGTGTCCTTTTTCCTTTTAGGTGACCGTCCGGTTCCACACTCGGCAACAGTTGGCAGTGTACGACCGTTTTGGTCGTCTCCTCCATGGCAGTGAGATTCTTGCCAAGGATGTGCTAGAATATGTCGTGTTTGAGAAGCATCTGGCAAATCTCTACGGCACATGGAGGGTCCATGATAAGATCATACCCGATTGGGCCCCTCCGAAAGACCCCTCAAAGCTCACCAGAATCGCCCCAATTGAAACTCCAGTGTTAGAGGCTGCTGCAGAAGAAATTAAAGAGGAGAAGACAGCAATAGAAGCAAAATAGAAATAAGTTGTTGTAGATAGATTTTTGTCTATTATTGTAAATCTCCTTTTTTAAGTTTGAAAAATGTTTTATAGAGTAGGAGCCAGCCACAGCCACAGACTTTCGTCATTTTATAAAATCCGAAAATTTTCCTTATACTACAAACTTTTGAGAAAGTTTGCTTCGGGATAGTTTATAGGAATCTTATCCTCCACACTCCACAGTCTAATAAAAATAACAAGCAGGTTAATAAAACTATAATTAAAGAAACAAGTTTAAAGTTTATTTTTGAGCATATAACACAATAAATTACGGTAATGACGTCACAAGCGACCAGACATAGTTGCCATCTTGCTTACACACTTTGGAATTTGTCCATTTGGCAGACCCATATACCTACAGAGTTATAGACAATCATAGCAAAAATATAAAATATTATACAAAAATCGAAAGTGCTATTTTTATTTTAATTGTTCTTGTTGTGGAAGACTTTTGTAAAAGATCGGATGAATAATGAAGATTTAAGTAGAAAGCCAAAGGAATGTAATATAACATAAATTTATTCATTCTCAATTAAACACATTTCTGCTATTAATTTACTATCTTTTTACATTTACACTTACAAACACTCAAAAGGATATTTATAAAATAGTATGTTACATTCAATATACAAAATATAATTCTAGCTTATAAAGCCATTATGAAAGCACAACAATAATTCAGGTAAATATTTGTGATATAACCCAGTTTGATGTTGGCGGTGTCTCATATAAATAAATGTGTCTAGGCAAAAAACACCAAATATAACTTCAAAATTTATAACATATTTCGGTACCTCGATATTTTGAATGACTTATTAGGATTATTATCAAAAACATTTAGGCGTCTCCCAGACAGACGCGGGCAGCGGTGGCGGTGGCGGTGGCGGTCAGTTGGATGACTTGAAAGTTCTAGGAACGACACAGACACACGCGGTGGCGGGGGCAGTACAAACAACTGACCGTCGCCGCCACCGCCACCGCTGTCCGCGTCTGACTGGGAGACGCCTTAAGAGCCTTGGCCATTAGTTCATAAAAAAATTGAATATAGGTATTGTTATACCATGTTATACTCAAAATATAAATTTTTAAATCTTTTTCGTAGTGGGAGAAACCTTTCTTTGTTAAAAACCGATTTGCCCAACATTGTTGTTAATACAGTTTTCAGAAAGAAAATGATTCAAAGATTTGTATTAAATTATGAAAAGTTTAAAGATATGTATTAAAGATAGTTGATATAATCAGAGACCAGACATAATATAACAAATGTTCATTAATTTATTAAGTAGTACCTTTTTTACACTTGATACACATTACAACATTTTTATAAAAATATCTACATACTTATTTACAAATTATGAAAGAGCTCCAAACATACTTTTACTTTACTACACCTATAATATCATGAATTCATGACTATATTTACAGATATAATAATACAGTCAAAACCATGACTTTTTTTTGTTTTAGAAATTATTTACAAAAATATATTTTTGTATATGAAAAAGTTTTTATCAATAGTTTGCAATGTTGCTCATTTATTTCATGATTTGCCATAAAGTTAATATACCTAGCGGAAGGTATATTAACGGTATTCCGATAGGTATATTAACTTTATGTGATTTGCTGTGATAGGATATTATATTACCGCAATGTTTTCACGCTAGAGGCAGCACTAGCACAGACAGTAAACAAAGTGTTGTTCGACGTTTGACAACGACGTTTCTGTCAATATTCTGATATGACGTGAGCAACATGTCGGATGTTGGTCGGATTATTTACTGTATGTGCTTATAGCGCCCTCTGTTACGACCTTTGCGTAATATTTCCTATTTTACAATATTTTATGACATTTAGGCAATAAGCACTGACATTTATTTGCGTTATGTCACAGCTCTCCACAACCAAAGATTCTACATATTTGGTATACACAACATTCATCATCATTCAACTTTTACACCATCTGTTATAAATTTCTTCCCAGCACACATACTGGGAGCCATCATTTTGACTTATACCTACCTATCTTTAACAAGGTAGCGTTATGTTTTTGGTCACAAAACCTTTCCTAGCAGGTTTCCCCCCTTCAATTCCATTATAACTTTACCACAAGCCCTTGAGAGATTTTTCACAATCTCCTCTTTCTTGATGACAGTTTTTGTATCCTTGATGAGAGTTTGTCTCCCTCTTTCTTCCTCTCCGGCCCGCGTTGCGCGGTGGGCGGTGGGCGGAGTCACACGAGCGTGGGGGCGGTGCGGGGCGGTTTGGGGGGGAGGGGCGGCGGCGTGCGCGCCGTCAGCCGCTGACGCTGCGTCTCGCGAAGATTCTCTAGGAAGTCTGAAATGTATATTATGGTGATTTTAGATTATATTTTTTGAAAACCAACCTGCTACAACATTATACGATTATTTATTGTTAGAAATTTGCCTAACAAGGAATATGGGAATCGTCACATTTGCTTTCTTACATTGCTAGTAAAACGAAAATATTGATATATCCAAGTATATCTAAACTAAAAATATTTACGCAGCGTATAACTATTTAAGGTTTACTTACTTGCCTTTGTATTAGGTACACAGGTAAGTAACAACTTATTATTACGCCACAAAAATGTTTTTAAAGTTCACTTGCGTCCGTGTGGGTTACAGTTAATCTTAAATTATCTCCCTCCTTTTTGTCCATTACCTGGGGGATGGTTGTGCAGCGCGGGGCCGGGCCTCAGCGCGGCGCGCACGCGGTCTGGGGCGGCGAGGGGCGCGGCGGGGGCGGTGAGGGGGACGGCGAGGGGCGCGGGGGGCCACGACGACGACGTGCCAGATATACCCGACACGCTGCTGTGGGTGCTCACCTGGAAATGTTCACTTACCAGGTTACTTGAAAGTAAATGGGCGAGGCAACAGTTATTGTGCGTGATGCGTCACTACAATATAAAATGCATTCACCGCGCTGGAAACGTACATCTATTCTGGATAAAAAGTATCCTATGTCCTTTACCAGGACTCAAAATTTCAGCTAAATCGGTTAAGCGGTTTGGACGTAAAGAGGTAACAGACAGACAAACTTTCGCATTTATAATATTGGTAGTTGGTACGGATTTACTAAACACTTTCTAGTGATACCATCGATTAAACTAAACAAAACACTAAACACCACCAGTCACCACCACTGTTTTAAGAGAAACGTGTTTTGAAGAACAAATAGAATCGCTTCGTTTGCCTGACTTTCAGCTCATTCTATTGGATCTTAATAATAGTTAAAAAAATCGCTTAAGTCCAATCCGCCATATTCTGGAGGCCGGTATAAATAGTCGGTACTCAAGATGCATTTCGGTCTCAAGACACGGTCGAATTGGTTGGCTGTCAAAATCACAGAGCCGAACCGCGTCTTGAGACCGGGTCGCATCTTAAGTACTGACTATTTATACGGGCTTGAATGTCCGCCATGTTGGATTTAAGTCACGTGACTATTTTTTTTTCGTATTCCTGACAGCAAATCCTTTTATTTGATACCCATATCATGGAGGTGCATTTCAAATAGTCTATCCGCCATCTTGGGGAGGCCGCCATATTGGATTTGTAATGACGTTTCTTAGCTAGTCATGTATTGTCGTCATCAGAACTCAGAGAGCGTGCAAAAATTCATCCTAATCGAAGACCGGGAAGTGGGTCAAATTAAGATTCTGGGAGAATCTTAAGGGAAAGAGAAAATTAAGATTTAGAATATATTACTGGATGTTTCTGATACCAAGTATACATACGTCATCGTCATCGTCCTGCAGGCGCAGCGCGAGGTCTGACAGGTCGTCGTCGGTGTCGGCAGGCGCGGGGGTCGCACCGTCGCCGTCCGTCTCCAACGTTAACACGAGCCGAGCACCGTCTAACTCTAAAATATAATACTTTTTATTAGGACACTATTTGTGAGAAATGTGAGAATAAACAAGTATGTATTTAGAAATTATGTGGAAGAAAATTATAAAAAATTGCTGTCACACGATAATGCTACATAGCGGCACCTGGTGGCTACTACGTGCTGCCCCCCCCCCCCATACATATCACGTGACAATCAAGATGGCCGCTAGCCCATAGGGCCAGGCCACAATCAGTATTGTGCGAAGTCGCATCGCAAAAAAACTACACTGCTTTTCTACGGTTGTTTTTGCGATGCGCCGCCGCTACGCAGTGTTGTGGCCTGGCCCTTAGACAAAGGTTACACGCTCAGTTTCTCATCAGTTCAGTCCAGCAACCTGGTAAAGGTTGACGCGAAACTGAACGTCTAACCCACGGATTGATGGACTAATCATTTTTTTATTACGTACGTTTCGGTCATCAATCTATCGTCAATGGACAATGACAGATCGATGGACTGAACTGATGCCAGATTGACCGTGTAACCGTTGTCATTAGACAGTTATTGTCATTAGCCACCAGGTGCCGTTATGTAGCATTATGCTACATAACGGCACCTGGTGGCAAATAGAATGTCAAAAACGCTAATTTCCGCGTACTATGTGCTGTCCCCCGCCTCACACACACAAGATGGCCGCCGGCAGTCGGCACTCACCTGCGGCGGTGGTGTCGGAGTGGACGGGGCGGGCGTCGAGCGTGACGCGGGCGGTGGCGCCGGGGCAGTAGCGTGCCAGCACGGGCCGCAGCACGTGGCGCAGGCGGCGCGCCGGCCGGCAGCGCACGAGCAGCGCTCGCCCGCCGAGTTGGAGCCGCAGCACCTGTGCACACATGTAACATAAGTTATAGTGACCTTATGACGTACTATTTACATGACACATCGGGTATTGAAATAAATAAGCTTTACACCACATCCTTTTTTAAGTCATGCCATCAGATATCGTGTAAGTATGGTGTCCAACTAATTGGTTGAACACCCAACTTACAGTTTAGGAAAACATTAATCGGCACCAACTTAGACCAGCTGGGCGAAACTTTCTTTTCTGCCGCGTACTGTAGGATTCCTTCTAAACGCTGCCCCATAAAAAAACTCTTATTACTAGTACCAGAAAATACATACTGCTCTCCGCTCAACCGCAGCGGTCCTCCCTCCCAACGCGGATGAGGGGGCGGTGGGCGGGACCGCGCGCGGCTCGCCCGGGGCCGCGTCCGCTAGCAGAACGTCGTACGCGCGGGCCGCCAGCCGCCGCCGCGCCAGCAACCGCTCCACGAGCCGACCGACCGGCAGCGCCGCCGACACGCCCACTACAGACGTCGCGCCGTCCGGCAGCACCACGCGACACAACGCGCCTGACATCACCACCTATGTGTAAGAATAAGGGCTTTATCAAACTTAAAGCAGTTGTCGAACGCTACGGCCTACGGGATAGCAGCGTTCAGTACTTAGTAGAACTCGCTGCAAACATGCGTTGAACAGGTTTGGAAATCCGTCACGTCGTATTTCGCGTGTCATTTTGTGGATTTTTGGTACGTTCAATAAATTCTCATACAATATCGTTGCCCTAGCTACGGATAAAAAACTTATATAGTACGGCAGTGACCGAACTAGAGCCTTATTTGAGCGCTCCAATGTATGAAAGGAATACTTTATCATATTTCGCTAAATATAACACAGCCACTCACAGCTTATCTCATTATGTAACTGCAGATTATCCTTAACTACGTTATATTAATAAACAACGTAATAATTGTCTTAATTATAGAACATATCATACGATATCAATATAACATAGCGGTATAAATCTCCATACAAAGTCTAAATGGGTGTGTACGAAATAACAAGTAGCGAACAACAATAATTCAGGAGATAATTAAATATATTTTATTGCGCAACATTTATTTCTGTATGTATCGTGATATTTGTTGTAGACTCAGTCTGTTAGCGGAGGCTCGCGAGTTTTGTCTAGTCATGATAACACACTGCTATCACTTAAAATCATTGATTACTTTCTTCATTGTATTATCTTAATAACAATATTTACTCTGAAGTAAGCAAACCGGGCCTTGGGAATTTCCTTCTCAAAACTTTAGACGCTTAATTTATAAACAACTAATGCGTATAAAGGTTGAGGCAATAAATGGTGGTTTTTACAATAAACGATAAGGAAAATGCTTAGATTTTTTGTATATTTTAGGATTTTTTTTGCTTTCGTTTTTTACCATTTGCACCAGTTAGTAAACTTGATTGTGTAACAAAAATCATCATATTTTATTATTGAAAGAGAAGAGAAGAATTTCTATTAACATTTAGCAGTAACCCATACAACGTATTTTATAAAAATCGGCCAAGTGCGAGTCGGAATCGCGCACGAAGGGTTCCGTACCATTATAGAGCAAAATTAGGCCATAAATTGTGTTTTTTGTATGGGAGCCCCCCTTATTTCTTTATTTTATTTTAATATTATTATTAATTAATATTAAAGTACACATATAACTAAGGATTTTGTGAAAAATTCAAGTACCTACCTGTTGCCATTTTTTATATAAAGCAAAAAAGGCCAAAAAAATCACGTTTGTTGTATGGGAGCCCCCTTAAATATTCATTTTATTTTATTTTTAGTATTCGTTGTTATAGCGGCAACAGATATACATAATCTGTGAAAATATCAAATCTCTAGCTATTATACCGTTCTTGAGTTACAGCCTGGAGACAGACAGACAGACAGACGGACAGACGGACAGACGGACAGACAACGAAGTCTTAGTAATAGGGTCCCGTTTTTACCCTAACAATGACAGTTATAGGCAAAGCGCGGTCAAAAAATGTTGCCACTTTAGTACTAAGTAGTAAAGTATGACGTTAAAGCACCTCGTATTTTTTAACAATGATGATGTTTTTAGTCAGAAAGACAATATTTATTATATTTCACTGATTATAATATCTTGAGTTTAGAAGTTTTCCAAAGCATTAGCTCTCATTTCAACTGTAATCTCCGGTGATATTGACACAAGTACACAACTGATGCAACATACACATCGTATTGCGAATGTTTGTGGTGGTCTGTTTGTGCCGCAAACACGCCACGTTGGAAAACGCCACGTCGACAAAACGCCACGTCAGCTTGTGTCGACGTGCCAGTAACTCAGTACATTGTTATTTAAGACGACGCCTTGATAATTTGGCTGTAGCGATGTCGATTTTTCTCAGCAATGACTAAAGCTAAGAAATTAAAGTTCACTGTCAGTATTCATCATGTCTTTGTCTTTGAATTACCCATAGCATAACAAGATTGGTCAACTTTATCTGTAAAAAATCGGCCAAGTGCGAGTCGGAATCGCGCACGAAGGGTTCCGTACTACTTCCGTACGGTAGCAAAATTAGGCCATAAATTGTGTTTTATGTATGGGAGCCCCCCTTATTTTTTTATTTTATTTTAATATTATTATTAAATATTAACCCGTCGATCATGGAAAAACGTGACACAATAGCTTATCTATTGTTCTCGCGGTTGCATTCGACCGCTTGGGGCTTGATGAATTAAAGTACACATATAACTTAGGATTTTGTGAAAAATTCGAGTACCTATCTGTTGCCATTTTTGATATACAGCAAAAAAAGCCAAAAAATCACGTTTGTTGTATGGGGGGCCCCCTTAAATATTACTTTTATTTTATTTTTAGTATTTGTTGTTATAGCGGCAATAGATATACATAATCTGTGAAAATATCAAATCTCTAGCTATTACCGTTCTTGAGTTACAGCCTGGAGACAGCAAAAAAGGCCAAAAAATCACGTTTGTTGTATGGGAGCCCCCCTTAAATATTCATTTTATTTTATTTTTAGTATTTGTTGTTATAGCGGGAACAGATATACATAATCTGTGAAAATATCAAATCTCTAGCTATTACCGTTCTTGAGTTACAGCCTGGAGATAGACAGACAGACAGACGGACAGACGGACAGACGGACAGACAACGAAGTCTTAGTTACAGGGTCCCGTTTTTACCCTTTGGGTACGGAACCCTAAAAAAGAGATTCTAATTTTGCCAACAGAGGAGAGTGATTTAAGGTTCCAAAATTTGTACATAGATTGAGGTTCAAGCATACACTTTAATTTGTACATAGCTTATATTATGCAAACAAGCAATCTAAAACTGTATACCCAACACGGTTTTTTACTTTAACGCGGCGTCACCTTAAGGTCGTTTGCGGGTAAACTTCTATTATTATTTTAATTTTTATTATTATTAGGATATTTAAAGTCATATAAGTGCAAAATTAATTGCACGTTTGAAATTATAATACAAATGTATATTTTTTCTATTTTAAACAGCTGCAAATTCTGTTATTAATTTAGCAGGAAAATCATTAACCTTTCTATTATTATTAAATGTTTTATATTATGTATTCGCTAATGAGGTAGGTACGTACTACGTACGTCATATACGCATCCGTTCGTACGTAATGCGTACGCGATTGTACGTAATTCAGTTTTACAGTTACAGTTTTTATTTACAGTAAATAAGTAAGTAATTCGTGATGTGATGAAAAGTGACGCACATATCAAGTGTGCGTGCGAAAAACGGAAACAATTGAAAGTTTTGTAACTTCTTACTTCATTAAAAAAACATTGCACAACGAAATAAAAATGTGGCAGTACCTAACTTTTTGGAAAGTCTACGATGCCTACCACCAGTACGGCACTTTGCTACTTATTCATTTGAGTTACTTTGTAACCTATTTAGAAATATTACATTTTATTGTATTTCATTTCTCAATATGTATTATGTATTGTGTGTATGCGTTCCTACGTGAGTATACGACGTCCTCATATCAGTAATTTGCGGCTTCACCAGTATTGCGAACGTATATACGGCCCTGCGTGCGTATACGTGCGAGGTGCGTACTCACATCAGTGACTTGCGGTTCGGGCTGCGCGGGCACGGGCGACGCGGGCGCGGGAGCGGTGCTGGGGGCGGGGTTTGCGGCACGGTCGCGTGACGCGGCGCGACTCCGCCACGGCAGCAACGACGCGCCGCCGCTGCGACGACGCTCGGACGCGTTAGACGCTGACTTCTTTAGCTGTAACGTATTTTAATTTCAGTTATTACATAAAAAATTACAGCTGATAGTGTCACTAAGCGCTGATCTTAAAATTTGTTGAACCGATTTCGCAAATTGTTTTTTCGTTATATTTTGTGTCACAGAAAAGTTCCTATGAAAGAAAAAAAAATCATGTATAACATTAGAATATCTACCATAGTATATAAATTATTATTATTTCAAATGACGTAACCTCCCCGCTTTTGACAATTTAAACTTTATAGATATGACGGAACGACGTACGTCGGGTCCGATAGTTTATAGGTAAAATTATAAAAATCATCGGCTGATAGTGTGACCAGAGTACTGAGTAAACAGAATTAACGAGTAGGCCAACTGAGAAGTGATAATATATATGTAATATCGGCCGGCGCGCGCCGTACTAATGCGTTACTCAGCAGTGTGAACATGTCGAAAGTGGCACTCGCGCCCAATTCACGTAGATACGCCCGTTATTTGAAGTAGAGGTGCTCCTCAGTTCTGTCTACTCTGTATAATAGTGCGGTAAACTGATTGTAATCATCAACCTGTGACCTGTGTGTGACTGACCTTGGTGGCGTCCGCGTCCTGCGGCGCGTACGGCGGCGGCTGTCCGCGCAGGTCGGCGCGCGCGCACTCCGCGTGCACGCCCGACCGCAGGAAGCGCGGGTAGCTGTCGAACTTCATCACGTTGAAGATCTGCTTCTGGGCCTGAAACAAAATCACATACTTTTTTAGGACTTTAAAACTACGCTACGATTGTTTTAATGGAGTATTTAAAAAAATGTTAGAGACAATGTAATCTTCACGCGGACGAAACCAAACTGGATAGCTAACTACAGTCCATACTTTCATACTAATAATTATTATAAATACAAAAGTGTGTCTGTCTGTCTGTTACCTCTTCAAGTCCAAGCCGGTGAACCGATTTTGTTGAAATTTGGTGTGGGAACACTTTGAGTCCCGGGAAATGACATAGGATACTTTTTATCCCGCAAAATGAACGGTTCCCGCGCGATAAACGAATTTTAGTTCACCTGGTTGAACATATCGGCTGGCTCCACATGCTCTGTGATCTTAACAACGCGATGTGGCGGCGTTGGACTGCTATCCTGCTCACACACACACCGGTACCAGCATGTCAGACAGAGACGCACTCTCACCTGGTTGAACAGATCGGCTGGCTCCACATCCTCTGTAATATACTGCTATCCTGCTCACACACACCGGAACCAGCATGTCAGACGGAGACGCACTCTCACCTGGTTGAAAAGATCAGGTGGCGGCTCCACGTGGTCCGCAGGCTCAGCGGCTCGCCGCGCGGCCGCGTCCACGTTGACGGGCTCAGGCGCGCGGTCCGCGAGGTGGCGCTCCCAGATCTTCGCCGCCAGCTCGCGCCTCGCCGCGCCGTCCGCCTGTCGGTACTGCTCGCACGACCGCCAGAATCTAAGGGAGAGAAAGAGAGGTCAGAGAACTTGAGTAAAGTTGTGGAGCAACAGTTGCTCCTAATTTGCCAACACTTGCAAGACTTGTCGGAACCCAGAGGAAGAGAGGTCAGATCCTGCATTTGGAATCTGAGTAAAGCTTTGAAGCAATAATTGCTCCTAACTTTGGTTAGGACTTATAGTAGGCCGGTCACACGATTTATCTATTATGATAGATGAATCATCTGCTGGGCATGTTAAAAGTAGTTGTTGCCTAGTCTCACGCCAGACAGGATGGTCAGCCGATCCACTGAATAATTTTTTTGGCGCTCCGGGCTGCTGATTGATGAAAGGAACATTGCATGATCCAGGGTCCTCACCGTATATTCTCAGCGGCAAACTCCTTGTCTAGGAAGTGTGTGAAGGCGGCGTCTCCGGCGGGGTCCGCCAGCAGCTGCTCCAGGCCGAGCGACCAGCGCGCCACACCACCGTTACTGGACAACCCCTGGGCACCTTCGCTCATTTGCTGGAAACAAATAAGAACTGATATTATAAATGCGATAGCGTGTCTGTCGGTTACCTCTCGTTGAACAAACCGCTGAACCGATATTGCTGAAATTTGGTATACAGTAGATTGTAGATACTTTGAGTCCTGGAAAAGGGCATAGGATACTTTTATCCTGAAATGTACGGTTCCTGTGCGATAAAAGAATTATGGCGCAACGAAGTTGCGGGCGTCATCTAGTATTAAGTATATTTAAATATTTTTATGTTATCAGCTGGATGTGTCAATTATGTATTACTTGAGTGTACGGAAAATAATTATTATAATAATAATTAATATGGATTGCATCGAATGTTGTTTCGACGAAAGTCGTGCTGTATTATGTATACTCATCATGTCCTTTAACGGGACTCAAAGTATCTCCATAGTCCATACCCAGCAAAATTAGTTCAGCGGTTTGAGCGTGAAGAGGTCACAGACAGACAGACACACTCGTATTTATATTACTTATCACTTATCAGTATAGATGGAAAACTTACAGCTAAATAATATCGTGGTTCGTGTACATTTGTATCAAATTGTTTTCAAACAGCACAATTATTACTAATCAGCCGTCAGCTGTCATGAGTCATTCTCCCGGGAAACACAATTCCCACGTACACTCCAGCTACCTCGGAGCTCCAGCTAACCCAAACTGAACCCTACGTCCTCGGAATAGAGGTCACGGCAGCCGGGGTGAATGCACTACTGATGTTATCCTGATGGAACAATTGAAGCCGACGCATTTAATGTTAATCTGGCGACATGAAATTCGTCGTCACCGAATTACTAAAATACTGACAAAGTTGGCGTCAAATCAGGGTTAGCTCCCGCCCTACCCATTTGGGGCTGGAGCTATCTAGCCCCAGTGTCATAACTCATATGTCATGCTAGTTAGACAAGACAGTTCCGAGACAATTTCAAGACGCTCTCAATCCTGTTTCAAGACAGTTCCAAGAAAGCTCTAACTTAGAACTCTCTTAGAACTTCTAAGACAGTTCCAAGACAGATTTGTCTCACATAGTCAAGTCAACGACTGTTCCTGTCGTATGTGAGCTGAAGACTTGGTTGTGGACTATCGTGTACCGGATTTTTATTTTTTATGAGTACTTTAATTTGCCTAAACTTTAATTTGAACGAGACGCCGCGCTGCCGCCCATAGGCAATGCCCTATACTGCCTATAAATAAATCCAGAGCTGTGCTGGTGGTACCTTGGCGAAGAGCTGTCGGTGGTCGTGGTGACGGTAGCTGCTGCCGGCGCCGCTGCCCGTCGTCCAGCGGCGGAACGGCGAGCCCTGATCGCTCTGCAACAACACACATTATCAGCTGAAGGTTTCATTCTTATCAGTTATCATTTATGATAGCCAAACCTAGTCATCATGGCTAGAACTAATGATCATTGTTAATCACAACAAATCCAATAGAATTTTTTGTGACTTGTTTGCGGTAGCGCAAATGCACAGTTTGGGGGGTGCACCGCGGGATCATAAGCAAAGGTATGTTAGGATTTATTTAAATAGCGGAGCGGTCGCGACTCGCGCTGTCATTATCATGCATTTGCCTGTAATCTCGTGGTGTAGACTGTAGCCGCCAAACCATGCGTTTCACCGGACACATAAGGACACATAAATCCAGCCTAAGCCCTAAGCCTCTAGAGTCTAGCAGCTACTAGGTTTGGGACATAGTCCAAGTCAAGTTACTGTTGGGTAACATTTTGGCCAAAATATGGTCCATCCTTTGTCTCCATTTCTCTTTTTTATATTTTATTTTGTCTCCCATTTCTCTTTGTTTTATTCTAGGACACTATTTGAAACAATTCGTTTCATTTCAAAATAATTAGTAAAGTTAATTTTTGCATGATATTATAATATCGTATTTTGCATCCAATAGGTACAAATCTCTTTTGGTGACACTCTTCGACTACATCTACCACCAGTGTGACGAGCATTCACCAACCTCGTGGTGTCGTCACTGTCAGGCTGTCAGGCTGTCAGGCTGACAGGTCCCAGGCAAGCCCGACGAGCGCTAACTCTCTCTACTGTCTGTATGCACAGTGAGATAACGTGTACTGTAAGATTGTATCTTTATTGTTTCGCGTTTCCGATAAAAAAGTGTATAATTAAAGTTCAGGAGACTTTCGCCCTTTTCTGTTAAGTTAGTAAAGTGGTTTGGCAGAGGACATAACATAGTAAATATAAAGTTTGTATGCACTGTGTAGTTTTTTTTATTAGTAGTTATTTACACTGTGCTATTAGTAAGAACTAAGAAGACAAATGTTTAAAAATGGAATTATATTTCCGGTTCCTAAAAAAATTTGATTTGCTCCTACACATACATGTATTTAGGATATAATCATAAATATTCTGCATGATTAATGATACCCCATAAAATTAAAACGGTTCCTAAATAGTGATATTTTACCGTTACCATATCATTCCAAAAAAGGTCCTTTGAGCCGGATAGACATAATCAAGACCGGCTGTCTTTGCTTTTTTTCGCTGTATAATAATATACATGATTTCTATAGTCTACATAGTTGAAATTGCAACATGTAACATTTTGTGCAATTTGCGGATTGGGATACACGCGTCCGGAAACTCATATCCGGATAATTACTTTGTAATTATTGTTTATCCGTTATTTGTGAATCGTGTTGCTATTACAGTTTATTGACTTTGATCAATTATGCAAAAACACGTTGAGATTTTAGTTATATATACTTAGATTAGATTTATTTTAAGATTCATATTGTCGATTTTGGCCTTTTTTTCAACTTGCCAATACGTGATAAAATTTCATACATCATAGGTACAAACTTTGACATTAAATGATGAAGTCTGTCGGGGCCTGAAGAACCATATATTTAACAACTTCCACATATTTTCAAGACTAAAGAGTATGATAAATAGTGCACATAATATTTGGATTGTAAGATAAAAGATGATATATTATGTAATACGTATGTTAAATTAAAGAGAAAAAAATTGAAGCTATTGTACAGCCGACAATTGGTGTAATATCGACCTTATTAATATAGCGATAGAGTTCAAGCAGTAGTGGATATCTATAGAATATACACAATACCTCCTTCCACTCCGGAATGTACCACACGACCATGTCTAAATGAATACAACCTTGTCGGGTATTCACGCACGCGGATCCACAGATTCAGTAATTGATTATAATATTTTCACACTTGTAATTTTCTAGTCTTGTCACTGAAGTGCAAGTGTATTTATTAACACTTGAAAAGTACAAACACAATAAACACGGGATAACATGAGGTTCAAGTAAAACACTTTAACAGCAAGGACTAGAGAAAGCTTACACTTTTGCAGAAAGTACACTTCGCGAGTACATTCGCGCCCAAATAGCACTTTGGGAGTACACTTACGACACAGCTTACGATCAAACACTTTGCGAATATTCGTGTAGTAAAGTGTATCTGCGTCAGGAGTCAGGACGCGCGGCAACGCCAGTGCCAAGTCGTCGACTGATCCGGCGGCGGGAGGGTTTCCGATTCGTCGCGAATCACAATGACAATTATACGCAGTACGTCTTCCGGTGACGCGTGCCCCAAACCACGAGCGAAAACCTAAACGTGACCAGAGACTACAGGGAAATCCAAAAAAGGCAGGCTGCGGACTTTCTACTGAAGTGCGACCAACAATGGTGACTTTAGTACGACGTTTACGGTTATGGAACCATGGTCCATGACGTTTAGGGTGCAAAAGAGTAAGGGCCTGTTGCACCACTTCCTGATAAGTGCCGGATAGGCTATCCACAACTTAACTTGAATAAAGTACGGATTATCTGCCAGAGAAGTTGTGGATAGTCTATCTGACACTTTATCAGGAAGTGGTAAAACAGGCCCTTAATATCCTCATACGATGTTGAAAATCAAACAATGCCAGGCGCAAGACTAGTAACTTAAAGTAATAACAGCTGTACTAGACTACAAACCTGTAGAGTCTACAGGTGCAATCTACTCGCTACAGTATATCGGGTAGACGGATGTTGAGGCTGTCAGTTTCACCAGGCCAAATACAGAGAGGTGGAGAGCTCATGAGGTTTATTTTGGTGGTTACAATCCCTCAGCCATAAGAAAAGGACTGAAAATTTCGGTCACCCAGGCTTTGGGCCCACCGCCCATCTGAAGATCCTCAGTAAAAATTAGGGTCAATTCAGACCGCAACGCGACGCGTAGATGCATTTCCAAATTTGTATGGTGTTGACAGATTTGCAAGACGTCTCACGCAATTGAAATCTGTAAATTCAGTACTTTAGAAATGCATCTACGCGTTGCGTTGCGGTTTGAAGTGACCATTATAGTGGTAAAATAAATGTGTTATTTGATATTTCTGAAATTTCAAACAAAAATAGGCGTCAGGTTTCTAGGGTCGTCCTACTCGTTGACTTAACGCTATCTATCCATACTAATATTATAAATGCAAAATCGTGTCTGTCTTTCTGTTACCTCTTCACGCTTAAACCGCTGAACCAACTTTACTGAAATTTGGTATACTTTCGAGTCCCGGAAAAGAACATACTTTTATACGGTTCCGTATAGTTGCGGGCGTCATCTAGTCAGTCATAGACACACGAATAGTTTTTAAATCTCGCCTTCAATGAGCGTAAACAATTCGGAAATGCCCTGAAATCGATATTTTATTTTTAGATCAGAGAAATCCATTATCTGAACTATATGCGATCGAGGCCAAGACGCGATGATGGATGCACATATTGTGTCAGGGTCAAGTTAACACTCAATCGTATGGCCTTAGTATAATTTCAGGGTTTTACAGGACATGTAAGAGTTTTGATATTAAAATAGACAACCATGGGAGAAATAAGTACTCGTGATAAGCATAAGCTTGATATACCGGTGACTAGACTTAGTTAAGTTAATGGATACGCCTCTTCTTTCAAAATCTTTAAGTTTATAAATTTAAAAAAGTTGAAGAACCTTTTATGTACCAAAGCATATTATAAATTTATTGACTGTATGATGACACCAGACAGATTAGTTCCCGAACCGGTCGCGGTGGTAGGCACCAGTAGTAACGACGTTCAGAAAACATTTTGTATACAATTTATTCTGAATAAAAACAATTTATTTATTTATTTATTTAAGGTTTGTCAACAATTGCTAACACTTACAATAAGTATAGGATACACTTTATTATCATTCAGTGTTACAACTTCTTACAGACAAACACTACATGCACCAATAAAAATTAACAACAAAATTCTATAATAAAATAATACGACTATAAAATTAACATTACATAAGAAAAATTAAACAGTACAATACAACAAAATAGCATAAAATTTCAAGGTAAATAGACATTAGACATAGCAGAAAAATATTTTAAATTTTAAATTTTCAATACATTATTAATCTGTTTTTATACTGAATTAATTTTAGACCAACATCCAAGTTTTCACTTTTGGAGAGATAGTTGTAAGCCTTACAGATCCTTGGCAGAACAGCCGAGAGTCCAAGGTTTGAATGAGGCTGGTATAATATATTGAAAGCATTGATTCTAGGTAGTCTCGAGGGGGCGTTTTATTTCCAGCATGTGTAATAATTCGGGGAAATCTATCTCAGAGTTAATTATTTTATGTAAAAAGATTAGATCCATCTTTTTCCTACGACTTTTCAGAGTAATCATCTTGAAGTGATTCAACCGGTTATCGTACCCGTGAAGTTTTCTTGTCGATAGATTGTAGAGGAAACGTTTTTGGACACTTTCTAGGCGCTTGATGTATATTTCGTAATAAGGATTCCAAATAATGCTGTTGAATTCTAAGATGCTTCTAACAAGTGCGTTGAACAATTTAATTTTAGAAGAAGATTGCTTTAGTTCTTCTGAGTTTCTAATTACAAAACCTAGCATTTGGAAACCCCTCTTGACGATGTTATTAATATGTTTATCGAATTTGAGTTGACTATCAATAATGACTCCTAGATCGCGGACTTCATCTACTGACTTTAGTTCCTGTATTTATGTTATATTTATACGAGATAAGGTTTTTTCGATTACGCGAGAAACATATTTAATGGCATTTGCTTATATTTAAAAACATTTTATTTCGTACACATCAATCGTATAATCTATGTCCTCTTGAAGCAATTTTGAATCTAAACATGTTTTTATAGGTTTCAAAACCTTTAAATCATCGGCAAATAAGAAAAAATCAGAATGAACAAAACAATTACAATTAATATCATTTATAAATATATTGAAGAGAATTGGCCCCAAGTGTGATCCTTGTGGAACTCCACTGGTAGCAGAAAAGATGTCGGACTTAAAACCGTTTGCCACTACCATGTATAACCGTTCTAACAAATAAGACCAGAACCAGTGGAGCAAACTACCACCGATATCAGCATTAGAGAGTTTTTGCAGGAGTATTTCATGGTCTACTTTATCAAACGCTTTACTAAAGTCCGTATAGATTGCATCAACGGGAACTCTGTTATCTACGTATTTATAAATTTTAGAAGTAAATGACGGTAAGTTGGTTGCAGTAGATCTTTTGCTGACAAAACCATGTTGATTTGGAATTATTGCTTGTCTAATATGCCAGACTAGTTGCTTTGTTACTAATTTTTCTAAAACTTTTCCGAAAATATTAAGGATAGATATAGGTCTATAATGAGAAATCAAGTGACGGATCATCAAGACTTATGTAGTGGAACTATTAGTGCTTCCTTCCATCGTTTAGGAAATATTCCATCGGCCAGTGATTTATTATTTATTTTTAATGGATAAGATAAATTTTCCGCGCATGATTTAATAAATAATGGGGGAATACCGTCACTGCCAGCCCCTTTTCCAGAATCCAATGATTTTAAAGCATTCTAAACTTCTCCTTCTGAGAATGATAATTTGCTTAGGCTTGGGAAATTGTCATTTCTTTGTGATGACGTTAAGAATGGAATTTGCTTTTGTTGATGATTATAATTATTTGGGCTATATATTTTAGAAAAACATTCGGCAAATAGTTCGCAAGCCTTAGGACCACTACTAGCAATCTTTCCATTGTATTCCATTTATTTATTTATTTATACTTTTTGCACAATTTTGGTACATAGGCGGACTTAATGACAAATGGCATTCTCTACCAGTCAACCTTTAGGTGTTCAGAAACAAAATTGTGTAGGTGCCAATAGTGCGAAAGGATGGAAAAAAAATGAAGAGCAATCTAAATATAACTAAAACTAACATTATGTTATATTATATAATATATATCCATTTGATGAGGAAGTGAACTATTGTCGCTTTTTTTTTTGCTTTTGATAAAAGACCAGAAGTATTTTGGATTTTTCTTAATAGAATTTTCAACTCGCGCTATGTATTCGCTGTAACACTCATGCACTAATTTGGTACATCTTTTTCTTAGCAATTCGAATGTGAGTATGTACATGTCATTTTTATATTTCTTTACCCTACAATGGTATTTATGTTTTTCGTTAATCATTCTAATTAAATCACGGCTAAACTAAACAGGATATTTATTGCTACGGGGTTTTTTAAAGGGAATAATTCTAGATATTACTGCATGGATTTCTGAGTAAAAAACTTCAATCATGTCATTACTGTTTTGCATTTAGTAAATAGTTCATCCCATAAAATGCTTTGCAATTCATTATTAACTTTATCGTAATCTGCTCTAAAGTAATTAGGACGTTTAACGTAGTTTACAGCAAGCTCAGAATTGACTTCGACTTTGATATAATATAATATCCCAAGAATATGACAACCGCAGAAACAGTCTTGCAGCAATCCGCTAGCAGTTCACACTTGGACCACACGCCTGACGTCCCCGCTCTGGCAGTGGTCCAAGTGGAAACGCGCGGCGGCCAATAAGGGCATCCCTGGTCCCCGAATAAGTGCGCGGGCGCTGACGCATGTCGCGTCGCAGGGTTCTGTATACAATGGATGCGCCAAATTCGACGTACAGTGAGGATTCGACTTGGATTGTATTCAACGCACAAAAGGTAAGGTTCCTTTGTTTTATTACTTTTAAAGCTAACCTTTACGTTTTGGAATTATGTAGATGTACTAATGCCCCGTTTCTGAGTTTTTTAACCGGAGTTTATCTGTTTACTATCGCTTTTGATTGGCTAGCGTCAAAAAATTGACCAATCAACAACGCTAGTGAAAAGTTATACAGTAAATTGCTGTCAAAAATCTCAGAAACCGGGCGTTAGGAAACTAATTTGACATATTATTTTGTATAGCTTTGAGCAATCCATAAAGTTAATATACCTTTTTTTTTTTTTTTTTGAGACGGGGAATGCTGTTGCGCATGCCGGAGGGTTTGGGGACAACTCCCCCGGGTATGTAGGACTCGCTGCGGCCGTAAAGATGGTGAATTGACCGCAGCCCTACCCACTAAAAACCCGTCTATACCCTTCCACTCATCGCACGCAGGATTGCGAGAACGCGTGAGCTTTCTTTCCGCGGCTCTGCGTTCGCGTGCCGGCTTGTCACCAGCAGGCCCTCCTCGAGCCCATGCGGGCTCCGTGGCCAGACAGAGGCCCTTCCAGGGCTTGTGTAGACTTTGGTGTCGCGATGCGCGAAGGGTACCCAGCGCATCGCGACCCTCTCGGGGACAAAGTTAATATACCTAGCCGCTAGCGAAATTTAATCTCATAGAATTCGTTTTCAATTATGCTTTACACACAGATGATAAACAATTTCGGTTCGTTTGACAGCTCGATTTTATTGCTCTATTCCACTAGGTATATTAACTTTATGGAGCAATCATATTTTAACTTGTGGATGTCTGAATCTTCGAGATTAATAATTATAATCCACTTATAGTCAGTAAAAGTGAATAAATATCAAAATACCTCAAATAGGTACGTAAGAAGTCCTACGCGTAATCCTATGAAAATGTAATCGGTGTGGGAGCCGGGAGGTATAATTAAAAGTGTACTGCGTGTCTTGCACTGTATCATACAATTATTATACGTATTACAGGGTGTAACAAAACTAAGTGATAACTGATAAAATGATAATACTTTTGGGTGCGTACTGCGTACGTGTTCCTCATAGAGAGTTCACTGTAAAATTAGCAGCGTTTAAATACCAATTGTATGGGGGAAACTCGTGACGCTGAGGCGCTTGCCCATACCATAGGTATTTAATACAAATATTTGTATATTGCTAATATGTATGTTCATGATGGAAGAGACTGGTCTCCACGACACAGGGAATCCTAGTGTGGAGACCAGAGTTTTTGTGTAAGATTAGCGTGTAAGTTTTCTGTGAAATAAAGATATTTATTATTATTATTATTATTATATAGGTGAAAAAGTAATTTGGTCTTTCACAGCTGCTACTTTACTAGGAAGTAGGAACACATACAAACCCTAAAGTATTAACACTTAGTGTTTAGAAAGTGAATTTTTTGCCACTAATATGTATTTAAAAAAAAGTTGAGTTTGACACATGACATTTCCGCTCCCCCGCTTTTTTTTCTCTCTGGCCACCACCACCCTGTGCTAACATCATACGAAAAGTGAAAAGTTATACAAAACTATTGTAAATGTGAAAGTGAGTAAATAAAACTAAACAAAACGAAACTCTTTTATTCATGGTGCCGAAACTCGAGACAGTCAGTGAGCTATTGAGATTCACAAACAATTTACGCAGTGCATTGTGCAGTGACCACGTTGCCATCTTGCCATTGAAGAACTTTTCAACTTCAAAACTCGCTATTAAACTATAACAGAATGGCCAACGAACGGATAATTTTTCAAAATGAATTATACTCCAGACTTAAAAAAGCGGAGACTAACTACAAAAAGTCTCCGAAGGAGAGATTGACGCCGGCTTACATAGAAACTAGGCTACAAACTATGGAAGAATTGTGGAAAGAATTCAAAGATGGCCACAGAATTCTAATATCTACAGTGCCACAACAACGCAGGAGACGCTGTCCTACTTCAGAGATGATCTATATGAATCATTCTACGAGCAATATACCAGTTACAAAACATTGTTAACATCCTCTAAAAGTCAAAAAACGGTAACTTCAACTGATGAGAAACGTGAAAACTCTGATCAAGAAATAATTCCCTTACCCAGAATTCAGTTGCCAATATTTACCGGCAGATATGAAGAATGGCAAAGCTTCCATGACATTTTTGTTTCCCTCATACATAATAATAATACCATATCAAAGGTACAAAAATTACATTATTTGAAGTCCAATTTAAGAGGTGAGCCCGAGGTTTTGTTGAGGAATTTTGCAATTATTGAAAACAATTATGATGAAGCTTGGAAACAATTAATAAAACGGTATAGCAACAAAAGATATACCTAACTGCAGCTCTATTCTAAAGATATTATTTGAACAAAAGAAGATTGTGAATGCATCCGCAACTGGTTTAAAGCAACTTTTGGATACAACAACCGATCTTGCTTAAAAATTGGCACAGATCTTACTATTATTTTGACCAAACCAAATTGTTTTTTCAATTTTTGGTCGAAAGTTTCACCCACGGATACCTACTTTACTCTGTGAACTAACTAGTTTGCAGTTTGCACTTTGCTATTGTATTTTATTATTTGTGGTGATTGATTTTTATTATCATGTCTTCTGTTTGGAAATTCTTCACAAAAAAAGGAAATAACAAACCTGTTTCATGCAATTTGTGCGGAAAAATGTATAAAACATGTGGGAACACGACAAATTTAGCTGCACACTTGAAAACCAAGCAGCTTCTCGAGGCTTGAAAATCATCGAAAATCATCGAAAATATCGATATATCGGAATATCGATATTTTTAAAAAATATATATCGATACATTTGAAAAGTATCGATACGATATAATATATCGATATAATATTATTTCCATTTCCCCATCCCTAGAAGAGATTGGGAATAAGGATCTACTTATAGAATACTAGCTGTCCCGGCAAACGTTGTTTTCCCATTTAAAGTACATTTTCTACATCATCAGTAGAAACATATTTTACCCCCTCTTTTGTCCCCTAAGAGTGGTGGGGGCAGGGGGAATGTTATACACCAGATGTTAAGTTGGAAAACACAGTTAATACCTAATATGAAGTAAGTCCACTAAAGAAAAAATTTGTATACAAAATCTGACCCCTCTTTGGTCTCCAGAGAGGGTTGAGGGGGGAGGGGGGAAGGATTTTTATACACCAGATGTTGAGTTGGAAGAAGACAAATATGTATCTATGAAAACCGTATGCAAATCGGATCAGTAGTTTTCGTGTTAAAAAAAAAAGTTTGATACAAAATCTGACCCCCTCTTTTTTCCCCTTAGAGGGGTGGGGGGAAAAATTTTATACATCAGATGTTAATTTGGAAGAAGATAAATATAGAGACTGCGAAAACCACATTCAAATCGGATCAGTATTTTTCGTGTGATGCTGGAACAAACATACAGAGTACAGACAGACAGAAAGAATGACAGACAGACAGACAAAAAACTAACCACATTTTTGGCTTCTATAGCGATGTAGTGACAGAGGTGTAATTTCGGGTGTCATTTCATGTCTTTTATGTACAGAATTTTCATTTCTACAACAGATTGTCTTCCTCCCGCACGCGCTTTGGTGACGCCCACTATCGTAATATTTTAATTTCGCCATAATTTAAAAACCAAACGTCCAATTTTAATCATTCAAACACCAAATATTATCTACATAAACTGTACTTAGTGATGAAATAATTTATTTTGATAAGGATTAATAACGTGAGTAAAATATATGAGTTTAAATGTAGTCCAAAAAAATTCAGGATTTTTAAATAAAATAATGGTTATTGTGCCTCACTCGACATAGATAGGTATAGTGTGTCGCGGACTTTTTTGTAGATATGCAAAATAAGTAACTTACGCAAAATAAGTAACTTTTGTAGCTGATTTTTTACACCTTGTGTCTGAAAAATTCAAATATCTTACGGAACCCTACTTTTTTCCAAAATAAAATGTAGTCTATGTTCAGCAGAAATAATGTAGGATTCCAATAGCAAAAGAATTTTTCAAATTGGTCCAGTAGTTTCGGAGCCTATTCGTCCCAAACAAACAAACAAACAAAAAATCAAATCTTTCCTCTTTATAATAGTAGTGTAGATGTAGATTATAATTATTATACATGAGAACCGAAACATTTATAAGTTATAACTTTGCTAATGTGACTGAAGTGGGAACAAAATGGAACAAAAAAAACATTAAGCTATTTATCTCCGATTAGTAGAGCATCAAATTAGATAATATCGTTCTCTGCCAGTTGCCACTGGCGCTGGTTTGATGTAAAACAAATTTTACTTTACGTCTCCACGAAGAAAAGTGAAAAAAACTCAAGCGTTCAAATCATTCATCGTAACCTTGAGTAAAACCTCTACATAGTTAATACGTAATATATTTATAAATGCAAAAGCCTGAATACATTTCGCTATAAATAAAGTATTTATTTTCATCGAGTCCCGAGAAGTTGATACAAACTAACAACGCGAAACTGATATTATGTCGTATGTTTTCAAGAGTTTAGTGCCTCACTCGACATATACCTATCTATGTCGCGGACTTTTTTGTAGATACATATTTATAACATCTACAATTACTTAGAACATTTTATGGTTCAAAATAAGTAGCTTTTCTGGTTGATTTTTTACACCTTGCGACCGAAAAACCCGGTCGCAAGGAAAAAAAAAAAGGAAAAAAAAAACCCCGGGAAATCTTATGTACGGAACTAAATTTTTTCCAAAATTTTAGCTTATGTTCAACAGAAATATGTAATAAAATGTAGGCTTCATTGGCTTTTGCTTGGAGTAGTTTAAATAAAGCCGAAATCCTCGAACTTGTATCTATAAGGATTCAAAAGTTCTGTTGGGTACCTTCGGAACCAGGGTTTATTAGAACCAGGAATTACACGAGATTTCGCGGGATCGGGATTGCATTCCCTAATACGAACCGAATGCAATATTCGTTGTTTTAAATCGCAATCTTTGAATACTCCAAACTTTCGTAAACAAAATTGTATCGAATACCTTTTGGAGTTATGGGCAAGATTGTTTTAAACAATTGTAGCAACAAAAATACTAGAAGTTTACAAAAGAAAATGCTTTCTGTATGGGAGTTTAAATTAAAAACCATTTACCTGACTTAACTGAATTACATTATGCACCTACTACTTGACTATTTTATTGAAATGTTTGAGTAAAATTTATAATTATTATATTTTATGTTTTAATTAATTTAAATTTTATGATTATTTTTTTTCCTAATTTACCTTTTATAATCATATTATGACTTTTTATATCTATTCAATTGTGTTAAAATAAAAAATGTAGCCTATGTTCAGCAGAAATAATGTAAGATTCCAATAGCAAAAGAATTTTTCAAATCGGTCCAGTAGTTTCGGAGCCTATTCGACTTAAACAAACAAACAAACAAACAAACAAACAAACAAAAAATCAAATCTTTCCTCTTCATAATAGTAGAGTAGATTTAAAAGAATTGAATTGAATAAATTATTATTTATTCAATTCAACATTACGTTAACAAAAATGACTTACAACGACCCGCACCACTTTCATTAACATCGCGACATCCAGTGTCGGCATCTTGAAAAGTTGAAACAGTAACCCCAAGGTACTTTGACACGTAAAATCTTGTTATTTTTCTGTGGTTACTGCAAAACAGTATGCAATAATAAATGTCCTTTAAATTCCAAAACGGTGAAAAACACTACATGAGCAAAACCTTTCTTCTTATAAGTTTATAACCAAATACTGAATACTGACGATGTAGTTTTATTTTTATACCTTTTATAATATAATGATACAAAAAAATTAGCTGAAGTGGAAAAGTCTCGAACTTTTCCAGTGGCGACAATGGCGTGCCGCGTGAGACCGAACGAATTATCGTCTATTAACCACAATATGTGAGAACACTTCGCGTAGCTTTGTAAAGAAATTGCGGAAAATCCGTTCAGCGGTAAATAATTGGAATGCTGTTCGCGTCGTTCTTAAAAGAGGGCTAAAACATGTCCCCTGTTGTTGCTAAAAAGTTACGCCGTTTCTTCGCCGGGTTAGTAATTCCAACCATTGGCACCAGTTTCATAGATTTTTTTATCCCTTTTTTAATAATTTTGGCTTAAATCATCTCACTGATCAAGATCAAAGTGAGGTCAAAACTCTAATCCAGGGGTCACCAAATGGCGGACCGCGGTCCGCATCCGGGCCGCTGACTCACTGTGTGCGGACAAAGCATTTTCGAAGATGAACATCGTAATAAAAATAAATTTCGGTCTCGACTTACTGATTAACATCTACAGGATTTAATATTGACATTAGCTTGCACCAATTTCACTCCAAACATCAGAGAGATAAAATTAGCTACGAAAATTGACACTTTTCTAGTATTATGTAAATAAATACCTTTGTAAATTCCGTAATTACCTGTATAATTTATTTTTATGTGTGGACTGCGAAAGTCTTTATTTCTTAATATGGACCCCGAGCGAAACTAATTGGTGACCCCTAGGCCCTATACTGGTAACCTGTTCTAAACTATCTAAGTATTTCGGTCGGTCGGTCGGTCGGACGGTCGACAAGTTGTTGTGGATAGCATAAACACGTTGATGGACAATCAGCACACTATTCATCATGCGGTAGATAGAGAGGCTAGAATTTTAAGGGAATTCATGTATCATAGTTCATATCAGGAGCTGATAACTAATTACTTCAGAGAGGTACAGGGCTATCTCTGGCCCCTAATGACTTCTCCCGTATTGTGGATAGTCCTCTGGCAGGGGGGATTACACCGGTTCTCCTCCCGGCAACCGATGTTGTATCGGTGTTACTAAAACACTTTGCACTCACCAAGACGGCATACTCAAAAGACATGACTTTTCTGTATGAACTTGGGAAGATGTCTCTTCATCAGGTTAATTATGATTTATGACCTATGACCCCATGGTTTCGGGAATCATGATGTTCCCTCGTATTCTGATAGACCGATCGCCGGCCTTGATGCGAGTAATACACAACACACTCATCTGCAGGCTCCCAGTTTCGCAAGCTACCTGATATGTTTGCCTGTAAGACTAGGCCACTAGGGGAACTGCTGGGAAATCTCTCCTAGTTCCTACAGCTTGTAAAGAGATGTTAATTCTAATACTCTGCCCCAAGCAAACACGTCCTGAGTTCAACTCCCGCTTTAAACATATCATAGAGGATCAGGAGCCTACTCCACTGTATGAGTGGAGCTTATACTCCGATCCTGGTCTAGAAGTGCTTCCTTTTGATGGGGGGTTCTAGTCAGCGCCTCAAACAACATCACACAACAACATCTAATAAATAACTTTATTCATAGCTAAAATAAATAATAGTTTTATTTATGTATTTGACCCCACATGTCGATTGACTTAAATCCTTTTTTTTTTGTAGAAGATGTATGATTTTGAATCTTGTGTCATGTTACAGACTGACGTAGAATGGTCCTAGTAACTCTTTAGTTTAATCATCTTAATGACGTTTATAAATACTTTTTTTAGTATTATGTTTTTTGTTCCTCCTGTAGTCTCATGGACATATTGTGGGGTTTCTGAAATAATCGATTCTGTTGATCTTGCAATTTTGTTGTGTTACAATCAACATAATCTCGATATGTTTTGTTATCGGTCTCGTAGACATCAGAAGCGAGGGCGTGTCTGTATTGTGACATTTGTAAACAAACATGTCACAATATAATATTTGGGTATTAGGGAGATTCTGCTATCTTTACTGCTGTTTGGTGGGGGATTACTGAAACGTGGCACGCGTTACTGCCTTTGTATTGATACACGACCACAACTCACGAGCATATACCCACTTGAACGATATCGTCACATTACGTGTTTTGTTTGAAAATTCGACAAGTGCTGGACTAGTTACTGCGCTATCATTGGCGGCTGCAGTCACTGCCCCATTGGTGCGCTACTATTTCAGTACGAGCGTGATTTGTTACTGATTTATCAGCGGTAAATGGATGTGTTTTGAATTAACTTACACTTCTATCGTGGTTGCATATTATATGGATTGTAGTCTGAAGTTTCATGGAAGATCGCGCTTTGTATACGCATGGCAACTATTTAGGCGGTTGAATATGAAGATGTTCTGCAGTATTTTTGTTGTGTGTTTTTCGGGAGTAAACACTGTCAACACAATGCACCTGACGTGTTCTGTTGACACAAGTGTCGCCGCCATGATGTGATTTGTGAAGTCACCGCGCACGAGCCAACAAAAGACAGAGCAACTGTGTCCGTAGCGATCCTAACGAGCTAGGTGACCCCTTAAATTTAGGGGCTCTACTGTCCATGCCGTAAACGTTAGGTGGCCGTTTTAGGATAGTATTCTATTTACGAGCAACTACAAAGACGTTCAAATGGATAGTGATAATGATTTATTTGAAGCTTTAGACGCGATCGAAGATGTAGAATTAGTAAATAATCGAAGTTTATTTAAACGTAATTGTATAATATGTATTATGTAAACTGTACATTATACATCGGGAAAGATGGAGAGATTTTACAAAATACGATAATATTGATTTCTTCATAAGATACAGATTATCAAAAGAAAGTGTGTTAAGTATTTACTTTTATATTTTATTTAAAATAGTTTCTTTGTGTTTCAACAATAACTTCATTAGTTTGTCTTTGTCTTCTAATAAAAAATTTTGTCCACATTTTCTCTTTTCAGCCGTGGTCGACTAAATAAAGAAATTTACTACCAACAAAATACCGAAAATAAATAGTAAAAACATGTTAAATATTTTCGTATGAGGAAATGATTTTGGTATTAAGAATGTATGAAAATTTCGAGGGTAACCCGGGCCCTTAACACCAGACATAGTGACTATTAATTACTGTGTTAACAAGGTGTCAACATTCCTGCAGATGTGAGCGTCACACATAACTCACATACCTACACTGACGTCTGCGACATATCACCTAGAGGCTAGAGCACAGAATAGATAATAGTACACTTAGAGTCACCTTTCTCGGTTCTTCGAATTCGGTCGAATCGTTGTCTGGATTATGTGATCCAGACAACGATTCGACTAGAGACCAAAAAATGACGGAAATGTGAGTACACCAAAATAATTATTGTGTTGCTCCTTTAAAGTTTTCATTTATCATACCGGCCACATTTTTACACAGCGTTTTCAAATAGTTGCCTCTCTAGGGTTGGAAGAATTACGGAAGCCAACAATCGTAAAAATCTCTGCCAACCGTACCACTACCAAACTTTTTTGTGAAAATTATTCCGGAATATCGTTTTGCACATGCAAAGCGATATGATATACAAATGCATTGTAGACAAATTAACTCCAACCACTTAATTACAGCAAGTGCTTAACCTCAATACTATTTTTAGTTTTACAAGTAAATATGTAGTAGCAATTTTCTGTAAACACCGAGCACATAATCTGATGATATTGAGCCTTATACAAATAACAAAAATGCTGAGAGAGGTAAAATAAAGTGTTTATTACAGTTTGCGGCTATTTTAAGAAGCTCGTGTGGTTTACCCATTCCTTGTATTTAGAGGAATATTGTTCTTGGTGAATATTCTGATTGTTTAAATTACACAGTTCGATTGAAATTTGAAACATTTTATTAATAAATTTTAGAAAGTTATGCAGAAATAATGGGAATAAGGGAAAAGTGGACGAAAGACTTGACAAATATTATATCCCTTAGCAGAAAAAAATATCCAGAGCCGAACATAGAACCTCCTCCTTTTTTTGAAAGTCAGTTAAAACTTTGATTTGAAATGACACGCTCTGGAATACCATGTCATAGGAATTAGGATTACATATCTTAATTACGGGACTCTTCAACAGGACATTAGGAGTAGAGAAAAAGCGGCCAAGTGCGAGTTGGACTCGCCCATGAAGGGTTCCGCAGCAGCAATAAGGTTTATTTTTATGAAATTAAAAGGTCTTTGATTTATTTTTATAAGGTTACCCGGGGTTATATTGGGACTACGGGGTTATTGTAGCTTATTTATTTATCTTCCTTGTCATTCTGTTTCGTGCAAAGTGACATCTATGAGCGTATAAAGGATCTAAAACTTACCAAAATAAATCATAGAGGGCGCTCGTATCGCACCTGGTGTTTTACCGACGGCGTCATGTGTTTTGGTCGGCCATTTTGAACTGTGTTGCGGTAGAAAGCTATGGTGTTTTATATTCATAATATCTGTTTTTACGGGCTTTTTTCGTCAAAACTTTGCAGTAAGTACAGTTTAAACATACAATTCATCGTTTTTGCTTATAATTTAGTTCCTGTGACGTTGTTTTCCAGAGTTATTCACACAGTTACATTAGCCTCGCAAAAAAAAATTAAATGGGGTAAATGTAACTAGAGTAAAAAGACACAATAGCCCCGGAAATATTAGTATGAGATTACGATGACTAGTGATGTCAACGCCAATTTTGTGTCGATAAAATAAATAATAGAAAACTTTGAAAAAAAAAATATAGAACTAATTATTATGTCTTTAAATGTATGTAGGTATGTTTGTATTTAAATTGCTAAGAAACTGAGAAAGACTTAATTGTTATTTTTTATTAGATCTATCGTCTTTGAACTTTTGGAATATTGCAATTTAATATTTTTCTTTTTAAGATGTGGACTAATAATCACCTGAAAATCATGACAATTCGTAAATGCTCCTGAACTATTTATCCGATCGCCATGAGTGCGCCTTCGATGAATTGTCGTTTTTGTAAGCTGGCGAAATAAAATACGGGCCAAGCTGTAGGTGAAGTTCAATCAGGTATCGTACTATGCACGATGCAAAGGTGAAACAAGACATTGATGTGGGAATTGTGGGATATTTTTTTAAGGCACCGTATTACGCCGTTATTAGGCGGTTTAAAAACTGACGCCAGCGTATACAGTAGATATAGGATAACCTTTGCAGAAATACGCAAAGCAGGCAAGCATGTTTTTTTATTGAGGCGATTGATGAATATGATCTTTTTTTCTATTTTTAGATGGTTCGTAAATACAAGAGAAAGCGAGATAAAGAATACTCTAAAGATGATTTGCAGAAGGCTGTAGAGGCGGTAAAAACTAAAAAAATTAACAGTTATAAAGCATCAGAAGTGTTTGGTGTTCCGAGGTCTACCATAGTAGCGCATATAACTGGTACTCGAGGTCAAAAGCAGCCAACACCTGGCAAACCTACGGTGCTATCCAGGCAACAAGAGGAACGGCTTTCTTATTTGCTACATGTCATGGAAAAAGCCGGCCATCCTTTAACAAGGAAAGAACTCAAAACTTTAATTGGTGAATATATACGCAGAAATGGAATAGTCACCCCTTTTAAAAATGATATTCCTGGGGATGACTGGTGCCAAGGTTTCATGAAAAGAAACAATTTGTCAACGAAGAAGCCCCAAAGCGTCGAGGTGGCCAGGAAAAACGCTTGTAACCCATTTACAATATATCATTATTATGACTTACCTATTGGAATCGATTTATCGACATATAATATTAGGCTAATCCCAACACTATCATAATGGTAAAAAGCTACAATAGCCCCGTTTTTTTTTTAAAAACTATTTTGAAAGGAAAGTATGCCCTCTTACGTTGTTTTAGAGTTCAAATCATTTTGTAGTTTCCCTTGGTACTTCAAATTCTGTCGGGTATATATTTATATCTCCTCCATATAAATATGGGAAGATGATAGTTACAATAGCCCCGTTTACGGGGCTAATGTAACTTTTACCGGATTTTAGGATAAAAGTGAACTTTTGGATGAATGTTTTCGTTATTTGCTACTATATTTAGTTAAAAATAAATAACGGATACTTATCAAATTAGGCCACCTAAATAATTTTCTTGTAAATTATTCACTGACTAGTGGAAGACAATTCAAAGTTGCCAGTTGTATTTTTTTAGTTACAATAGCCCCGGGTAACCTTATTTCAGTAGATTTAATGAAATTTAGATTAAGGTTTACCATTTATGACGTATAAAAAAACTACTGGCTAGATCTCGTTCAAACCAATTTTCGTTGGTAGATTTTGTAGTAATCTACATCATATATTTTTTTTAGAATTATCATGCCCCTACTTTAGAAATTTTGGGGGGGGGGGGGGGCAGGTTCAGGTTAGAAAAATATGATATGAGAAACCTCAATATGATTTTTGGAGAGTTATCCATAGATACCCCACACGCATAGGTTAGATGAAAAAAAATTTTTTGTTTCAGTTCTTGGTACCTATGGGGAACCCTAAAATTTTTAATAATTTTTCCATTTTTGCATCAAAATCTTAATGCGGTTCACAGACTACATCTACTTACCAAGTTTCAATAGTATAGCTCTAATAGTTTCGGAGAAAAGTGGCTGTGACATACGGACGGACGGACAGACAGACAGACATAACGAATCTATAAGGGTTCCTTTTTTGCCATTTTGGCTACGGAACCCTAAAAATCGTCTTAATCTTTAAATTTCCATTTTGAAGCCTAGAAATACTACTCGCTTTTAGAATCACGAAATGTCTGAGACACTGTCATGTATTTGTTTATGTAGACAAGTCTGGATGTCTGGTAGTTTTATTGGTTTCTTGCAGAAACACTGTTTCCCTTGCTGTGACGTTAAACAGTTAATCTCATAAAATGTACCTAAACAAAATTTGTTCACTAAACGCTATCCGTTTTATTTTGTTCATCCATGGTCATTAAGAGACAAAGCACGAGCGCCATGTTGACCGGTGAGATAACCGTAAGTCAACCACGCAACCGGAAACACAAACTATTGTGAGGAGTGAGGACGTGGTTGGTACCTGTTGCACTAAGGATATAAGGTGTATCAACATACAACAAGAAGAATCAAGAACTTTCGGCATCCCAAGTATAACGAACATTCCAACCGAATATGAGATACTTAATTTATGGGAACGCCATTTTTCTTCTACAACTTATTGCAGAGTTCAATACTGCTTAAATGATTTTAACTGATACTCAGGTAGTTTACATTTAAAGCCTAAAGCCGTATGATCAAGGTTCAATTGTTATCAATTATCAGCAGTACCCACGTGTAAGTCGTCAGCACACGCATCGCAATAGTCAATTAGAAACCCGAATGCAGCGGCACGACAGACTGTCACAACTCACAAGAGAGAGTAAATATCTGTTGCTCGCCGAATATGGACATGTACGTAGCACTGTGAAATCACACGCACGAATACTTTAGCTATTAGTGTAGAGCCGTACTGACACTTAAGGCCCTTTTTAGAGTTGCCACGATTAGTGATTTGACCAAATGCAGAATATTCAGCAATGATGTCGGCTGAAGCGCCGACGCAAGCGGAAGCAAAGGGAAGGGTGGATGCAGTGTGTTCTGTGCGGCTCTTTTATAACCAGCAGTGGCATACTACACATAAGAAGGCGCCATGACGACTACAGAGCGAGGTAGCGAGAGTGAAGGTAGTGGACGACAAGCAGGTTAAAAATCAATCTTCAAGGAGAGCACAAGTAAATTAATGATTATAGAATGTGGACAGTGTTTTGTACGTGATTTGGAATAATAAAAGATTGAAGAATTATAAGTCTCTAATTTATTGTCAATATCTTCAGAAGACACCCCAATTATCTGAATGGTGAAAACAGGAGCCACCCTTGTTATCTGCAATGGTTTTCTTTAAAACTCCGTGCCTCCGCAATAAATGCCCAAAGGAAAACTTACCCCCAGAAGTACTATTGGGAGTGAAGGGAATCAGAGCCTCTTTTCTGGGGTTTTTAACAATTTTGCATAAATATTTTAACAATTTAGCATCAAAGAACAAGTCCCTTACGAGCAGAGACAAAGAATGCTTGAATATAATATGTTGGCAATGTTGGCGCATCCCGATTTGGTGCGAAATCGTGTGAACTGTCCTAACGCTGCAGGAGAGCGAGGAAGATCACGGAAATGAGCAATTTTTGAACCAGTTGTGCAGCTTTTTATCTATTTTGCTAAACATGTCATCAAGGTGCGGTCACAGTGACACGCTCGAGTTGATCTACATTATGAATAGTATCAAGTATCAACAGATCTATTTTTATGGATCCAAAGTGTAAACTAGCTACTAATAAGTGATAATTGAAGACGCACGACATAGCTCTACCTCTCTACATAATCCTGTGACAAATCCTGAACATTCTTAGTATTTGGTGAAATATTGTTTTCACCCTATCCTTAAGAGGCCGGGGTACCCTCGAAATTTTCATACATTCTTAACACCAAAATCATTTTCTCATACGAAAATATTTAACATGTTTGAGTTATTTTTCAGCTTAAGATAGTAATTATCTAGGGTCCTGAACAATTTTTTTTTACAAAATATTTAAGTACTTACTAAAAAAAATTTTGTATTTAAATATTTTTTAGTAAATTTACTACTAAATATTTAAACACCAAAAAATAGACAAAAACACTAAAAAATATATAAATAGTAAAGGGCACTGTCCACTTTCGGCCATCCGTGAACATGATGTTATGAAAAAAGTAAATTAATGAATAATTTTTATTTATTTTCTGTTGATGTTTAGTAAAAAACATATTGTGTAAATAAACACAACAAAAAAAACAATATTTCTTTTGAATTTCCATGATCCGGAGTCGGCAAACGGTTCCGGTGTTACCATTATCAAGCGCCGAGAAATGCACTAATTGACATCCTTATTATAGTCGTGCCTCTGTTTTATGATATTTTTAGCTATACTACGCAACAAATGTTGCTAATAGACTATAGAAATGCGCAAATACTTTGCTGTTATTAGAATTGTATTTTAATAGTTTTTTAAAGTGAAGCCCGGGGTACCGGGCCCTTAAGTGTCTAAGCTAATGCCTACTACCTAGTAGGCATTAGCTTGGACATTCCTTAGGTCCTATGGATTTACTCGAAATAAAATCATTGGTGTGAAAAACAAGAAAGAAAGACGACGGAACAATTGTTTGGAGATGACTTTAAAGACCACCAACACTTCGCTAGGCGGTTACTCACTTCACATTGTAATTTTCATGGAATTTATCCAGCACTCGGAATGCCAGAGAAGTGTAAGTATACTTCTCTGATATTAAATTTAAGCTAGTATAGATTTTGTATGCACAAAATTTACATAAGCGCTGCGGAATATTTGCGTGCAAAACATTGAAATATTGGCTATTGCCACTAAATGACTGGTACTTTAGTGATTTGCAAAGAACAGTATTCTCGTTAAGTTTGAAACAAAGACCGCCGAGTTATTAAACGCATATCTCAATTTTAAATTCGCATCAGGTACTTAATCTAAATTATTTCTTAGAACAAGAATAATTTACATTTCAAAGAAATAATTAGCATTTGCTCACTTTTGACTTCTGAATTGTTAATTAATATTAATTTTTAACAACTTACCAATCCACACACAAATTGTGCAAATTAGATAATATTATATAAACACTAACTCAAAATAAAATAAAGAACATTAAAAAGCTTGAAGATCCCTCTTGTTTCCAGGAATAGTTTCTCAAAAGCTAAGTTCTGTTAAAATTTAAACTTTTGGAATAGTCTCATCTCATTTCAAAAGGGATATAATAACCTGTTTATTGGGCAGATGCAGTATCGGGTATAGATCCTGCAGCCTCTGGTAGAGGTGCGCGGCAGAAGTCGCCAGGCGCGCCATGTCTAGCTCATAACATAACACACTTAAAACTCCACCAAAGTTGTCACAACTCCACACAACTAGTCACAACTCCTCACAACTAGTCACCACTCCTCACAACTAGTCACAACTCCTCACAACTAGTCATAACTACACACGACTAGTCACAACTTTACAAGTCACGAGTCCAAGCAACACATAACTTCTACACACAACGGCTCCTCAATATGTAAGAGCTCGCAAAAGACGCGTGGCGGTTATCTGTGGACGCGTGCGATACTACCGGCTGACAGCAGCCTACTGTGTTACTGAACTACTGACAACAAGCCTAAGCTACACACTGAAGTAGTTGTAAATGAATATGAATAGTATAATATCGGTCATCACTCATCAATTCTGGCAGCATAGAGTATAATTTGAAAATGAAATTCTTTCAGCAACTTGTATGACGTATGTACAGTGTACACATATGGAAGCTTCTTTTACAAATAGACAAAATGTTCGATTATGCTCTGAATTAATTATGAAAAGTTATGAAATCCGGACATAAATTAAAATTCGCCAAACTAGAGGTTTCGTTGTTTTTATCGGTCCCACATTCTTAAGTAGGAGAACGTCTGAAGGGATTCTGCTGGGCCTGAGACATTTTGTTTAATTTAGATCATTTTTTAATTCTTACTTAGTATACATTTTGACTATTATTTTAAATACTGCTACTTATATTATTTTGATATATTTTACCTACATTAAGGCCCACTTGCGCCAATCTGGGTTAAAGTTAACTCTGAGTTAAACATCATGTCATCTCTATCACTGACTTGGTGAGTGACAGATATGACATGATGTTTAACTCAGAGTTAACTTTAACCCAGATTGGCGCAAGTGGGCCTTAGAGGGTTATTAGTTATTACTTATTACAATATGTTATGACTAAGTATTCATCTATATTTTATTTACGCTAAAAATTATTACACATCGATCAATGGAAAAATTCTGCGAATATTTCAAGAGGCGAAGATATTTATATTTATAGAATTAGTAAATATAGCTACCGAGAATATATTTGACGATTACCTAAACTATTTCAGACACTTCAAGGACAACGCTATTACACCGACAATATGTTAAACTGACCAGCTACACAATCATGTGGGATTATGGGAACCAAATTAAAATCAATTGTTTTGTGAAACACTTTGTTTTATTGTGGATAGGAATTCAAATACTATTAAATCCCCGTGGATTTCAGACAGATTTTACTAACGGCACAGCAGCAGACGAAATAAATAAATGTCTGTGTAGTGTATTGATAAATAAAGACGTGCCTACGTCACTAGTCTTGGTGGGGATGATACAATATAAAGGAATAGTCAACCGACATTCCCTTCTTATTCCATCACCCACGAGCTAGTCGAGTGCAGTGCTGAGTGATATATTGTTGTTTAATTTATCCCTCCTACAAGAGTGCACAAAGTGTACAGCCTAAATGATCACAGCTGCAGCATCACAAAAAATACTGTCTTGTAAATCTGTATCTCAATTCTCAATTTCACTTAATGAGTAAGGGGTCAACTCTAGAAACTACTGCTATTCGAGTAACAAAAACGACCTAAGAAGCTCAGTTAGAAATGAGCTAATTAGTAATTACGCTATTCAGATTTCAGTATATTATATGAGAATGTGTCTCGGTACATTACCGTAGTCCGTACGTTACAGTTAAAGTTGAACCGCCAATAAACCGGTTCACCGCTAACTGCGCGTGCGCCGGTCGCCGTAATTACACTTATGCAATCTACATGTGCGATAATATATGCATACTTCGCGTACTAGAACACATTCACACGAGTCAAGACTCAAGAAAATATACGTAGGGAACTTGAAGCGAAAACCCGTGAATTAATGGACAAATTATTTTGAGTTGCGATCAGTTTATCCGAAAATTTTGTTGCTACCTAATCAAAGCGAACAGAGATGAAAATTCTGGGCAAGAGATTCATCACCTACAAGAAGATTGTAGTGTGTTTCACCTCCCTGCTATATATACGTTAGGATAATTAGTATTTCATATACGTTAGGATAATTAGTATTTCATAAGTAAGATCCTCCACTATAAGCACATCTTTTAATCTAACTCCCGACTCCCGAGGCCTGCCCATTGCATGGCGATTGGCGACTCTGCCAGTGCAGCGGTGGAAGTGCTGCGCAGATGGTACAGGGAATTTAGAAGTAAATTATTATAATTGGGACTTTTATTTCAAAATAAAAGTCTAATGTGAAGTAGGATCTAACGTTCCAAAAGTGTGTCCTTGAAACATATGGCTCCAAATGAAGTCTAGGGATCACCTAGCTTTGAGGAGGCGATTGGTGAAAACTTGCATTAGTCTTAGCCCTTAGGTCGTGTTTCCACCTGCAAGCAAACTCGCGGAAGTCTTGCGTGAGTTTCTTGCAATATTGTTTACATTTCATACTAACTCCTGCAATTTATTGCTGCAATAAATAAGTCCTCGCAGACATGTTTAGACAATATTATGCTGTCCCAACTACTCGCAGGAAGCGCTTGACAAATTGTCGCGACAGCACTTGCTACGGGGTTTACACTTGCAAGCTGCTGTCAGACAGACTGTCAGACACTTCTCGCGACAGTTGTCTTGCAGGTGAAAACACGGCCTTACAAATAAATTAAGCAATCGATGATGATATACAGTCGGTATGTGCGTGCACCTGGACTCGCCGTATCAGTGCGCGATTATTCTCCGATATGGCGCGGGCGGTGGTATTCGTGACGCACTTATAGTAGACACCGCTGTTTTGGTGGTACCACCTGGATATAGGCTGTTCGATAAAATATTCGAATGCGCATAAAGCTTGCGACTTTACGATAAAATAGGTACAGATTAAAATATAAAATTCAGTAAAAAATAAATTGCAATTGAAAAAAATACTGTTCCAAGAAGACCATGTATATAAATAATACTGAATGACTATTTAATAATGCCCAGACGCGCAGATAATGTTTTTGAAAAAAGTTACAGCAGTGTAGCAACTAGCAAACAATCTAACAAAAACTGTCAGATTGAATATTGCTTACATTGAGGATACTTAGGAGTCCGCCTTATAATTTTGACAGCTGATAATGTTACTCTTTCTAACTAACGATGTAGTAATTTGGATGAAAGAGAAAGCTCATATCGGTGTGTAAACGTCAAAAGCCTGTAATGTTATGTCCCACTTAGTAGAACATAACAAAGGAGTAGGTCTGCATATTTCATGTTTAAAAAGTGGTAATAAAAGTGTTTAGTGAACGTTCAATGCAATATATTATTGCGTTTTGTGGTTCCGCTATATAATAAACCATAAAAACGGCCAAGGAATGCCTCAAACACGTGGATTTAACATAACATATGTAAGTTTTCAACAACGTTGTTTGGGCTTATCAATCGGTATTTTTGTAAGCTAAAAAAGAAAATTTATAAGTATAATAATCCATTAATCATGCTATTTATGGCATTAGTGATAAAAATGTCACATCAAGTAATAATTTGGCTATAAATATTGCATAGTTTTTTACGTGTATTTTAGGGATGCGCCTTACTTGAACTATAGTTTATCGATAAAAATAATGTCATGGACTAAATGATTTTTTTTTCAGGTTGAAAATGCTTCAAAATAGACGACAAACAGATATATATTTTGGACGCAAGTTTCATGTAAGTTTTTAATCCTTACTCCCTTATGAAGGCATCACAATATTGGAATTTGGAATTATCATTTCAAACGTAAGTTTGAAACAATGATTTTATTGAAATAAAGAAAGTTCTAACGGAGAGTAAAATAATGAGGCATTTTCTTATTTTTTTAATTTGTTTGTCAAGCAGTTTTCATCGTGGTCACTAGATGGCATATGAGTAGACAACTATCGGTAATACCATCATTAATTGCCACTAAATAGGGAAAAAAAATGTAAGATTTGATATAATATTTAAGTTTATTATATTACGAATAAATTATTAATTTAATACGGTAATAATTTTAAGAATGTTTTATTTGTATGTATTATAATAACATTTCATTTAAAATCATTAATTTTATTTTTTCATACCAAATGTCACGGCCGGCAGTTTCAAAATTTGGTTTTGGCATCATTTTTTGTAAAATGCAGCAAGTCGCCATAAATCATAATATTTACTTTGAGTTTTGTTGTTGTTTGAGGTTCAGACTTCAGGGTGCTTTTATATATTTTATTGGTGATCTTTACTACGACTTTGGCTACGTTTATGGACTGGATTTCTTTCTAAATACTTACCTGGCGCGCTTTTGGACTTGGTTGCTGAACGATCTGTTGACCCCTGGCTTTTGTATTACCGGACCCGATAATTGCCTTGACAACTTGGATTTTGCTTGGAAAATCAATAACGATGCACGATGGACAAAGAATATGGCACATGGTCTATCTCTGAACTAAAATCAGAGCTGCGAAGACGTAACGCTAAAGTAACAGGAAGGAAAACTGCTCTCATACAGAGGTTAGTAGAGGATAGATACTTTTTGTATTATTACCTATATTATTTAGTAATTAGTTAGTAATTGGTAGCCCTTATATTATGAGCCACATAATATTTTCTATAATATTCTCGTTTGATTTAAACTTACAGCTTAAAATATCACTTGTATGTAGGTAGCTTATTTGCTACTTCAGTACTCATGCCAAAAAACTACCTATTGCAATAATTACTTAGTAACTACTAATAGTTAGGTACTCAGTCTAAATATATAAAACCCAAAGGTCTGACTGACTGACATAGTGATCTATCAACGTACAGCCGAAACCACTGGACGGATCGGGCTGAAAGACATGCAGGTAGATGTTATGACATAGGCATCCACTAAGAAATAATTTTGATCAATTCTACCTTGTGAAATAGGGAATTAAAGTTTCTATGAAACATCGTCAATTTTACACAGATCACTGAGACTTTGTTACCTAAATAATAATAATACTTCTTAACGCGAGCGAAGCCGCGGGCCTAAGCTAGCAATTTATATATACTTAGTAATTATTGCAATAAAAAGCTTGTGTTAAAGCACTTATATAATAATAATAATAATAATAATAATTTATTTCAGATTATTCATCCATATCATTATATACTTATATATAAGTGATTAAGAACATTAGCATAATTTTATTGACTTTAGTAGGTACTAGGTATATTATGCAATTTGTAACTTATTATTACTTCCAATAAAATTAATTTGTGCTGTAGAATGTAGATATATGTATATTTTTGCCATCCTAAATGCTTGCTAAAAACATGATGTATTTTAAACAGGTTTACTTTTGTTTCAGACTAAAAGACTATGATGAGATATTTGGCGGTGTAGTCAACAGTCCTTCTACTGCCTACATTATTAATACTCCAAACATTACCGAATTTTTTGATATTAACAGTGATACTATATTACCAACAATAAATGAAGATGACATCAAACACTTTACTATAATTACAGAAAGAGATGATATTGACATAGCAAAAAAAATGTATGAAGAATATTTTTTAATAAGTGCTCGTGCAGCTAATGCTAGTGGTGGTACCTTTGTCAAGGGGTGTTGTGCATCTCAAATGAGAAAAAACATAACTTATAATATTATAATAAGATTTGAGACACACACCATTTTAGAAACCCAATGCGAATGTGCAGCGGGTATGGGTCCCCATGCCCAATGTAAGCACACTTTAGTGATACTTTATGGCGTCACAGACTTCTCAAAAAATAAACATAAAAATTCGCAAGACCTGCACGGAACAACTCCAGTCATTTCATCGACCATCCAAGTATTATACTGGCTGCCCAATTGAGACTGAAAATCTAAAACTCAAAGTATGTGATCGACGTTTAAGAGATTTAAGTAATTTTGACCCCAGACCGAACACATTAAAAAATATGCCAAATAATAAATATATAGAAAATTTTAAAAATTCTATTATTAATTTTTCTGCAATAGCACAATTAACAACTTTCCCAGTGATGCATATAGTAAAGCCAGCAGATACAGAACAAATATGTCACGACCATGATTATTTAGAGAAAAAACAGGATGAAATGTTTTTAGATGGACTAAAATTAAATGACGCAGAATTAAAAATGCTAGAATATAAAACAAAAATTAATAAAAAATATTGGAAAAAACAACGCCTCTTGAGACTTCAAAGCTCTGACTTTGGGAAAATTTGTAAATCTAAAGAAGATAGCAAAGAAAACCTTGCAAAATTATTATTGAAAGATAAAAATATATCAACAGCTGCTACTAAATACGGCTTAAAATATGAAGAGCAAGCGGTGAAAGCCTTTACAAAGAAGACAGGGCTTCAAACAATAAAATGTGGTATAATTGTGCATGAGACAGTTCAATATTTAGGCTGCACTCCAGACAGGTTGATAGGTGACAATGCAGTGTTAGAAATCAAAATATGCCCATACACGGCAACAAGAAAAAAAAACCGTGATATTGCACAATAAAATTGATCGTCTAGACTCTAGAGTCCCACTCAGGTTATTAATTATTATTATTATATCATTATTCAGGGGGCGTCGAAGTATCTATTTTAAGTCTTTTTCTGTATAAATATTATTACATAATTATATTTTAATAGGTAAAGAAATGCACCTAAGCGTTTTTGGAATTACTTTAAATAAGTAGGACTGAGATTCATTCTTATATTTCTTTGATAATAATAATTGTTATTCTAAAAAATAGTTGCTTAATAGTAAATAGTAATTAAGTTTAATAAAGTATAATATATTTTGTGCTTCTGTTGTGTTTTATAAAAACTGTTGATTTTATTGATATTAGCTATTCTATTACACTCCGGACAAGCTTTCGTGGCTTATGGAGTATACATATTATGTATATTTTTAACCATTTGTGTAATTATATACTTAAATATTTTGTTTATACAGGGTGCAATTAAACCATCCTGCCAAATTTTTTCCAGGGCTTAGGTATCATTAGGAGAGGTCATTTAGCAAAAAAAAATTGGGTGTTATTTTTTTAATGACATATTTTATCCCATTTAAAATCGATGCAGAACGGTTACTCGTGGCGGTGGGAATGAGCGGGGGTGACGTGGGGGGGAAGCGCGCGCGCGCTCACCCGCCGGCGACGCGTAGTGTCCGTTTTAATTGTAGTGTTTTTTAGGATAACTTTCGGAAGCTATTTCTCAACATTTTAGTACTGAGTGACTATATTAAAAGAAAAATACGTGTATTTTTATTTTGAACAAGGATCAATATATCAAAATTTGGCAGGAAGGTTTAATTGCACCCTGTATTTAAGTATTTTCATACACTTAATAAATAGATAAAAAATACCTTTTCACCAAATTGAAAGCGACTTCTAATTTAATGAGCATAATATATCCTACATTGAACATGCAGGTCGAATTGATAACCTCCTTTTTTGATGTCGTTTAATAAAAATCTATAACATAAAATTATGGTCGACTTGGTCGATAGCTGTAGTCTAATTTGTGATTGCTTACAACATTCTTTTTTTGAGACACAGACCAGGAAACTTTGCTAGTTTCCTGGTCCTGCTTTATAATATTTTGAGTTTTTCAATGCCAAAAGAATGCAAACGCTATCTATACATCTATACATATAATAAAACTGTAGAAATGTGAATTCTGTACATTAAAGATATTCAAAAAATAATAAGCAGGGGTTGTTACTACATCGCTATAGAAGCCAAAACTGTGGTTAGTTTTTTGTCTGTCTGTCTGTCTGTCTATGTTTGTTCCAGCATCACTCGAAAACTACTGATCCGATTTGAATGCGGTTTTCGCAGATATATTTGTCTTCTTCCAACTTAACATCTGGTGTATAAAAAAAAATTCCCCCCACCCCTCTAAGGGCACAAAAGACACAAAAGAGGGGTCAGAATTTGTATCAAACTTTTGTATATAACACGAAAACTACTTTTCCGATTTGCATACGGTTTTCGCAGATATATTTGTCTTCTTCTAACTCAACATCTGGTGTATAAAAATCCTCCCTCCCACCCCTCTAAGGGGACCAAAGAGGGGGACAGATTTTGTATCAAACTTTTTTCTTGGACTTACTTCATATTATTAACAGTGTTTTCCAACTTAACATCTGTTGATAAAATCCCCCCCCCCACCCCTCTTAGGGGACAAAAGAGGGGGTAAGATTTTGTATCAACTGAATACTGATGAAGTAGAAATACTTTAAATGGCAAAACAACGTTTGCCGGGTCAACTATTAATATAATAAAACTGTAGAAATGTGAATTCTGTACATTAAAGATATTCAAAAAATAATAAGCGAGGGGTGTCACTAGATCGCTATAGAAGCCAAAAATATAGTTAGTTTTTTGTCTGTCTATCTGTCTGTCTGTCTGTATGTTTGTTCCACTATCACACGAAAACTACTGATCTGATTTGGATGCGGTTTTCGCAGATATATTTGTCTTCTTCCAACTTAACATCTGGTGTATAAAAATTTTTTCCCCTACCCCTCTAAGGGGACGAAAGTGGGGTCAGATTTGTATCAAACTTTTTTCGTTAACACGAAAACTACTGATCCGATTTGCATACGGTTTTCGTAGATAAATTTGTCTTCTACAAGTTTATCTGCGAAAACAACTCAATATCTGAAGTATGAAAATCCTCCCCCCGCCACCTCTCTAAACCAAAGAGGGGGTCAGATTTTGTATCAAACTTTTTTCTTTAATGGACTTACTTCATTGTATAACTGTGTTTTCCAACTTAGCATCTGATGTATAAAATATTTCCCTCCACCCCTCTTAGGGGATAAAAGAGGGGGTAAGATTAAGTATCAACTGATTGAAGTAGAAACACTTTAAATGGCAAAACAATGTTTGCCGGGACAGCTAGTTAGTAGTAAGTAATCCAAACAATGAATTTTTTAAATTAGCTACAACGAATTTAAAGCTGAAACATGTCTCAATACTCCAAATTAACACACAATGGGCATGCCGCATGTACGTTGGTTTTAATAATCGACCAGTGACCCAGAGCATTACGTGGATGACGTCACAGCTAACAGGCAGTCAGGCACTCACAAGTCACAGCACACAAATAGCCAAGCTCCCGTGGGCGGAGATGTGTGAATGAGCGGTGTAATCCGCCACCCACCACGAGGTTATCAGCTGATACGGTGATGGGATATTATCCATCGATTACGAGCACGGTACTCTATCGATTCTAACAACAAACATGTTTGTTTGGAGTGGCGAAACATAATATTTTTCACGTTTCTGCGAGGTTTTTAAATATTACATAATAAATTCAGTCTAGACGCATATTAGGGCGACCACTGACAATAATTTGCTAAAAATAATACCGACCAATTGTAGCTGAGTAGCGGCCCTTATCCTACAGCAATATCTACGCCAAGAAAAAATCATTATGTGTGTATTTTCAGTCATAATGGAGATCCTGTTGAAAAGAAATCCGCAAATGCGACGCATTAAAATATTCGTGGCAGGAAAAACTCAGTCTGTAAATACTGATTTTTACCTGACATGATTAACAAGAACACATGAAACAATTGCTGGCAAGTAATTCTCAGTAAGTGCTTGGTGAGTTTTACCTGGCAACATTGTCCGTCACAGTTGTCACTTGTCAAACGGTGACTTTGACGTTGTTTGCCTCCAAAATTGTATTCAGCGGTTTTTGTGATTATTGTTACGAAAAAATATAGAAAGTTATTACAGGTTTTCACGAAAAAATGAGTAAATTCAAGTATTCAAGAGGAAAACAGTTAGTAGATTTGACAAAAGCGGATAATAGGGTTCAAGAACTGGTAAGTTTTGAGTTGTTTTAACTATTTTGTTGTAAACTTATTGTATGTCGTGATACAGTTAAGCTATTCTATTATGTGTTTCTACAGAACTCTATTTCTATCCGGGAAGCTCAACGCGACTTGTTTGGTAATGATTTGGAGCCTGTGGTTCATCACTCGAAAGATAATATTCAGAAAGAGACTAGTGGCGATAGTTCAAAAAAATTCACTTCGTATAATAACAATGTTGACAATGTAAGTACCTCATTCGGGCCCTTAAGCAGACTGCTAAGGACTGAAGCATTTCATTTTTGTTTACCTACAGGCCTGTAGTGTACAATACCAAACAGTTCTATTTGTTACAGATTGTAAACTTAGAACTACATGCAAAGGCTCATGACTATGTTGATTTCTACCAGCAAAATGATGAGAATAAAAGTTATAAGGGACAAGAATGTCCCAAGGATACTGAAAACTTGAATATTCTGGTATGTTGGTACAAATGCTTAAGATTCATGTTCATCGTCAGCTAGAGTGGTTACATAGTGATCCATAGACAAACCTGTATGCTTAGATCTTTAAAACTACGCACCGGATTTTAATGCGTTTTTTTTTAAATAAATAGAGTGTTTCGAGAGGAAGGTTTTTACATATTATAGTTTGCACCCGTGCGAAGCCGGGGCGCTAGTAATATTATAAATGTAAAAGTCTGTTTGTTTGTCACACCTTTATGGTCAAATGGCTCAACCGATTCTGATGAAATTTGGTATAGGGGAGAGCAGGTAGGATAGAGGAGAGCAGCTAGGGTAGGGGAAGGTAGTTGGGGGTAGGGGAGGGTTTGTGGGGGGTAAGTCTGTCTTGTTTATTTTATACTTTATTGTTGTTATTTTTTTACAGATTGGGGAGGTTGAAGTTGACCATGTAGAAACATTGGAAAGTTGCAACCTAAATGAGATTGTTAGTATTTTGTAACAAAGTTAAGTTATCTTGGCATATGGCAGATGGTCATAATTGTGGCTAATATTTTGTTAATTTATATTTTTATAGGTTGACAACAAGAGTATTGAGGAGCAGGACGAAAATATTAAAAAAGGTTTAGTAGAATATAGTGCAAGTAGTGAAGATTTTTCATGTGACGACTCAGATAATGACCCAACATTTCAATTAGATAAAGATGGTCAAGATATTTATTCTGATGAATCGATGGATTATCAATTTATGGAAGAAAATACAGGCAACCAAAAGCTTAAAACTCGTTGGAGATTGAAAAATGAACGAAATTGGAAAGTTAATATTATAAAAGAGAATCGTAGTAAGTGCTTACCATACAATAATAAAAAAAACAGTTGTCCAGCAAAGGCTCCTAAAGATGTTAACTGCTTTAGGTGTAGGTTTAATTGTTCTGAAAATTTTAATGAAGAAGATAGAATAAATATTTGCAAGAGTTATTGGGCGTTAAAAGAATTTAAAAGACAAAAAGATTTTCTGATCAATCATGTTCAAGTACTAGAACCCAAACGCAGGAAGGTGAACAAGAGTAATTCAAATCGAAGAACTGTTGCAAAGTGCTACTACCTTTCTAACAGTAAAGGGAGATTTAGAGTCTGTGCAAACTTTTTCGAAAAAACTTTATGTATATCTAATGGACCTATAAACACTGCTATAGAGGGTAAGTCTCATATTGGGTGCTATGAAGGAGTTGATCTTCGAGGAAAGAAGTCTCCAGGAAATAAAACAAATGATGAACAAGTGGCTTTAGTTAACGAACACATTCAGAGTTTCCCTTGCATTGAAGCTCATTACGTTAGACAATCTAGTCAAAAAAAGTATCTTGATCCCAATTTGTCGATCTTAAAAATGTATTCAATGTACAAAGAATTATGTGCAGAAAAGCAAGTCAATGCAGTGAATGAACCGACATACAGACGCATTTTCAGCACATCTTTCAATTTGTCTTTCCATAAGCCAAAAAAAGATCAATGTCCTTCATGCAATAAATACTTATCAGCAGATGCAAACCAGAAAAAAGAGATGGAGCTTGAATATTCAATGCACATTATAAGGAAAAATGAATGTAATGAAGCTAAAGATTCAGATAAACAAAGATCTCTGGCAGACCCTTCATTTCAAACAGCTACCTTTGATTTACAGAGTGTCTTACAGTTGCCATTCTCTTCCGTCTCACAGTTTTACTATAGTAGAAAGCTATGCGTCTACAATCTGACTTTTTACGAAGGTGATGGTAAAAATGCCTATTGCTATGTATGGAACGAATTAAATGGTAAACGAGGCAGTAATGAGATAGGTAGTAGTATACTTAGATACATCCAGACATTAAAAGAAGAGATTACACACCTATCATTGTTTTCGGACACCTGTAGTGGCCAAAACAGAAACCAGCAAGTTGCTGCAGCCCTCTTGTATGCAGTGCAAAATACGCATTTGACTGTCATTGAGCAAAAATTTTTGGAATCCGGTCATTCACACATGGAGTGTGACTCAATGCACTCCAGCATCGAAAATGCGCGAAAGAATAGGGCCTGTTTTATGATGAACGATTGGCTTAATGTATTCAAAGCTGCGCGTTCAAATCGTGGGAAAAATAAAGATAAACCGCCCTATCAAGTGATGGAGCTTAAATATAAAGACGTGTGGGACTTACAGGCCTTGGCCGCAAGTACACTAAAAAATAAAAATACGGACGAAAACGGCGAAAAAGTAAATTGGCTTAAAATAAAGTGCCTCAAATTTGAAAAAGCCCACCCAAATGCAATTTTCTATCGGTATGACCACTCTTCAGAATATAAAAAAATTGATATAATACAGCAGCGTAGCCGTCGAAACCGCATTACACAGAATGTTGAACTAAAACAGGCGTATAACGCCGTTCTGCCTATCTCTATGCAGAAAAAAAATGACCTTGTAAAACTGTGCCGAAGTGGGCTTATCCCTGACGAGTTACATGACTGGTATAAGAACTTACCGGTCAATGGCAGTTTAAGAGAAAATGATATTTTCGAACTAGAAGATGAAAATGATGACTTTTAAAAATAATTACAGTTGCCCTAATTACCTAATAATTCGTTTTATGTCTAATTCATGGTTTGACCAACATGTAAACTTTCGCTCTATGAGAGATTTATGTTTTTTATTTGTATGCAAAGCAAAATTTTAATAAAAGGACTTTTAATTTTCTTACAGATTTTTTATTTAAGAATGACAGTTCATTATCTGACTAATATAAGCAAAAGAGGTAAAACTCATTAAAACATATTTTTTTTTAAATATAAAAATCTACCAACTATAATTCTAAAAAAACAAAGCAGTTACAACAGCAACCTAATAATCTAAAAACAAAATCAAACTTAATAGGATTGCATTTAAGAACTGTGAGCAAAATGCAATCTTTTGCAAAAAATAATTAATATCGCTTATAACTCCATAATAGTTTTTTGCATTTAATGAATTTTACCTCTAAACCGACGATTTATGAATACATAATATTCAAGCCCCTGATCGACGGACGAGTAAGACCGCGGTTTTATGGCTCGTCGGTAAAGCTCGCCGGTGTATCATTGCAAAACCACGGTTTTAAATACCGACGAACCTGGCTTGCGGCTCGTCGTCGTGCTATATTTTTTACTCGGCCCGCCATGCAAAACCGCGTGTCGATCATGGCCGGCGAGCCGAGCCATCACTTTTCGGCGACAGCGCTAGAGGACGGATGTGCGCCAGAAGAGCTGTGTACCTACCTACTACAAACTTCGTAAATAGCTCTGCATGTCTCTGGAATAATTCTTCCCAAAGTTTGCCTAGAATCTAGATATTAAAGTAGGATACTGCAAACTGGTTTGATTTTTCCCTTCTGCCAGGTATCTGATTGTAGCAGTCAGACGTTCATGTGGAGAAATAGCTTCTCGCATTACAGTGTCTTGTTTTTGTATTAAAGGTGTCACTAAAGATAACAACTCGTTGTACGATTCCTCAGATATTCTCAGATAATTTTGGTAATCAAGTGGCTCTGCTGCCAATTCTTGAATTAAATGGGTATATCGACGGTGGAAAGGCAAAAGTTACCAAGCGACACTAGGGGTCAAAATGAGTTTTTTATATATTTGGAATCAGCGAATTTTTCTCTATCGATTAGTCTTAGTCCCATGTCTCTACGAGCACTTTTGATGTCGCTTAGGAACTCCGTGGAAACGTGTATTTTTCTTATTTTCGGCGACCAAGCGACAACATTTTGACACCTTTTAAAAAAGTAGGTATTTGGTAATATCTACATATTTCTTTTTTCACTTGGTAATTTTAGCCTTTACACGATTTTAATTCTTACTACAGTAAGAAATTTCTGCCTTTCCACTGTTTATATTAATTAGGTACTTGGGATGTTTTACCTAATATACATTTATTTATTTATGGTGTTTCGGACTCTTTAACAAATCCTTAAGATAATTTTTCTGTCGTTAAGTATTTTTTAACAAACTGTTATCATAGCAAAACTTCGATATAGTAACTTTTACTCGCCGAAACTAAGATAATAAGTGGCGCTTGGTAACTTTTTACTTGCCGCTTTATTTATAAATTGTGTTACTTGGATACTTATTACTGAAATAATTATTTAATTTTAAATGTGGTTAGCCCAAACAAACACTTGACTTGTTGTCGCTTGTCCCCGCTGTGAATCATACCTAATATGGCGGATCGGAACTGTTTTATCGATCAGTCGTAGTTCCACTGTCGCTAAGGTAACAAGCGTGCGTGCTCTCACGCATTTCCCGCGCACTGTCTTGTGTGATACGTTACTTGGTATGTATTGAAATTATTATTTTCAAGCTAATTTGCTTTTGTTTATTTTTTGTTTAATTTTGAAAAATCTTTTAGCTCAACATGAATCGCAATCGACGAATAGATGATATAATTGGCCGAGCTTTATTAATTTCGGGTATGGAAACTAAGGATTTGGCATTGGTAAGTTAGACTTATATCAAAATTATTACCTACATTTTATTTACTTGGTTGGATATTTCAAAATACACTACTTACTTAATAAACTTTTACATTTTAGCACGAGAAAATCGCAGAAACAAAGAGCCGATGTAAAAAACAATCGGAGAAAGTCCGCAAGAGACTGTCTTTTTCGGAACCAAAGCCGGTAAAGTTCTTTTTTTATTGTATGTATGTAAGTATACATACATATAGGTACATTATGGATGTGTGGATGGTTGTTATTCTTCGATGTTTGTATAATATCTTTCACACGAAAACTACTGAACAGATTTGGATGAAACTTAACAGTCAGATAATTAATTAAATATCACAATAATAAACGAGCTACTTTATCTTTTTATCCCGAAATTCACACGGTATCGGGGTTAACGCGAGCTAAGTCCCGGGCTGTAGATAGTCATCGAATTAATATTATGGTCAACGCATATTACACCGATTCCACTTCAATTCAACTCACAGAATGGCATTGAATTCTCAGCTTTATTTTAATTTACTAACAAGCGAACTACTACTAGCTGACGACGAGTCGCCAACTGGCTGTCCACGCGGTGTGAGTTGTCAAATTTTGCTCTTATGTCCTAACAATATAGCTTACATTTCCATGCGGCCATGCTGTGAGTTCGGTTGGCGACTGGCGTCGAGTCGGTGTAATGTGCGATGTTCCGCTAGGCGTTCGTCACTCAGTACCTATGGTAGTGATTTATCTATTACTTAGTAATTATTTAGTAATCTGTGGTTCCGCTCCGCTCCCGTCACCCGTAGCTTATTAATAATATTATTATAATTATAATATAGACAGAAGAACGAAAATTGTTTTTGATTGCTATCAAGCTAAGTTTTCGTGAGTAGCTTCATTTTGATAATACAAACAACAACTTCGATTGTATTGATTCGAGATCGAAAGGATTTAATATTTCGGATTGATGGTCCTAAAATATGGATTGTTCTATTTGTTATGTTATAATTATAATATATATTATAATAATATATTACATTGTTTTGAACAATGTTACTCAGAATAAATTATATAAGTATTAACCTATCAATAATATTTATACAAAAAATCAGCTGGTTAGGTGAAGATACTCACTACTACTAAGTTCTAGGGAACCTGTACTAAATATAAGTTTAATATCTAAGCTACATTACCGTAAAGTTTTATTAAAATTCATTTAGTAGGTTTTGCGTACACAAATAAAATAGATTTATTAGCGTGATACTTTATAATATTTAATCGTGTACCCATAGCGAGATGGTATCCATACTAATATATAAAATATGCGAAAGTGTGTCTGTCTGTCTGTCCGTCTGTCTGTCTGTCTGTTTGTCTATCTGTCTGTCTGTCTGTTATCCCTTCACGCTCAAACCACTGAACCGATTTTGCTGAAATTTGGCATGGAGATACTAAGTCCCGGGCAAGGATATAGGATACTTTTTATCCCGGAAAAATGTACCTTTTCTACGCGATAAACGAGTTTTGGTGCAACGGAGTTGCGGACATCATCTAGTATGTAATATGGGCGCTGTGAAGTATTCGTGTACTAACGAACAAAAAATCACGTATCGAGTAACGAGTTATGAATGCAGCTATGTTAGATGATTTAGAACAAGACTGCATTCAAAATTCAACATTTTTTTTGTGGTTTAGTACACAAATGCTTAACAGCGACCATATGAGGTATAGCCTATATGTATTGTGTATATCCCTTCAGTAGTTTTTACCTGAAAGAGCTACAAACATACATACATCCATACATACAGCCCCGAAACTTTCGCGTTAATACTTGTAATATTAATGGGATAGGTTATGAGATTTAAAAAATATATAGTAACCTACTCGTATTACTATTTTCAGGGCGATGAGATTTTGGAAGAAATGTGTACAGTGCAAACGCCTACCGTATTAGAGAAACATGCATCTGTTAACGAGACTAAAGTATGCTATCCAAATGATGTCACTGAACAGTTTCTTAATGAAAAACAAACGTTTTCTCCTGTACTCGTTGCCGGACCATCCGCTACTCCTGTAAAATCTAGTGATATCCTACAGAATCAGGGAGATGATCAGCGTTCTCATCCAGACGACGATTACATTCTGACAGAAATTGGTGTTCATAACGAAGGTCTGACGCACAATGAACAACTATCGAGAAATACGGATATTATCAGCTGTGGTAAAAATATTGAAGAAAATTTTACTGAACCAATAACTCTCACCGCAAACATCTGTGAATTTAGTCTTCCGAAATCACCCGCAATAAACTTGGATATTAATTCTGATACTACAAGTAATGATAATTTGACTACACCTGATAGTATTGCAAGTCAGCGCTGTCAGCGCTTGCTTGAGCAGCAAGCAAGCGCTGACTCTACAAACTCGAACATCGCAGAATATTCTCAATCGACTGGATCACAAACTTCCAAAAGAGGTCGTAAACGAAAATGTAATCCTGATAAGAAGTATATCGATTACTTATCAGATGAAGATTTTTCAACTTTCATAGACTGTGATGGAGCAGATTCAGACGAAAATGTGGTGTTTACCGATACCGAAGATGAAGAAGTCACAGACAATAATAAAAGAGCCTCCAAAAATAAGAAAAATAAAGTTGCCAGAAAAAGACTGAATGAAAATTTTACCGATATTTCAGAAGAAATTATAGGAGAAGAAGGATTAAAAAAAAAGAGAATGAACACAAGAAAAGAAAGGTCTCAAAAGATAAAAACTGGACAAAAATATGTAAGAACAGATGGTAAGATAATACAAGCAAAAGCAGTTCAACCAAATCCGTGCATTGGGAAAAAGTGCGGCAATAATTGCGGAACTATTAGTGAAGAAAGGCGGATAAGTGTGTTCAATCATTTTTGGAACCATAATGCAGAGCGTCGAAGAGACTGGCTAGCAAGTAATACGCAAAAGGAAGATGTAAAACGTAAAAGATCGGACACGGAAATACGTTCGGTAAGCTTTAAATATCACATAAACGAAGGAGAGGGAAAGAGGCCAGTGTGCTTACAATTCCTTGCTGCGACACTGAATGTATCCACCAAATCCATTTATAAAACAGTAAAAACCTCCATTTGGGGTTATTCTAAGGATGATCTACGCGGAAAACACGTCCCTCCAAATAAAACTCAGCCAGCAACAATAGATTCTGTTAGAAATTTCATCAAATCCTTACCAGCAGTACCATCACATTACTGCCGACGCGATTCAACAAAAGTTTATTTGACACAGGATTATAAAAATGTTGCTTCTATCTACAAAGTATATCAAAAACAATGTCTAGAAAATGGTGTGGACTTTTTGAGTGAAAGAATATTTAGAAAAATATTTTTAGATGATTTTAACATTGGTTTTCATATACCGAAAAAAGACAAGTGTCTAAAATGTTTAAAATTCCAACAAGCAGTTGCAGCAGACGCAGCCATAGAAAAAGAGAAAAAAGATCACGAAGAAGAAAAAAATGAGAGCTATAATCGTTTCTCAGCCCATAAAAACATACACAAAACTGACCCTAGTACACTTTGTGTAAGTTTTGACCTAGAAAAGGTTTTAAATACTCCTCATGGTGAATCAATGCTTTTATATTACTCAAGAAAATTAGCAGTTTACAATTTATGCTTTTATGAAAATGGAACCCGCAAAGTATTTTGTTATTACTGGGATGAGAGTAATGGAAATAGAGGTGCGAATGAAATCGCTAGCATTTTACATAGATACATTCAATCTGTCGACAGAAGGGGAAATATTAAAAACTTACTCCTTTATTGCGACTGTTGTCCAGGTCAAAACAGGAATAAGGTGGTATTGGCTATGTTACATTCAATTTTACAACAATGTGAGAATTTGGAAACTATACAAATGAACTACCTACTTACAGGACACACTTATATGCCCGTTGACAGTGTGCATGCCGTAATTGAAAATAATTTGAAAAGGACAATAATATACGCCCCTTCACAATGGTATACTGTTTTTAGCACAGCACGAAATAATCCTTCCCCATATGAAGTTGAACGATTGACCTATGAAGATTTTTACAAATGGGATACTGTAGCCGACAAGTATTTTAAGGGGAACCTATTGGGAAAAATAAGTAAAATTAGAATAGCTACATTAAAAAAAACCAATTTTATGAAGATTAAATATTCCATGAATAAATCTGCCAAGTCGCATACCATCGAGGTTCAATCTAAGACTAAAGGGCCCCTTATGTCTTGTTATCGTTCACGTATCCCAATTGCTACGAAAAAATATAATGACCTACTAAAACTTTGCAACGATAAGGTGATTCCCACCCAATTCTGCAATGAATTCACCGATATTCCACACTCTACGAACAAAAAAATTGCTTTGCCAGCATCCGATGTTGATGATGTTGATTCAGATTATGAAAATGTTTAGTTATTACTCTTTTCTGTAACCTACCTGTGTCTGTCATAATATTTTTGATTTTTTATTTGATCTCTAACGCATTTATAGATATATTTAAGTTACCTAATGAATGGATCTCAGTACTTGGTGCCTTAATAATGATAACTTATAAAGACTGCTGTTGGTTTATTAGCTATTATTGTGTACTAACAAAGTTTACAATTTGTTGCTTATTTGTAAAACAATAATATTATTATAATTACAATTTAGACATACCTACCAAACGTTCTGAAACTCATACCAAATATTTGACTGATTCCGTAGTTTAAGTTTAAGTTTTGAAGAGTTTGTTCCGTAAGTTAAGGTTTTATAATAAACGATTTTTTTTTAATAATAAATTGTCTTTTTATTTTTAAAAGCCTTTTTCAATATAATATACGTAATTAGTTTTTCTTCAACAGCTTAACTTCAGTTATTTTTGATTGCAGCATGCAACTGAGCAAATTTCCTCACTGAATCTAAAAACTTTTGAGTTCTAGGTCAATTTTTTTTGGTGGCAGGTAAATAATTACTTACACTAACATAAATTAATTTGTTGCATAGTAAACGTTGCTTGTTATAATAATAGAATATTATGATGGATAGACTTCTTTGCTTATTCAATAAAAAAAATATTTCTCTACTTATCCCTTTTTACTTCGAACCCATTGAAGAAAAAAATTTATTTAGACATCTTTACTAGCTTGAAAGATAAAATGTTTTGTCGGTTGGTAACTTTTACCTGCTTCTAAATTTAGGTAAATTGTAACCAAGCGCCACTTCCTTACTAAATATAAAGAAATTCTTTTTTTTAATAACATCAATTAATAAAGGCATAAATATTCTTTAAAAATCCGTTGGATTTTTTCAAATATCTCTAATAGCCAATTTTCTACAACATTTTGAAGAAAAAATTAAACTTTAAACAGCTCTGGTGTAAAATTAGCTTCATGGCGCTTGGTAACTTTTGCCTTTCCACCGTCGATATGACAAAGCTTGCCTTTTTTCAATCCAACTTTTAACCCAAACTTTAGGGAATTTTCTTTTTTTTTTTCATAACTGCGTAATATCCTATGGCGAGATAACACAAGACTTCAGACTCGGAACAAGACATGTTTGCGACGGTTTTGCTTGCTAATCGATCAGCACCAACGAGCCGCGAGCCAGGTTCGTCGGCATTTAAAACCACGGTCTTACTCGCCCGTCGATCACCCACTTTAAAAAAATATATCAAATTAATTGTTTTATGCTTTCCATCGAATTACATTCTCTGATGTATTGAAATAGATAACTGAATTTTTCAATATTCATGTTCACAGTTCACACCAATATTCCTAAAATAATTCGAATCCGACGATTAGTCTCATTTTGTGACACAGCCTTGATACACAATTTGACAATGGCGAAGGCAACGACCAAACCACTACGGCAAACAAGGACGTGCGAGAAAAATATTTAAAAATATAATTCGTGCGCCGCTGCCCGCTACGTACGCTAATATCTATATTTGTAAGGCGATTAAGGTGCATTGGTAAGAACAAATAAATGAAAACAAAAATACTCTACAAAAACGTCACTCATATGCGTGCCCATAATCGTAGCCGCATTGTAGTGTAAGGTCAAGTCGAGAGAGAATATTATGTAGGTAGATCTTTGAATTACAGTTCATATTGGTGATAACTGATAAGCCTTGTACATAAAATAAAGTATCAATATCTGATAAACATAACGAGAAAGAAATTAACAGAAGTAAGCTTCCTTCGAACACATTGGATTAAAGTTAATTTGAGGCTGATGCGGGGGTAGCGCTGACACAGCTCGGTTGTGTGAGCGCTATTCTCGCTCAGCCGAAAGATCCTGTTTGCTAGGGGCTAGTGAATTTGTATTTAAATTTTATTAAGTGTAGAGCTAATTAGTATCTTTTTGTAAATTGTTAGTAATGAAGTTTATAATTTTGATGTATTTTATGAGGCTGGCATTGTCGGATTCGACACAAGCCTAATAAATAAGAAAAAAAAAGTTAAAGGTATAACTTAAACCTAGTATTAAGTTGGTGTAACTTCCTTACAAACGCTATACCATTGTAACACGCGCCGCCCTAATTTAACGTAGGTTGACACTTGACAGTTCACATTTCGTAACATTACTTTAAAAAAATACTTTTTATTGTTTATTCATTTGTGGTTCAATAATAATAAAATAAGCATTAAATGTGCCCTTCAGATCGATACAAGAAGTGAAAAATGTAATTAATATAATATTATGTACCTAATACAAATACAATACGACGTAAGACATTCTTTAAGAAAAACGAAAACATTTAAAACAAGCAAAATCATTTTCATTTCTATAGTGATTAAGATTTTCGTTTAAAACATCGCTTTTCTAAGCATGGTGTCCAGTTTTAAATCGATTATTCGATGATGCAATAGCAATGGGTAAGCGGGGAGGTAGTTTTTCAGTTATCACCTATCCTTCAGATATTAATAGCACTCAGATGTTGGGGTCGCAACCAAGTACGTCGAATTTGAGTAGAGAGCTAGTTTAGATTTAAATATCCAAAAAAAACTTAATTTCAAGTAGGTACTAGTTACTACAGCAACATAATTGTTGAGCTCTTCCTTTTCTTAGATACCGAAGGATGCTGCAGAAATTCTGAGTTTACACCAACAGTCCATTATCAGAATATGCAAAAGAGTAGCAAAAGCTATAATAGATAAGAGATTTGATTATATTAAAATGCCAAATTCTATAAATGAACAGTTAAAACCATACAAGAATTTGAGGCCTTAACACAGGTTTCAAAACTGTTAATGGTGCTATTATATAGACTGCACACACATTACAATACCTAAAGTGCAATGGCCTAGTGGTCAATTTTTATTAACCGAAAATGAACTTCGAAATTCGTTAAGGGAACAGTGAAGATGATTTTTTCGAAACCTGAAATTTGTAATAATCGGCCAAGTGCGAGTCAGACTCGCGCACGAAGGGTTCCGTACCGGTATAGAGCGAAAGTAGACAAAAAATTGTGTTTTTTGTATGGGAGACCCCCTTAAATATTTACTTTATTTTAATTTTATAATTAATTATTAAAGTACAAATCACAGATAAAGGACACCTAGATCTATCTTTAAATTTGACGTTTATTGCATAAGCGAGACTGCAATATATAAATACGTTGGGTCAGATAGAGACAGAAATATTTTTTTTTGTCTTTGTTTACATGGCCGATAAATTTGTTTGTCACAGTAGGCACTGTGACAAATAATATCTTTGCAGAGTTGTGTTGTTCGGAAAATTTTGTATTTTTGTTGTTAAAAGTGTGATTTAGAGAAAAAGACTCATTTATTTTTAAGTTAGTATTATAAGTGCAATGGTCGGTTGCGGAATTTTAAGCTGTAAAAGCCGAAGTGAGCGGAAAATTGCCGAAATAACATTTCACTCGTAAGTAACAAAAATATAATTCATTTTAAGTTTCTATCGTATAACAAAGCACAATCACAATGTCTTTCGTATTGTTACATATAAATTGATGCAGCAAGCTTGAAATATTCATCGTTTTTATATATTTTATGACGCAAAATTCAAATTATAGTTTTGTTGTAGTGTTGTCAGCTAGATAAGCTACATTTTCCCCTTTCCTTATTTTTATAAAATTTTACATCACGAAGTATAAAATAACAAAATCCAATAATTTTATGAATGATAGTAATCAATTCATAAATTATAAATTATAACCATTAAAAATCAGGGATATCATGATTGTAAAAAAAAACGATTGTAATTTGTATGTTAGATGACTGAGTTTGTAGCTTCCTATTGAATTGCATAATTTTTTTGTTTACTTTTAAGGTTTCCATCAGATCCCGAAATTAAGAAGAAATGGATTATTGCTACTGGTAGACTCAATTGGCAACCAACAAAATATTCAAAAATCTGCTCGGTTCACTTTGAAAATGAGTCAATTATTAATTAAGGCAATTTCTTTTAGATACCTTGAAGTGAGACTTCACCATCTTATGAAGTCTGTGTCACAAAAAAGTGAGTGTATAAGAAGCCTTCACACTAAATTGATTTCGTTTAAGGGACAATAGGGTCTATTTTTATTAATAAATAAGCGTTTGATTATGTATTTTACATTTTGTTTTATTTTCTACCTTTTTTCCTTACATTATAATAATCAGTTTGTTTCTACCCTTTGGGTATGGAACCCTACAAATTGAAATTACATTTGATACATGGGCGGTTTTCAAAAAAAATGTCACGTCGAAAATGAGCTGTCCACCAACTTTGATAGTTAATATCTCAGCAACCTTTTCACATTTTACCAATAAGATATATATTTCTAATAGACAAAGCATTAATTATTATAATTAAATACCATAAAATTTTAAAGTTCCTTGTTAGAATAAAATATGGCAAAAATGTATCAAAGGTACACTCAAATTTAGATGTCCCCCTAACACTTTGCTATATTTACAGTGAATTATAATGTCCCAAAAACCCTTGAATATAATTTATGATTTTCAGTCCAAACAGAATTGTTTCTTCTTTTAAGTAATTATTAATTAATTATGTTTTAATAAATAATTGAATATATATAAAATGAGTTTAAAGTTTGTCCACTAAAACAGGAGTGGCGGAATTTCCCGCTAAGTAACGATAAAAAATTGGCTATAAAAATTAAAGGACGTGGCTTAAAAACGCACTGTCTGTGCTATTTTTTAGCCGCGACAACATTAATTCTATTTCAAATCATCACGCCTCCTTGTTCCGGCTTGTTTTTACGCATTTCGTTACGTTGTTTCTTGGGGTTACATAGTGCCAAAAAATTGTTCCATTAAGAACTGCCCATTAATTGGTAAGTAAAGAATTTAGTTGTGTGCACTTATCGTTTACTTGCAGTTTAGTTATCCTCGATTATATTTTAAATAAGTGAGTAGGAATATTTTGCTATTTAATTGTCCGTTAATAACTTGTAATAGTTTAAGGTCAGGATTCGTAACATCCATTAAGGAACGTTACATATAAGCGGATCATGGACGTTACTTAATGGAATGATAAGGACGTGTCTGTAAGGAAGTTTTTTTTTAATGGGGTGGATGCAATATTATTATTTTTGTTTTTATTTAAAAAAAAATACATGTAGAATAGACTGTGAGTGTATTAGAAAATTTAAACACTGCAATTTATTGCAAAAAAATACTTTTAAATTGACAATTTTAATGTACATATTTTATTTGCAATAAATTATGCAAAATTATGTACATTGTACACGTAGCCTTGTATATTCCTATTAGTAACATTGTGTTCCACCTAAGTAACTGTCCTATAAAAATTTTATTTAAAATGTAAGTTTTCTTCAAGTTATATTAGTTTATAGCAGGCTAAGCGCTACAATATTGTTAAAACTATATAAATTTTTACTTTTTGATACCCTAAAACTTTGTTAACTTGGCTAATAAAATCATAATAAGATATTTTGCGTACTGTTACTCGCACAAAAGTGACGTAATGGATGTTTCACCTAAAAATTATCGACAATGTTTTTGATATTATCTTACGATGCATTGTTTTTTTTTTAATATGTTTGATTATTTTGATAAAAACATAAATTATTATAAAATAAACAATGTATTCTTTGTATAAAACCCAAGTCAAAAAGTTACTTAATGGAAAGAATCAGTTACCACTTTTGAAAATAAATACATTTTTTCATTTTATTTTACTATATTTGCATATTTTTCTTATTAAATTCAGTTAATATATTTAATTAACTTCAGGTTTATCATCAATATTGTGCAGATTTCGTGTATCGTAATTTTTGCTTCCACCTAAGTAACGTGACATTTTATTTGAAAAACGCCCACATACAGTCTACAGATACACCATGACGCAGCATTTTTTTAATGTTTTTTAAGGTTCCATACAAAAAACAACATTTTTGTCTATTTTTGCTTTATATTGGTATGGAACCCTTCGTGCGCGAGTTTTGAGTCAAGTCTCGCACTTAAGGCCTCGGTCTCGAATTTTGCGGGCAGCGGGGCGGCGGCGGCGGCGGCGCGGGAGCGGCAGGATCTTATGCGTATCGTCAAATGGACCGGGTCTCGAAAACAGCGGCGCGGGAGCGGCGCGGGGGCGGGCGACGAGCGGTGCCCTCCAGTCGAGCGGTGACCGTCCCGCGTTGCGCGTCTGCATTGTAGTATAGTGTTGTACTTTTTTTTGTGACGTTTCAAAATGTCCTCGGACGTGCAAGAGCAAATTATTTCGGCAATCTTTGAGAGGAGACCCATATGGAACAGCAAAGATGTGAACCATAAAAATAGAAGAATAATTAATCAATTATGGGAAGAAATAAAAAACGAACTGAATATTGAAGGTAGGTGAATATAAAAAATATTTATTATGTTATATACAATGTTTATTATGGTTTACAAATTAATTAGTAGCTAATGGGATTATTTACAAAATATTCTTTGAATTTTTCACGTATATATTGTGCTTGATAAGACGTCCGGGCGTTGGTTTGTAATCGTGTTTGTAATGTTTGTTGATTCGTATTGACAGTAATATAGGCAATGTCATTATCACCATCCTTATCTCGGATAATATTATGCAACAAACAGCAAGTTTTGATGAGTAATCTTGCATGACATTTGTTTGTCTCTATGGGCGATCTGAAAATATGCCACTTGGATCTTAAAATTCCGAAAGCACACTCAATAGTCTTTCGAGCCCGCGATAATCGCTTATTAAATAACTCATTTTGTGCATTAAGTACGCTTTGTGGATAAGGTCGCATCAAATATGTTTTGAGTGGATATCCTTCATCTCCAATAAAAACCATTGGTAGAACGATATCTGATGAGGGTAGATATTGTGGTCCTGGTATATTGTAGTTATTACTCTGAAGTAAACGGTTCAAATTAGAGTAATGGAATGTCCCTGCATCGCTTTGTTTCCCTCTTCCTCCAACTTCTATACAAATGAATCTTTTGTCAGCATCCGCGACCGCTTGCAAGTGCATCGAAAAGAAATGTTTATAATTATAATGCGATGATCCAGCGAACTTAGGATTTTTTATTCGACAGTGCTTGCCATCAATAGCACCAACGCAATTAGGAAATTGCCATTTTTCATAGTATTTTTCCGTTATATTTTTCAATAATTCTTCTGTCGGTTTTGGCATATGTAAATGTACCAAATTTTTCCATATAGCTTTACAAGTGCCATAAACTATGTTGGCCACCGTTGTTTTTCCCATTCTGAATGACAACGACAGTCTTTTGAAAGGCTGCCCACTCGCCAAAAACCTGAAAATTAAAGCATGTATATGTTAAAGTTATGTATGTAATAAATAGTCTGTTCGTTCTTTGTTTCAGTGACCGATTTAAAGAAGAAATGGAAAAATTTAAAAGATCACTATAGAAAGGAATTAAAAAAAAATCCTGCCCCTAGATCAGGAGATGCCGGAAATGTTAATCAACCCTCAAATTGGCAATATTTTTCTCAATTGAGGTTTTTGCAAGATGAAGTTGTACCAAATGTTACTGAGGGTAATTTAAGCAGTACTGAAGTAAGTAATCAGATGAGTAATGATTCTTTTGAGATAGAAGACATATCTGGAGAAAAATCTCAAGAAGATACAACCGGTCATAATGAAGAATCTTCTATTTATCCACAACAACCTTCTACATCCTCACAAGAGGCTCCTGTTTCTTCTCAAGAAGCTTCTACATCATCGCAAGAAATTTCTACGCCTCCAAGAGAAGCTTCTGCGTCACAACGATCAAGAAAAAAGAGAACAGCGAATGACATAAGAACTGAATTTTTAGAATTGGAAAGGAAAAGGATAAGACTGCTGGAAAATGATTTATCAAATCAAAGTAGAAACGAGGCTTCCAGAAATGAGAATAAGTCTGATGACTACTACTTTTTTATGAGTTTACTTCCACAAATGGAAAAATTCACGCCCGTTCAAAAGTTTAGAGTAAGACAAAAAATTAATCAAGCTCTTCTAGATGAGTTAAGTGTAAATGAAAGCACGTACCCTTCTAATGAATCATATATGTATGGGTATAGTACTCAACAATAGAGTTATATCAATCTTATAATGAAAATACTGTCAATAAATAACAAAACTGTGATTTAAATAGTTAACTAATCGTCGTACAAATGAGAACTTTAATTTTAGAAAGGAGATTTAGTTTCAAGATTAGAATAAGCGTGGAATTATTATACTGACCACTAAGTATATCGACCTTGTAATAAAAATACTGTAAATGAGTGAGAAAACTGTGATTGTAGAAATAATTAATCGTCGTACAAACGAAAACTGTGATTTTAAAAATAAATGACAAACTGTTATGTTACTTATTTCATACGAAACGTTTTTATATTATATTTTTCGTCAAAGATAAATAATTAAGGCTGATTAGTGTGTAGTAGGTATTTAATTAAAATTATTGTATCTGGGAACTTAATACCGATGCCAAACTATTTACTAAATTAGTAGGTACAACACTTCCTTTTTGAAACAATCAATAAATACAATTACAAATTACAATTTCGTTGTTTTACTTACCCAAGCGTTATGTATAATTTTTCTGCTGGAGATATACCTCTAAAACTTTTTGGATTAATTCCAGACTCTAAATCACTCTTGATAGTTTCTAGAATATAGTCAAAAGTTTCTACACTCATTCTGGTGTAGTCGTAGAATTTATCGGGATTTTGTCTCTGTTCTTCATAATTTCGATAAAACTCGCCATTTATTTTTCTTGCCCTATAGTAGGGATCCACTTCTTCTTTTGCCCACAATAAATCGAGCATTAGGAATACATTTGAATCAAAAAGATGTTGTCGCCGATTTTCAGACATTTCGTTAGCGAATGTCGACAACACAACCACAAACACAACACTACACCGCTACAGTGCCGCGCGATCTGCCCGCTGGTTTCGAGAACAGGTATGCGTTGCCCGCCCCTCTCCCGCGCCGCCGCCGCCGCCGCCCCGCTTCCCGCAAAATTCGAGACCGAGGCCTAACACTGCCGATTTTTTCATTTGTTACGAGCAATGCGGTCATCTAATCAGGAACTAAGCTTTTCTTGGACCCTTTTTAAAACAATTCCTTGAGCCGTAAAATCTCATATCCTTAAAAAAGCCCCTGTGGCATGGTATTATTGTAATACCTAAATAAGACTTTTTAGGTATCTTTCAGTTAGTACATATTATATCTTTCAATTCTTTATTTGCAAGTCACAATTTAACCTATCAGGCTGTACTTGTGCGCCAAATTATATTTAAATCAGTTTTATAATGAAAGTAGATATTTAAGTATGTATTTAATCGTCGATATTTCTTACTATTTCTATATTCGTTCTAAGGATAATAATATTATATTGTTTGAGACAGTACAAAATGTAATAATTTTTTCCCAGAGACAATATGAAAAACCTTTGCTTATCTTTTGGGAATAAGTTCTAGGATGGCAACATTTAAAAATATACATATGTCTCACTCGAGGCCACGGTTATGAATAATCTAGGTGTCCTTTATCTGTGGTACAAATACAAACTTTATTTTATTTTTAGTATTTGTTGTTATAGCGGCAACAGATATACACAATCTGTGAAAATTTCAGAAGTCTAGCTATAGCGGTTCTTGAGATACAGCCTGGAGACATACAGACAGACGGACAGACATCGAAGTCTTAGTAATAGGGTCCCGTTTTTACCCTTTGGGTACGGAACCCTAAAAATTAATGAATATAGTGGAAAAAGTGCATTACTGTGTTTTATTTGTGTCTAAGGGAACAGTGTCTTTTCTGAAAATTTATAGTAATTAGTAATGTTTATGTCGCATTCGACAACAACGGAAAACTACGTCGATGGCGAAGCGCCATGCTTTAGCTCACGACATTCCGATTATCACCTCGGTCACGACTAACGGTCGTACCAGAGCACACTCATGACAAACACCATCATTCCAGGCTAAGTGACAACTGGCAAGTTCAAAAGTTGAATCAAAAATATTTATGGTAATCAATTTGCCTCAGTTTTTTTCGACGACTTAAAAATTATAAGGGTTACTGAAGGAACGTGGCTGGTGGCAAGAACATCAGAAATCGTGATGATTGATATTTTACGCTGAAATGTCTCTTGTTCTTCCCTGGCTGTCGATGATGAATACGTAGTCTACGTGATCCCAGCTCGGTACGCAGCCGGCCTGCGCCATCGATGGGCACAAATCCATTGTGCCATAATGCCATTGACGTCAATGCGGCCAAATACAGACGGCGCGGCGCGGACTTGTGTGGTGCTGCCGTATACGTCCGTTATTGACTTGGTATCGAAAATATCGACCATCGAGAATAGCTTTCGTGATGTCACTTTAAAGTAACCCCAGGGTCCAGTCATGCGCAAGTAGTTCTTTCGCCTAATATGGAATCATAATATTAGGCGGAGGAGCCACTGATTCAACTTGATGCATAAATGCATAAATTATTCAGATAAATATTATTAGTTTTCAAAATAATAACTTGTTACCTTTAGTTCCTTGCAAGAGAAAGCTGAAAGAGATTAATTCACAATACAAACAACAGAAATAATACTGTGTTGACATACTCCAAAATCCAACTTATATTATAATAAATATAAATATTAAATATGTTAAATATGCAACGGATGTATCAACCAAGTATGTGTTTTCTTGACCTTTAATAGTTGGAGGAAACGGGACTTTGGGAAACCACGTGTTTTTTTGTTATGATTTATGAATGCATGAATGACTGTACTGACATTTAGCCGCATTTCATTGTATTAATACAATTAATGTTCAAACGTAAATGTACCAAAATGTTGCAAATAGTATAGAAAAAAATCGTTATCATGCTATCCATATTCCATATCAGCATCCATGTTTGGAGTGGCTAGTTGGGTGCTAGTGAAAGCGGTGACGAAATTGCGTATGTAACTGCACGCCAGTTACATACTCATGAGCTAATAATGCTGATCAGTAAAAAATTTAATATATCGGCCGAACTCGTAAGACGTAAGATCCACATTGGCATACAGTAAAAACATGTCACATTTCTTTTTTTAAACGGGCTTTGGCCCACCACACATTCCCACCACTGTATCTCCTGTGTCGCCAGGATCGACAGCGGTATCCAACCACGAAAACCCTTTGATATGATCTCAGGGAGCCCGAGGGACATGCTAAAACTGTCTTGGGACCCGCAACGAAATTAATCAGAAGAAGAATAGGAGGAGTATAAGGAAGAATTTCAGATTCCCTCCCGATACAAAGCGGGAGACAGCACAAAGTTACAGTGACCGAAAGTCAAAGAACTGAAGGGGAAGCACCACGGGAATAAAAGTTAATAATTTGACTACTACGCTATAGCTAAATTAATATTGGATTTGGTTGTGTTAGATTGTTGCCAATAATAATTGTGACAAAAACGCTTGAAGGCACGGAAGTTCCTAGCGCTGTCCACGAGATCACCGTAGTATGCGACTCCCGATGTACAGAGTAGGTTGTTTAGCATTGTAGTTCTTTCGTCCTGCCAGAGACCACACTCCCAGAGAACATGATGAGCGGTTTGTTCAAACATGTTGCCTTCGGTCGAGCACTCGCACATAGGTGATGCTACTAGTTTAAATCCATAAAGTTTAGCCTTAAAATTTCCATGACCGGTCAGGAATTGAGAAACGCAGTGGTCAATATCCATCCAATGTTTGGATAGCCGTTCTCGAATATTAGGGAAAAAGTTATATAGATGTCGCCCTTTGGTGGAACAGTCCCATCGCGTCTGCCATTCGGAGATGAGGCTCTGCACAGAGTCATCTAAAGGTTCAAACAATCTTGCTATTTTAATTTTATCGCGAGCGCTTAAAAAGAGCGGGTTGTCAATGTTTTTAAACATGTCACATGTGAGAATGATGATCCTAAATTCCTAACTCCCTAAAGAGTGAAGCCAAACATGCGGAATTACAGCGCACTGTTAATGAGCCAAAGACAATACTAAGACAACGGGTATTTAGTTGAAAACAAAATCACTTTCTCGAGCAAGAGAGAGGATTCGTCCACGAATGAACGATTATAGTTCAATCGTGGGTACAATTCTGCCATCTACATCATTATTTAAAATTATACTCCTGCGGAACGAAAGTACAAGGTACTAAGATTTAGTTTGGAATAAAACTACAGTTCAAACCGACAATTTTCGTAAATAATACTCTACTAAACTGCTCAATCCTATGGAATTTAAATAAAGGGATATCACGTTCACAAGTGGAACAGGAAAACGACAGACAAACAATGCGATCACTCCGAAACACAAAGCACGAGAGATGACAGGAGGTGTATTCTGTAGTGATGAATAAGCTATTGATTATTATAGATCGTTGTAAGGTATTCATTACTTGGACGAGTTTCAACATTACGAAAAGCCGTGTTCTCAAAATTATTTGTTTTTAAATGAGACAAGATGTACGTGCACGTGCGACATGGTACTATAATATTATCCTGATCTTTGAATTTACATATCTGAAATAACGCTATGTGCATACGCTAGTTAAGATTTTTTGATTAACGGTGGTATGAATAAAAAAATCTTAGTGAAGGTTTTAACAGTTTTCTAGCTAAAATGTTCGCTAAAGTTAAAAACCGTCTTATAACACTCCATATGAATAAACGCTTGCTAAGCCTTCGCTAGCTTGAATACTGTTAGATGACGTTTTATCATGTTTTATAGTATTCTTTTTTTGGTAATGTTGGTAGTGTGCCAATTTATTGTGTTCAATCAACAATGTTGTGTCAAATTCAATGAAATTCAATGAGTAGTATTTTGTATAAAAAAAAACTTGAGAGGTGTCAAAGGACACCCGAAAGGAATAGAGTTATTTCATGAGTTAAAAAAATCTACTCAAAAAATATATTGAAAAAACACCATCTATTGACCAACAGGAATACTATCAACGCGCAGCGCCCTCTGCCCCTAACATGCAGGTACTAATAAAAATATTTTTAAGTCGTCAAATGGATTTATTATTATCTTATTATATGTATACTTTTTGTCGACGAGGGCGGCTAGAAATTCCTTCAAAAATTGCAATAATGTCAGAAATCGCGATAATACTCGATATTTCGTCCATTTCAATCTCTTAAAATGGTCTTAAAGTAGGTCCGAGGCTTCACTAAAGTTAGCGAACTCCTATTTGACGTTTCGAGCCTAAACAACTGTTAGCAAACGTTTATTCATAACGATTATGCTTAAAATAGGTTTATATCAGGCCTATTAAACATGCGCTAATTTTTGACAGCTGTCACCTTAAAAAGGTGTTAGAGCACTGTTAGAGAACGTTTATTCATATTAAATTTTACAACAGAATTATAAAGCTGTTTTAAACCTTCGCTAAGTTTTTATTCATACGACCGTTAGACATTAAGACGATAAATAAGATTAACAGCAGTAGACTGGTACATCGGATGTATCAGAGACTATACAGAGAAGGCAGAGCTGTTATGAATTAGGCTACAGTAGTTGTTATAGCACCAGCTATAATAAATACTACAGCTGATGATCTTGACAAAATATACTGTAGTCTGTAGCCTGAAACTTTAATGCCACAGCTTCTATAGCTTGCTTTCGGAATAGCTTTACAGATAACAAAGCCTGAATAGCACTTATGAATATACATATAATGAGATTCTGAACTTTAGGCTGCGCCAGCGCCGGTGGGGTGCGCAGGCGGGCGTAACGCGGGGGCGGTGCGGGGTGGGGGATAGGCGCAGGTGTCGCCCCACCTGACCCCAACGGTCCCAGCATTAACATTCGGCAACTACGAAATTGAACCTGTCGTATTTTCCTATCGCAAGCTTAGAACGAGCACAGAAAAAGTGCGCGGGTGCGGTGTATAAATGCTGACAGATTTTGGGGACAAAATGACTGATTTCCTGTGGTAATTTGTCACTTTATTACAAACTATTTATATGCTGGCCATTACAATAAAAGTTAAGCCATTTATATCTACGTCCATATCGTACGTTAAATAATGTAAGAACCGAATTGGGTCAATCATTTGATTACGCTTTTGCCTCTACGTTGCATGTCTATTGCATAATATAAGGACTAACAGAACGTCTTGTTTAGAATTTAGAATTCTAAACATAACGTTAGGTACTGTCTTGTAACTCTCAATGACGATTTGACTATTATCAAAAATAAGTAATATCTTACTGCGGCAAAAGAAATGTAAAGATGTTGGTACGGGAGCCCTAGAACAAATTTTTTTGTGATTACTAACAAGCCAATTTTTTGTGAGTAGCTACATTTTGATAGCTTAATAGTTACTTAATTTAAGAGAGGTTACTCTTAAATTAAGTAACTATTAACCTACCAATACACAAAAAATTAGCTGTTTAGGGTTCCGTTTTAGGATACAGTAGACAACCAAGTTTTGTTGATTACAGAACCCTAAAACGGAACCTTAACCAGCAGATTTTTTGTATATTGGTAGGTTAATAGTTATTTAATTTAAGAGTAACCTTGTCCCACAAATAAAACAATCCATATTCTAGGACCATCAAGTCAAAGTATGAAATCCTTTCTATCTCTGTTAGCTACCACTTTCGAGATTTTTCGAAAATAAAAATGTTGTTCGTCTTATCAAAATATCCGGACATTTTCACGTCAATCACGCTCGTTATTACGAAACAATTACATATATTAAAATATATTGTTATTAAAACAATTTTCTCATGTCACGAATCACGATACACTGCAATTGTCACAAACACGCTTCAAAATAAAAACATTGCTCAACACTATTAAAATATTCAAACACTAAACGTACAAAAATATATCCTAATTTGAATATACGTAATGAACATGTCTTTTCAGATGATCTACCTACCGATGCAATGGTAAAAAACGTTATTAATGCTAAAGTTGGACAGATTTTACATAACGCGAATACGAAGTGATTATTAATATGAAAATAAAATTATGATTGCTTTATTTCTAAAATAATTTAAAACAAAATATATATTTGTCGATTGTTAGGACAAACGACAAAAATATATTTTGGCACTTCGTAATTCGCATTATGTAAAATCTGTCCAACCATAGCATTAATAACGTTCTTGTCCTACCACCGCTGTTCCGATTCGAAAAGTAACCCGACGAAATTATAAAACGTCCTTTAATATACTGTACAGTACTAATTAGGGCTTGAGCTCCGGAATTCCGAAATTGGCATAGTTCCGGAATTCCGAAGAAATCCAATATCCTTTCCAATTCCGGAATTGGCGAGATCAATATCGAAATTTCGATATTGAAAAAAATAAAATATTATTCGGCTTGAGGCGCGGCGCATTCATATTTTATTACGAATTTTATTACGAAGAATCCATGGCCATACTGAAAGAGCTACACGAGAGTCTCAATGTCATCAAAATAACCGTGGAGTCTCTGTGCACCAGGGAGGCTAATCTAATGACTGCTGACACAGCCCTAAAGTTTATGTTAAAATCATTAGATAGCCTGAATGGTAGTATCAGGCATCAGCAATAAGTTGGCACAAAGCCTAAGAAAGAGAATAAAGGAAAGACGGCTTCCACTGGCATCTGTGCTGACTTATCTCTACGACTCTGAAGACTACCACGAAGACAACTTTGACCTTGGGACCTTCAGCAAACCAACGGGTGAAGAAATGTTCACGGAAATAATTAAAATAATTAAAAGATTAGAGAAGGAGAAAAGAATCCCAGGAGAAGAGGAAGAAAATAGTGATTGTATTGAAATTTAGTAACAAATACAGAAAATGAAATAAAGACATTAAAAAAGAATTACAACAAACCATACAAAACAAATTAACAGTAAAAAGTAGAAGGAAGACGAACGTTTTAGATTTAGAAAGTTTAATAAGAGTAGAGATGGCAGTTTATGAAAACGGTGGCGTTAGAGGACAGTACCTACAAAAATGTTTCCAATATTTGAAAACAATACCGCCAACGAGCGTAGAAGCGGAAAGAGCTTTTTCGGTGGTCACCAATATATGTAATCGCGTACGAAGCTCACTCAATGACGACAGTTTGAACGCGCTTACCTTCTTAAAATTTCATTATAAACAAAAATGTACTTAGATTATAAATCATCAACAGCTGTCGCACGTTTCCGTTAGTGTAGTGAGCTTCTTATGCGATTTCATTGACTTTAATTACTACAAATGAATAATTTCTGATTTTTCTTATAAGTATATAAAACTCAAGTACTTTTCATTTCAATTGTTTTATTTGATCATATTTCTAATACACACTAAGAAAGTAAATCCATAAAATTAATGGTATTTGATAGAAAACATACATTTAAATAATAAAATAATAATATTAGGTATGACATTTTTGCAATCTTTTTACACTTAGATAGATAGAGTCAATATAAACTTTTTTATTTGTGTTCTGCACTCACAGTGCTAGTTGGTTAGAGCAGTGGCTGGCACGGATCGCCAGGCTCGTGGGTTCAAATCCCACTCGCGTTGATCTTTTGGTTTCAATATTTTCAATTTAAACTTTTTTTCACAAAAAAGACACTTTTGAGTTCCGGAATTCCGGAATTCCGGAATTGAAATACTGAATATCGAAACCCAATTCCGGAATTGAAAAACCATCCGATATTCAAGCCCTAGTACTAATACACAGCGTTTTCATAAGAAAAAAAATGCTGTGGATGTTTCTGATCTGCAAAACGGAGGAGAGTAATGGTAACTGAACAAATTCCACTAACAATGACGACACCTATTACTCATCTAATTTATCTGCGTGTGGCTTATGTGGAAGTGCATAAGGTGCACAATCCTTATTCTTTGTGCTTACCTACTCAGCGCGAGGATGAAGCGATTCGTTTACTGTATTGGAGTCAGCAATATGCAATAGATCATCATCACCATCGACGACGCACTTTGACAATTAGTATCCATACTAATATAGGTGTACTATACTTATACAGGGTGTAACAAAAATAAGTGATAATACTTTAGGGTGTGTTCCTTGTAGAGAGTTCACTGTGAAAGTAGCAGCGCTGAAAGATCATTTTTTTTTCACTTTTGCATGGGCAAGGGCCCGAGCGTCACAAGTTTCCCCATACAAAAGTGAAAAAATTTTTTGGTCTTTCAGCGCTGCTACTTTCACAGTGAACTCTCTACAAGGAACACATACACACCCTAATGTATTATCATTTATCACTTATTTTTGTTACACCTGTATAATATTATTATTTATTATAAACTAGCTGTCCCGGCAGCAAACGTTGTTTTGCCATTTAAAGTTTTTCTACTTCATCAGTTGATACAAAATCTTACCCCCTCTTTTGTCCCCTAAGAGGGGGAGGGGGAGGGGGGGGATTTTATACACCATGGCCCTTACTAATAAACGCTGTATAAGCTTTGAATAGTTATTCAGTGTTTTTTCTTCTTCAATCCAATTACAAATGTCACTTGTGTGACAGGAACAAAACACTGTATAACTATTCAAAGCTTATACAACGTTTATTAGTAAGGGGGCAGATGTTAAGTTGGAAAACACAGTTAATAATATGAAGTAAGTCCATTAAAAAAAGTTTGATACAAAATCTGACCCCCTCTTTGGCCCCCTTAGAGGGGGGGGGGGATTTTTATACACCAGATGTTGAGTTGGAAGAAGACAAATATATCTGTGAAAACCGTATGCAAATCGGATCAGTAGTTTTTGTGTTAAAGAGAAAAGTTTGATACAAAATCTGACCCCCTCTTTCGTCCCCTTAGAGGGGTGGGGGGAAAAATTTTTATACACCAGATGTTAAGTTGGAAGAAGACAAATATGTCTGCGAAAACCGCATTCAAATCGGATCAGTAGTTTTCGTGTGATAGTGGAACAAACATACAGACAGACAGACAAAAAATTAACTACATTTTTGGCTTCTATAGCGATTAAGTGACACCCCCGCTTATTATTTTTTGAATATCTTTAATGTACAGAATTTGCATTTCTACAGTTTTATTATATTATCTATAGATATGCGAAAGGTGTCTGTCTGTTACTTCTTCACGCCCAAGCTGCTTAGCCAATTTTGCTGAAATTTTGTATGGAGAGCCTTTGAGTCCTGACTCTCGGGTAAGGACATAGGATACTTTTTATCTTGGAAAAATGTATGGTTCCCGCGCGATAAACGAATTTCGGCGCAACGGAGTTCCAGGCCTCATCGACTAGTGGTCTATAATATTTTACAAGAACTTTTTTAAAATATAGTTTTCAATATTCACTACTTTTACACACTTTAACCGCGTGTGTGTTATTATATATCACTTATAAATTATAATGGTCTTACTTTTTTACAAATTTTTCAAAAAGCGTTCCATCTTTGGACGATACAAAACTGGAATCTGGGGCGTCTATAATCAGCGACTTATCTGTATGTCACATAACCTTATGTTTGGGGATCTTTAGGTCACTCGCCGGAGTGATAATTTGTATCAAAACTTGCAATCACAGACGCTTCGCCGTTAAGTTTTGATAATCCAAAAAAAAATATAAAAAATTATTTAAATAAAATCACCTATCCTTTTTTGAAGTATATTTTTCTAACAGTTACAAACAAGGTTACAAATTAGTAATTACAATGATCATGAATTGCTATAGACTTGCGTTATTCAATAAAAAAAACTAGAAAACCCTTAACTTTTAAAGAAAAAAGGCGTCACGCTTGCATACTTTGCGATAACCATTTTCACAAAAGAAAACTCAAGTTTAATTTCTTTAATTTGTAGACGTAATGCAAACTTTAAAGATATTATTATATTTAATCGGGTAGATAGAGTTTGACCTTTTCACCTTAAATTCTCAAGACCCCTAATTACAATATTATATTGTGCTGTTCTTGTTTGATCCACTATAAAAAAGTAGTTTGGTGAAAAGGTAAAAAACTCACAAACTGTTGGTAGAAAGAAAGCGGAGTACAAAATATTGGCGCAAAAACGAACCATCAACCAATTACCGAATCCCTGGTTTCAAAGGGGAGTCCCCTGAAGACTTGAAACATTTGCGCGAATTACACAGCACTAATATAAACAGCACTTGTAGCTTTACACCCTTTCAGGCGTTCAGCAGGCACGGAAAATTCGATAAAGAATTGCAACATAAGTATTTAAACAGAAACTAACAGCAGGATATTTTGTGTCCTAACCTTGATTTTAAAGTCCCATCACCCCACATCGTTATGAGACGTGGCTTAAAAATCCAGGAGCGAACTGGTCTAGCCGATACTTTAACAATGCAAGTAATATTCATAAGATCAACACACAGATCACAGAATCAGAATAACGATCGCGATACCTCGAGGTAACACTATATTTCACAGGAGCTTTATCGAATAAACTATCACTAACCGTCGTTTTGTGCTGTGGTTTCCTTGCCCGCAACGACATGTACGCTCGGTCCATGGCCGCGACCGCGCCGCTCGGACACAACATGACGCACGGCTGCACGCGAGCGCACGCACCAATTCACTGAATGAGTAGGGCGCTGGGCGAGCGGCGACTGGCGAGGCGACCCCGCACACCTGTCGTAGCTTACCGTAGGGCTACGGTAACGACCCCTCCACTGTTTTTCCGGTGCGCTAGAGCCTCTACGTTCGTCTACACAGTACACTCTACGAACGTCTACGTTCTTTTCCAATCTTACGCGGGAAACTTTCGTAACAAAAGATGCGACCGAATTAGTTTACCTGAGATTGTCAGATTAAAAAAGGGGTTTATAATATGCATTCTTAATGCAGTTTCTAAGGTTTTCGAATTTGCCGAATCCAATCAAAGCGCTTGTCTATCCCGAATCCCGATCATTCCATTTGAAACCACCAAAACGACAATCATCGACGACATCGTTTCGGTGGTGTTAAGTGCAAGGAACGGTCTATCCGATTGGTCTTCAATTATTACGGTTAACTGTGAAGTCTTGAGGCTGGTTTTTTCACACGGCCACTAAAAGCAACATGAATACTAGTTAGCTGACAGTAAGTGCATGCTTTGCTATATAGGACAATTAGCTGACGTCGAGTCAAACTAGATCACACGAGCCTGAGTCGCAGCGAGTTTAGTTCAAACCGGACTAATTGTAGAGCACTAATTAGTGTCATTACACCGGACGTCAATGTCGGTGGTGGGCTGTTGGCGGATATGTAACGGCTTGGTGAAGTAGTGAATCCCTGGATGGTGTTTCAATTCCCCTTGATACTAAGGCCAGTCCCGCGGCGATTCGAAAAAAAGTCTACAATGAACTCATAAAACAACGAGGAAATGTAAAAGGTCGATTAACACAATTTAATATTATGAGAAAGCTTGAACCAGCTAAAGTAAAACAAAAAAAAACTGAACTTATTAACTATTAAGCGTCTATCGGCATCTGCCGAAATTGTTATGCATGAAGAAATAGATATGATTGCTATTGGATCCTCTTGCAAAGTTGGCCGAAAAAATTTACGACATTGCCCCTCCTGTGCCAACAAGTGCCACAAGTGGCAACCACTTCTTGGTTAAATTAGTGACGGTTAGTAGTGTGTATCTAGCTGGGGCGTTATCTCATGAATCTTAAAATTAAGTTATGGTTCAAAGCGGACCTTGGACTACTTTTATTTCCTGGACGGAAGGTTTCTGGTGACTTCCACGTCTGATAAGAAAACCCACTGACTGAATAATTGGACGACTTGCATTCGACTATTTCCATAACGAAGCTAGTAAATAATAAAAATGTATGAGATTTGACGTAACAAGGGCGCATTAGGAATTAGGATGACCTACATAAAGTATAATTATTATGTAGGTATGAATTATGATACTCATGGATAAACAAGGACAAAAACATTGACTATTACTAGGAGGATTAGTCAAAAGGGTATTATGTGATAAAATGAATACCTATTAAAATATAATATACAAAGTATTTCAATCAATTGAATCGGTGTCTGAAATTTAAGGTTGGATTAAAACACGGGGTGAGGAACGTATACCTATAGTTACTTTTTTAGGTATTCTATCTCTTTTGGGTGGTAAAAAGGAAATACCCGATCATAATCTTCAAGTCTTATTACATTATTCATCCAAATGAGAGCCTATTTTATGACTTGTAACCCCAACCCGTATTTAGTTTGACAGTCGGGTGGAGCCGCACTGAGTCAACTGGCGCGTCACACATTCCGCCATTGCAATTGTATGAATCAATTGCACACAGATTAGGATAATTGCTAGAATTGGGGAGATAAGATTCTCGCTAACTTTATAGTGTATGTTAAATGGTTTTATGTAATCCCTGGTTCGAATTCGATAAGGCGTCGCAATAGCACGTTACTTAGCGATGGTAATGAGTCTTCTGTAATAACTACTAAATATATCAATAATAATTGGTGGATTACAAAAACTTTTCAACTTTGTCAAAAAATAACGGGTGATTTTTTTGCTGGTATCTTTTTGGAAACACTGTTTTTCACAGATGACGCGTGAATCATGTCTTGTGTTGTGTGTGAACTTGTTCAGTTTGTTTTGTTCAGCGATTAGATTTATCTAATCGCTGAATCTGCTATGTCAGTCAATGGTTTGGGAGCATTAGTAAGTAAAGTACGAAACATTGACAAATTTTTCAAGACCAGTGTTATTCTCAGTGACTCTTTACGTGAAAAGCAAAGTGGGTCTTAACCTCTCAAACTGATTTTAGAAGTTAAGACTCGGTGGAATTCGGTCTTTCAGGAGGCGTTCACAAATGACGTGAGGTGTTTTTTTGAATTTTTTGAACCCCCCACCCCCCTGGTGAGATTTCGTGAGATTTTATTCAACCCCCCCTCCCCCCTCCCAAATCTCACGTGAGATTTTATAAAATGTGGGTTTCTGCTTTCTTAAGTAAACGTTTGGTTTGACAGTAGATTTCCTTTCGAACGAATTTGTGAATGATCTTAATCGTGTAACGATTAAATCTTAAGCATACGTACAACCATAGAGGTACAACCTAGATGAAATGGACCAAAATAGTATTATTTTGTTGAGAAAAAAATTGCGTGAGATTTGCCGAGACCCCGACCCCTCGACCCCCTCCCCCCCTAAACACCTCACGTAATTTGTGGACGCCCCAATAAATATATGCTACAAAGATACATTGAATCAGCGCTAATAGTTCATCAAATTTTAATGTTAAATACAAAAGCACCACCCTCGGCTGTAGAAATGTAGAATATTAAAACATTGATTTTGAAACCACTAGAATATGTAACCAAAGAGCTATCAGGTGAACAGTATGTAACTATTAGTAAATTAATACCGATGGTGAGCTGTTTGAAGGAGCAGATTAGTAATATACCTGTGGCTGTACGTGATGAAGATGATGATACCCATGATGATGATGATAATGATGATGGTGGTAATATAATAAATACAGTAAAAGAAGAAATTACGAAACAGATAGAACGCCGATGGGCATTTGGACATATTGAAGACAATCATTTGATTGCACTGTCATGTTTACTAGATCCAAGATTCAAGAATATCCACTTTCAGGATGCCAGAGCTTGTGCAAAGGCAATTTATTTACTAAGACGATATATCACTACCACTCCTACTGTTACCGGTAGTGAACACGACAGCGATTCTTCTCCTGAAATAACTTACGACTTCTGGAGTCACCATAAGAAATTGGCTCATACGAAAAAGCGAGGTAAAAGTAAAACCAGTTCTTCATTATTGATTAAAAATAAGGATGAATTAAGCCATTATTTATCTGCACAGGTTATACCACTTTCCTTCGATCCTCTGAAATAATAGGAGGATATGAAAGTGGTTTTCCCAAAATTATATAAGTTGGCACGAGAATTTCTGTCGATTACTGCAACGTGTCTTCAGAACGGTTGTTTTCCAAAGCTGGAAATACAATCACTAAAACGCGAAACCACCTATCGCCAAAACGGTTTGATAAGCTTCTTTTTTTAAGTGATTGTGCAGAGGAGGAGTGGGATTTATAAAGTGACTAGCTGTCCCGGCAAACGTTGTTTTGCCATTTAAAGTATATTTTCTACATCATCAGTTGATACATGTTTTACCCCCTCTTTTGTCCCCTAAGAGGGTGTGGGGGGAAGGTCATACACCAGATGTTAAGTAGAAAAACACAGTTAATACCTAATATGAAGTAAGTCCACTAAAGAAAAAAGTTGTATACAAAATCTGACCCCTCTTTGGTCCCCAGAGAGGGTTGACAGGGGAGGGGGGGGAGGATTTTTATACACCAGATGTTGAGTTGGAAGAAGACAAACATAATATATCTGTGAAAACCGTATGCAAATCTGTGAAAACCGTATGCAAATCGGATCAGTAGTTTTCGTGTTAAAGAAAAAAGTTTGATACAAAATCTGACCCCCTCTTTTGTCCCCTTAGAGGGGTGGGGGAAAAAAATTTTATACACCCGATGTTAAGTTGGAAGAAGATAAATATATCTGCGAAAACCACATTCAAATCAGATCAGTATTTTTCGTGTGATGCTGGAACAAACATACAGACAGACAGAAAGAGTGACAGACAGACAGACAGACAAAAAACTAATTAACCACATTTTTGGCTTCTCTAGCGATGTAGTGACAAAGGTGTAATTTCGGGTGTCATTTCATATCTTTTATGTACAGAATTTTCATTTCTACAACAGAATATTGTATTCCTCCCGCACGCGCTTTGGTGACGCCATGGACCAATCATACATAGACAATCAAGTCCCATACAAAATTGCGTGTACGAGAAAAGCAGGCTAAATCTAGATGGCGCTATCATCGATTCTGGCTATATCTGAAAATGATATATTACAACAAAACGAGCTCATCAAATCAAAAGGGGTAACCTTAAAACACGAAAGAACATTTTTCTGCATTTTTACAACATCATTAAAACACTCGTAGGATCATAATTATGATTTTCTAAAAATACTTCCCAATCAATGTTTATTGTTAGTATTTAAGCAACAATTGTTAGATGGCGCCTCGGCCGATAGCTAACACGCTTACTAAGTAGCTTGCTATTTGAACACTAGATGGCGCAAAACATAATTATTTAATTATAATATCTATGTACAATATACTTTGAATAACTACAAATTTTAATGAAATCGTGTTTTGTTTTGTGTGTTACAAAAAGTGAATGTGGGTACGGCATTATCAATGCAATTATTAATCGATAAAACGCCGTCAGCGCGACAATACTATTCAAAAATTTCGCTAAGATTGCTTAAGAATTCGTAGCCCAGCGGTTTCGTGATCAAGCACTACGTAGGGGCATATAGGGGTATCGAGTTCAAACCTTTCATGTGCTTAAGATTTTTTAAAAGTTTTTACAAGGAAATCTTATGGAAATCGACTCAAGAATATAATAAAAACTAGATGTTCCGTGCGGCTTCGCCCGGGTAATTTAGGAATTTCCCGGAAACCGTACATTTTCGTACAACGTCGCAAAGAGTAACAAACATCTATTCTATACATATTATATTTAAGTACAAACTTTCGCCATTATAATATTAGTAGGAAATTAACTAGAATAGTAGGATTATAATATATTACAAAATATGTGTTTTATTTATTGTACATTAAGTGAAATCATAGACTAGGGAAATACTTATAGTATTTCCTTAGTCAATGATGTTTAATAATAATATTAACCTCAAGTAGATGGCAATAAATTTCTCATTAGTCATTACACAATTTTCCATAAAATCAATTTATCCATCCACATAAATTATAATTTATAACAGTTTATAACAATAAAAGCGGGCGAAAGAATAGCTAAAATAGTACAGCATAATATACTGAGGAGTGAGGAGGCATGGCATGGCGCATGCCCCGCGCCCGCCGATCGCACGCGCGGTGCGCCGTGTAGGGCACTGCGCGCGTAGTGTATATTTTCTTTGACTGCGGGGCCTCCGCAAACAACCGCGGCGGCAGACCAGCCGGGCCGACCGCGGCCGCAGGCGGCAGCATAGGGCATCCGGCATTGTGCAAAGTGGATGCATCTACATGACCATGCAGAATATTAGGCGCTTTCCAGACGACGGGGCGGGGCGGGCTTTTTGTCCGTACTCCGTGGACATGCTGCGCCGCCACGTGCCGTGTGCGTTGGTAATAATAATAATATGATTCCCTTTGTGCTATAGTTCGCGGCGAAATTAACAGGCCCGCCCAGCCCCGTCGCGTCGTCTGCAAAAAATCTCGCTTACTCTCGCTAGGCTTTTTATCCTATCGTCATCACGATCACGTGGCGATGGCGGCAAATTCAAAAAATCGATCTATAGCAACCCTGTCTATAGCCGGAATTATAGTTTTGATCTTCGAACTATAGGAATAATTATTATTTTAATAATTTAATAATTATTAACTTTATTATAAAGTTCCTTAGTTTTTATTATTTATTAGGGAGTAGGAAAGTCTTGAATTATACATTGAGCGGTATTTATTCGAGCAGAGTTTCACCTTACACGTTTCAAAGTTAATTACAGAATGAATCAATCAATGCAATATGGCTGGCTTTTATACCATTTTACACAAAATGGAACGTACTTCCGTTGACAATTCGAATATAGTAAAATCATATAAAATACATTAGAAATTAAGAATGGCTAAGAATAAGTTAAGTACATAATTCTAAATATTAATTAATGTACTAAGATCTGGGGGCACGGGAGTGCCCCCGCCAAGATGAGCCAAGCGAAGCGCGCACGGGCACTACCTACCTTTTCTCGAAACGTTTCGTCGTATTTTTGCACCATCGTAACTTTGGTTTGGATAATGCCAGATAGTTGAAATTTTCAAGATATTATGACATGAGTATAATAATTAAATGCGCAAAGTTTAAATATTGTTGCTTTAGATTTTATAGGGGTCCAAAAACCCCACAATAATGGACTGACTCACTGATCATCAAAATTGTTAGGGTACTTCCTGAAGTCATAGAAAGCTGAAATTTGGTATGTGACATACTATTAGTACAGAAACAACAAAAAAATTATCAAACCCAACCTAACCTATCCCTATCCCCTTGATATAGAGAGGGGATGTTAGTATGAGATACCCCCGTTTCTTGTGCTAGATACAAAATTAAAAATAGAGTATAAAATAATTCTTGTGCCAAAAAAAATACGTATTAGACATGAGAGACCATAGAATCACAGAAAACCGGCGTGAAACAGCGCTTGCCCTGTGTTTCGCTTAGTGAGTGAGTTAAGCGGAGGCCCAACTGCACCCTAAACCTTATTCCCTATCCCTGTTCTCTTCTGCTGATTCCCTTAGCCTATTCCTTCATAAAAAGACCCAAAACGCACTTGCAACACTTCTGATGTTAGTGTCTATAGACGACGGTAGAACTTACTTTCCATCAGGTGACCTGTTTGCTCATTTGTCTCCTAATTTTATATAACAGATCCCCTCTTAAAAGCTGGCAAAGCACTTGCAACTTTTCTAATATTGCGAGTGCACATCCTCGTTAATTGCCCCTTAATTTCATAAAAACGTAATAATTTATGTGGTAATTTTTCCATCATCCAAAGAATCATCCCGTACCTCCTTTTAAATAATATTATATCTATACTAATATTATAAATGCGAATTGTAAGGGGGTGAAAATGCGTAAATTTGTTCAAATAAAGTTAGTTTCAAAAATTCATAATAGATGGCGCCGTGCGTCTTCTACATCGCACCACCGCTTACCCAAACGTGTTTCTATAAGAGGTGGTAAGGATGAACAAACTTTTTCGATTAATTTGATGTTATACAATATAATATTTGAAATATATTGTAATAAGATTAAGAAGAGTTGATGTTCGACTTCGACCCCACCCCACTCCCCTGCTGTTAATAGCCCCCTATGCCCCTATGCAAAAATCTATTATCTATACATAATTATAATAAAACTGTAGAAATGAAAATTCTGTACAATAAAGATATTAAAAAATAATAAGCGGGGGGTGTCACTACATCGCTATAGAAGCCAAAAATGTGGTTAGTTTTTTTGTCTGTCTGTCTGTCTGTCTGTATGTTTGTTCCACTATCACACGAAAACTATTGATCGGATTTGAATGCGGTTTTCGCAGATGTATTTGTCTTCTTCCAACTTAACATCTGGTGATAAAAAAAATCCCCCCACCCCTCAAAGGGGACGAAAAAGGGGGTCAGATTTTGTATCAAACTTTTTTCTTTAACACGAAAACTACTGATCCGATTTGCATACAGTTTTTGCAGATATATTTGTCTTCTTCCAACTCAACATCTGGTGTATAAAAATCCCCCTCTCCCACCCTTCTAAGGGGACCAAAGAGGGGGTCAGATTTTGTATCAAACTTTTTTCTTGGACTTACTTCATAATATTATTAACTTTGTTTTCTAACTTAACATCTGTTGATAAAAACTTTCCCACCACACCTCTTAGGAGACAAAAGAGGGGATAATATTTTATATCAACTGATGAAGTAGAAATACTTTAAATGGGAAAACAACGATTGCCGGGACAGCTAGTTTAAAATATTATGTAAGAAATATTTTCTGTCTGTAAACATTGAAGTTTGAAGTAAGCTTCCCTCGGAAGCACCTCTAGTCTGTCGTGCAAATGCAATTTGCAGTAATGTAGCAACGAGAACTACTTACCATATTATATTATTATAATATTATAATATAAGTTACTTTATGACGGGTACTACCGCGAGCTATTTAAAGCTGAAGTCCACGCGGACGGAGTCGCGGGCAACAGGGCAACAGCTAGTATAATATACTAGTTAATTAAAATATTATTTTAACTGTATGTTCCTTATATTATTAATAACTGTACTTTGCAGACTCTAGACCTTAAATCATTTTAAAAATATGTAAGTTCAAAGTATAGCCGTAGTCTCAGCATTTCTTTGCAAATATTTAATTGTAGGATATAAACAACATCGGTTAGTTCAAAGAAAAAACCTGTGCCTAAAAGTTAAACGGCTATATCAAACATCATCACGTCAAACAATAGTGCGATAGAGATTATAGATACCTAACAGTGACATCTCTTATTGACTAGAGTACATTTACAAGTATTATGCGATGTAGACGACCAGCAGCGACATCTATTATTTATTAATTATTATCAAATATCAATTATAGGAAAACATAAAACCACATTTGTTGTATGAGAGCCCCCCAAAATATTAAATTTATTTTGTCGGCGCATCGACATCGGCCGAATGCACCCGAGCGGACCGCCTCGGGCATCGTCGGCTGCGCGTGCGCATATATCGCTAACCGCGACCCGCGCGCCCCGCCGCTCGCGGCTCGCCACTTCACCTTCAGAGCTTGTACGCATTGCATATGGGCATTGGGCATTCTTTTGTATATTACGAATATATTTGTTATACAGTCCACTTGCGTTTATTTCAAGTATAAACCACATTAGGGCCTAAACAATTTTGTTTTTGTTGCTATAGCGGCAAGAGAAATACATGATCGATGAAAATTTCAACTCTCCAGCTACTACCGTTCTTGAGATACTTCCAAGAGACAGATAGACAGACAGACAGACGGGCAGCTGACAGACATGAAGTCTAGGAATAGAGATCCGTTTTTACCATCTGTGTACTGAAATCTAAAAGAAATACACCAAAAAAAGAAAGAAAAAAATTAACTAAAAAAACAACGTAAACCACCTTACAAAAAGAAATGAAATCCCACAAAAAACATTTTCATGTAAAAATGTTGCCAAGATGAGTACATAATATTATTATAGTTCGTGGTGTCAAAAAGTAGTGAAATCTTATGTAGAGCCAAGTTTCTAACCTTACATACTTAGCGCTAAATCTAAAAACCTTAATTTTACACCAAAGCGCGGCAAAATATTTGATAATAAATAATAATATAATGTGTCAGCCGAACGAGAAGAATCTAAAAACTCTACACATTAGTCAAAATCGGTGGCTTGGCCATTTTGTTATTCGGCAGGGCTTTGAACTTAATATACCCTAACTAAAGAAAAATGGCCAGGCTATCGATTAGAAACTTGGCTCTACATGAGATGTCACTACTTTTTGACACCACGAACTATAATAATATTATGTTCTCATCTTGGCAACATTTTTACATGAAAATGATTTTGTGGGATAATTATTTACTGAAATATGAGAACAGGAAGTTTTATCGGAAGTAAGTAATCTATTTGTCACAATCAAGTACCTTACTTATTACTATTTGAAATATAATTATCACTAATCAAAATTATATAAAGTGACCAACATAATATACCGATTTAAATACATTTAAAATATAATATCATGTAGCTTGGCCATTGACAACCGCTAACATATTTGTATTTCATACCCTTCGGGCGAACTTCGCCGCGCGGTGTCGGAAACATCAAAGGACACTAATTTTTTAACCTATACCTGCTATAGATGAATCATACATTACAATAATAATAAATATTATATATATATTGGTCCATGATATTATGTTATATCAGAGACCAGACTAGTATGTCTGGTCTCTGGTTATATGTATATAGTCTCAGAGACCATGATACAGTTATATATTTTATTTTTAGTATTTGTTGTTATAGCGGCAACAGATATGTAAGTAACACAATCTGTGAAATTTTCAAAAGTCTAGTATGTCTGGTCTCTGTCTCTATTCTAGCTAATCTAGCGGTTCTTGAGTTACAGCTTGAAGACATACATACAGACAGACAGACGGACAGACATCGAAGTCTTAGTAATAGGGTCCCGTTTTTACCCTTTGGGTACGGAACCCTAATTTAAAAAGTTTAAAACCGTGCTGATATTATATTTCTAATGTCGCCGCGCGGCCGCAGCCGCCGCACATGCGAGGAGAGGGTTGCAAAGTGTGAAAATGTGAATAATGATCAGATCATTGAGACTGGATTTGTGTACCTACTTACATAATATTATTATCACAGTATAGCAATATAATATCCCTACGCCACCGGTGTAAGTACCAAGCAGATATGCCAGGGTTGCCACTTGCCACGAAACGGGAAATAAAATAAAAATAAAATATTGTGCTTGTAATTAATCAGCGTGTTATATTTACATATTATGTCGTACTGCCAGATATTTACGTGAAACTTTATTTTTAGATGATTTGAGTTCTTTACTAGATGATGCGCGCAACTCCGTTGTGCCAAAACTCGTTAATCGCACGGGAACCGTACATTTTTCCAGGACAAAAAGTATCCTTTGTCCTTTCCCGGGACTCAAAGTATCTCCATGCCAAATTTCAGCAAAACCGGTCCAGCGGTTTGGGCGTGAAGAGGTAACAGACAGACAGACAGACAGACACACTTTCGCATTTATAATATTAGTAATTAGTAATTACTAATTAGTATGGATTTAAAAATTTTATTAAAATAATGAAGACGCATTCGGATATATAAAATATCCAACAATAATTAATCACATTATAACAATTGGTAGGTACGGTAGGCCACACGTCAGGTGTAACAGAAGCACTTCAAAACTCGCTCTTATTACGTGCGCGGTAAGGGCGGTCCAAAGGTCATAATGTTACACTTGATGTGTGGCCCTGTGTACCTAGCTAGGTAGGTACTAATTAGTATGTAACAGGTTACAGGGTATTTGACAGTTTTTATTTTTATTTTTATTCTATATTGTTCAATTGTATCAAGGAGAGATCCTTGTTACACTTCTTACAACGTAAACAATAAAACAGAGATGCAAATTGCAAATAAATGCCACCAAGGCCAACACAATATTAGTGTGAACTGTGAGTCGATATTATATTTTATGACAATTTAAATCCTTTTTGTTTTTTGAATCAGATTTACATATTCTGTACACTGAACACTTATTATATCCCATTGTTTATAAGATAAGTTATCGTTTCACCGCACGGCGCACCGCATCGCTGTGGCCTGTGATACAATGCTGTGAATTGTGAATGGGTAATACTTGATACCTCAAGCCGGTGGTCGCGGGTTCAAATCCCGCCGACGGAACAAAAATTTTTCATATTTTTTAAAATTCTATATTTGTAAAAAAAATACAGCTATTTTTAAAGAGCCAAAAACATTAGTTTAAGAAAACTTCAATAAATATAATTTCCGATTAAAATTAATTAGCGACATCTCTGAAAGAATTTTGCAGTTAGCGAACGTGTTTTAAAATAGTCTACTAGATGGCGTTTTATTTTTTACTCCTTGGGCCATCTTGGGATAATTTGATACACTCAATGCCATCTATCGTTCAGATGAGAACTAAAAACTGCAGACACGCTGGTTTGTATGGGCTTTGAAACTCTATTAACTATTTATTACTCTATGGTGACGCCTACTATCGTAATATTTTAATTTCGCCATAATTTCAAAACCAAACCTCCAATTTTAATCATTCAAAGACCAAATATTATCTACATAAACTGTACTTAGTGATAAAATAATTTATTTTGATAAGGATTAATAGCGTGAGTAAAATATATCCGTTTCAATTTAGTCAAAAAAAAATCAGGATTTTTAAATAAATAAATGGTTATTGTGCCTCACTCGACATAGATAGGTATAGTGTGTCGCGGACTTTTTTGTAGATATTTATAAGATCTACAATTACTTAGAACATTTTATGGTTCTATCTTTTATAGTTTAGGCAGCGTACGCAAAATAAGTAACTTTTCTAGCTGATTTTTTACACCTTGCGTCCGAAAAACTCAAATATCTTACGGAACCCTACTTTTTTCCAAAATAAAATGTAGCCTATGTTCAGCAGAAATAATGTAAGATTCCAATAGCAAAAGAATTTTTCAAATCGGTCCAGTAGTTTCGGAGCCTATTCGACTCAAACAAACAAACAAACAAACAAACAAACAAACAAACAAAAAATCAAATCTTTCCTCTTTATAATAGTAGTATAGATTATAAAATTGTGGCTTTACAGGTGTTTTTTTTTATCTCTTATTTATTTACCATTTTTTCTCTTAAGGTACAGACGACACTTACGTCACGTCGTCTCGTCAATATTAATTGACAAGCTGACGTAAGCGCATTAAACTTTAAAAAATATTTTTTATTATTCAAATATTTTGTAGTAAATTTACTATTTATTTATATATTTTTTAGTGTTTTTGTCTATTTTTTGGTGTTTAAATATTTAGTAGTAAATTTACTAAAAAATATTTAAACACAAAAAATTTTTTTTTAGTATTTAAATATTTTGTAAAAAAAAATTTGTTCAGGACCCTAGGTAATTACTGTCTTAAGCTGAAAAATAATTCAAACATGTTAAATATTTTCGTATGAGAAAATGATTTTGATATTAAGAATGTATGAAAATTTCGAGGGTAACCCGGGCCCTTAAGCTGAAAAATAACTCAAACATGTTAAATATTTTCGTATGAGAAAATGATTTTGGTATTAAGAATGTATGAAAATTTCGAGGGTAATCCGGGCCCTTAAGAAAAGTACTGGATAGGTACTTTTATGTCGATACTTTTACGAGTACGATACTTTTTATATCGATACTACTCATGAGTACAGTATCGATATATTTCTATTCGATACCGTGTCCCTAACGTTGCGACCATCACACACCCCCTTCATGGTTCCATATGAACCTTATGAATAAGTTGTAAGAAAGAGAAATAGTATAACATCTATTATTATCTAACTTCTAAGCTGCATTTTTATTTCCTTTTAGATCAATAAATCGCTATTTATATTATCTTGTGTAATGTTTTCCACAAATGAGAATCAAATCCTATTTTTAGCTTTGGTGACGCAAACAAAATATAATTCTGACTACGAATTGTTAAGTAATGACATACGAATTTATAGTTTAGTGTGCCAGTGCCACAGACAGGCGAGAAATTCGGGGCAAATTAATGAGTTCAACGACCGCGAGATGGAAGCGTACAGCAGTAAAATTGGAGCAATGAATATTCGCTACTTAAATACCAGTAGGACTAAAGCTACCTAGACAAAAGAGAATTCTAAAACAAACGACTAATACCAATCAATATTTCAGGCTAAATAAGATATGAAAAACAATTGATCTATAGTATAATTAAATACATTAGAAAGGAACTGCAAATTATGTTGCTTTCTCGTTCTAGATTTAATATTATGAAAATGGGCACGCATCCAGAGCCACACCCGCTGTCGCGCCGCTTAACAGCAATGAGCGGCCAATTAGACCATTATCTGTGGACTGTGACCGTGACCGCTCCTGACCCCCGGCCGAGGGGGGGTGCCGGTCGTCAAGGCCGCTGGTGCCGCTGGTCCCGCGGAGGCCAGTCGGATGTCCTGTGACGTCAAACCGTGGTCATTACTATTTCCGCATTATTATATCAATCATTGGACCATCGGAGACCTTGATGATCAAGCCCAATGTAATGAAATTTTCCAACATATTAAGATTGTAATAGAGAATTTAAAGTGTAAGAAAACAACGAAGATGATTTTTAATGACTATCACAGCCATACTTATAAAAGTTACTTTAATTTTAAGTCAAACTTAAAGGCTATTTAAAAATATTTGTTACATAAAAACGTTAATTAACTTTAATCGTTTGGTGTGGTGGTCCACCTCCAGAATGTCCAACACTGGAGGAAACTCGTAGCTCCTATTTATTTAAACAGATGGTGGTCCACCTCCAGAATGCCCGACACTGGAGGAAACTCGTAGCTCCTATTTATTTAAACAGGTGGTGGTCCACCTCCAGAATGCCCGACACTGGAGGAAACTCGTAGCTCCTATTTATTTAAACAGGTGGTGGTCCACCTCCAGAATGCCCGACACTGAAGGAAACTCTCATAATAAATACAATTGACCAGAATTCCCTGGCGGGTCATATTGACTCCCGAGAATCATTAGTAACAGTATAACAATTGGTAAGATGTAGTAGTAATTTAAACTTGCACCTTAAAATCTTTTATAACTACCACAATTATTTTAATAATATTAAAATGACAGTTTATAACTAAGTACTACAATTATTTTAAAAATAAATACTTTAGATTTTTAAAAATTTCTTGCTTTAGTAATGCGCAGACGACCACCAACTTGGTCAATACAACCATTGAGAATCGGTTAACCACAGCACGCGCCGGGGGCAAAGCCCTGATGGAGACGGAGCGATGTAATAACGTGCTAGTGAGACAGAGAGAGAACATCACACTTGTGTGTAGGCATTAGATTTGGTCGTAACGCAGAGCCGATATCGGAAGTGATCGAGATTAAAAAACAATAAAAAGGCATAACTTCAGTTATGAAATGAAGACATTTTTAAACAACAAAGCATATAAATTAAGACAGCCTAAAATTATTTACTTACATTAATTTTTTCTGAGGTATAACAAGGAGAAAGAAAATAAAGTTTGATAATAATAGACCTTGACTGCAGGGACACTGGTAATACTGGTATGCCTCGCCTGTCACTTTTCGGGGGAGGACGGCACAGGCTTTGGGGACGAAGGGGCTGCTACCCTCCGTCCCCAAAGCCTGACTACATTTTTGAAGAAGTCCGGCAGCTCATTCTTAAGAGCGGGAATAACAAGAGGGCGCTTGCTGTAGCTGTCGCACTAAACAACAAGGAGATGCACGCCACAAACGGAATCATCCACCTGACCACAGCGGCCGCGGACCGGTGGAACGCCTCAGATCAGTTACAGAAAGGAGAGACCAAACCGCAACATGGGAGACGTGCTGCGCGAAGGCAAGAGCAAACTGCCGGCGCTGACTGTACAAACATCAGTCATTGGGGGCTCGCAGAGCACGCAATCATATGTGGAGGATAGCGTTTCTGAATTCAACTTGAAGGTGTTGATTATGAAAGAAAATAAAGCTACCGCAACTCGCAAGCAAGGTTATGAACGCTGAAACAGAAATGTAGTCATGTAGCTTCAAGACTTATTTAAAATCATAAATGAATTCACACCTAACGCTATGCCCAAAATAAAAAAGAATAATGATAATGCTTTCACCAAATTAAAGTGATTATCACCGAATTACTTAAGTGAACCTGTGATTTATAAGGTCAAATTAGAACTAGTTCTTTGTTGGAGTTTATTAGCTTAATTAGTAAATAACAGACTGAAGAAAGTTTCTACAAAAAAATTAACATTTTGATAACGATTATCCTGGGTTTTATTGCTATTATCCAAATTATCACAGAATTAGGTGAGAATACCCTACGAAATATAATTTACTGTAGAGATCTGATCCGCAAAAGACTTCATCTTATTTCGCTGCGAAAACTATCAATCAAAATGCATTTTACCTAAGCAGCCTCCTTCGTGTGACCTTTTCGGTGTAACATTAAGGATGAGAAGAGATAATCCGGCCGATGATCCTCATCACCCGGATTATCTCATCTTCCTTATATCTAATCTGTGATGCAACGAGTTCCTGTATTCCGACCACGCCCGGGGCTTCCGTTATACCTAATTAGTTTCCTGTCTCCTCAAGAAGCCAATCGGTGGCATTACTCAACTACTTTTCATAGACTGTATGCTTCATTGTTTTTCCGATCAACATTTTAACTGTATTAACAAACAAAAGACAATCACAACACAGGAGTTCGATAAGGCTTACCCCAAAAAGCTAGCCAACAAAAAAGGATTCATAAAGTGCAGAAGCAGAGTAGAAGAAAATAAGGAAAAGACCAAAGGACAAAATATGCTATCATAAATAAATTGTCATTCAATTAAAATTCTGGTATTTTATGCCACATTAATGAAGCTTTTTGACCGACTTCCAAAAAGGAGGAGGTAATACGTTCGGCTGTATCTATCTTTTTAACCGACTTCACAAAAAGGAGGTTATCAATTCGACGCGTATGTATGTAATATTTCCAGAACTGCCCAGTTTTTGCACGTTAATCTATAACAGCTTCTGAACAAATGTGCCAAATTTCAAAAGTGTATGTATATATGTATGTATGATTTTATGTTTGTGCACGAATATCTCCAGAACCAGAAGTTCGATTTAAGTGATTCTTTTTTTATTGTACCAGGTATTATTCAACTTAGGGAATGCTGCAAGTTTTATCAAAATCGGTTCAGTAGTTTTTGAGATATGGAATTTTAATTTTTTAATTTATACGTACAATAATTTGAAATCGGTTTCATCTTTAAATGAAATACTATTATTATGAAACAATGACTTGATATTTTTTTAGATGATCTCGAAACCCACACAAGAATATCTACAACAAAAATAATTATTTTTTAATAATTAATAATTATGGCTTTATTACTAGCAAAATTAAACCCATTTCCAGAGTTATTTGCGTAAGTACTTCTGTTGTATAATTGATTAAGCATTCTTACTATTACCTATTATCACAAGTAATACATTACAATTTACTAAACACTTTTGTATTTCAGGAAAAACACATTTTATGGAATATTAATAATTGGATTGTTTTTAGTTTACTTAGTAGAAATAGAAATACAAATAACATTTTGACGAGACGGTCCCCCAAACTATAGGCGAGGCCTAATAAAATTGTATCCTTTTGATAATATACCAGTTTAATTTACCAGTCTGAGAAACTAATAATGATCATTGTTAGTACTTGCATATTTTTCTCATAAAGAAAATGTCTTTTTTAGGGTTCCGTAGTCAACAAGGAACCCTTATAGTTTCGGTCAGTCCGTCCGTCTGTCTGTCTGTCCGTCTGTCTGTCCGCGGTTTTTCTCAGAGACTATAGGGCCTACAAAGCTGTAATTCGACATGAATGTACTGTATCTTAATGACGCCGACAAAATGGTATATAAAATCTTTAAAATCATTTTTTGTGGTACCTCCCACACACAAAGCGGGGGTGATATTTTTTTTGTTTGTTATATCCAGTCTGTTTACTATCAAACATTTAAATAGTATTCACATTTCACATACACGCCAAACAAACGTGTTGCTCATGGAAGCCACAATAGTAATGAAAGTAAAAAAAGGGAACACCTTGAAATGAGGAGATAAAAATAAAAGGTACAAAAAACAAATACAAATGTTTACCAGACAACGTAAACAGATGTGTCGGAGCTGGGTAACCGTGACTCATCCCTACCGAAATACTATAAGGTGCGGTAGAAACAATTAAGGGAATATTTTGGGAATATAATCTTATGTAGATTATATTCCCAAAGATTGTATCTACATATATGTTTTCCATTCAAATGAAAATAAAATATTGTGTGAGTTTCTAATACTTGTAGATTTATAGATATGGACAAAATCGACAATTAAATCAACTGGATCTTATTTTTTTACACTTCCAACATCGACGCTAGCGCAGAATCGTACTATTAGGCAGGAAATATAAAATACTTTTAAAAGGAAAACGAATACACCATTACTCTCTATTTACTATTAGGTTTACAAGGATTGCACTGTTTTGTGTAGAAATTAGAATAGACGAGCGTAATTTACTTTCACGATTTACCAGTCAATTGAAAAAAAAATATCTTGTTTATGACAGACTCAGGCAACTTAAACTACAGCCTGATAAGTGCGAATCTCTGCGAAAAGAAGTGTGACATTTAGGCCATATCAGTAGCGATGGCGTGAAAAAAAAGTGAAAAAGTTAAGCCCGTAGCACAGAATATAATATATTAGTAGTACCAACCCGTAGTCTAAATGCCTCAAAGCTTTGATTATATATAATCAAAGGCCTTAAAGATATTAAAAGTTCTCTTGGATTAGCCTCTTTTTATCGCCGTTTTATAAAGTTGTAAATTTTGAGAAATCTGTTATAACCAGATTTCTCAATATTTGCAAAATCCCTTACAAACTTATACTGGCAGCATTTCAGCCAACAATCAAGGAATGTAACACAGTACGATGCCTCAATTTCAGTGTCGAGAAGTTTAAAGAATGGTCAATATTACATTGGACAAACTTTAAACTACTCGACTCGGATTTAATTCGAGTTTGTTCTATGTAAGGAAAGAAAATCGAAACCTAACAGCTTCAATAGGGTGAGGACTCTGTCCTTTTAAATGTCTGCCTGTACACGACCAAGTGTAATTTAATGCGAACAAACAAAATTATTTCATATTTAACCAAACCACTGGATTAAAAATAGCAGCAAGCAAAGCGCAACTGTTTGCTAAGTACAAATATTTTATTTTCAGTCAGTTAATTATTATTACATAAATTTTCCTCAACGTGAACAATCCTGAATAACATTATTGTGGCGGCACACAATTTTTTTTAGCACTTTACCATATTAATATAAACAACGTTTCGAGTGTTTCACAACATCATATTAATATAGTATACCTATACTAGGTATTATGATTTCAGTTATTAAAATGCATTTATAACATAATATCAACAACATCATCACACAGTAAAAAACACGTGTTCCTTATGCATACTTAATTATAAAAAAAGTTCTATACGAAACCAACAATACAGAAAAAGAAAAAGAAAAGCTTATTTTCTTGTAATTTACAAGAAAATAAAATTTCAGAATACAGAAAAGAAAAGCCTTAAGAATAAAAATAAAGAAATTGCGCAGCAAACTTCTTCAATTACCACCAGACCACCTGGCACCTTCCACCGGAACCAAATTTAAGTATGTAATATGACACCATTGTCTAAATCTTGCGCATTTATTTGCCAACATCAAGGCAAGTTCCGAAATTTAACCCAGAGCGCTGGCCAGTGCTTATGAAACCAAGAATAAAGGTTAAAGAGAAAACATGATATTTAATTGTATATATACCACTGAGAATGTAACATGTAGCAATTGATTCACAGAACTCGCAACAAGGACAATAATTAGTAAGATTCGCAGTAACGACTTAACGAGACATTTCGGTCACGCAATAAACAATATGAGACCTTTTCCTGTCTAAAATTACAATTATCGTCAGTTGGGTATGTACTATGTATTCTGTGGTTGGGTCGTGGAACTTGGAAGAGCAATGCTATAATATAACGACAGCCACTCATTAGCGATCGATCGTTCCGATCTATTGCAAAGGAAGTGGTATGAACTGGTTTCTTAGAAAGCAAACATCAGAAACCCTATAAAAACCAATTCATTTTCGACGAATTGCAATGACTTTAAATGATGAAAAATACTTCCATCTCATGAGAAAAAAATTAAAAACACTAGCTTCGCGGGAAATAGCTAGTGAGTGAAAAAATAGCAAAACCATGGTAAGAGACAAAGTTTTACGAGTTTACTAGACCAATGAACCTTCTTCCATTAGTATCTTCGGAGTGTACCTTAAGCGTTCGGCATAAGGGTCAAAAGGGTGCCGTGAGAAGTGTACACCGCAAGCAATTACTATGACAATCACGGCCGAAGCGTTTCTGCCAGTAATTACGGCGTTTTCCTTGATTATATCATACTACGTGGTACTGACCGTTGGTAGTTTTAATAGGAACACTTTCGAAAAAGACGAACCAGAAAAACAGAATTAAATTTTTGATGCAAAAATAATAAACAAAATAACTATTGCTTTTACCTAGAAAACACACAAAATATCGCTTACAATAACATATCGCTTATCTATGAAAAAAATTGGGTATCCCCAGGCCCCAGGATAGCAAAAGTGCTCGGATATCGGGTATTATCGTTTGAAATAATTAACGCATATCAATTAAAAATTGGTTTTCCCTAGATAAAAAACAATTCTGGATAAGGGTCATACGAGCGACTTGCAGGAGCGGAAAGCGAAGAGAAGAAGGCAAACACGCTGCGGGTGCGCAGCGAGTTCACGTTGTGCTACCCGCGTTTTGTACCATTGAAGAAATTGACCTAGACCTACGTTGTATGGTCGCTTTAATTCGAACCCAGCCGACAGTTGACAACTAACATTGAATTGATATTAACCCGACCAAACGACGTAGGTCCGTGAACTGCCTGTGAATAAATTTCTTCGATGATTCAGTTCCAGAATGGACTACTACACTACTGTTGACTTTGTTACTCTGAAGACTGAAACGAAAATAAAAGCAAATGAATATTATATAGATAAATATATCGCACATCCGGTGCAAGAATGACACAATTGCAGTTTTTTGAAAATTTGAATTAAGTATGCCAAAAGTCTTGAAAATGTATTTTATATCCGGTGCAAAAACGACAGAACTCTAGTTCAACTGCTTACCAGCAGAGGGTAATTGTGCCATTCGGGAATCCCGCCAATTTCGCGAGTGGTGGTGACAATAACGCCCTATTGGTCAGTCGCGCGCGGAGAGCCGCCGAGAACGCTTGTGTCTGGAGCCTTATCGACGTAAAGGTAATTATGACAAAATATTTGTATTTTTATGGCGCAACAACGACGCAACTGTTATTTCTGTCGTTTTTGCATCATGTTACTGTTATTTAATACAGTGCAACAATGACATAAGTGACCATTGCGTTTATTTTGTACCTATGCCTATGCACCCTACGACGCAAATGACCTTCGTGTCGTTGTTTTCTTATACTTATTGCCAATGTTTACGTACTTACCTACATCTTATTTTACATAAAATGACGTTGCTTATTTCTTGAAATGAAATGTTATTGCCTTTCAGCTTAGAATGACGAGCCGTGCACAGCGATTAGCTCTATTAGGCAAGCAAGGTTATGTAGCTCCACTATTTTCACAATGTGATGCCGAAAACATCCCGCCGATAGATGATGAAACTCATAAAAATGGTAAGTCGAGTTAAGTTTTCATACTAACGTTAACGTTATTATGCATACAAATAAACATAGTATTCATAACTTAGTAAAGTCTTAGTGCGGGTCGGGTTATCTAGAAGTTAGCAAATCTAAATCCTCCCAAATTTCGCAAACAACTTTGGCATGTTATTTTACTAAAATAACGAAGTAATTGCAATACCACCATGTACTTACACAAAATATATAATAATAGTACTACCCACTTGATTATATGATTTCGGCCTAACCTACTTTTATATTATTTTAGACTTACAGACAGCGAAGCCGAAACCACAGAACTTCCCATCCACAGACGGCTCTTTGGAACCAACTGTGTCAAATACATCTGTACACTTTAGTGTTGAAAACGGACTAAACCCGGCAGTAGTTTTACAAAAAAGCGAATCGTTTCTTGAGCTTGTTAATATGGAGCCAATAGCACCACTTGCAAGGCAGAAAAATCCTTTACAAGACTGTTCTGGAAATTATGATGGTATATACCTAACACTGAACAATATAGCATTTCTTTTATTTTTCATAAACACTCGCTCATCCCACAGCCATTCATCCATCACTTAAACTTTATTTATTTTTATTATTATTACTTTAGTGGGTACCTAATCCTTTGATTAGGTTAGCCATCGCAATAAGTTTTAGGAGAGTGATATTTACAACTTCTAAGCATTCTTTATTTATGTTTTAGGTTTAAGTTTAGGAAATATATCTCCATCAATGCTACAAGATACTAATGAATTTCCATTTGATATGGATACCGCCACTAGTAATATTTTACTTGATAAAGATGGTTCTGTTCGGGATGATTTTTCGCCAAATGAAAGTGGTGATGAATATAAACCTGTAGAAAGAAAACGCAGACGCCTAATATCATCAAGCTCAAACTCATCATCAAGCTCAAACTCATCATCAAGCTCAAGCTCATCCTCTAGCACCAATAAATCAACTACTCAATGCAATGGACCAAACAGAAATGACAGAATCACTTCTGAAAATAGTCAACAAATTGAGACAAATAATAGTAACACTGATACTAATATAGAATTGACATCACCAGTAAAAACAGGAAAAAAGAAGGCAAGAAATCCACATCTTTGGAAGAGAAATCAAAAGAAGGTGCTGAAAAATACAGGCAATGAGTATGAATCCAGTTCTGGCAAGACTGTTAATGCTAAAAGTATGAAACCACCGTGCACAGATAAATGCAGACTTTCTTGTTCTAAAAAAATCTCTGAAGAATCAAGACTTCAAATATTTAAGTCTTATTGGGACTTAGGATGTTTACAAAGACAGAGAGATTTTTTAAGCTCTTGCATCACACCTTTGATACCTGCTTGCCGACGTATAAGGACCGATGCAGTGAGACCAAGAAAAGCCAATTGTGGGTTCTATTTTATTAAAGATGGTAAGAGTATACGTGTGTGCAAGATGTTCCTTTTGAACACTTTAGGAATTGCAGAAAGAACTGTACGTACAGTTATTGACGCCAAAGTAAGCGATATGTGCTGCATGTATTATGTTTGTGGCATCAGGATAGCTCTCAAATTACTGTCATGCGAATTAGTTTTCTTTGTTCGAAAGGTGCCTTTATTTGACACCGATATTTCCTGTTTTATGAAACTATTAATTAACCTTTTGAAATAGTTTGCATAATTTATTATTATTTTTATGATCGAAAATCCAAATAAGTTGCTTTCCAGGTGAAGAATTGCGTGCGCGTGCTCAGCAAATCTGTAGCTGCAGCAGCACTTTCCTACACTTCACAGTTCTGTAAGTTGCCCCAATTTCGATCTAACACAGAATATGTATTACCAGGCTAAACACAGTTTACTTTCTCATAGTTTACATAATTAAATAAGCAAGTACAGTACTCCCAAATTAATAATGCACATGAATGACTGTGAATAATGACCGTGTTACGACTTACGAAAGCTACAGGAATATCAGGACAAACTTTGACTAATACACGTATCTTAAATGCAATGCAATAAGAAAATGCAATATTGTTTACCGTGGCTACGACCATTCCTGAAAAATTTTGAAAATTTCTATGCGTATTATGACTTTGGGAGCACTGTAGCTACCTATGTCTTATAGGTGTTCTATTTGAGCTCCAGAAGAAAGTTATATAAAATAACATATAATTTTGTTGTTACAGCTACTTATGTTGACGGAACACCAGTCAGTGAGACACTAAAAAATACTGCAGAGACGGTTTCATTTTTCGACGACTCATTTGACTCAGTGAATGGTGCAGCTGCTACAGCTAAAGCTGCGAAGGGTAAAACATTGCAGAGCGCAGTGAAGGATTGTACCCAGCACCACAAGTTTTGGGTAGATGCTATCAAAAATCTTGAACAAATTAAGTTCATGGAAAATGGTCGTGAAAAGTCTGTGCCCACCTTAAAAAATTTTGTGACAACACTAAAAAGTTACATGAGATTGTGGCAGGTATTCAAATCAAATGATTTAAGAATTATGCGCCCTAGGTATTTTAATACAGACCCTGTGGAAAATTATTTTGGTCAGGTTAGGGCGTATAATTATCGTGACACAGACCCTACCTGCCACAATTTTATAAATACTTACAAGGCGTTGACCATCACTCGTGTTATTAAATTTCACTCGGATGGGTTTAATTATGAGGATGACCCAGCACAACAATTAATTAATCTTCAATGTATTTTTCAAACTGATGAAAACAAAGTTCAAAATCAAGAGACACAAAATAATGTTCTGGTGGGTTGTTCAGAACCAGAATCGCAAGGAATATTGGAGCAAGCACGAAAGGAGAGATTAAGTACTCATTCTAAGATATGTGACTGGATGGGTAATTCGAAAAACTTTAGAAAAGAACCCTTGTTTTTTTTTGTTTCAGTTGTAACTTGTACCTTTATGGAGACCCCTAAAATTATAATATTTTTTCCATTTTTTGCATCAAAATCTTAATGCGGTTCACAGACTACATCTACTTACCAAGTTTCAATAGTATAGCTCTAATAGTTTCGGAGAAAAGTGGCTGTGACATACGGACGGACAGACAGACATGACGAATCTATAAGGGTTCCTTTTTCCATTTTGGCTACGGAACCCTAACTAGGAAGGTATTAATAATCGTGTAGGTACCGTTTAACGGGGAAAATAGGAATGCCGGTGTAAATAGGCATAAAACTCGGATATTCTAAACCGTTCTGTTCTTGCTTTACAGTCCTAAAGATTAAAACCTTTTTCTGAATTTTGAACGAACCTGTATTTTTTTCTTCTGGCTACACTGAGAATTCAAGTCTACCAATCAGGTTGCAATAAAAAAAAACCTTTCAAAGATACGTTATGATGGACATGCGGCTTTTGTGCAATTTAACTTTGTGTTTTTAAAGAGTTACACTGCGAAAAAGTGTTGAAATTGACGTGAATTGGATTATAATATTGTAATACGCCCTAAAGAAACGTCAAGGTAAGAAATGAAAATGAAGTTGCGTAATTTCATTGAAAATCTTAGTTTTTCTAGAAAACTAAATTTTTTGATATTTTTTGCCATAATTGGAACGCGAAGGGGGAAAATTGGTTCATGAACTGCTATAATTGGAACAATACGGGGGATATTTGGTAAGACTAAGGGGTTAGGTGGAATGTTCAAATAGGGTTGTCAAACATTTTAATTACTAGCTGTTGCCCGCGACTTCGTCCGCGTTAGTATAGTAGATCACGTCCCAAGTATTATTTTTCAAAAATATTCAATGTACAGAATTGACTTTCCTACGATTTTATTATATGTATAGATGTATAGATATGTATAGATGACTTAGTTTGTTCCTACAAAGGATAATTAAGACGCAATACAAACTCCACGATACCTTTTAATTATGAACAAAAGTTTCATGAGGAATAAGGGGGGGGGGTTTGGGGGGGCTCAGCCCCCCCAAAACAAACGACACTGGAAAACCGTATGTGTAGTTTAGTTTTTAACTTTGTTCTTAAAAAAGATGTATAACGCCGCAACACCGCTGTGTTTGAAGCAAAATTTGGGGGGGGGGGGGGGGGGGGCAAAGCCCCCCCCCCCAAGAAAAGACCGATGCCAAAGCTTCCAGCATGTTAATCAAACGACACTCGAAATTTGTATAGAAAAGATAGACAAAAGCTCATAGCATGGCAAGGAGTGAAGATAGATACAAAGTGTAAAGGAAAAATTTGTAGGAAATTTTATGGGCTTTCGTTACGTACAGGACATTTTTTCTCTACAACGCACCGTTTTAGCGATATGAGCAAAAAACTAAAAATATTGAAACTTGAGCCCCTCCCCCCGCCCTAGGTGATATCGTCATAATATATAGCCTATGTGTTGACCCGACCTCTATATAATATTCGGGCAAAATTTGAAGTAAATCCATTCAGTACTTTCTGAGTTTATCCCGGACATACATACAGACAAACAGACAATCAGACAAACAGACAAACAGACAAAAATTCTAAAAACTATACTTTTGGCTTCCATATCGATTGTAGATCACGTCCCGGAAAACCGTATGCGTAGTTTAGTTTTTAACTTTGTTCTTAAAAAAGATGTATAACGCCGCAACACCGCTTTGTTTGAAGCAAAATTTGGGGAGGTGGGGGGGGGGTTTGGGGGGGCGAAGCCCCCCCCCCCCCCCTCAAGAAAAGACCGATGCCAAAGCTCCCAGCATGTTAATCAAACGACACTCGAAATTTGTATAGAAAAGATAGACAAAAGCTCATAGCATGGCAAGGAGTGAAGATAGATACAAAGTGTAAAGGAGAAATTTGTAGGAAATTTTATGGGCTTTTGTTACGTACAGGACATTTTTTCTCTACAACGCACCGTTTTAGCGATATGAGCAAAAAACTAAAAATATTGAAACTTGAGCCCCTCCCCCCGCCCTAGGTGATATCGTCATAATATATAGCCTATGTGTTGACCCGACCTCTATATAATATTCGTGCAAAATTTGAAGTAAATCCATTCAGTACTTTCTGAGTTTATCCCGGACATACATACAGACAAACAGACAATCAGACAAACAGACAAACAGACAAAAATTCTAAAAACTATATTTTTGGCTTCCATATCGATTGTAGATCACGTCCCAAGTATTATTTTTCAAAAATATTCAATGTACAGAATTGACTTTCCTACGATTTTATTATATGTATAGATGAATTTATTTAGTTGCAATAATACTTTCTATTCTATTTGTAATTTTTAAAACACAATTTACTAACATCGAAGTTGGCAATAAAAACTTATTTTATTATTTTAGCGACACTTCATTATTTTCATTTAATTTTTTTCAGAATGCCTCGTAACTACGTACCTAAACCGGGTGCTAAAACCTATAAGAAATACGACAAACTCTTAATAAAGCAAGCCTTAGATGAGCTAAAGTCAACGAAGAACAGCTTAAATTATATAGCGCAAAAGTATAATATATCGAAATCAGTACTATGCCGTCACAAGAACCGAGTAATGAAGGCCCATGGTAGGCCAACAGCATTATCTAAATAGGAAGAGCTACATATAGTTAAAAATTGATTCAAGAACAGAGGAAGAGAGAACTAAAAAAAATGAAACAAACATTTTTGACACTGTAAACGATCCGAATGTCGTGGTTCCCGAACTTTTTGATTTTGATATTGAATCCATGCCTATAATTTTTGATGAGAAATTGGATTACCAAGAAGTTATTGAACAAAGTGATAGCCAAGAAAAGAAACAGAAGGAGAGTAAACAAAACTGCGACAAAGAAAATAATCCTCAAGTAAAAAAAAGAAATAACCAAGATATAAAAATTATATCGGATATAAAACTAAAATTGCCATTGCCTTTGAAAAAGACAGACAAAAATCTTATGATACTAAATAGTGAAAAACGTAATGCAACCCGTCTAAAGAGAGAAAGAAGTCTAAGTATTTACACAGATACGGAAGAAATTTTGCAAATTTTAGAAGAAGAATAAATTTATGGTTAATTGAACTTACCTTAAGTGAACTTCAACCAAAATTATACGAGTTGCTGCATCCGTAGAGATTTAATAAACCTGTAGTCCGAATTTTGTGGTACTGCATCATCACACGCCATTTAGATATTATTTATTTAATTTAAAACTGAAAAAAGACAATCAATTGGTTTTATAGTACTTCCGCCTTGCTTTCCTAGATGGCGGTGTTAGTTCGTCCGTCATTCTTTTTAGAGAGGATAATTCATAACATTTTATCATTCCGCAAGTAAAGAATAGGGGCAACAAACTAAGAGAAGTGGGTGGGGTGGGATCTTAAATCTCTACGGATGCAGCAACTCGTATAATTTTGGTTGAAGTTCACTTAAGGTAAGTTCAATTAACCATAAATTATACTTCGTTGCTGCATCCTATGAGATTTAATAAACCTGTAGATGTTCAGCGCGTAATTGCGGAATGATAAAATACCAGATTAATTACATTAAGTTAATTAATTACGGAATTTAAAATGATATAACATTATAGACATCATAACAATTTTTACTTAATAAAGTATTGTACTTCTAAATAATAATACTACTTAATTAGTTTGGATATGCTATGAATCAGAATTTACATTAAAAATAGCTTCTGCGAAAGCTCTGTCTTGTGCTAAATCTGGTAAAGGTAAGTTATAAAACTTAGCAAAACAAAGTGATGAGCCGGCCCAGCCAGCGCATCGCTTGATGATGTCGACGGAGACTCCCGCGCGGCGCGCCGCCGACGTGGAGGCGTGTCGCGTGCTGTGCGCTGAATAAACGCCAATCTCTATGTCACTGTCCTTGAGGACACTCTTTATCCAGCGACTTATAGATTGGGAACTGGCATTATGAAAAGGCTTTCTAGTTGTTAAAATGAGCTTATCAGTAGCTGGGCCATTTCTCAGCTCTTTTGTCTTATCTAGGTACACCGTTAAAGCTTTAGCTGGGGCTTGATGAATAATTATTAATAGTGATTACGATACGTGAATTTTCGGAATGAACGTCTTCTGTTCTTATGAGTGATAACGTCTGCACCCGTTGTCCCGTCGACAACGAGTTGAATTATTATATATAATTATTATAATATTAGAATGAGTTACCATTTTTTTTTTTTATTAAATTTCTAATGATAATAAGTATAGAATCTTACGGATAAAATTTAGATACGTACTCCAAAAGTTTATAAGGTTCCCTTAAAAATGAATACTTTAGGAAGCTGGGCTTACTCCTAAAAACTCCTTTAAAAAATCTTAGGATCGTTATTGCAACGGGATTTACCAATGATTAGAGACAAACTAGAGTCTAGACCTATAACAATTTAACATTCCGCAACTTGCTTTTTCATTAAGTTTTTCTGTTAAAATTTAAGAATTCGTAATATTATATCAGCTACGGATCCTTAATACAAATCAATATTATTAATTTGACAAAAATTAAACCAATGTTTTAATCCTGTATCATACTGATTAATTGTACCTCCCGATAACGGTTTTAGTATGATATTGTCAATAGACATCTCCGGTATTCGGCGTCTTAGGTAGACTTTCCGCACAATACTGCGCACGCCAGAAGGTTTTATCTGGCCTAAAATAAATCTCGTCACATTTGAGAAGCGATTAAAACAGTGGAAAACACGGCCGAGACACGACGGCCAGTACGGAACGATTAATTTACCAGTCGCTTCCTCTTCTATAATTTTCCTAAGACAGTATGAGCGCGAATGGCGGAAAGGCATAGAAAAAATAATCGTGCCATGAAATTGTAGAAGCAAGGATGATGAAAGCACCTGGGTCTTGTTTCCAAAGACATAATATCTTATCAGATAATAATATAGCACTTATTATTAAAGCACAACGCGAGTAAGTACGGTATCAGCCATCAGGTTGTCAGGTTGACCGAAGCTCAATAAGATCTTTAGTAAGTTCCTATCGTTACGTTACGTACCTAGACGCCTGGTCAGCAACTGTGTTTTTATATAAATAAGAAGCAAATAAATTATATATGCGTTGTTTCTCGCACTACTGCCATATATCTCTCGCGATTTCATTGAGATGATGAAATTGAATACTTCACATTATAATATTAATATAAGATAATATAATTATGGCAGTAGTATTATTTATTCTTAGTAAGACATTTAAAATATTATCACCACGATGAAATGAAAAATGATTTCAATCCCTAGGCAGCCAATAATTCGAGATAATTGATATGATGGCGAGCTTCATCCGCAGACCAATGGCATCTAGTTACTACTCCGTCGCACGCGGCGCCCCAGCCGGTGAGTGACGAGTCTGTGAAGATCTCCAGCTCGTATAAACTTGTGTTTATTCTATTAAAAAGCTTACTTTGTTCTATTAAAAATAATATTGCACCACCAACTGGTGGTACAAATAAGGTTTTACAGGCATGATGGAATCAAAATTATTATTACATTTTTGTGAAGCTAAAAACTTATCTCGTTCAAAGTATTTAGTACGCGGCCAGTTGTATCAAAGAATATACAACTACACGGCTGTATGCTATTGCTGGTCATGCTGAAATTAAAGTGCCAATGAACTTCGCGAAATCGCGCTTTGTTATGGATTTCGTTGGCTAGTTAGAAAATTTCTGGAGTAACTGCATGACTTGAGTATTTAATATTATGTCAAAGCTAATATAATATCATTGGTCAAAGCCAATAAATCTACAAAGTTGTGAAGGCGTCATACTAGTTTTCTCAAAGTTGATAATAAAACCTAATTGTTTCAATTTTGACCTTAATATATTATATTATAGTAGCATAATCTTTAGATTTCGATTCGAATTTCGACCACTAGATGGCCCTGCTTTCTTGACCACATAAAAAGAGGCTTTTGAAGCTTTACAAATATAAATGGCACAGAACTTAAGCCGTACAGGAAGGCAGTTAAATTCACAAAGATTATCATGAAATCGAAATCTCAAAAAAAATAATAAAATAATAAATTTATGTAATGTATGAATCGGCACACCGCACAAGCAATTCCTTGAGATCGATTGAGATTTGAGATTGAGATATGAGGAATATAGGCATTTGGAAAGACCAATTTTATAGCAGTGCGAATATCTTCCATTTTAAAAGTTGATTACGTGCAAATTAAAAATGTATTTAAGTAATTTTTAGTTGAATATAAATCTTAACCCACCGATACTTTTCGGTGTAAGAAAAATGTATGAAATAAATTGGTCTGGCAAATTTTCATTACATACTGAAATAGCACCTAATTGTTTGAGTTCACTTATTGCTTTGCTCATCTGACTCTTTGTAAAAGGTGGATTACTTGGTTCCACACGTTGGTAAGGTGGCTTACAGAAGGGACTTATAACTCAATGCAGAAGGGTATTTTATAATATCCTTTAGCATAAGACAGCACTGCACCGTGCTGTCGGAGGTTATTAGAAGCCAATTGCGTAAAAAGAATTGGATGCGGCCAGCGTGAGGTACCTCTAGTAGCGGCGTCTCCTGTCGTTGCTCGGTCTGGCGCTCGCGTAGGGGCGGCCGCGGCGCGGGGGCTGCTAGGCCCTCCTCGCCGACGTGTCGACGGCTGCGGCTCGTGCGGGCGGGCCGGCGCTGCTGGCGCTGGCCTCGCGTACTGCTGACGAGGAGGAGCTCGGGAGTTGCCCGGCAGTGCTTGTTGCTAGCGCTTTTCACCGAAAAGGTAGACGTCGCTTTTTACGCCTTGGATTGTATTATAAAAAAAAATTATCGGTTTTTGCAGCCTGCTGTAGAACTGCGGCTACCTCTTGATTGAGTTTAGGCGCTTGTGCCAGCGAAAAGTTAGTCGGTATAAGAATCTTCGCCACAAGCGACTCCTTGTATTCCTTAGCCAAACCATCGACCAAGATTTTACCCCAACGTTCAGAGAGTTCGGTGGGAATGCGTTCGCCTAGGGCTTTCTCTGTTTTATTGGCCTTGCCAAGAATATTTAGTATTTCAAGTGGTAACCTGGGAGTAGATTCTTGGTTAGGATCTACTGGCACGGTGGCTTCTGGTTGGCTCAGCGGCGCTGATGTCGGCGGTGCGGCCTGCGGCGACGCCGGTGCAGGCGCGGCCGACTCCATAATATAATCCACGTCTTCGACGTCGGCTAAAGATTGTGGAGTTCCACAGCAAGATTGAGCCTCCCGCGCGTCGATGTCTTCATCGCGCCTTTTGTCGTTGGATGAGTGCTCGTTATCGCAGCGGCCTTCCCGGGAGGAAGACGCTGATGACTCGGATCTTGTCCGGTGTGAATAAGCAAAAGCATAAAGTTGCTTTCAGGATGATATCACGTATCATCACGACTCAGTTTGTAACCTGGATAATATCGCGTATTACCCCATTAAGGTACAAAAGGTTGACTATCTGGTTAATATCACGTATTAACCCGTTAAGATAGTCCTTTTTTAACGTATCGTTACCATGCCATAGCTGAGAACAAAGAAAAAATTCATAATATTTTTAAAAATTAATGCGGGTAGTTTGGTACCTTTTCCTTTGTTGCAGCGTAATTTACTTTCCAATCGCCGTATTTTGCGGCGAATATGTTCGTAACCATCCTTATTCTTCCTTTTTCCAATATTATTCGGCGATTTACACTAATTATAACACTTTAACACTGTAGAAATTAATTTAAAAAGGATTTAACGTGTTGACGATGCCGCACACGAAAAACGAATGACGGACGAACTAACACCGCCATCTAGGAAAGCAAGGCGGAAGTACTATAAAACCAATTGATTGTCTTTTTTCAGTTTTAAATTAAATAAATAATATCTAAATGGCGTGTGATGATGCAGTACCACAAAATTCGGACTACAGGTTTATTAAATCTCATAGGATGCAGCAACGAAGTATAATTTCTTGCTTATGGATTAGGTATCGGTGAATATGTGAACTTACTGTGTTTTTTTTTCAAGACGAATATTTATGTTTTGTTATTTTGTTAAGAACTCTTGCTAAAGATTTCATTCATTATTTTTATCAAAAAAATAATACTTAAAAATTTTTCTAAGTGCTTACCTACCTTCTCATAGTTTTCTAAGCTAAATGCAATATATTTGCTACTAAGTACCTGAAATAAAAATTTGATCTCACAAAGGATAGCTTTAATTTATGACACAAAACTTGAACCTATTATCCCCGTCAAGGGTAAATTGGAATTTAACAAGGTTTTATTTGATTTTCTCAAAATATAACGATAATTTGGTAATCTAACGCTATCCATAAATCGATGCGCTTACCATACATTCGCAAGTATATCTTGAATAATTACTCTGATCGTAACAGAAGAAGGTTTAAATTTTAATTGAAGGGGAAGATTGGACCAATTTACCCCGTTTTACGGTACCAGGTACACAGTAAAAGATATATACAATTAAATTCAATCAATAAAGAAAACAATAGGGGAAAACACGAGCAAAAACGTGTGAAACAGTGCATTCAAAGTAACGCCAAGATGACCCTTAACCTAACGACATAAAGGTCAATATCATAGAACTAACGCATTACGCACCACACTGTTCACAAACTTTTTCGGAATAAAAGTAGACTCATATTTATCCAAAGCCACCACCGTACCAAAGTCAAATTCTACCCTTACGTATAAATAGGGGATCAAAGTTTGAATGTCAGGAATTCTATTTACCAGAGGAAAATAGCACAAATGCTAGATTATATTTTCTAATGTGTCAATAGTCATATCTTACCGGGAAAATGCACCAAACAGCTAGTAATTTCTACTCAATAGTCATACTTTACCGGGGAAAATGCATGAAAAAGGCTAGGCTTTTCTTTTTTTGAGAGCCTAGATGCTGTCCCACTGCCCCACAATCCAACGCAGCCGTAGGCCAGCCTGGCCCGTATTAGTCTTAGCTCATCAGGTTATATTAATCTTTTTAATTCTTTCACTCACCGTGAGATTATCGACCGAGTCGTATCCGCATATAACGTACCCCATCATCTTGTTTGCCATCACATCACATCACAGACACCCAACAACAAACACTGCATGTAACACACAATCACTGTTGTAGTACCGATCTGTTGGGGACCACTACTAAACAACACACACAGATAGTCATATGTAGCTACCTAAACTGGAGTTTACTAATTTAGTAGTAATTTGAAAGATATTTCAGTGCATGCGCATCGTTTCAGCGCAGGCGTGCGGCGCGCGCGCGTCCGTCTGCGGCACTGTGGGCGTGTCAAACGCGCGCTGCGGGTCAAACGATGGGAACCATGTATCATCGAAGTACTCCGTTTCAATCTAATTACAAAACCTGCAGCTTCATTCCATACAAAAATTAAACGTTTTTAATTTTTTATTGATGAAGAGATTGAAAAAATAGAGGATGTGCTCGCAAAGAAATTAGCTTATTGCACGGGAACAGTAAATTTTTCCACAATACAACTTTTATATTTTTGTGACGTCCTACAAGACCGTTGACTCGTGTTATGTATACAGGTCACACCTTAATACATACAGATATAAGATGCATTTTACATATTTTGTTTATAGTTTTAACTAGACGACGCCTGTAACTCTGTTGCGCTAAAATTAGTTTATCGCGCGGAAACCGTAAAATTTTCCGGGATAAAAAGTATCCTATGTCCTTTCCCGGGACTCAAAGTATCTCCATACTAAAATTCAGCAGAACCGGTTCAGGGGTTTGGGCGTGAAGAGGTAACAGACAAACAAAAATACAGATCCAGCTTTTGCCGACAGGTCCGCCAAGATGATACGTCTTATTGTTATAAACTAATAACCATTTACAACTTATCCCACGGGAAGTTAATCTAGATTTCTCGAAGTGTGCCCTGCGGCGCCCGGGGACTCCATAAAGGCCATGTAGGGGATCCGCGAGTTATACATAATATTATACATAAATTGTTTTTAAGAAATGTCAGACACCAGCATAATGAACACAAAACATTCTTTATTTGAGGGTCCGTCAAAAATGTGACTTCTTAAAAGGGTTCCGCTACCAAAGTAGAACCGTTCTTGACCAGCTAACGTCAAAATTCTAAATAATCAACGCTGTTGAATAGCTGATGATTCCCTATCAAAATTCATCAGAAACAAGGCACTAGGGAGTAGGGCGTCAGTGTAGAGGATTACAATAGGATCAATTGGTCTGCCATGGAATTCCAGTTCGGAAAGGTTGACCTAGAAATAGTACTTCGTTAGAACTCAAAATCCCGTAGGAGTCGCCTCATAGCATGACGAATGAAGCAATCATACAGGCCTTTAACCCGACTCAAGCATACAAAGGGAGTACAATGTACATAGACCCTTCTATCCTAGATAACTTGAAAGAAAGGATGGGAGAGATGACCAGCCCTTACATGAACTGGGCTTCTCAACTAAGAATTATAAACACACAACTGTACCCAAGTGAGATGCTTACCTACCATTGTGGGATTAGATAGTAAGCTAGCTGAGTTGATAGTTGAAACACGGCTTGATGCATCATGCATGTTACATTTAAAGCAAAGCGAATGCCACAATCTCCCTCTTCTCAGGGCCACTCGGGGGCCAAACATCAGAGGTCTGGCAGGCATGTACGTTTTAAAAATTATGTTTAGTTAATTAAAGTAACCTTACAATATCGTCGGGTTATCTTTCACCGTGGAGGGTGGTGTGTTGCGACTTGCAACAGATATATAATTTATAGTTTAATTTTAGATTGCAGCTATAAGATGTACAGGTGCAAAACCAGCCGGCCTAGCATACGCCAACGAGATATCTCTCTCTACATGTTTCTCGATGTTTGATAGTTTGTATCTTGATATCTTCATCTCTATTGACCCTAGCATGACAAACATTTTTTCTCGCGTAGATCTATCATCGAAATAACACATTTTTATAGAGTTTTGTCGAGATAATGTCGAGATTTTGACATTATGAGACGAATAGTTTTTAATTATCTGGAGAGTGAGATATCTCGTTGGCGTATGCTAGGCAGGCAGGAATGTCCAAAAAAATCTAAAACAATTTTTATAGGGCAACATTTTCCTTTTCCCGCGTATTTTAATTTGGCATTACGCAAGCGTAGTCTGATATTTTACTTGAAATGTAACAGGAACAAAATAGGGAAGGTCCTTGCCGTAACGGAACGTAACAAGGATTGTCCAAGCTGTCAAAATATTTACGTTAAATTTGAGGTTATCTCGATTATTACCTATTTTGATTTGTTCGGACTTGCTGTGTTTGTTTTGGAAAGTTAATTGGATTATCTCTAGTAAAATGACTGATAGTGATGAAGAAAATAATAAGCAAAATATATACATACTTGTGTGGATTGATGAGTGTGAATTCAATAAAAAGGAAGCGCAGCAGAAAGTCGGAAATTGATGCTAATTTCCATCAGACCTATTTCAGTTATAAAGTGAGGGTTATTGAAAATGATGAAACCAGAGAGGTACCTGTCTGTTACAAAGCATTTATATATATATTTGGCATAACTAAAGGGAAGTTGGAACATCTGCAAAAATCATTGAAAATGACTGGCACTGCACCAATTGATAAAAGAGGCAAGTCTACTTCAAACAAGACCGACAGACAGACAGACAGACAGACATGACGAATCTATAAGGGTTCCGTTTTTTGCCATTTTGGCTACGGAACCCTAAAAAAAGAAATCACATGTTCAATTCTTGCAATGATTCAAAGACAAAGTAGGCGACATGGCGCCGCGGAGCGGGACAGAGAGGACGATCCCACTCTCTGCCGCTCCGCCGGCGTGCGGGAGTGCGGAGGCGACGCTATGCGAACCTCCTAACTCTCGTCTAACGGGGCTCCGGGAGAGGATGGGAACCTCCCCGGCTTAGCCAGTCCCGGCGCCGAGGGGAACGCTTCAGTTTGCCCAAGCGTTCCCTTACCTTGGTGGAAGTCCGGTCCCTTTTGAGGTAGACCGGCCAGTCGTGGAGGGAGTCCCGTGTTTGTTAGATCCGGGATATCCCTCTTTTATACGGCTGAAGGCGAACCGCAGGTGGTTTTAGTAAGTAGGAGTCTCACATACTCCCGGGGTGCTGGGCACATACCCAACCCGGGGGACCCATGATGCGTTTCCCCTGCGCATAAAAAAAAGGCGACATGGCGGTCTGAAGTCTGAAGTTAGTTCTTCTAAGTAGTCTGTGGACTATAACTAAACATTATTATTATTATTATAAGCAGCCTACAGTGTCCCACTGCTGGGCAAAGGCCTCCCCTCTTTTTTTCCAAAGTTCGCGATCCTGTGATGTTGCTGGCCACTCTTTATCGAACGCATCCAGTTCGTCGCGCCACCTTTTCTTGGGTCGGCCTCTGTTGCGCCGACCAGTCTAAACATTGAAAGGTGAAAATAATTTTCCATACATTGTTAGTCTGTTTGTTGTTAAACATTGTCTCGATTCTCGATGCATAATATAAATAACATACAGTAGATCATCCGTGTTCTCAAAATCTAACTGGCTAAGTCAGAACTCAGAAACAAGTTTAGCGTGACGTGAATCGTGATATTACATTTTTATTGCTTGAGCAACATTAAATTACGCCTGTGTGCCAGCGCCCAATTTTGAAAGTCTAATAAGAGGATGCTGTACAATAGGCATACAGCTAGCCTTAATCCTGCCAGATCTACTGCAATTATAAAAAATAATTGCAGTAGATCCGGGAGCTAAAACACCAATCGTGACGTGCAGTAGAAATGGTGATAAATGATAATAATAATTTTGAGTATAAAACTCTAAAAAAGGGAGAGAAGTTTACGAGACGAAAGAACACCACAGGGAGAGGAAGCGATTGAAATTCATAAAAAATGTCGATTTGAAAATTAGGAATGACCGGCAGTCAGTGGAGAAGGAGACGGGTTTTGGAATTAGTTGTAAAAATTCAAACGTTCAAGACTACACTAAATTTACACTGAAATGGTTCGACGAAAAACAAAAAGTGTCCGAGCAGAAGAGATTGCAACTATAAACGATCAAAAAACAAATCATAAAATTGTAGACGAATATAATTTTGCCTACCAGTGTTGAGAGTGAGCCTGTGTTTTCGTCTGCTGGGTATTTTTGTAACAAAATACGAAGTTCTCTATCTGATAAAATGCTTGATGCTTTGTTGTTTTTAAGAACATATTATCAAGAAAAGCGTACATATAAAACTAAATAGACAGGTATACCTAGCCATGATTAATATTTTGTTACAAATTATTGTGATTTTATATGCTAATTTTAAATTATTGTTGATTTTGAGTTAGTTTAATTAAAGTAAGATAGGATAATATAACACTGTGAATTGTGATTTTTTGAACAGAAGACTGAGTTTTGTTCCTAATTATTTTGATTTTGCTTGCAAATTTTACTTTTATGTTAATTTTGAGTTGTTTTATGTTTAATTAAAGTTAGATAGGATAATGCGACAATTTGATTTGATACTTAGACAGAAATAATAAAAACTAAGTTTTGTACTTTATTAAAGGATTTGATTGTTTTCTAATAAGTTTATTTTGCCCGACGATCCAACTTTACAACGAAAAATATGCAATTCCGATATTAATATCGGAATTCCGATATTGAGGTCCGATATCGAAAATTAGTATCGGAATTGAAAATCGTCCGATATTACATGCCCTATTATCTACTATATGCGGTTATACTGTGGCCGAAGGTCCCCGATATATATAGAAGACCTTACTCTGATAACGCGATAACAACGTAGATTGTACTATTTATAGTTGCTAGTGAACGAGCAAAAAATAACCTGCTTGTAAGAATATTATGTCTGTTGCGAGAAAGAGACTTACTAGATAACGCCTGCAACTCCTTTGCGGTGGATGGCGCTTATTAAATTCGTTTATCGCTTTGAAACCGTATAGTCTGTCAAGAAAGTGAAGAAATTAAAAAGTGGCAACATCGTAGTGTTCATCCCTTTCAAATCAATTTAAGAAAAAGGGATGACACTACGATGTTGCCACTTTTTATTAATTTCTTCACTTTCTTGACAGACTATACATTTTTCGCAACAAAACTATCCTATATCTCAGATCTAAATCAGTTCACCCGTTTTAAAGCGTGAAGAAGTAACAGATAGTATAACAGAAAGAAGTAACAGTTGACTGACAGTTTCGCAATACAAACTATCGAAAAACATAACTGTAATTATTCAAGAGCAGTCAAAAAAAGAGGGTAAAAGTTATGCTTTGAACCTAATATATTATATGTTTCCTATAACAGTACAAGTATCTCCCTATAAGACGTCCTATAACCTATAAGAAGTTACGAGTTACGACTAACCCAGACAAGATCAGATCCTCATCCACCCAATTCCGGTGAGGTCAACAGGTCGGCACCCAATTGTCCGTCTGTCCGTCCCCCACCCCCCCACCCACATGCACTAACGAGCTCAATGATGGGCACTCCTCCCCCCCCACACGCGCCGCGCCGGCGCAGGAAGTGACTCAACTAATTATCTATAACGCACCCTGACTAATGCAAATGGGACGATTGAGGCGTATAGACCGACTGTGCTCCGATGTCTGTGTCTCAGCGGTTGGCGACTCCAGCTGGGGGTCGCGGGTTCGAATCAACAAAAACTTTTCCATGTTCCTGAGTCATGGATGTGTATTAAATATATGTGTATAGTAGTCAGGGGGGTTTCACTACGCGATTCCGCCGCCGAGCTACAAGTACATGCCGAGACTCCCCAACGTTGAGGTGATTCAATGGTTGCCGCGCACTGACCTGTGGCGCACGCGCCGAATATTTGTTAAAATTGTTTTGTAGATTTCGTATATTATCAACGATTAAATATAATAATCGTCAATTTAAAGATGGTAAAAAACAAATAAAAAATATATAAAAGTTAGCCACATAATTTTTTTATTTTATTTTATTCTTACATAATATTCGACCCCGCGCCATAGAATAAATAAAAGTGCAACCGCTAAGTAAATATTATAAACCCTTATTTCGGAATATCGGATAACACAGTGACAAGGTGTGGAGTAATGTCGACCTTCGCGCGGCGCCAGAGAGCTCAAAGTCGGCTGCTCGCGTGCGGTCCGTTTGTCAATAATAATATGTAGGCACATAAACAGGCGGCATTTGTGAAGATCAAAGCAGTGAGACTTCTGTACTTGTACTATTTATCTATTCTGTGGTATAGTTAAAAAATCTTAAATACATAATAAGTATATTTTAAATAGTATTAAAGTAATAAATATATTCCCGTACCGTTGTAATCTCGCGGTTTAGCGGCCAAGCCGCGCGTTCGGGCGGACGCATATAATGCGGCCATCCAGCCTTACATTAGGAAAAATATACGATTGCGACGATTTTTGTAGGTCTATAGCCTTTATAAAATTTTATAAAACTTTATAAAGTTCAAAACACAACTAACGCCATCTTGTGAGAGTCTAAGTTAATTCTAAACTCCAATAGACGGCGCTTTTTATTTAAAGCTTGAATTATTGTTTCGACTTTCGAGTAACCGTAATTTTTTGTAATTTACGTTTAATACATCAAAATATACAAACGATCATGTATATTTTATCTCTATTATTTAATGTTTTTAAACATAATAATATACAATTTATTGCACGCATGTTCTCAAAATAATAAAGTTTGCAGTAAAATTCTAATTAAAATTATGTAGTATACTCTTAACTAGAGATGTGCCGATCATGACTTTGGCCGACTAGCCGATTAGTCGGCTGCAAAGAAGCCGACTAATCGGCCGACTAGTCGGCCAAGCCGATCATGGTTTCGGGGGTTTCCGTAACACTTTTTTACTGCTGTTTTGCGGGTAAGTTGCACACGCCGCCTGCAAACGTGTCGAATCGTGTTATGTTTACTTCGCGTACGTTACTTTATTTTGTTTCTATGTAATAGTTCATGGTTTTCATTAAATATTTCATGTACATGAAATCTCGATTTAATACACATATGTACTTAATTAGTTGTTAAAATAATATAATTTCTTTACTAGCAACTAGCAAATAATTTCAGAAACACGTATATAATTTTAAAAAGTGTAACACTGATTGAGTGTGATATGAACACATTATAAATAATATTTAAGGTTTTTCTTTAGTGTAATTTCAATAATAGCAAAAAAAGTAAAAAGCCGACTAGTCGCCGACTACAAAAGTGGCCGGATAGTAGGCTTTACCGACTAGTCGGCACATCCCTACTCTTAACACCATAAGAATAAGAATCAGAATCAGAGTTTTTATAATTTAAATTTCATAGTAATTGTTCTATATAAACAAAAAAAGGCCTTTGCATCCATTGAGGATGATTTATACAGTATTTTCAGAGCGAAGTAATCACTTTTCAAATACTGTAGCGCCTGGGACAAGATTTTTTAAACGTCCATATGATTGTCCAAATGCCCAAGCACATACGGCGTTCTCGTAACATAGTCGGCCAAGTCCAGAGGAATCAACAGGTCAATACATCTGAGACCAACTGAGAGGGTTTCCTCATGATGTTTTCGTTCACCGTACAAGCGTCCATATTATGTAGTTGAGATCTAATAAGTCTTATTGGTAGACGGCCACTTTGTATCGAACCTGCACACTCTTCTTCTATAAAGCGACCACTAACCTGGTTCCTCAGGTCGGGCTCGCTGGCTGCGGCCTGTAGCTCCTGCGAGTCCCCCGGCGCTGCGGACACGTCGCCGGCGCTCGCGCTGAGCGAGCGGTCCCGCTTGCTGGACAACATGTGCTTGGTCTTGCTGATTATGTTCAGTGGCTTCGACTTGCGGACCTGAACATAAAAGTTACAAGGGTTACTATAAGAGAAATGTAAGGGCATAAAACACCTACAAGGGCTAATAAAGCATAATAAACAACAAGTGTTATAAGTTATAATTTATAAGTTATAAGAATATAATATGAAATACAGTAGACCCGCGTTAATCCGACAAACTTTTTGCACGGCCGTGTCCGGTGTCGGATTAGCTAATTTGTTGGATTATAGAGTACTCCATACATTGTTACACATTACAATACCTTAAAATCATAATCATAAGGGTTTATCTGAACTACAAATTATTTTCCTAAAACTAGGTACTTATCAACGAGCTGTAACCATAACTGTTGCATGCATTGTAACAAAAAAAATTACGTAAGTACATAATTATAAAGATTGGGAAAAATAATGTTTATATATCTTATCAACGAGCTGTAACCATAACTGTTGCATGCATTGTAACAAAAAAAATTACGTAAGTACATAATTATAAAGATTGGGAAAAATAATGTTTATATATCTTAATGTAAGAAAAAAGCAAGAGAACAATAATTTTAATTAATTACGCCTCTAGTCCACCGACGCGACGCTGCGAACTGCGAAACAGCGGCGAACCGGTACTGTCTCATCCGCCACACGACAATGCGTATATTGCATCTCACTCTATTACAGTTTCACATTGGTTTAGGCCCACTGATCTCTATACAAGTACGCTGGATTGCTGATAGCCTTTGAAATGACAGCTATTTTTTGTGCCTATTTGAAGCGGAATCAGCGCCCCTATTATTCGGGTAGAGAACTAAATCTGACGTAAAAATGACGTTTGAAAGCCGCCATATTTGCGCTGATAGCAGTAGTGAGAGTATTTGGAACTAATACTAGTGATGAGAACTGTTGTTATTGGTTGTGGTTACGTCAAATTTAGTTCTCTACCCGAATAATGGGGGCGCTGATTCCGCTTCAAATAGGCACAAAAACAGGTCTGTATCAACAATCCAGCGTACTTGTATAATAGAGATCAGTGTTTAGGCCCGTATATATAGTCAGTACTTAAGATGAGACCCGGTCTCAAGACGCTGTTCGGCTCTGTGATTGGTCCAAATTTTGACAGAAAACCAATCACAGAGCCTGAACCGTGTCTTGAGACCAAGATGCATCTTAAGTACTGACTATTTATTAGGGCCTTAGCAGATATTTCACGTTTCGCAGCGTTGGTGGACTAGAGGCGTAATAAGAATATATTTGCTAGTGACATTTTAATTTACTTTTGGAACGAAGTTCCTTATGGCGCGTTCGGCGTAAAGCTGTCTACATACCAAAGTATATGCCCGACGGCATATTACGCGCCGGGTTGCGGCCGGCGGTCTCATTTTGAAACAATTTTGACAAAGTTTGTTTCAAAATGAGGCCGCCGGCCTTGCCCGGCGGGTTATGCCGCCGGGCCGGCGGCTTTGGTGTGTAGACAGCATAAAGGAGGCTAGACAACGATATTTTGACCTCGACACTTTTTTATTAGTACCTGTATAGTAGGGGCAGAGGGCGTTGATAGTATTCCTATGCGTCAACTAGGTGACGTTTTTTGATAATAAACAGCCTTGTTAGTATATCTGGGCGTCAATTGATGGCGTTTTTTCAGTTTTTTTGAGTGTATATGTAATATAGACAGGTTTTTTTAAACATAAGAAATAACGTCGTTCCATTCGGGTGTCCCTTGACACCCCTCAAGTTTTTTTGAGTATTGTTTCAGAAATTGGAGGCTTTTTTTTATCGGGCTTTGGCCCACCACTGTATCTCCTGTGTCGCCAGGATCGACAGCGGTATCCAACCACGAAAACCCTTTGATATGATCTCAGGGAGCCCGAGGGACATGCTACAACTGTCTTGGGACCCGCAACGAAATTAATCAGAAGAAGAATAGGAGGAGTATAAGGAAGAATTTCAGATTCCCTCCCCATACAAAGCGGGAGACAGCACAAAGTTACAATGACCGAAAGTCAAAGAACTGAAGGGGAAGCACCACGGAAATAAAAGTTAATAATTTGACTACTACGCTATAGCTAAATAGCTAAATAATTAATATTGGATTTGGTTGTGTTAGAATGTTGCCAACAATAATTGTGATAAAAACGCTTGAAGGCACGGAAGTTCCTAGCGCTGTCCACGAGATCACCGTAGTATGCGACTCCAGATGTACAGAGTAGGTTGTTTAGCATTGTAGTTCTTTCGTCCTGCCAGAGACCACACTCCCAGAGAACATGATGAGCAGTTTGTTCAAACATGTTGCCTTCGGTCGAGCACTCGCACATAAGTGATGCTTAGCCTTAAAATTTCCATGACCGGTCAGGAATTGAGAAACGCAGTGGTCAATATCCATCCAATGTTTGGATAGCCGTTCTCGAATATTAGGGAAAAAGTTATATAGATGTCGCCCTTTGGTGGAACAGGAATTGGAGGCTCTGTCAGAAGACATAAGTTACTCACTTCATCCATGATTGGACGAAGTGAGTAACTTATTTCCGTCGTACGTCTCCAATTTTTATTTTCTTATAGACTCTAAAATTTAAGTAAAAACAATGAATTACCTTTAATTTCACATTAGCCGGATGCACGAACTTGCCCTCGTCCTTGTCCTCGGGCGGGGTGTCCCGGAGACCCAACACCAGCATATCGTCCAAGGACGCCTGGAGATGCCTTCTCAGCGCCGGCCGGGCCTCCTCGTGGCTCCTGGTGGAGTACACCGACAGGGTATCGGCGCTAGCCTTGCTCGCAGCCGACACGGTGTCCACGCTGGCCTTGCTCAGCGCCGACACGACCGTCACATTCTCCACCGACTCGTTGGACCGGTAGTCGGGCCGCCGCCGCCTCTCCTCGTATATCTCCACCGCGTCGAACGCGGCGGCCGCGCGGTCCACGTCGTCCACGTCGAGCTGCGCCGGCACCAACTGGTAGGGGGGATCATGCCGCGTGTACGCGCGGTCCGAGGCCAAGTTGTAGTTGTAGTGGTCCTCCGCCGGGCCGGGCCGCAGGTCGGCGGCGAGCAGCGCGTCGGCTAGGTCGAGCGGCCGCCCCCGCCCGCCGAAGCCGTCGACGACGGGAGTTGTGTTCGACAGAAAGCCGTCGTCGAGCGGGCAGCCGACGAGGCCGACCGGCCGGCGGGGACACCGGCGATCCCGCCCCGGCGCCGGCGGTCGCCCGAACTCCACCACCAGGACGCGGTCGGCGACGCTCCGGCAGTCGTTGTGGAAGCCGATGCCGGAGTCGCTGGTGCTGCTTGTCGTCAGCTCGCTGTGGTTGCTCGGCTGCGGCGAGTTGGCCGCGTCTTGCCGGCGGCGCGCGATTTGGGGAAGCGGCGGGCTGGCGCCCCGCACCAGCCTGGAGATGGGCTGCAGCGGGACCCCGGCGTCGGCGGGCAGGGAGTACATGCCGCGGATGACGGCGACCACGTCGTCGGCGGCGGGCGGGAATTCGAGGCAGCGCTCGGCGACGGGATCGCGGGTGCAGGTGACGCGGAACTCGCGCGCGCGGGCGGCGTGCGCCTCGTGGTCGGCGGCGCGGCCGTCCACGGCGAACACGTGGCAGCCGTGCGACGCGCTGCCCGCCACCTCGGCGGACGTGACGAGGCCGAAGAAGCGGCGGTCGGCGTCGGAGCCGCAGCCGGCGAAGACGATCCGGTCGCGGTGGTACTGCGCGAGCAGTTGGCCGGCGGCGCGGCGCAGCAGCAGCGCGTGGGGCAACACCGTGAGCAGCACGGGGGCGGCGGGGCGGCGCTCCTGGCGCAGCTTTCGCACGGCGGCGCGGACGTGGGCGGGCGCGGCGGCGGCGGCGGCCTGCGGCGTCTCGATCGTGCCGAGGTAGCCGACTACAGCGCGACACTCGAGCCGCGCCGCGTGGTTCGGCGTCAGCTGGACTCGGCTTATGTTCTGGAGGATTTCGTTCACTCCGGAGGTGCTCGGCGCGGCGTGACACGCTGAAATATGTACATTTTAATGTAGTGAGATTAACTACTTAAATGCGATTAACTTTGTATTGGCTACACCCAACTTTAAATTGGTCAGCTAAACTGCACATGTGTACAGTGTCAACCAACTCCAAACTACTGAACCATGGGTAAGAATAGAGCATGTTTACTGGGAGCAATATATATCCATATTAATATTATAAATGCGAAAGTGTGTCTGTATGTCTGTTACCTCTCACGCCCAAACCATAGGATACTTTTCATCCCAGAAAAATGTACGGTTCCCGCGCGATAAACAAATTTTGGCAGCGACGCAACGGAGTTGCTGGCATCATCTAGTATGTTTATATAAATTATTACCTAGTTTAAAATTTCACAGCAACAAAACTCAGGTTAAACTTGGCATTTACCCGAATAGTAAATCTTATTAGTGATGTTTTCTCACACTAATTATAATGTTTTGTATTAACAATGGACAGATCACAGAACAATCTTTCCTGATGTAGAAAGCTGCAAGCAACTCTAAATACTGCACTCAGGAGCATCAATCTTCCATACTAATGATATAAATTATAAATGCAAAAGTGTGTCAGTCTGTCCTATGCTCCATCTGCTGAACCAATTATGATGATTTGTCTATAATGACAAAATTAGCTATTTGGCCGAGCTTTGCTCGGTATTTGATAAAACACGAATAAAATAACATTTTCTAAAATTGATTCCTAGCTAGATCGATTTATCGCCCCCGAAACCCCCTATAAACTAAATTTCATGGAAATTGTTGAAACCGATTCCGAGATTCCAATTATATATATTATACAAGAAGTGCTCGTTTAAAGGTATAAGATATAAACAAAATTACTTTTTAGCCAATAAAATTGTGTGCACCAGCTGCTACCTTTGATATTGTAGGGGTTGTCCCTACTCCCTACTGATGATGGATGGTGGATGATAATGATGATGGTAGTGAATAGTGATACTGATGCTGATAGTGGAGTCAAATGATACTCTTGATGCTTATTAATGATCAGCTTTTCTTGATAATATCTTTGATGAAAATTGAAATTGATACAAATAAATTGATGATACGGCACAACGTGCGAGTTCATTGGCACGCAGCACACGCTGAACTGTACCAGATAGTAACATAGTTGTTGTAGAGTCTAAAGGTGTGTGTGAGATTTTATAATTTACTTGTACAGTGTTAAGTATGTTTAAATTATTTTTTATTTCCTGAATTTCTTCAAAATATAATATATTGCCTAAATTATTGACTAACAGTCAAGACAAGAATATTGTTATAATCCTGCCACATGTGTAAGTGCCACATGAGTTGGTCTGCCTACCATGGTCCTAACTCCTAATCATCATAGATTTTAAAGAATTATCGAAGCAAGTTAAGCTATAATCTATAGCTGTCTACACACCAAAGCCGCTGGCCCGGCGGCATAACCCGCTGGGTAAGGCCGGCAGCCTCATTTTGAAACAAGCTTTGTCAAAATTGTTTCAAAATAAGGCCACAGCTTTGGTGTGTAGACAGCATATAATATGATATTCTTTAAATCTACTTGGGATATAAAAAAATCGGCCAAGTGCGAGTCGGACTCGCGCGACGCGCACGAAGGGTTCATTACCGGTATAAAGCGAAATAAGACAAAAAATTGTCTTTTTTTGTATGGGAGCCCCCGTTAAATAATTATTTTATTTTAATTTTATTATTTATTATTAAATTAAAAATATAATTAAGGATTTTTTGAAAATTTCAAGTACCGAGCTGTTGCCTGTTACCATTATTGCTTACGAGCAAAAAATAGCAAAAAAAATTGCGTTTGTTGTGTGGGAGCCCCCCTTAAATATTTAATTTATTTTGTTGTTATAGTGGCAACAGATATACACAATCTGTGAAAATTTGAGAAGTCTAGCTATAGCGGTTCTTGAGTTACAGCCTGGGGACACACAGACAGATGGACAGGCGTCGAAGTCTTAGTAATAGGGTCCCGTTTTTACACTTTAGGTACGGAACCCTAAAAAAAGAACAAAATCGAATAATAATAATTAATAACCAACCACATATTTACAACACAATTTACTCTCAATTTATGCAATGTGTTTCAACCTAATTTAAATTTTAATAATACTAGATAACCCCGTGAACTTTGTATCACTTTCCTCCCAATATAAACCCTCCATGGATGTCTATAAAAAAATTTAATTTACAATACATTTTTATGTTACATATTAGATTTAGACAGATACATTAAATAGAAAGATAATAGATATTAATTTAGAAATGAAAAGACCCTTCATATTTTCCAGCAATTTGCAATCAATAATGATAAATTGTGGATAAAAACACCTTGGTCAAGTTTTCAAGCATAGTGAACTAGACTATTTGGATGCTGTGATGCCACAGAGAGACACAATCACAGGCAGACAAGCTAATCTTATAATACCCCTTTATTTTGGTTAAGAATTGGGGGCTAAAAAAGACAACTGTATAATAATATTAATGGGTGCAAGTAGATAGAAGTGCGAGTTTCCTATGCCTTTTCGCTGGCTTGGTTCCCAAACCAGTGGTTTGGGAACCAAGCCAGCGAAATTACGCTGCGGCCAGAAGCTATCGGCTCGCTCGGAAAACATGCGAAAAAACGTAATTTTGTTTATTTAAAAAATAACTGGGAGCATTTAAGCAAAATGCTTCTATACGAAGGCCGCATGTAGACATTCTAACAGTGTTAATTTTTAATCAATTTGAAATTTTTCATTTTCAATGTTACCTGGATGATGCACTAGCGTCTGCTGCAGCCTGCGTCGCGGCGGCGGGTACCGTCGGCGAGTGCGCGCGCGCTCCTCGGGCTCCGTGTCCTCTGTGTCCGTGGGCGGCGGCTCCCGCGGTGCCACACTCAGAGCTATGGGCCCCTGCGCAGACGCCACCAGCCGCGCCACCGACGCGTGCGGCGCCCGCGCCACGCTCGCGCCGTCCACTGCCATCAGCGCGTCCCCCGCGCGGAGCCCTGCGCACTCCGCCGGCCCGCCCGCTGCCACCGCCGACACTACGCACGGCCTCTGCCCGGCGATCGTGAACCCGAAGCCTCCGGCGCCCCGCGCCACTACTACACGTCGCTCGGCCACCCGAGACAGAGCGGCGCGACGTCGACGTCGCCTCTGCTGCTGGGGCACCATCGTCAACTTTCGAAATGCACTTCACACAAGGTACAATCCGTAATATTGTTTACGAAACGACCTAAGCACCACGATCACTGAAAGTCACATTATTATTCCCTTCGCAAAGGACAGAAGCAGATAAACTGTTTCATATTCGTGGAAAACAAAAGCTTTCGAGAACTTGAAACTTTTCTGACTTGAGTCTTGACATTTAGAAAGTGGAACTTGCATTCAAAATTCAAATGTAGCAAAACAAAACCTGATTTTTGCATTTCACGCACACTGCTTATAGTGACTCTAATTTGAGTTGAACGCAATTTAACTTTTTACTGTGTAAGCCCAAAAAATATTCCTTAATTTTATATTTTTTTTTGCAAATGCATTCAAAAATCAAAATACAAAAATAAAAATGTGTTTTGACGCAGAAGTAAATATAAAATTTTAAATTTTAAAGTTTGAATCATCAAACGGAATGTAGCGTGTTTTGCTTCTGTCATTTGTAGGTAGACAGCTGACCTGACAGTATGACAGTTGACATTATTGAAATTTGTTTGTGTTGAGGCCGTGATTGAGGTTATAAACTCACGTTGTAATTTTAAATTTTGTAACAAATAATAAGTATTATAGTTATTAAATAATTTAGGAAAGCAACAAAAATGGCTGTAAGTATACCACTTTACATATTCTACTATGCTAAACTTATTTATTTTTTCTCAACTAAACATTATCCAGTATTCACATAACATATTCTTCTCTATTTCTCTAATTACAGAAAAAAGGGAAACATAGAGTTAGTAAAGTGAAGAGGAACAATCAAACGACTAACAAAATGAAGAAGCAGGGGAAGTTAAAGCTGCAGAGGCACAGGACTAAGGTACAGAAGCAGAGGCAGCCGACCCAGGCAGAGCCAGAGTACAGCAGTGAGAGTGAAGAGTCCAGCAACGAGTGGGCGGACATGTTGGATGAGGAGGAGCAGGCCTACATCACGAGCCGGCTCGCCCGCCAGCCCCAACTGCTGTCTGACATACCTCCTGAAGAGGAGCAAAAGTATGTTCAGTTTACCTGACTACCAAACTCACCATACTTATTGTACTATAATAATATACTACTGACTACAGCTGCAATAGTAATTTTAATAATTAGTGAATGTTTATACAATACTAAATATTGTTTTAAGTTTCTAGCTTAAGGATAGTGTCTGTATGACTAAAAATTCTGTCATGTACTTAGTAGAGATACACTAGTGGTTAAGTTTGCATATTGTTTTTATGGATCTAGTGTTGCTAATAACTTATTGTCTGCAAATAGAAGCTATATTATTTTTAATCATTCCAGAAAGAATTTGAAGAGGAAAAGAACAAGAGAGAAGGAACAAAAGCAAGGGAAACAGAAGCCAGGCAGTGACAGTGGGGCGGCTAGTCTAGATGACTCTGAAAATAGTGATGTAGAGGAACAGTATGAGAAGGAGCTCTCTGAGAGACCAGTCAAAAAACTACGACCGCTGCTGCCTATCAAAACAAAGGAAGGGGTTGTGGAGAGAATGGAGGAGTGTGAAGGTAATTTATATTCACATAATTATACTTAACATATTATGTGCAAGTAGGATAACTTGTTTCACTTAAAATTAAAGCCAACAAGTGCCTATGTTATATAATTTTATGTAATCTAATTAATGTTGAAAAATTGAATTTGTTTTATATTGTTAAATGAAATGTTTTGTAACTATTTGTAAAAATTTAATGTATTTTTATAATTGTTAGTATTATTGATGTGGTTTTTGATTTGCCCGGACATTTACTAATTTTTAATGATATTGTTTTAATTTTAAATTTACTCTATTCTGTCTTTTACAATATATTACTAAGCCATTTTTTATAGCATGATTAATAGCCTGTAAGTAAAAGTGCAATAACCGTGATAAATATAATTTATAATCCTTAATGTGTATGTACTATTGTAACTTTCGTTGGCTATTCATAGCAATAAATAAATAAATAATAAATTTTATAATTTATGATATAAGAAACAAAACTTGATCAGTAGAATATTAGCTTATTTTAAAAATGTGTTTCATAAAAATATTAAACATATATTTTTATAAACATGGGTGTTAATACCTCGATTGTGGGAATCACAGACACAATAGATATTCAATTGTTATGCGGCACCTGGTGGCCACTTGGGAATTGATGGGTTAAACAATATTTGATTAATGGGGTTACATTAAAGAAAACCATAAAATATAGAAAACAAAGCACTAAGCTGGAAATAATAAAGATTGTCATGTCTTGAGTGAATTTGCAGTGTTGGACACTGTAAATAAGAGTAGATGCTGCATTCAATTTTCTAAACTTCCACAAACAAGCAGTGGTTTTCTTAATATTTCCAAAGATATTTTTAGACCTTAAATGTTATCATCCTAACTGATCCTGACACATTTGTTATTAATTATTAGATTTAATTAGGATTGTTTTTGTGATTTAACAGTCATCTTTGGTATATCAACTCTTTTTTGAAAACTACTTATTCATTAAATACTAATTAAAAATTAAATACTAATTTTAAAATTAAGTAATTATATAATTATAAAATTAGTTTATCCAAATAATATCTTATTAAAATTTCTTCAGAGTCAGACTTTGAGAAAGAGGAGGAAAGTCCAGAGGTACAGAGTGAGGAGGAAGGCAGTGTGAGTGAAGGTTCAGACTCTGGTGTGGAGGACAAAGACAAAGAAGATAAAGCTCAGGAGCCGGAAACCATCACAACGGTGCAGCTCCTAGCAGCGAGGAGGAACAGGCTTCAGCACGAGAAGCTGAGGATCGGTGCACTGTGCTCCTCCCTGCTCGAGAGTCCAGAGAAAAAGGTATGGCTCATGTTTCAAATTATAAGAAAAATTAGAAAAAAAATCGTAGGATGCTAATGTAAAAAAAAAACAGTTTCTCAAGACCTACATTCTCTTTCACTCTTTTTCACTTACTACACGAATGACGAATCTTCAAAATTGTTAACAAGTACCTATGGAAATAATGTTGCAATGTACTCACTACTCATGTAGAAGTTGATTCTTAGGCAGATGGCGGACCTAAGTAATTTAATTGCATTAAGTCAAACCCATCCGACTGATAACAGCTAACATTGAATTGACATAAGCCGACGAAACGACGTGTCACGTTGGTCTGTCAATTGCCTAGGAAACTATTTCCTCGGGTATACTACAAGTACACAATGTCAGGGTAAGTTTGCATAAAGTCTCTAAATTATATAGTAGGTATTGTTTTGCCTGGCACATTATGTTTATTAAATATTGTGGTTATCTGGATTCTGTATACAGCTGCATGACTGGTGAGACATGTTTAATACTCGAGGACGTGATATTAGGCTTTGATATTAGTTGAAAAAAATAATAATATAAAAAAATAATATCAATTGATCACTGAGTAAAAAAAATATGTTGCTTAAAGGTAAATAATTATTTACCCAACGCACGGTCACCGCGCGCGGGAGTGGTAGCGCGGGGTGCGGGGCGCACGTCGCCGCGCCCGGCCGCATAGTAATTTACTAGTGTACTAAATAGTAAATACACTACAGAAAAACTGTGAACGTTGTATATAAAAACATAGCGGCCCGCTCCGGTTTCGCACGGGTATAAAATATATAGACTACGTGATTAAAATCGATTCAGTAGTTTTGATAAATTGCAATCCATAAATTATGGTTTTATTTAATCTAATCTTATCTCACCTTATGTAGGTACTTATAATTACTATAAGTGCGATTTAAAAATTAACCTTAGAATAGAATATAATTTATATTTTAAAACTACTATCATACAATTATTTATCGTAACTTACTTATAATTACTGATACGTTGTCGCGCTGAAAAGCACGTTTTTATAATAAACGCGTCCGATCGCTGCTAAATTCAAAGTGCTATAGGGAAAACCGCGGCCTCAGACGCGCTATTTATAGGCACGCTCTTGCCGCACCGCGCCGGGTGGCCGGCCGGTACCGCCGCAAACGCTACGTCCCGCAATTTTTATAAATCTGTAATATCTTCGAAAATATTCACTTAAATCATACGGTGTAAAGGGCCATATAGATCTATATTAAATGAACAATGTATTCAAGGTATTTAATTGGTTAAGGATTAATGCTGTATTGGTTAAAATCGCTTCGAAAATTAGCCATTATTAGTCGTAAAAAGTAAATGACAAAAAAAAGTTATTGTGGATTATCCATAAGAGATAGACATATACCATCACGGACTTTTCTGTAGACCTTTTCAATGTGTACAATACTTAGTACATTATTTTGATAAAACTCGTAGGGTTCAGCCTGCGTTTGCAATGTAAGTGGAAAAAATGTAATTATTTACGACATCACATTAGAAACCTCAAAAATAACAGTACTTCTCCACTATTTAATGGATGTTATTATACATATAAACCTTCTTCTTGAATCACTCTATCTATTAAAAAAAACTGCATCAAAATCCGTTGCGTAGTTTCAAAGATTTAAGCATACAAAGGGACATAGGGACAGAGAAAGCGACTTTGTTTTATACTATGTAGTGATTATTATTATAATGAGAATCGAGTACAGAGTACTCTCCATAAGTATCGGTAATGTCTCATCACCAGTCATGCTGTACATCTACAAGCTTTGCGATGGATCTTTTGCAATGTTGTAGAACATATTATCCTCTCTCTCACCAGCTCAAGAACCTGTTCCCGATCCTGTACCTGATGGAGGAGCGTCTCCGGGACGGGACCCCCAACCTGCTGTCGGTCCGCAAGCTGGCCTCGCTGTCCGCCGCCGAGGTTTACCGCGACCTGCTGCCCGACTACAAGATCCGACATCAGGACTACACTGATGTTAAGTGTGAGTATCCTTACCATCAGGGCCAGATTTATATTTTAATGCGTATAGGCCAGTTTAATTTTGCCGCTCTTATGTACGAACTCTGCTGCCATCCTAGCACGCTGCCGCCCTAGGACGCCATAGGAGTTAGGACGCTGCCGCCCATAGACCTATACTGCCTTAATAGTCTATACTCTATACCAGGGGTCACCAAATGGCGGACCGCGGTCCGCATCCGGAACGCCGACCCATTGTGTGCGGACCCCAGCATTGTCGAGGATGAACTTCGATAAAAATAAATTTCGGTCTTGACTTACTGATGAACATCTCCAGGATTTAATGTCAATTATAGCTTGCACCAATTTCTCTCTTAACAACCAACAAAAATTGACACTTTTTTCATTGAATAAATACCTTTGTAATTTCCGTAATTACCTTCCGACTTCAAAAAAAGGAGGCTATTTATAAAAATATGTGTCTGTCTGACTGTTAACTCTTCACGCGTCAAAATTTGAACCGATTTACATATTTGAAATTTTATATGAATAAATTTTGAAAAATGAGAAGTTTTTGTTGCGGAAAAAATGTACGGTTGCAGCGCGATAAATTAATTTCCGCGCTATGGAGTTTGGCTTTATTTGATAAACTACTATTATAAAGAGGAAAGATTTGTTTGTTTGTTTGTTTGTTTGTTTGTTTGTTTGAGTCGAATAGGCTCCGAAACTACTGGACCGATTTGAAAAATTCTTTTGCTATTGAAATCTCACATTATTTCTGCTGAACATAGGCTACATTTTATTTTGGAAAAAAGTAGGGTTCCGTAAGATATTTGAGTTTTTCGGACGCAAGGTGTAAAAAATCAGCTAGAAAAGTTACTTATTTTGCGTACGCTGCCTAAACTATAAAAGATAGAACCATAAAATGTTCTAAGTAATTGTAGATCTTATAAATATCTACAAAAAAGTCCGCGACACACTATACCTATCTATGTCGAGTGAGGCACAATAACCATTTATTTATTTAAAAATCCTAAATTTTTTTTGGAATAAATTTAAACGGATATATTTTACTGACGCTATTTATCCTTATCAAAATAAATTATTTTATCACTAAGTACAGTTTATGTAGATAATATTTGGTCTTTGAATGATTAAAATTGGACGTTTGGTTTTGAAATTATGGCGAAATTAAAATATTACGATAGTGAGCGTCACCAAAGCGCGTGCGGGAGGAAGAAAATATTCTGTTGTAGAAATGAATATTCTGTACATAAAAGATATGAAATGACACCCGAAATTACACCTTTGTCACTACATCGCTATAGAAGCCAAAAATGTGGTTAGTTTTTTGTCTGTCTGTCTGTCACTCTTTCTGTCTGTCTGTATGTTTGTTCCAGCATCACACGAAAAATACTGATCCGATTTGAATGTGGTTTTCGCAGATATATTTATCTTCTTCCAACTTAACATCTGGTGTATAAAATTTTTTCCCCCCACCCCTCTAAGGGGACAAAAGAGGGGGTCAGATTTTGTATCAAACTTTTTTCTTTAACACGAAAACACAAAAACTACTGATCCGATTTGCATACGGTTTTCACAGATTTGCATACGGTTTTCACAGATATACTATATTTGTCTTCTTCCAACTCAACATCTGGTGTATAAAAATCCTCCCCCCCTCCCCTCTCAACCCTCTCTGGGGACCAAAGAGGGGTCAGATTTTGTATACAACTTTTTTCTTTAGTGGACTTACTTCATATTAGGTATTAACTGTGTTTTTCAACTTAACATCTGGTGTATGACCTTCCCCCCCCCACACCCTCTTAGGTTACAAAAGAGGGGGTAAAACATGTATCAACTGATGATAAAATATACTTTAAATGGCAAAACAACGTTTGCCGGGACAGCTAGTTTGATAAATAAATATATTGTTATCTTTATACGCAGTATATTTTAAGGAAAACATATATTTTTAACCATTTTTTATAATTATAATAATTATTATACATAATATTATATACATTGTTAATTTATCGTTCGCCTTATTTTGTTATATGAGTACCTACTGTTATACCAAGTTAAAAAGTAGTAGTTATATTGTACGAAATATGGTTACTTTTTCAGTGAAAAAAGATACTCTAGCGCTATACAAGTACGAAAAAGAGTTACTGGAGTTCTACAAACGTTATCTTCAACGACTGGAGAAAGCCACCAACGTACTGCGACGGAAGATGGGCGACAGCAGGTGAGCTATTGGCAAGATAGATCTTTTTTCATTCTTGTATGATATAATAATTACAACCGAAGCCAGTAGCTAACGGAACATTTTTTTTGCCTAAACAAATGATGAAATCAAACGAAATGTTGTTATTTTACCGACACTCAGCTATCGCAGAAAGTTTATTTGACTGTTTTACCATCAGAAAGTGTTCAGCTGTTGTATAAAACTGACTAGTCTACTCTTATCTTATCATATCGTTTTGCCTTCATGCTGCCACACAGTTTGGGTGACATGCAGCATGCTGGTAGCCCGGCCGCAGCTGATCTGTTTTACCCACACCTGCACTATTTTATCCTCAGTCTCGCCAATAATGCTGCACTGTACTGACTGTTTTACCCACATCTAAACTGTTTTACCCTCCGAAAACCCGACCAGGGCAGCCTCAGTCTCGCCATCATCTCACTGCGCTGTATGGGCGGCATGCTGGACACCCGTTCCCAGTTCGACTTAATATTATTCAACCGACACCTGTACTGTTTTACCCTCAGAAACCGTTCTTTTGGTGTATAAAAGACTGTTTTATCCTCAGGAAACCCGACGAAGGCACGCTCAGTCTCGCCCTCATCTCACTGCGCTGTATGGGCGGCATGCTGGTGGCCCGGCCTCAGTTCAACTACGCGGACAACATAGCTCAGACGCTGGTGCCTCACCTGGACTCGCGCGTGCCGGCGGCGAGGGATATAGTGAAGGAGTGTATAGAGACTGTGTTTAGAGAGGATAACAAGGGAGATATTACGCTTACGGTGAGTGCATGTTTACACTAATTTACGTTTATAAATGTGAAAGTCTCTCTGTCTTCATGCTTAAACGGCTAAACCGATTAGATGGGTAAGGAGATACTTTGAGAGGGGAAAACGGATAGGATAGTTGTTAGTGCGAAAAAAGTACGGTTCCTGCATGATAAAAATTCTTCATTACATATTTGTTACGTCGAAAAAAAGTACGGTTCCTGCATGATAAAAATTCTTCATTACATATTTGTTACGTCAGACAAATTGTCAATGCAAACAACCAAACCTTTTTAGGGTTCCGTACCCAAAGGGTAAAAACGGGACCCTATTACTAACTACGTCCGTCTGTCTGTCTCCAGGCTGTAATTCAAGAACGGTAATAGCTAGAGAGTTGAAATTTCCACAGATTATTTATATCTGTTGCCGCTATAACAACAAAGACTAAAAACAAAATAAAATTAATATTTAAGGGGGGCTCCCATACAACAAACGTCATTTTTTTTACCTCTTTTGCTCTATATCAATAATGGCAAAAGGTAGGTACTTAAATTTTTCTCAAAGTCCTTAGTTATATGTGTACTTTAATATTTAATAATAATATTAAAATAAAATAGAAAATTAGGAGGGGCTCCCATACAAAAAACCCAATTTTTGGCCTAATTTTGCTTTATAATGTTACGGATAACGGAACCCTTAGTGCGCGAGTCCGACTCGCACTTGGCCGATTATTTCTATCCCCGCATTCCACTTAGCGTTAAAAACGATCAAAACGCTCAAAGTGTCTCCTATTTTGAGAGTTTTGTCGATCGCAAGTGGAACGCGGGATTTATGGTCAGTAAAGAGTAGACTTATCTAAATTCTAAACCATCTCTAGATCTTATACAAAACCCCCAGATCGTGCGTCTCATCAACCAGCTGGTGAAGCGGCGCGGCGAGCGGCTCCACCCCTCGGCGCTGGACTGTCTCCTGGCGCTGGACATCCGCGACGTGCAGCTCGACGAGCGGGCCGACCTGCAGCACAAGCACAAGCAGGACGCTAAGCACAAGAAGCGCATCATCAACCTATCCAAGAAGGAGAAGAAGGTGTGACAGCTGTCAATGTCAGATTTCTTTTTTATTGGTGCCCAATGCATGGCAATAAGTTTGCGTTATAACTGTACATATTTTTCGCCTCAACTCAGACGCTGGCAACTCCTAATGGGGAGGCTCACGCCAAAAGAAGAAGAAGATATGCAACATTATAATATTCATTGCATCACACAGCATTATAATATTATAATTAATGTAACTAGATCTTAATAACTGGTCCACTGAATACTGTTTAATTATTATGATGTTTCGTGTGATGCTGGAAATAAAAGTATTTCTTATTCTTATTCAACATCTTGCGATTGATTCATTTAGGGCGAAGCCAAACGAGCGTAATTTGAGCCGCAGAATTTCTGCCGGGCAGAATTTTTTTCATACAAATGACAACTCATTTTGAGTCACCGTGAGAATCAAACATGACTTTTGTATGAAACTCAATGCAGCAGAATTCTGCCCGGCAGAAATTCTGCGGCTCACGACTCAAATTACGCTCGTTTGGCTTCGCCATTATGTCATAAATATACACATTATGACGTAAATAAAAAACAATCGTTGCCTGGCATATTATATAAACAAAAGTCAAAACATAACTTAAAACGACACATTACAGACAAAGATAATATAAGGCGCTGCCTAAATATTTTTTCTATTAGTAACAGGCCCATGTATTACTTTTCAAAAGTAATTTATATTGGTTGAGTTACAGTCTACAGAATATCATATCTAAGTCTAATATTTAAGAATATCAAAGTCATAGCATTTTCCCTTTTTTGGATTGTACCTATAAAGTCCTTCATGCATCAATAAAATCGTTATAATATAATAAACTTACATAAAATTGAAGATATATATTGTGTATAAATTTTCAGCGAGCCAAGAAACTAAAGGAGGTAGAACGTGAGCTGCTCGAGACGCGAGCAGCCGAGGACGCGGCGGCCCGGCGACGGACACTGGCGGAGGTGACGCGAACGGTGTTCCTCATATACTTCCGCGTACTGAAGACCGCACCGCACTCGCGCCTGCTCGCCGCCGCGCTCGACGGCCTGGCCAAGTGAGTACAAATAATATCCTACCGACTGCGCCATTTCCGCTGATACTGGGTCATCTAGTATAATATAATCTGACCTACGTGTCTCCGCAGGTTCACGCACGTGATCAACCTGGAGTACTACAGCGAGCTGGTGGCGATATTGACGGCGTTGTCGCGCGACGGGCTAGTGTCGGCGAGCTCGCAGCTGCGCTGTGTGCGCACCGTGCTGGCGGTGCTGCGCGGCGCCGGCGACGCTCTCAACGTCGACCCCGCCGCCACACACGACCGCCTCTTCGCCGCGGCCGCCACAGGTACACGCACGCACGCACGCTAGGAAACACGTACGCGTACGTAAGCACACGGATACATAGTGTTAGCACACGCACGCATGTAAGTACGCACGCACGCGTATGTTAGCACACGCACGCACGTAAGCACACATGCATACGTAACCAAGAGCGTGCGTAATAAAATGGCTATTTTATACATGGTTTCAAATTGATAAAATTTGCTCAACCAATTTTTAAATGAGTGTTTAAAACCTCTGTAAAATAACGCCTTATCCGCGAAGAAAGTGATGAGTGAAAAGAGTGAAGTACTCCCACCACAGAAATAAATCAACATAGAACAACGACACGCGTACGTTGCTAAGGAATCGCGCGTGTCAATTTTGGCTTTGCATTTAGTTAGAACAAATAACTTACCCGTGGAAAGAAGTACCTCCTTTTGACCGATTCACTTTCGTACTTCTGTACTTTCGTACACTGCACAATGAGGCACTTTTGCACAACCGCTCCGGTGTAATCGAGTCGAGACGTGCACGCTGACTGAATGAACGTTCAACGAATCTTGCACGCTTGGGCAAGATTGAAACACGCGTACTCCACCTGCTTAGCTGTTCTATCTTGATTTATTTCTGTGGCTCCCACCCTATCCCAATTTTTTTTTATAAGTTCTACTATGTCGACTAATTACCACTGTATAGTATGACTAATATTAATTCAGAACAAAAAGTGCTCTTTACCGCAAACTATCTTTGTATTATACTTTACTAACAGTACAATGTAATTTCCAGTGACAAGCGCTGAGGACGTGCGCATGGCGCTAGAGGGCGTGTCGGAGGTGACGGGTCGGGCGCGGCGTGTGTCGGCCGGGGTGCTGCAGGCCTTCGCCAAGCGGCTAGCTGAGTTAGCGGCCCGCCTGCCCCCGCACGCCGCGCTGGCTGCACAGGCGCTGCTGCATCAGCTGCTACAGGTAAGACTGCACGTGCGTGGAAAATTGGTCGGGTTATAATAGCTGCGACCACAGCATATAAGACTAAGGCGTCTCCCATATTAGGCGTGCGCGTTCCTCGGGCGTGTGAGCGAGAGAACGCCGCGTATGTGCCGGGAGCGCGTCGTGCAATGTGCTCGCGTGGAGTCTGCCTATGAATCAATTTCTTTGATGTGACATTTCTATTGATTTAAATTTCTTCAACTAGCGTATAAATATTTGTGTGTGAAGACGAATCCATACTATATGCACTATATTGTATTATGCCCGGCCGCACATTGTCCGAATTCTGATCAGAAACATTTGAACTCCGCCGGATCGCCACCCCGCACATTATCCGAAATATCCTTCCGGCGAGTTCGAGCTCACTCGGCTCAGTACAAAATGTAAGAGACAGCGCGAACGTTCAACTGTTTCTGATCAGTAGGGCCCGGAAAAATATGTATTATAAAATCCAAAATATGTACATAAAACATGGACTAAAAAATCGAAAATATGGAAAAATATGGAGTATAAAATTACAATAATTAATCGTGTTTTAGTCTTTACCTATAGGAAATAATTACGGTACCTACAATCTACATAGTTACGGCTGCATCACAAAAAAACCAATAAAAATTATTATTTCAAGAAAAAAAGAACAGTTTTATTCAACTTCCATTGACAAAAAAAGGATTTTGATTTTTGGCGCCCCTTTAGGCAAATTTCTTGCGTCCTTGTTTTTGGCGCCTCTAAAGATTCACAACTCAAAATTCACATGACGTGATGTGTGTTACTTAAAACTTTTATTTTACCCGAAGACCGAAACATACTTTTTTAGTTTAAATTGTTTAACCATCAACCATGTCAGCAACAGGACCTGCAGAATCTGAAACTTTATTTTCTATTTCTTCCATAATCTTCTTTGGAAACAGAATACGGCGATAAAAACTCATAAAACGCAAGAGGAACGAAATACGCAGCCGCATCGTGGTGGGAACGTATTTTTTTGTATTTTTGTGAAAATATGGACGATTGTGACATTTTCTTGCAAAAGGGTTAAATATTTTAGGGTTTTACAAAGATAAGTCCATCTTTGTAAAACCCTAAAATATGGAAAAATATGGAAAATAACACTTGGTTTTTCACAGTGTAAACATGATAATTCGTGTAAAAAACACATTCTGGGCCGAAAATCGCGTAAAATAAAAATATGTATTTACATATAAATCCGGGCCCTACTGATCAGAAATGTCGTACAATGTGCTTATGTGCGGCCGGGCTATAAATGCTATTTTGTTGGGTATGAAGATACTTTGAGGCCAGGAAAGGACATAGGACACTTTTTATTCCGGAAAACAATGTAAAATGTAACCAGCAGTATTCGGAACAATACGACCTGCAAACCTTCAAGAGAGCGTATTACCCTCTTCAAAGGCCGGCAACGGTTGCGAGTGTCCATGGGCGACGGTAGTTGCTTTACATCAGGTGACCCGTTAGCTTGTTTGCACTCTAATTTTATTTAAAAAATCATCTCCGCAGCACAAGCCAGTCTCCCTCCTGCTCGAGCCGGAGGAGGGTACGTGCGGGCGATACGACGCTCTCTCGCCGTCCGCGGAGCACTGCGGCGCGGCGGCGGCGGGGCTGCACGAGCTCGCCGCGTTGGCGCGCAGTGTACACCCCACGGTCCGCGCCGCCGCCACCGCCATGCTGAACCACACTTGGCCGCACGAGTTGACTGGACTGTGAGTATTAGCATGTGGGGCTAGACGGCAAAAGTAATTACAAAAGTGCCGTTCTAAAGAGGTGGTGCCGAAGATAGTGCAATTTGCAAGTTTTTGATTCGCCGATAGTTGAAGCGTTTATAGGTCATTTATTACTGCATGGCATATTTTGTGTCATTAATTTTGTACGCATTAATATACAGATACTTTATCCATGAGCGCCGTACATTTTTCACGCGCAGGAGTCGACAGCCATGGGACACAACACAACCCGTATAAACTCATTGCATACTACCTGTTGCTTAGAGCGGCCACATAGATCAGTTTTCCTGATTAGATTTCCTGATCCGTTTTTCGGAACCGGGCCTCCGAACGCAGTAAATTCATACAAAAGTAATCGCATGTCACACACATATTCGATCAGTTTTTTTTCGTGATACGGTTCCCGAATCAGGAAAAGTGATGTATGTGGCCGCCCTTCGGAGGCCCGGTTTCGGAAAACGGATCAGGAAAACTGATTTATGTGGCCGCTCTTATACCGCTCAGAAATGACATAGTGCTCACATTTCTTTTCGGATATAGTTACAGTCTTCTAAACATTATTCACCTTAGTAACTAAGGTACTAGTTATACTAAGGCTTAGTTCATTACAGTCCCGGATTTAGAAGGGGGGGGGGGGGGGCTATGCCTTGGGCGGCTAATTCAGGAGCGGCCAAATTCACACTTCACGGACCAATAGACAACTCATCATTTATTTAACTTTGACCACGGAATAAATAATAGCACAAGTACAGCAATTTCATGGCCATATCAACTTGACCGATACCCTGAGCACAGTTTTTATCTCTTGCAACAGATCTATCTAATATCTATGCACATGATTTGCAGGATGCCTTTCTTAATACATATTTGTATTGCTCTGCGAATTTATTCTACGCTTCCTACTACGTCCGCAAGCTGCGAGCGAAGTTTTAGCAAACTAAAACTGATTAAAAATTATTTGCGAACTTCTATGAGCCAGGAACGCTTATCGGGTCTTGCAAGTTGCAATCTTAGCGATAGAAAATCGTATTGCACACGAGTTAAATTATGACAAGGCTATAGATTTATTTGCTGAACAAAAAGCTCGAAGAGTAAAATTGTAAATTAATAATATTTTTGATTTTTATTTTTATTATGCATATTTATTTTTATTTCAAACACTACCCTGTTTAATAATATATTATATCCTATATATTGAAAGCTGAAATTATACAGCATGACTGGTGAGTCAATACCGATATTTAAGGAGAGTATTCAGTACTCGATTCTCATTATAAATATGTAATAAAATTAGGTTCTTAATTTTTTTAATTTCCCAAAAATTTATGAATCATGGATACCAAGTAAATTACGCGGCTAGGCAAGTAGGCATACTATGCGGCCGGTGCAGAGGCGTGCGCTACCAAAGAAACACCACGCAACTACCCCTCCCGTTCGGGGTGTCCATGCGTTGGGTAAATAATTATTTAACTTTAAGCTACATTTACTCAGTGATCAATTGATATTATTTTTTTATATTATTTTTTTCCAACTAATATAATAGCCAAATATCACGTCCTCAAGTATTGAACATGTCTCACCAGTCACGCAGTATGGATGATAAAGGTGAAAATAAACATAAGTCGGTAGGCGGGGCGGCATATTTCAGTTTTTGCCCCGCCTAAAAAAATTGAAGATCCGGGGCTGGTGGTCATTACGCCCTTTAATTTTCTTCATGGGCTCGTAACCTTACCATAGTCTACACCAGGGCTTCCCAAACTGTGCGTCGCGACGCCACGGAGCGTCCCACTGTCCCAGGGGCGTCGCATGTCCACACAACAAATATGTCATTCTGAATCTCTTCTGAATACATCCCCAATCTCAGAGGCTATGCTCAGAAAAGCAAGCGCATCCTTCACATTAGCCAGCCTTCCTGTCTTTAATAGCTTTCATAAAATATATCTTTTTAAATTTTTATGCTTATGTTTTGATTTGGTCATTATTTCCTAGTAAAAATATAAGTGGCCAAATAGTGTTTTTATGATTAAACCTATGTAGGCTGATTCTAAAAATTTTTGGGGCCTGGGTTGAGGGGCGTCGTTAAGAAATGGCAAAGTCCCAAGGGCGTCACAGTACAAATAAGTTTGGGAAGCCCTGGTCTACACTCTACAACCACAACACAAATTACCATACACACACCTCTGTCTTCTTATAGTACTTAAATTTTGATTATTATCTAAATCAAAATATACAGGATGTAACAATAAGTGATAATACTTTAGGGTGTGTACGTGTTCCTTGTAGACTGTAGAGAGTTCACTATGAAAGTAGCAGCGCTGAAAGACCAAATTTTTTTCACTTTTGTATGGGGAAACTCGTGATGCTCGGGCCCTTGTCCATACATAAGTGAAAAAAAAATTCGTCTTTCAGCGCTGCTACTTTCACGATAAACTCTACAAGGAACACGTACACACCCTAAAGTATTACCACTTATTTTTGTTACACACTGTATAAGATATACAAATAACTAATATATTATCATACTCACAGGACGCCAATGCAGATCTACAAACAATACGACGGGTCCCAGATGTGCTTCAAGCCGGCCATACCATCCAAGCCACTGCAGACCGCCAAGAATATCGTTGGTTTTGCTCAACTGAGCTTCGGTGCAGAGTGCACGGCTATAGAGGAAGCCGCTTCGCTCACATTGAAAGAGAACATCGTTAGATGAATTCAATAAATTATTGTGATAATATTTCTGCACTTTTAATATCTACAGGGAGTAGCAAAAGGGGTGTATCAGAGTCTCGTGTATTAGAGTTAGAGTTCACTGTAAAAGTAGCTCAGAGCTGAAAACGGAAGTTTTATTTCACTTTTGTATGGGAAAACTCTTGATGCTGGGGTGCTTGCCCATACAAATCACAAAAAAAAACTCCACAAGGAACACATAGCCTAAAGTATTGTTATGTGCTAGGGTTCGAAGGATTTGGAGAGAAAGACCTGCTGACTCTCTTTGAAGACTTTATTCACTTAAGTTTAACACAACTAAGCACTAGATCCAAACCACTGAGCGCTATCACTGTCCTAGGTCGTAGCCAAGTCGTAGGTTTCACTGGTTCACTCACTATTGATCACTTGTTTGCACTCCGAAGTCGTCTCGAAGATCGCTCAGACGAAACAGAATTGTCGGCCCGTCTGCCTGCGACTGGGCCGAGGCGGATTTTTTTTTTTTTTTTAAACGGGCTTTGGCCCACCACACATTCCCACCACTGTATCTCCTGTGTCGCCAGGATCGACAGCGGTATCCAACCACGAAAACCCTTTGATATGATATGGGCCGAGGCGGATAAAAGAATGTTCCGAAACATTCCTTAGAACAACCCCGGTTTGCGTAAACAAGTGGAATCTTTCTACAAAGTTCGAGCATGTACCACCTAACGCCATCTAGTATCGAGTAGGGGATTTATGTGGTCTTTGTAGTGTGTCCCTTCAATAAGTTTCGCTGGTTTGACGCTAGATGGCTCTGTGTGTCCGTAACAGTATTATCACTTAGTTTTGTAATTTTGTTACACCCTGTATACATGAAACTCCTTATTACTCACAAATCGCGACTCTGTTCGGTTTTGCAGCTTTTTTTGAAAATAGCTAGTGAAGTTGACTCTCGAATGTCACCACATGTCGCCACATGTATGCAGCTCTCACAATGAAAGAACCCCTAAAATAGTCAAATTTACAAGATGGATGTAATTCAATTGAATATTTTATTTAAAAATATTTATTTCTATTATTTATGTACTACAATTATTGTTAACAATAAAAAAATGATATTTTTTGTTACTTATGTGATACGCTATTTCTAATCTTGATCTAAATATAAGAAAAGCTCAATTCAGCAAATGATAATGAATTTAAAAAAAAAACCTTATGAACTCAGTTCAAAAACTTTACATAGCCAATTAATCAAAGCGCATGGCCGTGCGCGGCCAAGTTCCAGCAGGCCGCGCGCTTGCCGTGCACTATTTACACGAACCGTTTCGACGCATTTTTGAGCCCCCTGTAGCTCAGTGCCTATTGCGAGTGCAAAGATAAAATTATACCTACGTAATTATATACAAGTACTTAAGCAGTATACCAAATTTTATAGATAAAGCTTCGGTAGATCCAGAGATATCTGCCTGTAAAAATAGCTAATTTTGGCATTGACTCACTCACTCACTCACTCACTCACTCACTCACTCACTGACCGGTAATCAAAACCTCTAGGCCACTTCCAATTGTCCTAGCGTTATGAAATTTGGCACACGGGTCGGGTGTTATATGTAGATTACCAAAAAATTCAGAAATTTTAGAAATTTAAGAAATTGGCCAAGCGTGAGTCGGTTTATCTACGAAATTAAGAGACCACTTCCAATTGACCTAGCGTTATGAAATTTGGCACACAGGTCGTGTGTTATAAGTAGATAACAAAAATTAAGAAATTTAAGAAATCGGTCAAGCGTGAGTCGGCTTATCTACGAAATTAAGAGACCACTTCCAATTGACCTAGCGTTATGAAATTTGGCACACAGGTCGTGTGTTATAAGTAGATAACAAAAATTAAGAAATCGGTCAAGCGTGAGTCGGCTTATCTACGAACTATAGATAAAAATTCTTATGTACCAGTGATACAATGAGAATACGATGAGGAGGGTGGGAGGTGGAGGGGGGGGATATAAAATATCGTCATGTATAATGCACACTGTACTAAATAGATAAGATTTCTTGAAAAAAAGTAATGAAATCCCATCAAAAACATACCTGTAAAAATGGGGCCAAGTTCCTATCGGCAAATTTTTGGGCCCAAAAAAGAGTTGAAATCCAATCCAATGCCAAGTTCAGATACACTTCATCGATCGTAATCATCTTCATCAACAGCCTGATCCATAATACTTCTAAATTTGAACTTGGCAGGTTTACGTGCTATATGTAACACGTCTTGATGAATTGTATACTTAAGTAGATAATATAATTATATAATTAAATTAACCTGCCAAGTTCAAATTAGATGTATTATGGAGCAGGCTGTTGATGGAGATGATTACGATCGATGAAGTGTATCTGAACTTGGCATTGGATTGGATTTCAACTCTTTTTTGGGCCAAAAATTTGCCGATAGGAACTTGGCCCCATTTTTACAGGTATGTTTTTGATGGGATTATAATAAACTAATTATTTTTACCACCTAAATGCATAAAAATATACTCAAAAGCAACACATTTCCCACGTGACGTCACTAGTGTGAAGTTCGCAATTAAGGGCCCGGGTTACCCTCGAAATTTTCATACATTCTTAATACCAAAATCATTTTCTCATACGAAAATATTTAACATGTTTGAGTTATTTTTCAGCTTAAGATAGTAATTACCTAGGGTCCTGAACAAATTTTTTTTACAAAATATTTAAATACTAAAAAAAAATTTTTGTTTAAATATTTTTTAGTAAATTTACTACTAAATATTTAAAGACCAAAAATTAGACAAAAACACTAAAAAATATATAAATAAATAGTAAATTTACTACAAAATATTTAAATAATAAAAAATATTTTTTAAAGTTTAAATATTTTGTAGTAAATTTACTATTTATTTGTATATTTTTTAGTGTTTTTGTCTATTTTTTGGTGTTTAAATATTTAGTAGTAAATTTACTAAAAAATATTTAAACACAAAAATTTTTTTTTTAGTATATAAATATTTTGTAAAAAAAAATTGTTCAGGACCCTAGGTAATTACTATCTTAAGCTGAAAAATAACTCAAACATTTTAAATATTTTCGTATGAGAAAATTATTTTGGTATTAAGAATGTATGAAAATTTCGAGGGTAACCCGGGCCCTTAAGCGCACAGCTGTAAAGTGAGCTGGTCGAGGCGCTCGCTGCAGACGCGCACGTGGTCCGTGTACTACTTCACTCGCTTCTCGATGTCACTGGTGTGCAGTTATCGCAGCATGTGACATCACTGGTGTGGCGTAAGCGACTAGGGACTCTGCTGCGAAGTGAGTTGGTCGAGGCGCTCGCTGCAGACGCGCAAGTGGTCCGTGTACAACTTCACTCGCTTCTCGATGGCCTCCGCCATCAGAAGCTTGGAGTCCGCCCGCTGCGCCTCCACGTACTCCATCAGTTGAGCCAGCTTCGACTTCCAACTGAAAATGTTATGGTATTGAACGGTATATCTGGCGTAGGATGATTTGATAAATCGAATTTTCGCGAAAATTCTAGGGTTTTCGCGAAAACACGGATAATTAGATAATGTTGATTACATTTTTCAATCTTACTGACAAAAGGTAGTGTTTTCGCGAAAATGCGAGTCGCCTTAGTACGATTGCGAAACGAATCGTTAGTTATTATCGAAAAATCACTGATTGGTCGGTTTAAGCGCCTCACAACAACATCTTCTCTGACTGGTTGAAGACTTGACGTTTTAAATGTCAATTCATTGTCACGCGTTGTTTTGTTTGTGGTTGTTTTTGTAAGCGAGCTAGCAGTTTTTGACATATTCTGTTTAAAATTGCAGTTGGACTTGAAAATTAGTGCGAAAAGTTATCTAAAAGTGTGTCTGTATTCTGTAAATACAATATAATGACTGATACAGTGAAATTAGTGCTGAAAGTTTAACAGAACCAGTAACTAATTCTGAGGTTATGTCCTTTATAATTCTATGGTGTAATACCTCAAAGATACATAGAAAAGATAGTAACCAATCAGACTAGGAGTTGGCCAGTAAGCAAAAATCAACTCGCGTTTTCCCAAAAAACCTAATTTTTTTAGGATAATTGAAAAATGTAATCACTATTATCTATATATAGGTGTTTTCGAAAAATCCCTATACTAAGTGCCAGATCGATTGAGAATATCGGACATTGACCCTTGAAACGGACCGTGAGTCGAAAGGTGTAACTTAGAAATTAATTATTTAATGTTAAAAATATTTGAATCCAAATATTTACCCTTGAAACTACTCGAGAGTCGAAAAGTGTGACTTAGAAAAGAATTATTTAATAAAAAAAAACACAAGTCAAATGTTATAAAAAAATGTTCAGCGCAAAAAAATGTGTTGTAATTTGGTTCTAATTTATGTTTTAGTTCATGCAGGCAACAAAACAACACTTTTCACAATAGTTATTTAGAAAAAAACAATATTTGAAGCAATAAAACGCACTTCCAATTTCATTCGTTAAAAATAAGCAAAACGCGAGTTACATCATTTTGGTTGAAAGAAAACGCAGCACTGACAGGCAGATGTGCGTTACTTTGGGTTCGCCATTTTGTTTTCATTCCTTCACGGAAAGTGTTCGCGCGTGTACGTTGGAGTAATTCGCCAGTTTCGTAATAATATAATATGTCACAGACAGCTCATCGGAATTTAGTGACAGTACGTCAAACAATGGAGATTCAAGTGACGACAGAACTCCCGAATGAAAATATTGTCAAGTGTATTTAAATTAAAATAAATAATGGAATTTCAAAACAATGTTTGATTCTGAGCTTCGTCGATATCCGTTATTTTTATGTAATTATTTAATATAATCATTTTTATTTTAGTCATACCATAATTTGAACCTATAGCCTGTAAGTTTGTAACCCCTGTAAAAGGTCAATGTCCGTTATTCTCAATCGATCTGGCACATTACTATAGAATTTTCGCGAAAATTCGATTTATCAAATAATCCTACGACATCTACGAAAAATTAATAAATAAGACGGAAGAATAACGAAGTCAAAACAAAAGCGTTTCATTTCACGGAATGTTACTATAATAGTTTACACCTATAAATAAGGTGATCGCATCGCATTTATCAGCACGCGCGCTCCGAACGCGCCGCATTCTAAATTCTTTGTATGAAATGATGTGAAACCTCGCACATTCGTCCGCACCGTACACGCCGCATTTCGTGTACTATGCGGTGCGTACGGCGCGTACGGTAATATGCGCGATCAGCTATACACACCTACGTTGGTTACACTCGGTTGGATCGTTAATGACGACTCGTCATACAATTATCGTTGCCGAAGCTACGTTTTTATGACAGTAAATAAAGCCATATCATTAGAGCGTTTCCTTTAGTTTCTACTCACAGCTGCTCCTGCGTCTCCCAGTCCCGCAGATCGGCAGCAGCTCGCTCGTGCTGCGCGGTGTCGTCCCGCAGCCGCTCCAGGCGCTGCAGCAGGCGGAGTTCCTCGTCCGCCCACGCCGCCGCCGCCGCCGCCTCACGCGCACACTCCGCCTCCGATGCGGCGGTCTCGCGCTCAACCTGAATCAAATAGCACACAAAAAAGTTGTTAATGCTATGATGCCAAGGACGTACACAGATAAAGAGACACAGACACAACAAACTTCATCTTTCTATTTTCGTTGGGTCTCAAGAGTCACAGCTGATTGTAAAAGTTTACAGGTGTATACTCCACTCACCGTCTGGCGCAGCTCGGCCACCCTGGCTCGCGCGGCGTGCAGTCTGGCGGCGCGCTGGCGGGTGTCGGCGGTGCGCTGGCGGGCGACGGCCGCGCGCCGCTCGCTCAGCCGCGCCGCCTCCGCCCGCAGCGCCTCCACCGCCCCGTTCACCACCTCCGTGCAGCCGCTCTCTATCACCTCCCTGTAACATTCAGCCGATTAATTAAACACTGATCATACATTTCGAATATCTTGCTCTGTTTTTGTTAAAATATCTCTTTCCTTAATCCTTCCTATAAAGGCCACTTACGCGGTTTCGTGACGTCATCCACAAACGGACATTTGAGCTGATGATCACACATTTTTCAGCACCGTACGCACCGAACGCTTTTGCTGTTTGTTATGTATGATTGATGATACTTGGAGTCCCGGGAGTCCTTTCCCGAATAAGATAGTTTTTATCCCGGAAAAAAGTACGATTTACACGCGGATAAAACAAATTTCTGCGCAATGCAGTTGCTGGTGTCATCTAGTTATTAGTATAATATGGCTTACTTCTCATCAATGTCGACAGCAAGCGTGGCGAGGTTGGGCGCGCGCGCGGCGAGGTGTATCAGCTGCCGCTTGTAGCTGACGCAGGCGTCGAGCGCCGCGCGCCGCCAGCCTGCCAGCGCCGCCTCGCGCTCGCCCACCACCCCAGACACCGTCTCCATCAGTTGCCGCTTCGAACCCAGCACCTGCACAGTTTACATTGACGTAATCAGATACTACAGCGTCAGCTGCTGCGTCATCGCCGCCGGCGCTGCGGCAGCCCCGCCCACAAGACACTATACCTGCTGCGCGTACTCCAGCTGCTCAGTGAGCGCGGCTCGCTGCTCCCGCGTTAGTGTCTGAGCCTCCACGGCGCCGCACACCGCCGTCAGGGTGGCCGCCGCGCGCTCCGCCTGCTGCGTCACCGCCGCCAGCGCCGCTCCCGCCTCCGTCACGCCCGCGCGCGCCGCGCTTATGTCCGCCGCGACCGCACGACGCGCCGCACGCTCGCCGCGCAGTGCCACCTATTGTCAAAATCATTAAAAAAATATGTAAAAAATACACACAAAACTATGACAAATTTATACATACTTTTAACACCACAATTTCCAAAACAGAAATTAAGAAAAACAAGAAAAATTGAATTAATTCGATATTTTTTATACTAATTTTAAATTAATTGTAGTTAGTGTTTATAGACATATTTTGTTAAAGACTGTTTATCAGTGCACGCACCGCGCGAGCGTCCCTGCGCGCAATTCGCCGCGCCTCGTCCGCGCGCGCTGCACGCTCAGCCTCGTCCTCCAAATCTGCCGTCAACCCTGTAACACAACGTACATACTTACTGATATTCCGTACCCTTTATTGATATTGTACGGTGCAACCGTACAAAGTCCGAATCATCAATTCACATAGTCATCAATTTGTAAATTTCACATCGCGCTCATTTTAGATATAATTTAGGTGTAAGTCAGTTACCGAAAAACCGTCGCGCCTTGCCACTGTAACTAGCATTAGCATCTTATAGCATAGCAATATACAACTTATCAGCAACTATAGTTTTATTATATATCTATAGTTTTATCATCTAGCAGCAATTCTCAAGGTGTACCTCGTACAAATATTGTGCAAAATAGGAAAAAAAACGCGTTTGATGAACGTTGAAAGGCCTTGTAAAATATTTAAAGGGCGGCCCTTTCAATATTTTAAAGGGTTTAAACAGAAATTTGAGAAAATAAAATTTCAACTGTCTAATAGCAATTCTCGAGATACAGCCTATGGTCAGAGACACTGAGTCTTGATTATGCTGATGCTTGTTACACCAACTTAACTGAAGATCAACTTAATAAGCTTGAGCGCCTCCAAAATCTTTCGCTGAGGTTCATATTCGGCTTACGTAAATATGACCATATCACTGAATTCCGTCTCAAGCTTAAGTGGCTCCCAATCCGTTATCGCCGTGATTTTCGCATACTCTCTTTACTATACAACATTTTATTCGACTCCCATTACCCTAATTATTTAAAAACCAATTATATGTTCCACAATTATGATAGGCAAGATCTCCGCTCCCATTCAAAACTCCTCAACATTCCCATCCATCAAACAAAATATTTTCATTCCTCCTTTACTGTCAAGTCCATTGTACTTTGGAACTCCTTACCTGCTCATATTAGGCAGGCGAAAACGTTAAATCATTTTAAGTCGTTACTTTTTAATCACTATTTTAATTCATCAGTCAACAATAATAATTATTAATTTCATTTAAATATTCCTTTTTTATGACCATTTATTTTGTATAATATATACTTATATTTTTATTGTAAGTATTATTATTTTATATTTTTATGTATATTATATTGTAATATGTATGTATTTTATATTATAATATTAATTATTATATTATATTATTGATTATTGTAATATTTATTGAATATATCTTATATTTATAACTTAATTAGTCAATTATTGTGAAAAATGTTTATACTTTTGCACATCACCACTTTCCAAAGTTCATCATCTCAAAGACGTGTGAAAGGTTGCCTGGAAGATATTGCTTTAAGTAATAAGGCCGCCTTTGTGTGCAGTTCAATTAAATTATAATATTGTATTTGTATTTGTAATGTAATATGTGCACAATAAAGTATATTTGTTTGTTTGTTTGTTTGAGTCACTGATGGACAAAAAGTGAAGTCTTATAGAATCCCGCTTTTACCCTTCAAATAGGGAAATAATGACTCACTCTTAACGACGTCCTGCAGCTGCGCGATCTTATCGTCGTTGTTGCCCAGCAGCTTGTTGAGGCTGTCCAGGTACTCCTTGTTCAGGTCCTCATATGTGATGTTCGGCTCCTGGAACCTGCACAATGAGGTTTTCAGAAAGATATTTAAGCGTGAACTGTGAAGAAATAACGGACAGGCAAACGTCACTTTCGCATTAATAATAATAATATTAGTAAGGATAAGTACAGAGTGTATTATAAAGAAGTGATAATACCTTAGGGTGTGTACTATGTGTCCCAACGAGGCACAGCATTTCATACAAATATTGACATATTTTGATATTATGTTTAGTTTCAGACTCTAACACTTGTATCACTGACCTGATCCAGCTCTTGTGGAGGTAGTCGCGGCGGAGACACGACAGCTCGTCCTTCTCGAGGTACAGACTCTCTTCCGGCACCGGCATCTCCTGTAATTAGTGATGCGCCGAATAGTGATTTGGCCGAATAACCGAATACCGAATATTCGGCCTTTACCGAGCCGAATATTCGGCCGAATTATTCGGTTTACCATTATTTTATTTTGCCGCGTAAACAGGTTCTATCGTGTACTCTACGTGCCGCTGCTGGCTAGCTCGGAGCGAGCCTTCTCTCGCGAGCGCAATGCAATCGCAATTATTGCGCAATAATTGCTCCAAAATCGCAGTTTCGTATCACATACCAGCCAAAAAAATACGATAGCAACGAGCGACAGTACTCCCTCTGCTGAATAATCAAGGAACTATAATTACATTTAAATCGCTAAATCTCCATACTTAGACCGATAGCTCTAGGTTTTTTGGTTTCAAAATTCTAAAGTTTCTGATTTTTTGCGTATAGGTTTGGGACCACTAGGTAAACCTAAAAAATGATTTTGTGTCATTTTGGTCGACAGCTTCCAGAGATATTTAGGTATTTTGTTTTTTGGTCGCTATAGGCCGAAAAAAATATTAAAGTTTAAAATTTAGCTTTTGTGATATTAGCAATATCACAAAAGCTAAATTTTAAACTCTCGGGCAGTAACAAAATATATGCAGACACGTTTTGTGTCAGATTCATCCACGAGTTTCCCAGTAATTTAGCAAATATTAGAAACGTCGCCTAATTGCGTCGAAAAAATATTAGAGTTTGTAAAAATGGTGTAAATAATGTAATATGGTTTATTTTATTGATGTCTGTTACTGTTAAAGTTTTGTGTCATATTCATCCACGGGTTTTGAAGAAATTTATATTTTTGCTATCACTATTTGCTATACTGTTGCATTTATTTCGTATCACCTAAGCTTTTGACAGCAATGCGATGGCAATCGGCGAGCAATTTGAACTGTTAAATTATAGCGATCAGTGATCACAACAAAAGTGATTTTTTCCGATTGCTTGTTTGTCGCTGAGTGGTTAGTGGTGTTTTACGTAAAATTTTAAACTATAAAACGTATTTTTATAACATTGGTGCACACAGTGCTCGTATTAGAAGCCATTCCTGAAGAAGAAAGCCAGAAATACAGTTAAATAAGACCTCGCAATCGCAACCGAGCCCAGGCACTGGAACTGTCTGACTGTCTGTGAGGAGTTTAACACATTGACAAGAAAAACAATGATTAACATCTGTGCAGTGTTGCGAAACATTTGCAACAACCATCGCCTGCCAGTAACGACGATTTCCAAGTGCTTCAACAAGTTTAGAACCACACTTTAGCCATTTCAGGATGTGTGTGTGTCTCAGAAAAAGTGAGAACCAGGTTTTAGTGAGTGGCAGACCGCAAAGAACTTGCAGAGGTTGTGATCTTTATTGTAGTTTTAAATAAAACTAAGTTTTGTAAATATAACAGAGCGCAGTTCATTTCGAGAGATTTTTACAAATGGAAGTCTCAAGACAATATGGAGTCCGGATATGGAAATTGACTTGTCTGTGGTCATAGACTAAAAATGTTTCTTTTTTATGTGAAAAAGCAATAAGCTAAGGTTCAAATTTCTATTACAACATTAATGAAGTGAAAAATAAAGCAGTAAAACAGTGTTATTTGTTTCATTTGCATGTAGATTACTATTAACTATTAAGTTATTGTTATTTGTCTTCATGTAAGTAGAATTAAATGGAATACATACCTTTAATACTAAAATACATAAGAAGCAAGGTTTATTTTAAGTAGTAAAACATTTTCTTTAAATGACTAATGATTTTATGCATAATCTCCAATATAATGAACTGTGCAACAATAAATAAAAGATTTCATGTATTATTTAATAATAACAGAAATATATTAAAACCAATGTTAAAAAGATTTATTAAAGTCAGAATACTGCTTAAAACCCATCAATCCTCCAGCGGCAGGCGGCTGCCGCATAACAATTGAAAATCTATTGTGTGTGGCGTTTGCGACACCCACAATGGAGAGCTCAAACCTCTTATGCATAATATTAATTTCTTTATTAGTTTTTCATCGCGATGTTTTATAATAATAATAATAATCATTTATTGCAAGTATCCAAGACTCATAATATAAATAGGTACAGATCAAATTACATTAATAAAAGTCTGAGTGGATTCCTTTTCGACGGTTTGAGCATTGCACTACCTACCAATTTATCTCTAAATGCTTTGTTTATTTAAAACATTATTGTCTTTTTTCTGTTTTTTATTTTGTTTTATGAATTTGTTGTTTAAAGAAAAACACACATTACTTACATAATATAACAGTTATTATTTTAGCCTGTATTCTGCATGCATATGACAGCAGTGACTGATATACAGGTTATCAGGGCGTTCACAGAGCGCGGCCAGCATGCCGTTGGAGCTCCCCCGCATGCGCTGCACCAGCGACGATGTTCGCCTGCGCATTGTGGCAAAGAAACAGTCCACTCGTGCGCACGCGAACATCGCCGAAGCGCTGCACCAGCGGGGGAGCCCCACCAGCATCCTGAACGCGTTATTATATTGGACGCGAAGGGCACTGTAGGCCCTTTGCGTATATGCTGCCCAGAGGCTGCAAGTGTAGAAGGATGTACAAAAAGCTCTAAACAACGTCATTTTTACCTCTAACGAGCATCTCGCAAACCTCCTAACAACCATATTCGCCCTAACCGACAGTGCCCTTCGCTCCCTTTCGATATCAGTATCGTCTTTCAAAGTGGACGTCACAATGTGTCCTAGGTATTTGAACTCCTCGACTCTAGCTAAAGGAACACCATTGAGTAAAAGAGTCGGCACTGTATCCACCTTTCTGGTACCACCGTGAAAGACCATGTACTGACTCTTTTTACTATTGTATATCAGCCCATGCTCCGCTGCGTAACGCTCACAAATGTCAAGTAGCTTTTTGAGACCACAGACCGAGGCACTCAGCAAGACCATGTCATCCGCATCGCATAGTTTATGTTATTGAAACATACTCCATCTATATAACAACCGATATGCTTCATGCTGAGCTCCTCAATCAGTCCATTTATATAAAGGTTAAATAGGACAGGTGAGCTTAACCCCCCCTGTCTCATGCCACATTCCAGCTTGTAGGGATCTGACACCGCACCAGCCCATCTAACAATATTTATTTGATTATCATACCAATATTTAAAAGTATTAACCAATTCATGAGGTATATTCGACTTCCTCATCTTCTTCCAAAGAATGTCATATGACACGAGGTCAAAAGCCTTCGAAAGGTCGAGGAAGCAGGCGTAGACGGGCGTTTTTCTTGTATTATAATACTTGACAGCACTCTTAAGACACAATATTGCGGACTCGGTGGGAAGGCCAGAACAAAAGCCGAACTGCGCATCATGACATCTAATATATCTGTTTAAATGTGTATTAAGAATGCTGTCAAATACTTACTTTTGCAATGATAGTTGCTAGCGAGATGGGCCTGTAATTAGAAATATCTGATAGGCTTTTCGTTTTATTTTTCGTTACTGGGACCACAACAGTTTTCATCATATCGTGAGGCAAGTAAGAATGCGATATACAGAGATTATACAGCAAGGCCAAAACTCGCGATATATGAGGGCCAGCATATTGTAGGTGTTCAATGCTTAATCCATCGTGTCCGGGGGATTTTCCCTTGGATATTGATTTGATTGCCCTCACTACATCAGAAGCCCTAACGTTTACCTGTCAGCTATCTCTTTCTGGTCACTCGTACCATCCACAGACACCGGAAGACCAGGGCGGCTTCTCAGCCGCCTTAAATAGCAATATTGTAAATATTAAAATGTAATGTGTAATATTCATCAATATTATTGGACTTTAATTTTGCTGCCTAGTGCCTAATGTTGTGTTACATGATACTTAGGAGCTGAGCCCTGAGTGACATAGGCTATGTATGTCCCACGAGCGAAGCCGGGGCGGGTCTAGTTTTTAATATTTTGAAAAAAATAAAACCGAATATATTCGGTAACTGAGCCGAATAATTCGGCCGAATACGAATAGTGAAAAACATGCCGAATACGCCGAATACCGAATACGAAACGAATATTCGGCGCATCTCTACCTGTAATACATAAATTATTTATATTGGATTAATTCAGACGCATGTTTGGATAATTCAAACACGATTTATTGGGGCGGTTACAGGGGACATAGGTAAAATCTAAGTACTAATAATTTAAGATTTTTGTTTGAAAACTAATAGAAACGAACATAAAAAGCATTTTTTCCGTCTGTCAGCTAAAAGGTAGCCTAGTGCGAGTTTCTTACGCCGGGTACATGTAGAAAATTCCGAAAGTGCTTCATTCTAACCAATTTGGAAACAGACATATTAATATTATTTTATTTCTAGAAATATTGATTTCTAGACAGATGGCGGACCTACGTCGTTGGGTCGACTTATGTCAGTTCAATGTTAGTTGCATAAGCTGGCTGGGATTGACATAACGCGACCAACTTACTTAGGCCTGCTATATATCTATGTTACAGTTAAAACTCATTTTTCCTGCAGAGACACCTTTTTGATATAAATCCTTTCTTGCATACGCAGTGCATAAATCCTTGGCTTGTTCCTATGGCTGCTCCTTAGCAACAGTTCTCAAAGATAAATTTGTATTCGGCACATATTCTTCACGCAAGGTATGATGAACTCTTGACAGTTTTAACTGACTCGCTTCGGGAAAACGCGTTTTGTCTAGCACAAACTAGTTTTAACTGATATTCGATTCAGACATTAGTCAATTCTAGTATTAACAAAGGCATTAAGTAAAAACTAGTTCTAACTAGGAAAAACGTGTTCTATCTAAAAACTAGTTTTAACTGTAACATCTATAAATCAACTTCTTTAAATATATTATAACGTCACAAAAGTGAATACTGAATACATTGTAACAAATAAATATTTAATTTCATAGCACACTCACCACATAATTGACCAAGTCGAGCAGGTACGCTATGAGAGCGAGCGCGTGCGGGAACGCGTGTAAAGTGTTCACTGTCTTCAGCCACGACTTGGACACCGCGCCCGGGTACAGCAGCCGCTTCAGCAGGTGCGGCAACTGAAATGTTATATGTACAAATATTAGCAAGATATGCCCCGCGCCGCCAGACCCCCGACACCGGACACGCGAGATCGGCCCGACACATTGTGTAGTACCTTGGCGACGTAGTTGTCAGTGTTCAGGCGGTGGTCCCTCGTGCTGAGCGGGGCGAGCAGCACCGCCACGATGTCGACGAACCGTGCGATGGTGAGCGGGCGGACGAGCGCCGCGCCCGCGCCCCGCGCCGCCAGGCCCTCCGACACGCGAGTGATCTCCGCGCGCTGCCACGCCGCGCTGCTTATTGGCCTGACAGTAGAAATAACTATGATGGAATGGAAAAGAGAATGCTGTCGGAAAGACCAAAAAAACTAAAATAAGAATAATACTTTGGAACATTAAAAAAAGAAAACAAGGAAGTCCACTAAAAAGACAGACTGTTAGCTAACTTCATACTACTAGCCGGACACCTCTAGCTATGTTAGCCATAGCTAGAGGTGTCCGGCTAGTTAGGAAGAACTTAATCTTCTTGTTACATCAGTCGTCAGCACTCAGCAGTTCCTAATACTTATTAATAGGTCACAATCAGAGGGTGCCATATTGTAACTAAATATTGTACATATGCGAACGAATGGCCTCTCCAATTTCGCCGAGTTCTGTTACAGTTATAGATTAAAGTTGTGTTCTATGGCAAACATTGTATACTAACAAACATACCTCTGATCTTTGATGGTGACACACGCCAGAGCCCTCTCCAGTGAGCTGTGCCAAGCCTCGCGGTCTTTAGATGGTGTTCTCTGGTAGGAAAAATTTACTATTTAACATTTTATACTAACACTAATAAAACACAATTTTTCGTGCACTTTTTTCACTACATTTAAGATATAATTATAGATTTTAACAAATAACATGACCGGTTTCGAAATACATCATCATCAGCCTCACTCTCGAGATAATTAATAATAATAATAATAATAATATCTATGGACGCTTCACACCACGTCAGTCTGGCCCCATGCTAAGTACCTGAAGGACTTGTGTTACAGGTACCAGACAACGGAAATATATTTAATACCTTTATACTATACATATATTTAAGATTTTTATTATATGATAAATATATTTAATACACATCCATGACCCAGGAACTTTGAAAACTTTTTGTTCCGTCGGCGGGATTCGAACCCGCGACCTCCAGCTTAAGCTACCAACGTGCTATCCACTGAGCCACAGAGGTTGTCGAATTAAAAACTACTCGTCTCATAATGTCAAAATCTCGACATTATCTCGACAAAACTCTATATAAAAATGTGTTATTTCGATGATAGATCTACGCAAATGTTTGTCATGCTAGGGTCAATAGAAATGAAGATACAAACTATCAAACATCGAGAAACATGTAGAGAGAGATATCTCGTTGGCGTATGCTAGGCCGGCTGGTGTACTCAGTGTAGGTAGTTTTAAATAATTAAATATTGTCAAAACAAATAAAAATGTGTTTTATAAGTGTTCAACATAAATTTCCACCAAGAACCGACAGTACAATCAATTACATATATTTCATACTAACCTAGGGTAGAGTAACTTTGTGGAATAGAATAACTTTTTGTCTTAAACTAATAAGTTTTCCTTCTGATTTATATTATTACTACTAGTATATATTATGTGAGTAAATAATTTAAGAATATAAACTAACATTACTTAGAGTTGTCCTTGGTCTATTTTATGTCTTTATTCCAACAACACAATTAGCCCAGTAGTTTCAGAGCCTACTAGAAGCAAACTTTTGTTGTTTATTATTATACATTAATTATTAATGCTGATACAAACCACAGGTGTTGTAGTTGGCCTGGGGTACGGATTGTTGCGAAGAGGAGTAGCCATCGCACCATACTTAGCTTCTCCAGTTTGGGACCGAGACCTCTGAGAAAACATACATTTGAAGATATAAGTGGATCAAGTGAATCATCATGTATATTAAACCCTACACACCAATATAATATTGCATGTACTTCTTCTTCTTCTTCTTGTTTATGGCGCACATAGATGCAGGGATTGCATGTACTTAAAATAACTAAGTATGTATTTTCCCAGCAAATAAGGCTGCTTGCCTTTCCCAAAGTGGGCAATATGCCCCCTTGTGGGCGCTGAAGATCTGAAGGTGTTGGACCCAGAAAAAAAAGTGGGGGCGTTGTGTAGAGGCATGGGGGGTGATTTATTTTATCTGGATGTATTTTAAATTCAAACAAGGGGGGCACTAAAATATAATTTGTTCTTAAAGTGGGCAGTAGACAAAATAAGTTTAGGAACCACTGCAGTAAAGTTACACACGTTACACAGTCTTGACCATATGTCAAAAACTGATTATTAGTATAAAAATTGCACCCTCGACACGCTGTGTAACTTTTTATTAGTATGAGGGTATTTCTTTGAGTGTATTGGTGAAATAAATTCTATATAATCTACACAAATAAACAATGAAAAGCCTTACTCTGTTTATTGGCAGTTTAGTAGCAGAGGCTTCTCGGCTAAAACGGACTCCTAGAGTGCCTCGGGGTGGCTCAGCGCTACTGGAGCGATGCCCTGCGGCCGAAGGACGTCGGGCTTCGGTCGAAAGACGGTCGACGGAGCCCGGTCGGCGCGGTAGCGGCAGCAAAGATGCCTTACCTTCTAGCCTATAAGAGAATAAGCATGTAAACACTAGAGATATACTAGACCACAAAGAATCTAAAATATTATAGTAATTTATACTACTATTACTGAAAACGAAATAAGTTAAGACTAATGTTACTGTTCAAAGTTATTTTAGAATAACCATAGGTACCTTGACTTTCGTATATTCGACGACTGCACTGAATATCTACTAGGTAACATCGTGATCTTCTTATTTTAATCGTTTATACAAAAGCGAAAGATAATTAGAAGTAATTTATTCTAAAAAAACACAAAATAATGGGAATTGAGAAGAACCAAAGAAAATATTTACCTACTTTAACGAGAGAAGAACGGTTATTTTGAATTTGACAGACGACAGTTGTTTTTTTTTAATATGTATTACCAGCTAAAACACTGGCGCAGGTGTCAGGAAGAAAACGCGGGAATATTTAATTTTTCTCAAGTCATCAGATTCTTATGTCGGCTGTACACTCTCGCCGAGAGCTCTCGGGCGAGAGTCTCGTGCGAGAGCCCCTTGCCCGAGTGCGATCATGTACATTCTCGCTTAGTTCAATCGCAGTTATGAACTCAGAGAAGATGGACCATTATTTTTCTCTATGAGATGGACGAAAACACTTCTCTTGCAGCTGCCGCGCCGTAGCTCTCTATGCTATGTAATTATCAAATATTTACACAATAAAAATACAAAAATAAAAAAAATGGCGAAAACGTATCGACGATCAATGATCACCATTCACCATGCATCGAAAGATATCATTGTAATCCAAAGACCTATAATCATATTTAAAGGCCGTATAGACGATCGGTTCCAACCACCAACAGAGGTCACCTTGGTTGGGTCAACAAAGTTGAATCTCTGTCTACACGTAATCAACTCGTCAGCGAAGAGAATATAATCACTACGTTTCTCGTCAGTCGTTACCTACCAAGGTAATTGAAGGTTATTTGGTTGGTCAACCAAAAACAAACGTCTGCACGGTTGATTTTTGTTCCAACCCTACCAAGGTGACCTCTGTTGGTGGTTGGAACCGATCGTGTATACGGCCTTTTAATTTTATTTCTCAAAGGCCGTATAGACGATCGGTTCCAACCACCAACAGAGGTCACCTTGGTTGGGTCAACAAAGTTGAATCTCTGTCTACACGTAATCAACTCGTCAGCCGGAATAGCGCTGGCTTGTATAGCTATATGTGATGAAAAAGAACGTAAAAAAGACGGTTGTGGATGAAGCGGTGGTTAAAAGAAAGAAAAACGTTGAGCCATTTATACATTTTAAAAATATTGGACTCTGATGATTTTCTCAATTATCTCAGAATGGACGAAAACACTTTCAACGAATTATTAGAAATGGTGCGACCCTTAATTACAAAACAAGACACAGTGATGCGAAAAGCTGTGTCTGCGGAAGAACGTTTAATAGCAACGTTAAGATTTTTGGCTACTGGGAGGGAATATAAAGATCTCAGATTTAGTACAGTTACCGTGAAATATAATCTATGGATCAATGTGCGAGAGCGCCAACAAGCGTCTACACGGTCGCGTTTCAACTCAATGTTCTCTATTTGACATTGGTAGTGAGGGATGCGCTCCCTACCAAGGTAATTGAAGGTTATTTGGTTGGTCAACCAAAAACAAATGTCTACACGGTTGATTTTTGTTCCAACCCTACCAAGGTGACCTCTGTTGGTGGTTGGAACTACGTCAGTATATTATAAGTCTATGGTTGGAACCGATCGTCTATACGGCCTTTCACAGATAATGACTGATAATGACGTTTATTATTGTTATTTTTCTGTTCTGCATTGTCTAGCGGCGCGACTAGTTGTGAAAAACGCGAGAGCGTACAGTGCGCTCGCTTTCCTCGCGAGACCCTTTGACTCGGGCGCAAAATACCGACACCGGACCGAGAGGGTCCGAGACAGGCTAGACGAGGCGAGCGCACCCATTTACACTCTCGCACAGCTCGGGGGCCCTTAATGTGGGTCATAGGTGTGGGTGGGCGGCTCACTCAGCTGCACATTAAAATACGCCATAAGAGTGCAATTAACAATTTAATCACTGAGTCATTTTTTTCTCAATGGCGCTTTGGATTTTCATAACGGTTTGTGGGAACAGTGGATCGAGAATACAGAGTTTCAGCAGGTGATCCAGCTCTGGTGATGCTGGTAGCGGTGGTAGAGTAACTGTAAAATACAATTTGTTTTATAATTTGTGCTTTCGTTGAGCGCAATCAAGATACCATACACTGATGTGTATTATACAAGTACTTGTTTAATAGAGATCAGTGATACCATAATATTATTGTAAAAGAGAAAATAGTGTCTGTTCTGTTAGTTGTTACACTGAACAGATTTAGCTGATGCATAATATCATATCAGCGAAGTTAGTTGTTTTACGGGAAATACTTATATGACGATGATGACGATTTTCGCGTAAAAAAAAAACATAGGAGAGTTTATTGCGGAAATATTGTACAGTTGACGCACGAAGTTTGCGCACAACGTAAGTCCTCGATATTTTTCTAAAATACTTTCGAAATTAGAAGAATATCACAATATTATTATCAGTTATAACCGAGATATATAAACGAGAAAAAATTATATTTAAATTAATCGCAGCAACTCCGTTCTTTAGGTAGCTTCCTAAAAGGAATTGTATTTTGATATATTATTAAGAATGCTCCAACCGGAGAATTAGCAGGTCGGATGACTGTCAGTACGAATATCGACGTTAATGACATTAAAATAAGATTCATATTAGCGCGCCTTGCACAGTGGCGGTTACGACGCTCGCCGCGTTCTTGATATGGCGAAAATGTATGAAAAAATTTGAGAAATTTTCTTATTTTTCTTACAACTGGAAAAGTTGTTTATTTTTATATAAAATGTTTAGCGGACTTTATAGAGGACTATAAAGTCCTATAAAGACTATAAAGACTATAAAGTCGGACTTTATAGAGGACTATAAAGTCCGCTATAAAGTCCGTCTTGGCCTTTGCCCAGCAGTGGGACACAGTGGGCCAATAATAATAATAAAAATAATAATAGAGGACTAAATAAGCAACAATTTTTTTGTATATTTATTTTCCTCAGTTCAGTGTATTTAGATATTAAGGTACCTAATCAGACCCCATTTTTTTCATATTTTGCGATTATTGTGATGGTTAAAACGTATTTTATGTGAAAATTTTGTATGCGGCTCTAGAATTTTTATGGTACAGTCGTGGAGATGAATATATTATCTTTCATTTGAAACCAAAATATCCTCGCAGTTTGACTCCTAATTCTTTAATATGTCTTTAATAGGGTGTTAAATATTGTGCTTGAGGTCAGTGAAACGCTAAGCAATTTTTCAGACTGTTTTATTATCGTCATCCTGGCAACATGACATCTCTGTCATCGACAAGATTTACAACATAGGGTACCGGAAAATCGCTGATATTTGTAATAGCGTCCTTAAGCGCCACACATTAGAGCTCGCGTTCATAATATGTTAGGTATTACAGATGCGTTTATTCACGCTGGGGTCTTTAAAGACCCGTGACCAACCGCGTTACTAAATTTAATTTGATATTTTCATACAATTTTCACACGGAAATAGATTTCTTTTGTGATTATCATTGTGGTTTAATAATAAATAAATAAAAATGTTCGTCTATTGGTCCTTATTGTTTTATATGACTTATAAGAAACTTAAGACGAACTTTTCCAAAAATGCATATTTTGCTACCTAGACCAAAATAATGCTGATGAACTTTTCCAGTTATAAGAAAAATAAGAAAATTTCTCAAATTTTTTCATACATTTTCGCCATATCGAGAACGCGGCGAGCGTCGTAGCCATAGATAATACAGTATAAGTCGTAGCCGCCACTGTACAAGGCGCGCTAATATGAATCTTATTTTAATGTAGTTAACGTCGATATTCGTACTGACAGACATCCGACCCGCTAATTAAAAAGTTGGAGCATTCTTATGATTATGGTGAGAAATTACTTACCTTCTTTAACTAGTAGTCTCTTTAAAACTTCTTCTGTGCTTTGAAACACATTATCTGATGTATTGCGGTTCGACGAAATGTTATTGTAAGCAACAATTGGAAACTTTTTGGCTAATTCTTTAAGATTTTGCTCAAAGTTGTCTTTAATTTGAAACTTTATTTTACGTGTCTAGAAAATAATAATTAAATTATATAAACGAGGTCGGGATATGCATATGCCATGCTGATCAATGCTGATGCAAATATTCTGCTTATGTAGCACGTATATAAGTACTTACCTCACCACCAACCATAAGTACAATAAGTATGACATAATCTTGTTTAAAAGCACCTTTTATTTTAGAACTCAGGTTTATTGATTCTAAAACTTTATTCTCGTTAGTAATCAAAAGTTGATCGAAGTGTAATCTTAAAAATGAGTCACACATGTTTTTGGTGCTGTATTTTACCCAGTTGTTAGATTTCCAGAGTCTGAGGTTTTCTATGCGTATTGTGAGGGCACTTTTGTCCATGTTGTAACGAGATTTAAATATTTTGTTTTTCAAGTGGTTGCTATTAAATTGTACTTAACGATTGGTCTGAGACTTGAAAAGTACTCATAGGCAGAGGTTACACGATAAATTTTTCATCAATCTGATTGAGTTTAAAAAAATGACCAATCCATCAATCCGTGGGTTTGTTTATGGCCGTTCCCAGCTATATTCAATCTATCTCTAGTTTGACATACAACCGATCGCAGCTGACATAGAATTGACATAAAATATAATATGGAGTTAGTGTCTAATGCACAGATTAAGTATACATAGATGGATTCTTAGCTCGCCAGCGCGTGGCCATTTTATGCTCGTGTGCAATTGCTGTAGTGTGCGTGTAGGGATGGCGTATATCGATAAAAATATAAAATTAGACTACAGCTATCGACCAAGTCGACCATAATTTTATGTTACAGATTTTTATTAAACGACATCAAAAAAGGAGGTTATCAATTCGACCTGCATGTTCAATTTAGGATATATTATGCTCATTCAATTAGAAGTCGCTTTCAATTTGGTGAAAAGGTATTTTTTATCTATTTATTAAGTGTATGAAAATACTTAAATACAGGGTGCAATTAAACCTTCCTGCCAAATTTTGATATATTGATCCTTGTTTAAAATAAAAATACACGTATTTTTCTTTTAATATAGTCACTCAGTACTAAAATGTTGAGAAATAGCTTCCGAAAGTTATCCTAAAAAACACTACAATTAAAATGGACACTACGCGTCGCCGGCGGGTGAGCGCGCGCGCGCCTCCCCCCCACGTCACCCCCGCTCATTCCCACCGCCACGAGTAACCGTTCTGCATCGATTTTAAATGAGATAAAATATGTCATTAAAAAAATAACACCCAATTTTTTTTTGCTAAATGACCTCTCCTAATGATACCTAAGCCC